>CM077084.1:135959800-137159800 GCA_039513925.1 Platanthera zijinensis | reverse complement strand
CTAAATACTAAGTTACTCTTATCAGTTTGTTAATGCAGTTTACGTTAACCCAGGACTTGTAAGACCCCCCCCCCCTTTTTTTAAACCCGGGGTCTTAGGCCCAGAATTGCCGTTTTGCGGTGACACCTTCACGTCCTTAAGGGTCATCACCACAAGGCGCCGATTCTGCCGGCCAATTTGATCACAGAAAGGTAGCATAAAATTATGTAAGTAAAAGCAAGTCCATTGAAATAAATCACATATATAGAAATAAAACCCACGAAGGGAGTGTCCACAGAAAAGTATATTAGAGTACTAAAAATACGGTCTTAAGCCCAGTACAACATGTCCTCACTACAAATCACTCATGCGGAAGCAAAAAACAGAAACTACTCAAGGTCGAGACTCATGGTCCCGGCTGTATGAACTCCGGAGCTAGACTGCCCCATCTCAAAGCGCACCGGTCTCTAGGGCTGCTCCTCCATGCTGGGCACCATGATCCCCTAAATGATGCGGTTCGAAAACCGTTAGTCATAAAGACTAAGCCTTATCATCCCCTACCCCTTCCCCCATAGCTCCTAGGTACCTAGCGGAGAGGAAGAAAGGGAAGGACATTAAGGTGGAGAAAGATTCAAAAGAAAACAGGTGGCAGCGGAACTAATCTAGCAATTCTATAATAAATATGACAGAAAACAAAAAGTAGGAAAAGTAACCTTAACTTATGTGCGGAAGCACATAAGCCAAGGGATCTTCTGCAAGGCTCCCATTGTATAAAGTGTACCATACCACTTATACGGTTGGGTGTCGGTTATCAAACAGCATCACATATATATTGAATTTAACCTTAATTTATAAACTTGCCCACACAAGCTTATAGACCAAGGGGTCGTTTAGCAAGTCCTAATGTATAAGCGTCCCATTCCACTTATACTTTCGGTGTCAGGGTTAAATGAATCAATTATGCTATGACATGCAAGTGGGTGTGATGAAACATGCATGTGCAACTAACACACCCGACTCTGTGCACACAAACCTTTAGTTCCACCTTTCGGAGCCGTTACCTCCCAGGATACCTCCGTAGTGGCAGACGGAAGCGGTGGGTTGGGCCTCGCCCACCTCTAAACCAGTAAAGCACTACCGGTCAGACATATCGTATGCCTCAACGCTTGGTGCACTAAGCGGATGCCTGCGTACTTTTGTCGGCTGGCGCACCGGACTTCTGTTGGCGAAGTGCTAACCACAATTGCCAAGTCAGCGTATTGGCGTCGGTGCATCGACCCTCCAATACCGAAGACCCACCACCTTAATTTTCATTCCTTTTATGCACATGCAAATTTAATCGTAAACACACAAAAGCCGAGCTGAAGCTCCCCGGACCAAAGCGTCCATCTCTTAACCAACCGAGCCGAAGCTCCCCGGACCATTCCGTCCGTCTCTTAACCCACCGAGCCGAAGCTCCCATCAATCTTCCTGTGCTAACAGTGTTTGTGAAAGGTGCAACCCTAATTACTAAGTTACTCTTGTCATTTTGTTATTACAGTTTACATTAACTCCGGGCTGCCCCCGGTATTCCCAGTGAAGGGCTCTCAAAGGGCACTAGGAACTATCATGGTAGCTGAAGCCCATCGTTCCCTTTCGCAAGGCACTTATTGTTATTGGTTGATCCCCTTTACACATTCCCTTCTCATATTTCGATAGACTATCCTAGGGTGATTTTTAACCTTCCTCTCTTCGGGAAAGACGATCTTTCGTCGAACCCGAGCACCTCTTAACTCTAGCCAACACCACTTCTCTCTACTATTCATATCATCCTAATGTGATATCATCCACAATTATCTAACAAGACAAAATGACTAACTCCAAAATCTCCCCCCGATCATGCCCTATTGCAATTCAACAATTTGCTATATGCATACCAACTTAGATTATATGTCGAACCGGTTATGCAATGATCCAAAACTCATCCAAATGCCCTAAATTATTTACTGGAGACTTATCATGGTATAACTAGCCTAAATCCAGAATTTGGTAATTTTCCTAATTTATCTTGCATTTAATTAATTTCCTCAAAAATTCCAAGGGCTACCGGTTTGAACATGATCTACCCTAAGTTCTCTTGCAAGATGTCCAACCAAATTATAATAAATAGTATATTATCTCAATATGGTAAATCCAAAATATCACTATTTTTATAATATCAAAAGGGCACTAAAACTATTTTAGAAATATTTTCTATCTTCCCTTATTTATGAACCAAGTACTGAGTATATCCACCCAAAAATTATAAATTAATTATAGTATGCAGGTACAACATTAAAAGTAGTATAGACCAAGTTTCAAAAAAATTTCACTAACAATTTTATCCATAAATAATTTTCAAAGCATAAAACCTCTTTTTAGCATTTGTGAAGGAAGTACTGGATTTACTCATTTAACAATTATACAAAAAATCAAGGGTGACCATTCTGTCCTAAAACATTTACTTCCAAGATTTCATGAGGTTTCAATGATCAGAAAGATTCAAATAATTAATAGATTAATTAGGGCTATAAAAATCGTTACAAATGAAGTGTTGTAAATAGACATCATAAAATTCCAATAAAATTGTTATAGGTTCTACCCGCTCCAAAACTTATTCTACCCAAGTTTCACAATCTTTCGATAATGTTTCGTGACTGATTGTGCTTAATTACTATTTTACCCTAAAGCTACGATTAGGGTTTTGAGGTATCTACTTGTCTCCGAATCCTCCAAGATTCCATCCAGATGATTCATATCATGCTTACGTCAACTCTACAGAGTTCTCAAGGCAATACGAGAGCAATTCCCTCCATGTCCTTCACAACCCTCAAAACCCTCCATTTAGGTTTTGAGTTTGGATCCTAGGGTAAACCAACCCTAAATAACACCATTTTCTCCAAGTGATTTATAATAACCCCTCTAAGTCAGTGGTCAAAATATCAGCCTCTGTTGAGGTGTTTTGACCATTCCAACCTCTTGTGCACTTTTTACTCAAAAATGCCTCATTATTGCCTAGTTAAGAATATGTGACTTCCTATTCAATACTCATCCAAATGAGTTGAAATCTTGTATAGAACTAGGTTTTATAGCCAGGGACCACTCACCAAATTTTGGGAGGGTTTGGAGGTCATTTGACCCCTTAAATAAATTCCTCTAAGTTTATTAAATTAAAACAAAAACTTTAGCCACAATATCTCCAAAAATTCCTATTTTTGGACAGCCTTTAGATATGGCTAAGGGTAACCCCCTGCCCAAATTTCAGGTCATTTGGACAAAGTAAGAAGAGTGGGCATCCATTTTAGTTCCTGCCCGACTCTGGGAACAACCCCCACTAAAACGGGTTCAGCGGTTAAACCGCTTACCCAAATGAGTTGAAATTAATTTTAAATTAATCTAGACTCGATGGGATACAACTTTCGTGACTGGCTATTTTTCCTAAATCGGCATCTAAATGCCTCGTTTTGTAATGTCAAAAGGCGTGTCAAAAAGGAGATAATAATTCCTTATAATTAATAAATGAATAGTAATTGATTTTACTGTTCATCTTCCCTTCCACACAGAACCCGTAAACTGAACTCAGAAAAATACATTTCCTGTATGATAGTTTTACTTTCAAGATTACCTAGACACCTAGAGGGGGGGTGAATAGGTTCTTATTTTCTTTTCAAACTTAAGGCAGAATGATTAAGTAATTAAAGACTATTTTCTATAAGTTCTGCAGCTACTTTAGCAATCACAATCACACAATCTAGTACTACACATCACAGATTGCAACAAGTATTTATAGTGGTTCCCCAAGATCTGGGTACATCCACTTTCCCCCTTCGCCTATCTAGCAGTGTGCTAGATTCAGCCAAACTCCCTTCTTTAACTCAGATCCTTAGATCCTACAGCTCAGAACCTGGAAAGGTTCCTACAACTCAGAGTGATACCACACTGCTACAGCTCAGGCAATTCAGCCCTACCTCAGTCTTTATTCAAGACCTATAACTCAGAGATTATCTCTCCTACACTCAGGCAATTCAGCCCTACCCCAGTCTTTATTCAATACCTACAACTCAGAGATTATCTCTCCTACACTCAGCCTTTATAAATTAGGCTTACAAATCAGATCTATTAAAAGATCCTACAAGATTTGAGTAAAATATATTTTTATCTTGCTCCTGGTGAGAGAGGAGGAATAAGACAGTGTTCTTGATCAGCTTCTTGATAAACCAGATGGATAAAATCAACTGGAACTTAGCTTTCTTCAAAGCTTCTTGAATCTGAACTTTGTTGAGTTGATCTTCTTTGAAATAAACTGATCAGCAGCTTTCTCCTTAGATTTCAGAATTTTAATCTGAATCTTCTTGACAGATAAGTTCAGAATCTGTTTCTTTTAAAATCTGAGACAGCTTTCTTCTTGCCTTCTTTTGACTGGATCTCTCTCTATCCAAGTCCCTTGAAGATACTTCAGAATTCTTGACTGAATTCTACTTTGACAGATTCTGATAGTTCAATCAGAATATCTTCTTAGATCTGCAAAGATCTTCTCCTTATTGTTACTTGTTATTCAGTGTTCAGTTTTCAGTATTCAGTAGTATTTTTCTTTCAGACACTATCCGTCTATTTATAGCCTTCATTCCTGGTAACCGGCTGGTCCGGTTCCTAACAAACTTCTGTCTGTGTCAATCAAGACAGTTAACCTGTAGAGACCCACAGCTGTCAATTCTTCAAACTGCCAAGGAGTCTTTGTTTCTGGCAGAAAGTGTCGAGACAAAATGTCAATATGTGTCAAGACAATTGTTAAAATGTGTCGACACAATTTGATTAAGTGTCGACACAATCTTTTGTGATGTCGACATATTTGTCTTGATGTCGACACAGCTTATTGACACAACTTTTTGAGAATGTGTCGACACAGATAGTTGTATGTCGACACAATTACTTCAGCCACAGACTTATTGTTGATTCTGCTATGTCTCGACACAAGTCTCTAAGTGTCGACTTAGCTGTTGTTGACTTCTGCCTCTGTGTGTCGACACAGCCTCCTGGTGTCGACACAGTTGATGTCGACTATAATCTTGTGTGTGTAGACACTGCCTCCCGGTGTCGACACAGTTGATGTCGACTCATTTTCTCTGTGTCGACACAGCCTTCTTCAAGTGTCGACACAATCTTCCTGATGTGTCGACACATCTTCTGGTGTCGACACATGGACTTAGAAATTTTTCATACTTTTAACCGGCACATATTCAACTTAAACAACATCAAATACACCTTGATGTATATCATTATGCTAAGTTGGGCTTCTTCAAATCAGGTACACATTTTCCAATGTACCCAACAATCTCCACCTATTTGGAGAAGTCATAACCCATATTAGATAATGATAAACACCACTTATGATAATAAAAAAAATGATGATGATGTATATAAGCTTAATATTACAGAAAATATTAGCAATCAAAACATTTGCATAGATTCATCACAGAGATAAAAAGATATACACAAAAATTAATTAAAGAGCAAGATTTTGTGTATTATGTTAAAATGATTATTTACAAAATGTTTAACACTGAATGTTTCACATTACACATTTTTAAACTAAAACTAAGACATCTTATACTAAGACTGATCAGGCTCCTTTATAACAATCCCTCTTCCTGGTTGTACTTGTGCCTGCACAGAAGGTTCAGTTTCTTCCATGAGCCTTTTTCCTTTAAGATCAGCCTTCTTCTGAGCCTCAGTCTTCAGTCTTTGTCTCTCAAAATAGTGATACGGCTTGGGAAAGTATTTGTTAGGCTCCACAGCATCAGGAGGTAGCTTTCCCATCTTAGCTTTCCTTCTATGCTGAACAATAGCCTCCTGCCTGGCTTCATGCTTCTGCCATTCTTGTTCATTGTACCACTTGCCCCTTTCATGGACTTGATCGATTACAGCTTTCTAGGCAGTTAGTATGATGTTTCTAGAGGTATGGCTCCACTGTTCAAAATCAGGTTTTAGTTCAGCTTGCTCCCTAAATCTCTTCTTTGACAGTTGAGCCTCTTGCTGAGCCTTGATTGCAGCTTCAGGCAAGTCTACTTTTCCAAGTATAATATTTGAAACCTCCTCTGGAGAACTATACATAGTTTGCACCTACTGATGAATCATGTCAAAATCTGCAGGGGGGTATATGACTTGAGCAACCTCTGGTTGGTTGCCTTCAAGTAGACCTTGTGGCTGTACTCCTGACTCTGCCATATTATCATCATCACAAAGGGGTGGATATCCCAATGTGGCTCTGACACTGTTAATGACCCACTTGGCATGTTCTGAGCCAGCATAAATAAGTACCCTCTCCCCCTTTAGGACTTCTCTTGCTACATTATCTCTGAGATCTTCCTTCTGAAACCTGATCTGACCATCCAGATAATTAATGCCATCTTTGAAGAAGGGTTTCAACTTGTTAAGTTTTGCAGTAATTTCCTTCTGGGAGGTGGTTATGGCTGTCTGTACTGAGTCTAAAGCAGTATTGAACATAGTGTCATATGCTAGCATTTCAACTGCCCTAGCTTCAGTCAATTTAGTCATGGTTGTTTGAAATTGAGCAAGAATATCTGTGTTGGCAGTTGTCAGATTGTCATTTAGCCTTTTCTGATTTTCAAGAATGTATCCTTGATTAATAGATTGAGCATCTATTTCTTTCTTTATTACTTCTTGTTGTTTGGCCAGATATACAACAGCATGTGCCCCTTTTCTAAAACAATCAGTCATTTCTCTTTTATGTTGATTGACTTCAAATCTTATAGACTTTATATCTTGAGCTAGATCAAACTGAAGATTTTTATGACTTTCATCAACATATGTCTCTAGAGCCTGTCTTTGTTCATCCATTTTGATTTAAAAAGTTACCAAGAACTTTGCATAATCAAAATCTGAAGAGGTGGGTGGTGTTGTTTGAAGTGCTTTCTTATAGCTATGGCTTCTTCTCTTGAAGACCATAAGCTCCCTTTTCTTTGCCTCTTGAATTTCTTCATTCCCAGAATCAGAGGAACTCTCAATCTGTACTCTTTCTTTTTGTGAGGTAGGGATTTCAGTTTCAGTAGCATGTGGCTCCTGTTCACCTTCACCTGGTACCCTCTCCTCACTAGCTTGCTCCCCCTCAACGCTTTGGGTGTCATCTTTATCTGCTGTATCTACAGCCTCTTTGAAGAGATCATCCATTGTATATTCCTTTGGTGTTTGAGGAGGTGATGGAACATTGATTCTCTCTATAAGATCATCTAGTCTAGCAGTATCTATCTCCTCTGATAAGTCAATCCTTTCTGCTTCTTCTGAATGCGCAGTACTAGGCTCCCCCTGAACCTGTGCAGGTATCTGTTCTTTCTGTACTTGAATTGTTTCAGTACCAAGCTCAGTGTGATGATGAGCTGGAGACTTCTCAGCTGTCTCCTGCCTGTCTTCTTCAGGCATATCCTTGGATAGAACTCTATCCCACCGGGAGAACAACCTTATATCCATTCTCATCATATGATTGATCTTGGAGCCTGGTAGTTGTTGCATTACTTCTGGAATGATTCCAGCTAAGTAAAGACTCAGTATTCTAGCCATATTTGGCTTCTTGATTGCCTCCTTGATTTTGTCAAACACTACTACTGACTAGTTGGTGGGAATGTGAAATACAATCCTAGTCATTAGGTTGAACATGAAGACAAAGATCCTATCATGTCCACCAGTCTTGCACAGCACCACTTTCACAATAACTTCAGAAAGAAATTTACCCTGATTATTCATTCCTTTTCGATTGAAGGCAGTACCAATCTTCATGGTGGGATCCAGTCCACACCACTGAAGTGTTTGCCTTGTTTGTGAGGCTGAAACCTCCTCTTCATCATTTATCCTTAGAAGATGAAGGATTCTGGTTAATCGCTTCTGAGTCACCTTGACTCTTGTGTCCTGAATAATTGATTTGATTTTCATACCATTAGAATCCACTGATGCGGTGGTGTAGAATTCAAGAACTTCCTTCTTCCAGACCTTGGTGGGTTCTGAGACAAGGAATTCAAGTCCACTGTCTATGAGAAGAGACACCACCATCTTAATCTCTGGAGCTGCATCGTCGAACGCATGCCTAACCAGTTCATATCCCTCATTGATAGAATCTTCGATCTTTGGCACCATTGAATCGTTGAGAAATCTTGAGAAAAGAGAGAAGAAGGATTGTCGACACACAAGGTTGTTGTCTCGAAACCCTGGTGTGCATGTCGAGAAAATATAGCTGTGACCTATTTATACCCTTCTATGCCAAGAAGATCAAAAGGCGGGCAAAAATAGTCAAAATGTGTCGACACAGACAATATGTGTCGACACAAATTCTGAATAAGTCGACAACAATACTCTAGTTGTGTCGACATGACGCTCTAGACTATGTCGACATAAAAATCCCTGATGTGTCGACACATCTACTCTGTGTCGACACCATTTTTCTGAGTTTGTCGACACAAATCCTCTGTGTTGACACTTAAATCCTGAATGAGTCAACACAGTTTTACTTAGCCAAATTATGCTAAACTAATCTATAGTTAGCATGCCTAATTCAATTTTAAATCTATTGAATTTTGTTTCATACAGAGGCTTAGTAAATACATCTGCAATTTGATAATCTGTCTTAACAAATTCTAGTGAGATGTTTTCTTTTTCTACATATTCTCTAAGAAAATGGTATTTTATTTCTATATGCTTAGTCCTACTATATGAAACAGGATTATTTGCAATAGAAATGGCACTTTTAGAATCACATAATAAAGGTGTTCTACTTACCTGGATACCATAATCTTTTAGTTGATGCTGAATCCACAATAGTTGTGCACAGCAACTTCCAGCTGCAACATACTCAGACTCAGCTGTGGATATTGGCACACTAGTCTGCTTCTTACTACTCCATGATATCAACCTTCCTCCCAAAAATTGACATGTACCTATAGTACTTTTTCTATCTTCTCTGCAGCCTGCAAAATTTGCATCTGAATAACCTATTGATTGAAAATCTCCATTCCTAGGGTACCAAAGGCCTAGATTTGGTGTGCCCTTTAAATATCTCAAAATTCTTTTAACAGTAGTGTAATGAGATTCTTTAGGGCATGCCTGGTACCTAGTACAGACATATGTAGCATACATAATATCTGGTCTACTTGCTGTGAGGTATAATAGAGAACTAACTATTCCTCTATACAAAGACTCATCTATAGGCTTACCTGTATCGTCTTTACATATATGAATATTTGTTCCCATAGGAGTTTTCATGATAGAGGAAGATTCCATACCATATTTCTTTATCAACTCTTTGGTGAACTTAGACTGGGATATGGACAAGCCATCATCAGTCTGTCTTACTTGGAGTCCCAAGAAGAACTTAAGTTCCCCCATACTACTCATTTCAAACTTCCCTTGCATAAGTTTGGCAAACTTCTTGCAAAGGTTGTTCTCTGTAGACCCAAAAATTATGTCATCCACATAGATTTGGACTAAGATTATCTTGCCTTTAGACTCCCTAAGGAATAGAGTTTTGTCTATTTTGCCTCTTGAGAATTTATTCTCAATAAGGAAAGTAGACAGGGTGTCATACCAAGCCCTTGGGGCTTGCTTTAACCCATATAAAGCTTTCCTAAGTCTAAAAACATAATCAGGTTTAAGAGAGTCTACAAAACCTGATGGCTGTTCCACATAGACTTCTTCTTTTAGATCTCTATTCAGAAATGCTGATTTCACATCCATTTGGTATACCTTGAATCCTTGGTATGCAGCATAGGCAAGAAATATCCTGATTGCCTCCAGTCTTGCTACTTGGGAAAATGTCTGATCAAAATCTATTCCCTCTTCCTGCCTATATCCTTTAGCAACCAGTCTTGCTTTGTTCTTTATTATTACTCCACTCTCATCCAACTTGTTCCTAAATATCCACTTTGTTCCAAGGATGTTGTGGTCTTTTGGTTTAGGAACAAGCTCCCAGACTTTGCTCCTTCTGAATTGATTAAGCTCCTCTTGCATAGCATTAATCCAATGTTGGTCTTGGATGACTTCTTCAAATTTCTTAGGCTCCCTTTGAGATAGGAAACTTGAGTGCAGGACTGTGCTCAGATTTCTGCTTCTAGTCTGCACTCCTTGACTTGGATCACCTATTATTTGATTAGCTAGATGATCTTTTAGATGTCTTATGGCTGGAGGTAGATTTCCTTCAGGTTGAACATCTCCAGCTCCTTCATCATGCTGTACTTCTTGGTTGTCATCAACTTCTATAGAGTTTTGTACTCCCCCTAGACAGTAGCCTTCATTTTCCACTGCTTCATCTGCATTTGATGCTTCTGCAATGGAAAGCTTGTCCATCCTTTTGCTTATATATGTTGGACTGTATGAACTACAAGGCAACTCACAGTTGATTAATCTTGATTCATCAAACACAATATGTACAGATTCTTCTACAACTTGAGTAGTCAAGTTGAAGACTCTATAGGGCTTACTATTTATGCTGTACCCAACAAATATCCCATCTTGGGATTTGGCAGCAAACTTAGTTAGATATGACTTGCCATTGTTAAGTATATAGCACTTGCAACCAAAGATCCTAAAGTAGGATAGATTTGTTTTTCTACCTTTCATAATTTCATAGGGAGTCTTTTTATGGCACTTGGTGATAGAAGCCCTATTGATCACATGACATGCAGTGTTTACTGCCTCAGCCCAGAAATATTCTGGAAGAGAGGTGTCACTCAATAGAGTTCTACTAGCTTCAATCAATGTCCTATTCTTTCTTTCAGCAATACCATTTTGCTGAGGTGTTCTAGGTGAGGAGGACTCTTGGAAAATCCCAAAGTCTTCACATAATTTTGTCATACTTTCAGATTGAAATTCAGTGTCATGGTCACTTCTGATTTTGACCACTGTACTGTTTAGTTCATTCTGAATTTGTTTCACAAAACTAAGTAAGACACTTGGGGTTTCTGATTTTTGTGTCAGAAAGAACACCCATGTATATCTAGAATAGTCATCTACAACCACAAAAGTGTAGACCTTCCTACCTAGACTATGAACTGGCATAGGACCAAAAATATCCATATGTAAGAGGTATAAGCACCTCACAGAATCCTTGTTTTCAAGACTATGAAAGGAGGATTTTGTCTGCTTGCCCTTTTGACAAGCTGAACATATCCCTTCCCTTATACACTTTACTTGAGGACCATTCCTCACTAACTCTTTGCTGAAGAATTGTCCAATTGTCTTGTAGTTAAGATGAGCCAACCTCTTGTGCCACTTGACACAATGAGATGCATTATCATCAGCTACAAGACAGATGAGAGAAGCCTTGTTCTCACATACAAAATTAAGATAATAAACATTTCTCTTTCTATACCCAGTCAATATGATCTTTTGATCACTTGACCTTTTGATATGACATCCATCCTTAACAAATGAAATGTCATATCCAAGATCACTCAGCTGACTTATGATAATCAGATTATGTTTCAAACCTTTTACATAAGCCACTTGGGTGATGGTAATTTGGTTTGAAGAAATGTTACCAAACCCTTTGATGATTCCTCTTTCAGATCCACCAAAGATTACATTAGGTCCATCTTTGACAGATGTGTATTCCTTCAGCAGCCCCTTTATTCCAGTCATGTGCCTGGAACATCCACTGTCCAAGTACCATATAGGGGCATGGCAACTTGGACTTTCCTGCAATACAGAATTACTTTCCCTTAGAACCCAAGTAAGTCTTAGGTCCTTGGTTCAGGTTAGCACCATTCATATTAAGACTACCAGCAGCTCTTCTAACTGGTAGACAATTGTTCTTCCTTACATTTGTGTTATGCCAGCAGTCTAATGCAAAATGGCCTCTCTTTCCACAACACCAATATTCAAACTTGTTGTATCTAGGTCTTGATACACCCTTGAAAGAAGAATTTCTGTCTAGTGCTGGTTCTGCTGCAGCTTCACCCATAGATTTCTTATAACCATGGGGTTTATGAACATGGGTAGACCTATTGGCATTTACACCCTTGTTAATCTGAACATTATTCTTAATATGACCATGAATATTCTCAAGATCATATTTGTTAGAAGGCACTTGCACCTTTCTAAACATAACTGGGACTGAAAGGTTTAGAGGATGGACAAGAGCTTTGCCTTTTCTTTTGAATTGGGCAGCCCTGGGGTTACCTTTGAAGCCTAATCCTGCCTTACCCTTTTAAGCCACAAACTCATCTATTAAAGGTAAGACAGATTTTGGCTTAGAGTAACTAGCCACTAAATCTTTCTCTATTCTTAGTCTGGCCTCCAGACTCTTAATTTGATCATTGTTATATTTGATTGTGCCCATCTGAATATAGGTTATATTTTTCAGTTTGGCAATCTCATTTAACTTTTGATACATTACATTTTCAAACTCAGTTGCAGCCACCTTAAGATCAGTAATTTCCTGAGCCTGAGTTTTGACTAGGTTCTTGCTTTTCTTAAGAGCCTACAACAAGTCCCTATATTCATCCATCAACTGATGAATATCACCTTTAGATTCAGATCCATTCACATCACTTGATGTAGATGAATCTGACTCTGAACCAGTACTAAAATCAGAAGAACTAGAAACCTTTTGTACCTTACTAGGACCAGGCTGATCCTGGCATTGGTTATCTTCTAACTCAGCCATCAGACCCATGCATTCCTTGTCTTCTTGATCATGAATGGAATCCATCAGTTGCAGAAATTCCTCTTCTTCATTGGCTGCATACAATCCTATGTATGCTTCTGCTTCAGATTCTGACTCTGATGAGGACTGATCTGAAAGACTCTTATCCTTCTTTGCAACAAAAGATTTCTCCTTCTTACCCTTGTGTTGAGTCTTTTTTCTGTCTACTGACTCCTTTCTCTTTTTGGACATTCGACTACTATATGTCCAGTCTTATTGCAGCAATAACAAACAATCTTAGAAGTTATGGCTTTGCTGGGCTTAGTTCTGTTTCTCTCATTTCTTGAGGATTTTCTCTTCTGATAGTACTCATCTACTGGCTGTGATGTGGAGGGCCTGGACTTCCACGACTTCTTTTTCAAGAACTTTTGAAACTGTCTTGTAAAGGCAGCAAAGTCAGTATCTGATTCACTGCTCCCTGATTTCTGACTATCTGAATTTTCTGTTATTTCTTCTATAGCTTCCTTGAGAGGAGATGAAGACATCCTCCCTTTCTTTCTAGTGGCTTCAACTTTGAAAGCCACAGATCTATGCTCACCTTTTGTACTTCTTTCTTCCTCCTTCCTAGCCATCAATTGCATTTCATATGAAAGCAATTTTCCAAACAAGGTTGGAGGAGAAATATCAGCTAACTTGGCCACTTCTCTAATGACACATATTTTGGTATCCCAATCCTTTGTTAAAGATCTGAGAAACTTGTCATTTAGCTCATATGTACTGAAGACTCTTCCATAGGACATTAGTTTATTCACAATCCTATAGAATTTCTTATAACACTCAGTTATGCTATCAGACTTTTCTTGTCTGAAGCTCTCATATTCTTGGTTGAGCATTGATTTTCTATCTTGTCTTACTTCTTCAGATCCTTCCATATAGAAAATCAAGGTGTCCCACATCTCTTTATAGGTCTTGCAATGTATCAGATTTTGGAAGGTGGAATCATCTATTGCACTTACTATGATGTTTTGAGCACTCTTGTCCATAGTGGCTAAGATGATTTCCTCCTTTGTCATTTCTGAAAAATCCTTAGGAGTTTTCTGATTTGCATCTAATACAGAAATCTTCATTGGAATGTATGGACCTTCTTTCACTGTGATATAAATTCTTGGGTCTGAGGCCTCCATAAATAGCCTAACCCTTTCCTTCCAAATTCCAAAGATTTCTTTTCTGCAGATGGGTAGCTTCATAGATCCCAACTCCTTGTGAGTCTCACCTGAACCTATTTTCTTGATTCTTGATTCTGCCTTTAGATCTAACTCAGACTGTTAAGTCTTTCTTCAAGCAACCTCCCTCTGATACCACTTGATAGTTTTACTTTCATGATTACCTAGACACCTAGAGGGGGGGAGGGGGTGAATAGGTTCTTATTTTCTTTTCAAACTTAAGGCAGAATGATTAAGTAATTAAAGACTATTTTCTATGAGTTCTGCAGCTACTTTAGCAATCACAATCACACAATCTAGTACTACACATCACAGATTGCAACAAGTATTTATAGTGGTTCCCCAAGATCTGGGTACATCCACTTCCCCCTTCGCCTATCTAGCAGTGTGCTAGATTCAGCCAAACTCCCTTCTTTAACTCAGATCCACAGATCCTACAGCTCAGAACCTGGAAAGGTTCCTACAACTCAGAGTGATACCACACTCCTACAGCTCAGGCAATTCAGCCCCACCTCAGTCTTTATTCAAGACCTACAACTCAGAGATTATCTCTCCTACACTCAGGCAATTCAGCCCTACCTCAGTCTTTATTCAAGACCTACAACTCAGAGATTATCTCTCCTACACTCAGCCTTTATAAATTAGGCTTACAACTCAGATCTATTAAAAGATCCTACAAGATTTGAGTAAAATATATTTTTATCTTGCTCCTGCTGAGAGAGGAGGAACAAGACAGTGTTCTTGATCAGCTTCTTGATAAACCAGATGGATAAAATCAACTGGAACTTAGCTTTCTTCAAAGCTTCTTGAATCTGAACTTTGTTGAGTTGATCTTCTTTGAAATAAACTGATCAGCAGCTTTCTCCTTAGATTTCAGAATTTGAATCTGAATCTTCTTGACAGATAAGTTCAGAATCTGTTTCTTTTGAAATCTGAGACAGCTTTCTTCTTGCATTCTTTTGACTGGATCTCTCTCTATCCAAGTCCCTTGAAGATACTTCAGAATTCTTGACTGAATTCTACTTTGACAGATTCTGATAGTTCAATCAGAATATCTTCTTAGATCTGCAAAGATCTTCTCCTTATTGTTACTTGTTATTCAGTGTTCAGTTTTCAGTATTCAGTAGTATTTTTCTTTCAGACACTATCCATCTATTTATAGCCTTCATTCCTGGTAACCGGCTGGTCCGGTTCTTAACAAACTTTTGTCTATGTCAATCACGACAGTTAACCTGTAGAGACCCACAGCTGTCAATTCTTCAAACTGCCAAGGAGTCTTTGTTTCTGCCAGAAAGTGTCGAGACAAACTGTCAATATGTGTCGAGACAATTGTTAAAATGTGTCGACACAATTTGATTAAGTGTCGACACAATCCTTTGTGATGTCGACACATTTGTCTTAATGTCGACACAGCTTCTTGACACAACTTTTTGAGAATGTGTCGACACAGATAGTTGTATGTCGACACAATTACTTCAGCCACAGACTTATTGTTGATTCTGCTATGTGTCGACACAAGTCTCTAAGTGTCAACTTAGCTGTTGTTGACTTCTGCCTCTGTGTGTCGACACAGCCTCCAGGTGTCGACACAGTTGATGTCGACTATAATCTTGTGTGTGTCGACACTGCCTCCCGGTGTCGACATAGTTGATGTCGACTAATTTTCTCTATGTCGACACCGCCTTCTTCAAGTGTCGACACAATCTTCCTGAAGTGTCGACACATCTTCTTCTGGTGTCGACACATGGGCTTAGAAATTTTTCATACTTTTAACCTGCACATATTCAACTTAAACAACATCAAATACACCTTGATGTATATCATTATGCTAAGTTAGGCTTCTTCAAATCAGGTACACATTTTCCAATGTACCCAACACTGTAGCTCTTTCGTGATCCGTTACCGGCCTTCCGGTCACTTCCCTGGCCAGCCACCACCACCACCACCTCTGTCGAGGCGATGGCTAGCGGTCGGTGGTGGTTTGGCCACCGGAGGTGGTGGTTTCCGGCGTACCCGAAAAGTATCTTTTTCATGGTTTTACATGAAAACGCAGGATAGGTCCGACTCCTTTGAGCACGAACTTCATTTATAAGATCTTAAGATCTACCCATAAGAGAAGAAGTAGTGGAGGTCCTTGTTTGCGGTTTGGAGACGAGATGAATGTCAGATGGTCATGGAACGGTGGCGGCGTTCCCGAACTTCTCGTACAGAAAGAGCAGAAATATGAATCTGTTTGGTCAAGGGTGTAACCTTCTCCTCTTTCTCTAAGGGGGCTTTTATAGATCTCCAATTGGGGAGGGGAAAGGGTGAAACATTCATGGCCATGAATGTTTTCTCTTAATAATATCTCGGTTATGGTGGAGGGAAGGAAACGGTGGAAGATGAGAAGACTGATCCAGGTGGCGATTTCCTATTGGGTCAACTCTTCCCCATTTTATTAAGTATTTAGAGAAAGAAACGGATCATAAATACACCTGCTGTAAATTCCCATAACCATAATTGATTATGATTTCGGTTACAGAAATTTCCAGCTTGGCTGACGTTTCGGCCCTGGTCACGGGCGTGACACATAGGTCACGGGCGTGACAGGTGTGTTGCAAATTCAGAGTTTGGAGATCGTCTTCCTGAGATCGACGATCGTCGAAGGGGTCACGCCCTAGGTCACGGGCGTGACCTGTCGGTCATGGGCGTGACCTGTCGGTCATGGGCGTGATAGCCCGTGATGCAAACTCTGCGCTCGCCGATCGTCTTCCTGAGATCGACGATCTTCGAGGGTGGGTCACGCCCTAGGTCACGGGCGTGACAGATCGTCAAAGGGGTCACGCCCTAGGTCACGTGCGTGACAGCCCGTGATGCAAACTCTGCACTCGCCGATCGTCTTCCTGAGATCGACGATCGTCGAGGGTGGGTCACGCCCTAGGTCACGGGCGTGACACATAGGTCACGGGAGTGACAGGGTCATTATGCAAATTCTGCGCTCGACGGATGTCTCGCGGAGATCAACGATCGTCGAAGGGCGTCACGCCCTATGTCACGGGCGTGATAGGCCCGGGTTGCAAATTTCTGCACTCGACGATCGTCTCCCTGAGATCGACGATCTTCGAAGGGGTCTTGCCCTAAGTCACAGGCGTGACATGTAGGTCACGGGCATGACCAACCCGTGACTCGAATTCTTGGTCGATGGACTTTAATTTTTGGGTTTCCTAGGGTTCTGTCACGACAAACCGACCCCTAGGGGTCTAGCCGGAAATGGGATGTTACAAATCCCAATAAACAAAACAAAAATTTCGTCCCCGAAATTGAGGTTAAGCCTACAGGGATTTCTACCGGAATAAAATAAGCTTGTAACATCCCATGTGATTTTTCCTATTGGGTCGAAGCGACTACTTGTTTGATAAACAAAGGGCAATCCCCCAATAAACAAAAGATTAGCCCCTACTTTCCTGCGCATGTCTAGGTTCTCGATTTCCCTTACCTAGTCCTACCAGTTCAATACAAGAAGGTAATTTGTAGTATACTGAGAGGTGGTGATGTATACCTGACTGAACAACTCCGGGTATTTTTGCCTCATCAGGTCCTGCGATTCCCAGGTTTGCTCCTCCTGACCATGGTTTCTCCACAGAACCTTGACTAAGGGGATCTTCTTACGGCGCAAGATCCGTACTCCTTTGTCATCGATCTGAACCGGCTCCAAGTGAATAGATTTGTCTGAGGCTATCGGCCCTTCGGTGGTCAAAATCCGCTGCTCCGGGCGTAGTAGAGCCCTTCTCAGCGAAGAAATGTGGAATACATCGTGTAGAGCTGCCAGCTCTGGTGGCAACTCCAGCCTGTAAGCTAGGGGCCCAATCCGCTCCAGGATCCGGTAAGGGCCCATATACCTAGGGCTGAGCTTCTTCCTCCGACCACGCACCCGTGAAACTCCATGCATAGGCCGGATCTTCAAAAACACTCGATCCCCCACCTTAAACTCCACCTGACAATGTCGGGCGTCGTAGTACTTAGCCTGTCCGCTCTGCGCCTCTAACATCCTATCTCTGATCAGTCTCACCTGAGCCTCGGTGTCTTCAACAAAATCCGATCCTAACAACTTCGGATCCTCGTCCTGAACCCAAGAAAGTGGGGTCCTGCATTTCCTTCCATACAAGGCTTCATAAGGCGCCATCCTGATGCTGGACTGGTAGCTGTTGTTATAGGAGAACTCGACCAACGACAACATCTTCTCCCACAACTCCCCTCGGTCCAGTATACACACTCGTAATAGATCCTCAAATGTCCTGTTGGTGCGCTCTGTTTGCCCGTCCGTCTGAGGGTGGAAGGCTGTGCTAAAAGTCAATCGGGTGCCCAGATATGCCTGCACTGACCGCCACTCCCTAGATGTAAACCGTCCATCGCGGTCTGACACTATCGTCCTAGGTACGCCATGATATAGGATATACTGCTCCACGAACTTCCATACCAGCACTCCCATCGAGTCATCCTTCCTGATTGGTGTAAAGCAGGACACCTTCGTCAACCTATCAACAATCTCCTAGATCGAGTCATTCCCTGTCCGAGACTGGGGAAGCCCGTGTATAAAATCCATAGCAATATCATCAAACTTTCACTCCGGCACCGGGAGTGGCTGTAACAGTCCCGCGGGGTTCCTGCACTCCGCCTTCACCAACTGACACGCCTCGCAATGGGTCACAAAGTACGTAATGTCCTACTTCATCCCTGGCCAAAACATCATCTTCTTCAAATCTTCCGTCATCTTGGTGATCCCCGGGTGTATAGAATATCTGCTACAATGCGCCTCCGTCATGATGTCCTCCCGAATCCGGCCTCCTGCAGGTATATATACTCTGCCTCTGAAATGTAGCAATCCATCTCTCAGGGAATAATCTCCCATCGAACCCTCCTCCAAGGCTCGAAACAACGGCTCTGCCCCTGCATCTGTCCTCTATCCGTCCCGAATGCGGTCCCGAATATCATCTATGGCCACCATCGATGCCATATACTCCCTATACAGCTCTGGATCATCCTCAGACACTAGAGATATCTGCATATCTCTAAATGACCGGACTAGCTCCATGAGCATAACCTGGGGCCCGACTTCGGAAGTGGCAGCTCTTCGACTCAATGCATCGGCCACCACGTTTGCCTTCCCTGGATGGTAGTGCATCTCATACTGATAGTCTGCTAAGAACTCCACCCAGCGCCTCTGCCTGATATTCAGCTCCTTCTGCGTGTCCACGCATTTCAGGTTCTTGTGGTCGGAGTAGATGTCGCAGTGGACTCCATAAAGATAATGGCGCCAGACCTTCAAAGAAAAAACGATCGCTCCCATCTCAAGGTCATGCACCGGGTAGTTCTTCTCATGGGTCTTCAGCTGGCGGGAGGCATATGCTATGACGTGTCCGTTCTGCATCAGCACCGCTCCCATCCCCTGATATGATGCGTCGGTATAAACCTGGAATACTTCCTTTCCAGATGGAAGGGCCAGAATAGGGGCTGAGATGAGTCGGTCCTTTAGCTCCTGGAAAGCCTCTTGGCACTGCGGGGTCCAAACAAAAGGTGCCTCCTTCTTTGTCAAAGATGTGAGGGGGAGGGCAATTTGAGAGAACCCCTCCACAAACTTCTGGTAATAACCGGCAAGTCCCAAGAAACTTCGTACATCGGTGGCTGTATTCAACTGCTGCCAATCTCGAACTGCCTGAATCTTTGCCGAATCCACTGCCAACCCGGCTCCGCTGATAATGTGGCCTAGGAAAGCCACCTCCTTCAACCAAAACTGACACTTGCTGAATTTCGCATAAAGGCGATGCTCCCGCAACCTCTCCAGAGTCAGTGCCAGATGCCGAGTGTGCTCCTCCTCCATCCTAGAGTAGACCAGGATGTAGTCTATGAATACTATGACAAACACATCCAAGTAGGCCTCGAAAACATGGTTCATGAGGGTCATGAATGCCGAAGGTGCATTTGTGAGCCCAAAGGGCATCACCGTAAACTCAAAAAATCCATATCTGCTACTAAAAGAAGTCTTCTGAATATCCTCCTCTCGAATCCAAAGCTGGTAGTAGTGTTGGGAATTGTCTTCACAATACCCCAGATTTGTGGAAAGTCAGACCTGAAACAAAGTTGAATTAAGTTGTATTTGATGTTGTGTTTAAGTTGTGTATGCATGACTCTATTGTCAAGTGTGAGCCAATGTCAGTCTATAGTGGGTCACCAAAACACAGGACCATACAATGTAATTCCTTATTGTGTGATCCAAAGTGTTGACTCATGTATAGCCTCTCTATTGGGGTACACTTTATCTACATGCACTTGGATTACTGGACCATGGAGTTGTGAAGATCATCCAAGAAATTTGACTAAGTCCATATACTCGAGTACATCCATTCATATACTCGAGTACCTCTTTTCCTTATACTCGAGTAGGTGATTGTGTACTCGAGTAGAGCCTTAGTCATACTCGAGTAGTTTCTTAGTCATACTCGAGTAAGGTTAACTGTTCAGACTAAATATTTCTAAGTCCACATACTTGAGTAACTTCACTCATACACTCGAGTAAGTGGCGTAGTACTCGAGTAGATCCTTCTTATACTCGAGTAGTCTGGATTAGTACTCGAGTAGTCTAGATTAGTACTCGAGTAGATGTTTCTACTTACTCGAATAGTCTGTCAGAGTAACTCGGGTAGTTCTTCCAAGGTACTTGAGTAGTCATCTCTATTACTCGAGTACATGTTTCTCTTATCTACTCGAGTAGCAGACCTTTATACTCGAGTATTTCATCTATCCCGAGTATGTGGGTTCAGAATTCCTGAAATCGTTAAGTCAAGAATTGACGGAGATTTCGAATTAACCTTTTCTGATTGGTCCACATGTCAATCTTAATTACGATTATGACCATTGGAGATAGCCTATAAATAGGTCCTTTCAGATTTGACTTAACACAAGTTATTTAACAAGTTATTTTTAAGAGAAATATTCAAAAATCTCTCCCGTCCTTTTTCAAGAAAGAAATCCGGAAAACCAAAAATCCCAATCATTCTGGTCGTCGCTGCCATTAACATTTTTCCGGAAGAAGCTTTGGATCGACTTTCTCTCAAGCGCTGCTACCTAGATCGATCAAAGGAAAAGAAGAATCATCCGATCCGATTGTGCTTCAACAGCCTGTGGATTACTCGTTGATCGTGGTGATTTCAGATCTCAGTTTCTTGGAAATCAGTCCAGCCTTCTTCTACTTTTTCTGATTAAGTCTAAAGCTCTCAACGAAGAAGACGAAGACCAAGATCCAGATCTGAGATATTTTTGGTTTTAAATTTTATTCAAACAGTTTTTTGTGTAGGATATTTGTCTCCGAGTGGTAGGAAGTTATATCTTCCGAGTGTAGATCCCTTGTGGATTGAGTTTGTAGGAACGTGGTTCTGAGGTGTAGGATTGATTTGCAATTCGAGATAGTGGAGTAGCCGAGTCTAGTGATTTGCTAGATCGGTGAGGAAAGTGGACATACCCAAGATCGGGGAACCACTATAAATCTCTTGTCGTCTGTGTGATTGCTTGATTACTTGTCTGTGCTATTGATAAAATTTTTATTCCGTATTTGACGCACAAATCACCTATTCACCCCCCTCTACGTGATTTAGGTAGACACTTAGATCACTCTCAATTGGTATCAAAGGGAGGTTGATCATTAAAAGGCTAACACCTTTATCATATCCCTCTCAAGTTGTCTACAAGAAAGTATCAAGCATGAGTAAGACCAAGGATTTTGCTAAACTCCCTGTGTGCACCAAGAACAACTTTCCTATGTGGAAGGAAAGAGTCAAATTCCTCATGGAAGCTGTAGACCCTCGGATCTTCATGATTGTTGAAGAAGGTCCGCATGTTCCTATGATTGTATCAATAATAGACTCAACCAAAAAGGTCCCAAAGAAGTTGATGGACTTGGATAAGGACGAGATTGCACTTGTCTCCCTAGACAAGAAAGCCAAAAATATTATAACAAGTGCAGTTGATGACTCGATGCTGCAAAATCTTATACATTGCCAGTCTGCCAAGGAGATGTGGCAATCCCTGGTGACTCTGATGGAAGGTACTGATGAAGTTAGGGATGATCGGAGATCCCTCTTAAATCAGAAGTATGAAGCCTTCCGACAAGGTCACAAGGAACCCATAGTTGACACATTCGAGAATTTCTTCAAAATAGTCAATGCTCTAAGAGTTTATGGCCGTATCTTCACCAACGGAGAATTGAATGAAAAATTCTTAAGATCCCTGACCAAGGAATGGGATAATAAGGTATGCGCCATTCGGGAGTTTGGAAGGTTAGCCGAGACAGACCCGTATAATCTGTTCGGAAAGCTTATGTCTTACGAGCTTTAGATCAATTCTAGAAAAGCTGAAAAAGAGATGAGCAGGTCTGCTTCCACGGAGAAGTCTATTGCTCTGAAGGCAGATAGCTCAAGGAAGACAAAGGTTGGCCCTCCAGCCCCAGTTCATGAAGTTGAGGAAGAAGAATCATCTGAGCCGAGAACATCTGGCTCAGAGCTTTCTGATGGAGAGCTCTCTCTACTCTCAAGGCAGTTTAAGAAGTTCTTGAATAAGAAGAAGACGTGGAAAGGCAAGGATGCCTCATATAGAAGATCACGCATTGATGGTGATCGCCACAGAAAAGGCTCAAGCAGTCATGACAGGTATGGCTCTAAACCGAACAAACATCATTCGACTGACATCGTTTGTTATTATTGTAACAAGCAAGGTCACGTCATTGCAGATTGCCCACACAAGAAGAAAGAGGGTGGCAAAAGAGAAGAAAAGAAGCCCTACACCAAGAAAAGGACAGAAAGAAGCCTACTGGACAAGAAGGGTAAAACCCTCAGCGATTCTAACCCATCTGAGTCGAGTGCAGAAGAAGAAGAAGCCTACTTTGGATTAATGGCTCTAAGTGATGATGAACACGTCTCCCAGTTCACTGGGGAGGTAAAATCTCACTCTCCTCTTTCTGAATCTGATGATGATAGTGAGCAAGAGGGTTATCCCTCTGAGGATGAATCTGAACTCATGGATCAATATAAGGAGTTGCTCAAGGCTTATGACAAATATCGCAAAGTCGTGAAAACTCAAGCCAAAGAGATAAAATCTCTAAGGGCTATTGAGAGCAGCTTGAGAGGAGAAGTTGCTAAGATTTACTCTCTTCAAGAGAGCTTTAATTCTGCTATGGAAGATTACAATCAAGCTCTCAAGCACCTTGACCTTAAAGATGAAATCATCAAAGAGTTGGAAAAATAACTCGAGGCTGAGAAGAAGCTTGTTGAAAGTTTCTCTAAGCCTAAGACAGTTCTTCCACTCGTTGCTGAATTCTCAGCTAAGGCCAAATGAGCTGGACTAGGCCATGTTGCCGCTCCTAGTAAATCCTCTAGGAGAAACAAGGCCAAGAGAAAGAATAGGGCTGCCAAGAAGGCTCTAGCTGAAGAAAAAGGGAAAGCTCCTTTGGAGCCAGTATCGTTCAAGAAAGTTATCTTTCCTACGAACAAATTCGACTATGAGTCCACCTATGGACACTTCTCTAGGCCAATCCCGAAGACGCCAAAGTCAAGGTACCAAGGTTGGACTCGCCCTCGTAACTTTGGCGAAAGTGTCTTAAAGGCACCTTATGAAGAGATTCAACTTCAGAGCTATGGACCATATGCTCATGGTCATAACATCAAGAAGACACCAAAGGTAAAACCTGTTGTGGAAAAGCCTATGAAGGAGAAGACTTCATGTAGATGCCATCATCATGAAGCTTCTTCCTCCAAAAATGCTACCCGGGCTGGACCTCCACCCAGGAAGGTCAAGCAGGAATTTGGAAGGCAAAGATACAACATATTCGACTGTTGGTGCTGTGGCAAAATTGGTCATTTTGCCATCGATTGTTGGTTCAATCCTAAAAATGTTGCAACCCCTCAAGTTGGCAACGTGAGAATGACCACTCATGAGGTAATATTCGTAGGGGGAGTATTCTAACTCGATACCAAGGACCAAAACATGTTTGTGTTCCTAAGGCTAAGTGATTGTAATTGCAGGTATGTCCAAAGGACACCAAAATGCCAATCTGGTACTTGGACAGTGGATGCTCTCGGCATATGACCGGGAAGAGGAGCCTACTTCAGAATTTCACCTCAGTCTGCAATGGACCAAAGGTCATCTTTGGAGGTTCAGATCGAGTAATAACTAAGGTCTACGGTATGATCATTAACGGTAGCGTATCCCTTTCTGATGTAGCCTATGTTGAAGGATTGGAACACAATCTCATCAGCATAAGCCAACTGTGTGATAAAGGATACGCAGTTGAATTCCATGCCGACAAGTGTTTGATAAAATCGGTTGACAACATGGAAACGATTCTATCAGGCACTCGAAGCAGGAATATTTTCGTTTTAAATTTCATATGTATTGACTCCTCTACACCAGTATGTCTTTTAGCAAAAAGTAGTGCATCTCTTGCTGACCAATGGCACAAGAGACTAGCACATATTAACTTTAAAACTATTAATAAACTATTTTCTCAAAACATAGTACGTGATGCCCCTAATATCAAGTGCGTTACGGACAGCCCTTGTCATGCATGTATCAAAGACAAGCAAACTAGGAGTTCATTTAAAAGTATTATAGGCAAGGGTTCTGATAGAAGATTACAGCTTCTCCATATGGACTTGTTTGGTCCACTGCAAGTTAGAAGTTTGGGATGTAAGGAATATACATTGGTTATTGTGGATGATTACTCGCGCTTTGCGTGAGTGTTCTTTCTGAAACACAAGTCAGATACCTTCAGCACTTTCACTAATTTTGTTAGGCAAATCCAGAATGAATACAACTGTTCTCTAGTCAAAATCAGAAGTGACAATGGAACGGAATTCAAGTCTGGAGCCATGACAGAATACTGTGAAAGTCAAGGCATCTTTCATGAGTTTTCCTCTCCTCGCACTCCTCAGCAAAATGGAGTAGCTGAGAGAAGGAACAGAACACTCATAGAGG
Source organism: Platanthera zijinensis (assembly GCA_039513925.1). Lineage (NCBI taxonomy): Eukaryota > Viridiplantae > Streptophyta > Magnoliopsida > Asparagales > Orchidaceae > Platanthera > Platanthera zijinensis. The sequence continues at coordinate 137,134,933 of CM077084.1, read as the reverse complement.
CTTACCGGACTATGTTGAGTGATGCCTCACTTCCAGAGTACTTCTGGGCTGAAGCCGTCCACACTGCTTGTCACGTGCAAAATCGAGCACTCATCAACAAGAACCATGATAAGACTCCTTACGAACTTTTAAAAGGGAGGAAACCAACCATCTCATATTTTAAGATCTTTGGCTGCAAATGCTTCGTGCTTAACAACGGCAAGTATCAAACTACCAAGTACAGCGAGAAAAGCTTTGAAGGTATTTTTGTAGGTTACAGTAGCCATAGTAAGGCTTATAGAGTATTTAATAGAAAAACTCTGGTGGTAGAAGAATCAATACACATTGTATTTGATGAGACGAGTTTGCTGTAAAGCAACTCTTCTAGTGTGCTCATTGAAGATGCAGGTACAAACATCTTAAGGAACTCAGTCTGGATGAACCTACTGAAGATAGAAATGAAAATTTCATCAAGATCTCCTCTACAACCCCGATTGGAGAGATAGATGATCAAGATGAAGAATTCATCCCAGCTGAAGATGCAACTCCAATGGCTGAAGAGATCCCAGATGCAAGGACTCTTGAGCTCAGACACTTGAAGGATCATCCCTTGGTGCAAATCATAGGAGATCCCCGAGATGGTGTCAGAACTCGGAGAGGTACAACTAATGAGAATTTATTCTTAAGCTTTCTATCACAGGTTGAACCTATGAAGTTCGAGGAAGCAAACTCGGATGCATCCTGGATACTAGCCATGGAAGAAGAGCTAAATCAGTTCAAACGCTGTAATGTTTGGACACTTGTTCCTAGACCCAAGAGTAAGAACGTCATTGGGACAAAATGGGTCTACCGGAACAAGATAGAAGAAGATGGAACAATTATAAAGAACAAAGCCAGACATATTGCCAAGGGCTATCGTCAAGAAGAAGGAATCGACTTCGATCAAACATATGCTATAGTGGCAAGACTGGAGGCGATCAGGCTATTCCTTGCTTATGCTTCACTTAAGGGCATTACAGTCTATCAAATGAATGCAAAGTCTGCCTTCTTAAATGGTAACATAAAGGAAGAAGTGTATGTAGAGCAACCGCCGGGTTTTGCTGATTCAAACTTTCCCAATCATGTTTACTTACTGCAAAAAGAATTATATGGTCTTAAACAAGCTCCCCAAGCTTGGTATGAGACGTTGTCTAGCTTCCTTCTTGAGAGCAAGTTCACAAGAGGAAAGATAGACAAGATATTATTTCTTAGGGAAATAAAAGGCAAGATTTTACTGGTACAAATATATGTTGACGACATTATTTTTGGCTCTACGGATGACAACCTCTGCAAGAAGTTCTCTAAACTTATGCAAGGGAAGTTTGAAATGAGCAGTATGGGAGAGCTGAAGTATTTCTTAGGGCTTCAGGTGAAACAATCTGAGTATGGAATTTTCATCTCACACACCAAATTCACCCAAGAGCTACTTAAGAAATTCGGAATGGAGAATGCAACCTCTATGAGGACTCCTATGGCCTCAGCTATGTCTCTGGACAAGGATGAGAAAGGGAAACCTTTTGATGAAACCAAGTACAGAAGCATAATTGGGTCCTTACTCTACTTTACCGCAAGTAGACCTGATATAATGTTCTCAACATGTGTATGTGGTAGATTTCAGGTGAACTCTAAGGAATCTCACTATATTGCTGCAAAGCGAATTTTGAGATATCTTAAAGGTACACCAAATCTTGGCTTATGGTACCCAAGAAGTAATGACTGCGAACTAATTGGATTTTCAGATGCAGATTTTGTAGGAAGTAAAGACGATAGGAAAAGCACTTCCGAGACTTGCCAATTCCTGGGAAGGAGACTTATTTTCTGGAGTAGTAAGAAGCAGAACTGTGTAGCCATCTCAACGGCTGAATCAAAATATATCTCTGCAGGAAGCTGTTGTGCACAGCTTCTATGGATCAAGAACCAATTTGAAGACTACAACATGAAGTTCCAGAACGTTCCTCTATTTTGCGACTCATCCAGCGCAATAGCGATCGCCAACAACCCAGTCTCCCACAACCGGACAAAGCACATAGAGCTTCGATATCACTTCATCCGGGAGCATGTGGAGAATGGAGACATAGATCTACAATACGTCTCCACAGATAGGCAAGTTGCAGATATATTCACGAAGCCGCTAGATGAGACCAAGTTTTCATTCTTCAAAACTGAACTTGGGATGCTCAACAAAGAAGATTAGTGGACTCAATCAAAGGCTCAGAGTTAAAGTATTGGGGGAGGTAAAGATTAGTGCTTCGAGAAAAATATTTTGTCAAAGTGACTTACTTGAGTAAGTGTACTCACATACTCGAGTACTTGGAAACAAACTCGAGTAGATACACGACCATACTCGAGTACATTAAAATATACTTGAGTAACTCGAAGTATCTACTCGTGTAGGTAAAAATTTACTCGAGTACATATCTTTCATACTCGAGTACTTAGTAACTCACTCGAGTACTTCATGACCTACTTGGTCTTCGACTTACTCGTGTAGGTTACAACAGACTACTCGTGTATGCCGATATATACTCGAGTACATGGAAATTCCAGAACTTTGAAAATTTCATTTTTCTCTTTTCGCACACCTCGATTTTTGCCGCCCCCCCCCATAACGTATGTTTTATTTTAAAACCTATTCTTAAACCTAATTAGGGTTATGTATATAAATAGAATGATCCCGTAATCCATTTCCACGAAACCTGTTCTCGAGTAATCGTCGGCGCTTTGCCTCCCAGAACCGCAGAGCGTCGTCTTCTCCAGATTCCATTCTTCCAGAGATCAATGGCTCCTTCATCCAAGATCGTCATAGGGTCTGAATTAGTTACAGATGGAATAGCCGTTCTCTCCGATGACTTCCAGAATCTTCTAATCCTCCTTGACACCGCCGGACTGTCGTTTATACTACAGACGCCGTGCAAGATTCTGTTTCCTGTAGTGGAGGAATTCTACAAAAATCTCAAGGTCAAGAGAAATGGAAAGGTACTCAAAACCAAGGTGCAAGGGATCAAAATCCGGTTGGACAAAACTTCAGTGGCAACTCTCCTTTGACTTCCAGTAATTGATGAAGAGGATGATTTATGTCCTGAAGATTCTGATAGGACTTCTCTCTTTTGTGGAGTAAATCCAGAGTGTGTCTCCTTCAGCAGGGCATACTGCAATGTAGAAGGCAAATTTCTGATAAACATCATATCCAAGGTACTACTATGCAAGACATACTCCATCCGAGAAATTTCCAACAATATGTTTGATATAATGCAAGCTATTTTATGCCGGAAGAAATTCCAGTTTGGTTTGGTGATTCTGGATAAGATCAGAGGAAGCATAAATCAACCAAATTTTGCAAGGATTATCTCTCTTCTTTTGCATGAGATAAATCCAGAAGTGTTCAACCTCTCCAAAGGAACTCCCCTCCATCACATGAAGAAGGTATCCATCTCCTCCATTCAAAGATATGAAATCAAGCTCCAAAACACTGCTCAAGCCTCAAAAGCAGTTGTTACCTCAGAAGATACCTCCAGAGAGCCCCTTGTCTCAGATGACAGGATTCCCTCTCCTCCTCTACATCACACTACTACCACCTCGGGTGCAATAGTTGAGGGGGAGCCTACCTCATCTAGCCTTCAGCACCAAGCTTCAGAAGCCCCCTCTCATCAAGATAACATCAGAGATCCTACTCCTCCTCTTTCTCCTCTTTCAGGACTCCTTCTCTCAGAGGTTCAACCTCAAGAAAACCTCCTCTCTACTGCTGAAGATATTGACAGATTGATTGCTGAACTCAGCTCAGATGCTCCAGTATTTCAAGATGATTCAGTTGTGCTATCTCCTGAGTATCCCATTCCAGAAGATCAGTCTCCAGCTAAGGAACCCTCTATCTCCCCTATAAAGGAAACCCCTACCTCTCCTGTTCAGTCTCATGCTGAATAGCAAGGTCATCAAGAGTCTGCTCTCCTGTCTGATGACGAGGACATGTCTCCAGAACATGTGGATGCTCCTCTGAGGACTCTAGACTTCTATCTTCCTTCATTCATCAATACAAAAGATTCTGTTGTGGTAGAACCCTTCAAGAGAGCTGAAAGCTCAATTTTGATTGCTGAAATCCCCCCTGGGATGCTCCTGCTCCCTCAGCCTCTGCTCCAGCCTCAGCTCCCTCCATCTCCTCAGATATTGTAAGTAAGATTGAGGAAATGCTCCGTGAACAGAGAAAGTTCTTTGATGATTCTCTGGCATCAGTGAATAACAAGGTCTCTACTCTTGAAACTGAGATGAGTAGAGGCTTTGCTGAAATTCAAGCTAACACTGATGAGCTAAAAATATTATTTCAGTTAGGTGACAAAGCCATAGACCATACTATTACCAGTATAGGTGAACTCAGAAATCAAGCTGAAACAGTTGCACATAATCAGATTCTATTGGACAAGGATGCTTATGCAAATGTTATGAAAGTTTGTGAGGAAGTTGGAACATTTAGAGATGAAGCCATTGCCCAACTATCCGTAGAAATCAGCAAGGGGGAGAAGATAGTCAAAGAACAAGTTGAAAAACTATCTGCCCAATCTCAAGCAGCTGTGGATGGTCTAGTCAAAGAAATATCTTCCAAATCTCAAGCATCTGTGGATGGTCTAGTCAAAGAAATGAAAGCAGACATCCTAGCTCAGCTTCAATCTGTAAAATTCTATATTTATGATACTGCTGTATGGGTGCATAATCAGAACTTCCTAGATTTCCAACTTGACCCTACCATTATTCCAAAGTCCCTAGATCCTCTTGAAGAACTTCCTCCCTCAGGTGCTCCAGCTCATGCTAACATTCCAAAGGGTGTGCCGACCTTCTCACCCAGACCTACTGGTGACAAGACTGAGTCTCCTATCTCTTATGCTGATGTGTGACAAGATGATTTTCCCCAAAGCTCTCAGGAACACTCTGTTCAGGGTGCTCCAAGAAAGAAAAGGAAATATGGTGACGGCGCTTCTGCTAGCCGTTCTGCGCCAAGGAGAGAGCCTGCCCCAGCTTCAGGAAGTAGATCAGAAGTTATTCATGCAGAAGTTTGGAGTCCTACCTCCAAGTCCCTTATCTTTGACACATTGAAGTTGGTAACAGATCTTGGTGAGAATAAAGATCAGTACTATAGCTACTAAGAATGGAAAGCGTATGATGTTTCTCAAATCAAAATTAGATTGCAAGATAGAAATTGGGGATTCAACAATCCAGCTGCTCCACCAAGGCCAAAGACTTATTTCCCTAAACCTTACAGTTATTTGGAAAGGCAAGAGCTGAAGAGAGCTAAACAACACAGAGAGGATTACCCCTGAAAAGTGTTTTGTGGAACTGGATAATCTTTCTATTTAATATATCTAATTCTGATTATGGTTTCCATATATACTATTATTCTCTGCTTTAGTCATTTTATATTGATTGTTGTTATAGATGATCATTTCTTTTTAAGAAATTCATCTTAGTGCAAAGGGTGCTGACTTCTACAAGTAGGGGGAGATTGTTGGGAATTGTCTTCACAATACCCCAGATTTGTGGGAAGTCAGACCTGAAACTAAGATGAATTAAGTTGTATTTTATGTTGTGTTTAAGTTGTGTATGCAGGACTCTATTGCCAAGTGTGAACCAATGTCATTCTATAGTGGGTCACCAAACACAGGACCATACAATGTAATTTCTTATTGTGTGATCCAAAGTATTAACTCATGTATAGCCTCTCTATTGGGGTACACTTTATCTACATGTAGTTGGATTACTGGACCATGGAGTGGTGAAGATCATCCAAGAAATTTGACTAAGTCCATATACTCGAGTACATCCATTCATATACTTGAGTACCTCTTTTCCTTATACTCGAGTAGGTGATTGTGTACTCGAGTAGAGCCTTAGTCATACTCGAGTAGTTTCTTAGTCATACTCGAGTAAGGTTAACTGTTCAGACTAAATATTTCTAAGTCCACATACTTGAGTAACTTCACTCATACACTCGAGTAAGTGGCGTAGTACTCGAGTAGATCCTTCTTATACTCAAGTAGTCTGGATTAGTACTCGAGTAGTCTGGATTAGTACTCGAGTAGATGTTTCTACTTACTCGAGTAGTCTGTTAGAGTAACTCGGGTAGTTCTTCCAAGGTACTTGAGTAGTCATCTCTATTACTCGAGTACATGTTTCTCTTATCTACTCGAGTAGCAGACCTTTATACTCGAGTATTTCATCTATCCCGAGTATGTTGGTTCAAAATTCCTGAAATCGTTAAGTCCAGAATTGATGGAGATTTCGAATTAACCTTTTCTGATTGGTCCACGTGTCAATCTTAATTATGATTATGACCGTTGGAGATAGCCTATAAATAGGTACTTTCAGATTTGACTTAACACAAGTTATTTAACAAGTTATTTTTAAGAGAAATATTCAAAAATCTCTCCCGTCCTTTTTCAAGAAAGAAATCCGGAAAACCTAAAATCCCGATCATTCTGGTCGCCGCCGCCATTAACGTTTTTTTGGAAGAAGCTTTGGATCGACTTTCTCTCAAGCGCTGCTACCTAGTTCGATCCAAGGAAAAGAAGAATCATCTGATCCGATTGTGCTTCAACGGCCTATGGATTACTCGTTGATCGTGGTGATTTCAGATCTCAGTTTCTTGGAAATCAGTCTAGCGTTTTTCTACTTTTTCTGATTAAGCCTAAAGCTCTCAACGAAGAAGACGAAGACCAAGATCCAGATCTGAGATATTTTTGGTTGTAAATTTTATTCAAATAATTTTCTGTGTAGGAGATTTGTCTCCGAGTGGTAGGAAGTTTAATCTTCCGAGTGTAGATCCCTTGTGGATTGAGTTTGTAGGAACGTGGTTCCGAGGTGTAGGATTGATTTGCAATCCGAGATAGTTGAGTAGCCGAGTCTAGTGATTTGCTAGATCGGTGAGGAAAGTGGACGTACCCAAGATCGGGGAACCACTATAAATCTCTTGTCGTCTGTGTGGTTGCTTGATTACTTGTCTGTACTGTTGATAAATTTTTTATTCCGCATTTGACGCACAAATCACCTATTCACCCCCGTCTAGGTGAGTTAGGTAGACACTTAGATCACTCTCAAGTAGCCCGACCTCAAATCCAATTTTGAAAAGAAGTGCGCCCCTTCCAGCTGGTCGAATAGCTCGTCTATCCATGGGAGCGGATAGGTATTCCGGACGGTCAGCCTATTTAGTGCTCGATAATCGATGCACATGCGAAGTGTCCCATCCTTCTTCTTCACGAATAGGACCGGGGCTCCCCATGGCGAGGAACTCGGTCTAATAAATCCCGTCTCCACCAACTCCTGCAACTGAGTCCGAAACTCCGCCAACTCCTTCGGGGCCATCCGATAAGGGGCCCTAGATGCCGGCTTGGCCCCCGGCACAAGCTGTATCTGAAAGTCCTGCTCTCGATGCGGAGGTAGTCCTGGTAGTTTCTCTGGAAAGATGTCAGTGAAATCTCGCACCACCGGGATGTCTGTTACAGACTCCTTGACTTCTGCCATCTCAAATAGGATCTGATAGACCTCCTCTCCCTACAGACAGGCCTTAACAGTCTGTACCGAAGATAAGAATTTTTGAGAGACAAGTCTTATACCTTCGATGATAATGAAAGAGTCCCCATGTCTCACGGTGATCCTATACGCTTGGCAATCAATCTGGGCATGGTTCCAGTGCAGCCATACCATGCCCAGGATAAAGTCGTAGTCTGTCAGCTTCAAAATCATCGCTGGAGCCTCAAACGCCTTTCCACCAATTTCTTCCTCCATATTGCAGTGGTCTGTGGTAAGGAGCTCAGATCCATCCGGTAGTCGCACCCTCATCTTCGAGCCCGTGAATCGCTCCACGCCTTCCAGTCCTTCTACGAATGTCACCGACACAAAGGAGTGGGTAGCTCTAGTATCGAACAGCGTGCGGGTAGGCTTGCCACTGATGAAGACTATACCTGGGGTGATTAGATGTCTTAGGGTTCTATAATGAGTTTTCTTTCCTTGCTAATCTATCTAGTGCGGTTCTAATTTTTAAGATCTGAAAGGGAAATTCTATGAAAATAAAGAAGCATTGCAGCGTACCTGCTATGACCTGCTCCGGATTCCGAGGCTGTGTAAGGTCCAAAGCATATACCTGCTCCCTTTCCTGTCTACGATCTCCCCCTGGTATCCACGACTGCGACCACGTTCTCGGCCTCCGTAATGCTGAGGTGGTGTGCCACCCTGTGGTGATGGAGGTGGTGCCCCCCTCATGGGGCAGTTCCTCCGAATGTGCCCAATCTGATGACAAAGGAAGCACTCTGGTGGGGGATACGCCATTCCCCCGGGTCTCGGCATATCCTGCATTCGAAGAGGTTGAGGGGCCAATATAACCTGCTCCCTCGGCTCCTGCCTCACCTCCTGACGAGGCTGGTCCTCTGTCCTCCTCCCCTCTAGTATAGCACCTCGCCGCTGGTCATTTCTGACTCTCCGTCCCTGATCCTCTGCTGGCCGCTTCCGGCCCCGGGTGGTGTGCCAATCAGCCTCAATCCTTTTTGCCATCTCCAAAATCCGGGAGATAGGCCCGTCAGATACAAACAATAAAGCCTCCCACAAGTCCTCCCATAGGCCCTTATAGAACCTCTTGATGTACCCTGCTTCGTCCAGCTGGTAAGAATCTGCATATCGAGCCAAATGGTCGAACTCCTGATCGTACTCCACCACCGTCCGGGTGCCCTGCTTCAGCTGTAAGAACCGCTCCTCAAACTCATCCCTGGCCGACTGCGAAACAAAATGCTCCAGCAGCGGTGCCCTGAACTCTTCCCAGGTAACCCCCGCAACCTCCCTATCGGCAAATGTCGTGTCCAACAGCGTCTTCAACCACCTCTTGGCATGGGATTCCAGGCAAGAGACAACCAGAGCCACCCTCTCCTCCCAGGGACACCGTATCCCGGTCAGCATCTCGTACATGATATCCAACCACTCTTCCGTCCGAACCGCCGACTCTATCCCCAAGTAGGACGGGGGAGAAAGCCCTCGGAAGATGCTCAGCCAGTTGGCCCCCGGATTTGGCTGCGGGATCAGAACCTGTTGGGCCCTGAAAGCCTCCAGGATGTCAGTCAAAGTCTGTCCCATGTCTGACTGAAGGAAAGGAGTGGGGACCGGTGGAGGTGGTGCAACATCCTGAGCCTGTTGAACTCCACCTTGTGACGTAGGATGTGCTGGAGGCTGCGTAACAAAAACCCATACTTGAGAAAACGTTCAATTTTTTTTTACTAAAAGTGGACAATTTATATGTGATCCCCATATGGGCACACCACTCCTTCCGCTGCTTAGTTTGCCCACAAACTAAACTCGAGCGGGGGTGACCCAGGGATAGTGGACTGCTACCTTTTCCAGATCGATGTTTTCCTCTGATACCACTTGTAAGACCCCCCCTTTTTTTCTTTTTAAACCCGGGGTCTTAGGCCAAGAATCGCCGCTTTGCAGTGACACCTTAACGTCCTGAAGGGTCATCACCACAAGCTGCCGATTCTGCCGGCCAATTTGATCACAGAAAGGTAGCATAAAATGATGTAAGTAAAAGCAAGTCCACAGAAATAATTCACATATATAGAAATAAAACCCACGAAGGGAGTGTCCACAGAATAGTATATCAGAGTACTAAAAATACGGGCTTAAGCCCGGTATAACATGTCCTCACTATAAATCACTCATGCAGAAGCAAAAACAGAAACTACTCAAAGTAGAGACTCACGGTACTGGCTGTATGAACTCCGGAGCTAGACTGCCCCATCTCCAAGCACACCGGTCTCTGGGGCTGCTCCTCCATGCTGGGCTCCACGATCCCCTAAATGATGCGGTTCGAAAACTATTAGTCATAAAGACTAAGCCCTATCATCCCCTACCCCTTCCCCTATGGCTCCTATGTACCGAGCGGAGAGGAAGAAAGGGAAGGACATTAAGGTGGAGAATGAAAAAAAAGAAAATAGGTGGCAGCGGAACTAATCTAGCAATTCTATAATAAATATGATAGAAAACAGAAAGTAGAAAAAGTAACCTTAACTTATGTGCGGAAGCGCATAAGCCAAGGGATCTTTTGCAAGGCTCCCATCGTATAAAGTGTCTCATACCACTTATACGTTGGGGTGTCGGTTATCAAACAGCAGCACATATATATTGAATTTAACCTTAATTTATAAACTTGCCAACACAAGCTTATAGACCAAGGGGTCGTTTAGCAAGTCCTAATGTATAAGCGTCCCATTCCACTTATACTTTAGGTGTCAGGGTTAAATGAATTGATTATGCAATGACATGCAAGTGGGTATGATGAAACATGCAAGTGCAACTCACACACCCGACTCTGTGCACACAGACCTTTAGTTCCCCCTTTCGGAGTCGTTACCTCCCAGGATACCTCCTTAGTGGCAGATGGAAGCGGTGGATTGGGCCTCGCCCACCTCTAAACAAGTAAAGCACTACCGGTCAGACCTATCGTACGCCTAAACGCTTGGTGCACTAAGCGGACGCCTGCGTACTCTTGCCGGCTGGCGCACCGGACTTCTGTTTGCGAAGTGCTAACCACACTTGCCGAGTCAGCGTATTGGCGTCGGTGCATCGATCCTCCAATACCGAAGACCCACCACATTTATTTTCATTCCTTTTATGCATATGCAAATTTAATCGTAAACACACAAAAGCCGAGCCGAAGCTCCCCGGACCAAAGCGTCCGTCTCTTAACCTACCGAGCCGAAGCTCCCCGGACCTTTCCGTCAATCTCTTAACCCACCGAGCCGAAGCTCCCATAAATCTTCTTGTGCTAACAGTGTTTGTGAAAGGTGAAACCCTAATTACTAAGTTACTCTTGTCAGTTTGTTATTACAGTTTACGTTAACCCAGGACTGCCCCCGGTATTCCCCGTGAAGGGCTCTCAAAGGGCACTAGGAACTATGATGGTAGCTGCAACCCATCGTTCCCTTTCGCAAGGCACTTATTGTTATTGGTTGATCCTCTTTACCCATTCCCTTCTCATATTACGATAGACTATCCTAGGGTGATTTTTAACCTTCCTCTCTTCGGAAAAGACGATCTTTCGTCGAACCCGAGCACCTCTTAACTCTAGCCAACGCCACTTCTCTCTACTCTTCATATCATCCTAATGTGATATCATCCACAATTATCTACCCAGACAAAATGACTAACTCCAACATCTCACCCCGATCATGCCCTATTGCAATTCAATAATTTTCTATATGCAGACCAACTTAGACTATATGTCGAACCGGTTATGCAATGATCCAAAACTAATCCAAATGCCCTAAATTATTTACTAGAGACTTATCATGATATAACTAGCCTAAATCTAGAATGTGGTAATTTTCCTAATTTATCTGGCATTTAATTAATTTCCTCAAAAATTCCAAGGGCTACCGGTTTGAACATGATCTACCCTAAGTTCTCTTGAAAGATGTCCAACAAAATTATAATAAATAGCATATTATCTCAGTATGGTAAATCCAAAATATCACAATTTTTATAACATCAAAAGGGCACTAAAACTATTTTAGAAATATTTTCTATCTTCCCTTATTTATGAACCAAGTACTGAGTATATCCACCCAAAAAATATAAATTAATTATATTATGTAGGTGCAACATTAAAAGTAGTATAGACCAAGTTTCATAATTTTTCAGTAAAAATATCATCCATAAATAATTTTCAAAGCATAAAACCCTTTTTTAGCATTTGTGAAGGAAGTACTGGATTTACTCATTTAACAATTATTCAAAAATTCAAGGGTGACCATTCTATCCTAAAACATTTACTTCCAAGATTTCATGAGGTTTCAATGATCAGAAAGATTCAAATAATTAAAACATCAATTGGGGCTATAACAATCGTTATAAATGAAGTGATGTAAATAGACATCATAAAATTCCAATAAAATTGTTATTGGTTCTACCCGCTCCAAAACTTACTCTACCCAAGTTTCACAATCTTTAGATAATGTTTGGTGACCGATTGTGCTTAATTAGTATTTTACCCTAAAGATACGATTAGGGTTTTGAGGTATCTACTTGTCTCGGAATCCTCCAAGATTCCATCCAGATGATACTTATCATGCTTACGACAACTCTACAGAATTTTCAAGGCAATACGAGAGCAATTGCCTCCATGTCCTTCACAACCCTCAAAACCCTCCATTTAGGGTTATAGTTTGGATCCTAGGGTAAACCAACTCTAAATAAAACCATTTTCTCCGAGTGGTTTATAATAACCCCTCTAAGTCAGTGGTCAAAATATCAGCCTCTGTTGAGGTGTTTTGACCATTCCAACCTCTTGTGCACTTTTTACTCAAAAACGCCTCATTATTGCCTAGTTAAGAATATGTGACTTCCTATTCAAAACTCATCCAAATGAGTTAAAATTTTGTATAGAACTAGGTTTTATAGCCAGGGACCACTCACCAAAATTTGTGAGGGTTTGGAGCTCATTTGACCACTTAAATAAATTCCTCTATGTTAATTAAATTAAAACAAAAAACTTTAGACACAGTATCTCCAAAAATTCCTATTTTTGGACAGCCTCTAGATATGGCTAAGGGTAGCCCCCTGCCCAAATTTCTGGTCATTTGGATAAAGGAAGAAGAGTGGGCATCCATTTTAGTTCCTTCCCTACTCTGGGTATAACCCCCACTAAAACGGGTTCTGCGGTTAAACCGCTTTACCAAATGAGTTGAAATTAATTTTAAATTAATCTAGACTCGAAGGGATACAACTTTCATGACTGGCCATTTTTCCTAAATTTGCCTCTAAATGCCTCGTTTTATAATGTCAAAAGGCGTGTCAAAAAGGAGGTAATAATTCCTTATAATTAATAAATGAATAGTAATTGATTTTACTGTTCATCTTCCCTTCCAGACAGAACCCGTAAACTGAACTCAGAAAAATACATTTCCTGTAGCTGTTTCATGATCCGTTGTCGGCCGTCTGGTCACTTCCCTGGCCAGCCACCACCACCACCACCTCCGTCGAGGCAATGGCTAGCGGTCGGCGGTGGTTTGGCCGCTGGAGGTGGCAGTTTCCGGCGTACCCAAAAAGTATCTTTTTCATGGTTTTACATGAAAACGTAGGATAGGTCCGACTCCTTTGAGCACGAACTTCATTTATAAGATCTTAAGATCTACCCATAAGAGAAGAAGTAGTGGAGGTCCTTGTTTGCGGTTTGGAGACGAGATGAATGTCAGATGGTCATGGCACGGTGGTGGCGTTCCCGAACTTCTCGTACAAAAAGAGCAGAAATATGAATCCGTTTGGTCAAGGGTGTAACCTTCTCCTCTTTCTCTAAGGGGGCTTTTATAGATCTCCAATTGGGGAAGGGAAAGGGTGAAACATTCATGGCCATGAATGTTTTCTCTTAATAATATCTCGGTTATGGTGGAGGGAAGGAAATGGTGGAAGATGAGAAGACTGATCCAGGTTGTGATTTCCTATTTGGTCAACTCTTCCCCATTTTATTAAGTATTTAGAGAAAGAAACGGCTCATAAATACTCCTGCTGTAAATTCCCATAATCATAATTGATTATGATTTCGGTTACAGAAATTTCCAGCATGGCTGACGTTTCGGCCCAGGTCACGGGCGTGACACATAGGTCACGGGCGTGACAGGTGTGTTGCAAATTCAGAGTTTGGTGATCGTCTTCCTGAGATCGACAATCGTCGAAGGGGTCATGCCCTAGGTCACGGGCATGACCTGTGATAGTTTTACTTTCAAGACAACCTAAACACCTAGAGGGGGGGGGTGAATAGGTTCTACTTTTTTATAAAAACTTTTTGGCAGAATTCAATTCAATGGCTAACACAATAATCACAGCAATCACAGAAAATAAAACATCACAGATTGCACAATGATTTATAGTGGTTCCCCAAGGTCTGGGTACATCCACTTTCCCCCCTTCACCTATCTAGCAGTATGCTAGATTCGGCCAAACTTCCACTAATCTCAGATCAACAGATCCTACAACTCAGAACCCAACTGGTTCCTACAACTCAGGCACAACAACCCTACCTCAGCCTTGACCCAAGGCCTACAACTCAGAGAAGACCCTTCTCCTACACTCAGGCAAACAGCCCTACCACTCAGAGTTCAACACTCCTACACTCAGCCTTTATAACACAGGTTTACAACTCAGATCTGTGTAAACAGATCCTACAAAAATATAGAAAAGATTATTTAACTGTCTTGCCTAAATTGAGAGAGAAAAGGCCAAGACAATTCTTGATCAGCTGATGAAATCAATTGTATCTGAGCTTTCTTCAAAGCTTCTTGAATATAAACTTAGCTGAGTTGATTTCCAAACAGCTTCTTGAGAATCCACTGGTGGTTTCTTTCTTCTTCTTCAAATTCTGGCTTGATCTCTCTCTATCCAGCACTTTGAATGATTCTTCTGAATTCTGATTAGAACTCTTCTTTGATCTATCCTTAGATAGTCTTCTTTTATCTTCCGGAGAAGATCTTCTTAAGTGCCAAGCACTTTCTTGAAATGAATTGGATTGTAATCCTTCTCAACTTTTTGATTCTTATCAATGTTTTCAAAAGTTACTTTCTCCTTCTGAATCTGTCTATTTATAGACTTTCTTCATGGTAACCGGCTGATCCGGTTTCTACCCGTTTTCTGACAAGTCTGACAGCTTCAGTTAACCGGTGGCAACCCACAGCTGTCAAGTCTTCAAACAAGTCCTGTGCCTTAGTCTTGAACCACAAGTTGTCGAGACAGTCTGTCAGAAAGTGTCGAGACCATCTGTCTATCTGTGTCGACACAATTGATCTTGGTGTCGACACAGTCTTCAGTGATGTCGACTAAGTTGCCTTTGAGTCGACACAGCTTCTTCTGAAAATAACTTGGTCTTGACTCTTCAGTGTGTCGACACAAGTCCTGTGTGTCGACACAGTTGTTGTAGAATCATAACTTAGTAAGTGTTGACTTAGCCTTCAGGTGTCGACACAGTCTTCTTCTAACACTGCTATAATGTGTCGACTCAATCACAATGTGTCGACACATTCTGCTGGTGTAGACAAACTTGAGGTCGACTATATTCTTCTGTGTCGACACATTTTCCCAATGTTGAGGTCGACGCTTTTCTCCTGTGTCGACACAAATTCCCAGTGTTGTGTCGACTTACTTCTTCTGTGTCGACACACTTTCCCAGTATTTGTTGTAGACTAACTGCTATGTGTCGACATATTTCCTCTGTGTCGACACTTTTTCCCAGTGTAGTTGTAGACTAACTGCTATGTGTCGATACTGCTTCCCAGTGTTGTGTCGACTACTTTCTTCTATGTGTCGACACATCCTTCTCTGTGTCGACACTTGGACTTAGAATTTTTTCTGCATACTTTATCAATTCTTCACCTGCACATGTCAACTCAAAACAACATCAAATACACTTTGATGTATATCATTGAGCTAGGTTGGGCTTCTTCAAATCAGGTACACATTTTCCAATGTTCCCAACAATCTCCCCCTATTTGGAGAAGTCATAACCCTTATAGCCAATGATATACACCATTTATAAACAGTACCAAATGATGATATATGACAAAAACACAGGGATACTTAATTATAAACAAAATAATAAAAAAAACATCATAGATAAAACAATCTATCACAGATTTAAACAAAATTTTGTTTATTACTGGGTAATGTTTGATTACATTGTTTTACATTTAATGATCACATCACAACATTACAAAACATTATGAAGGAACTAAAACATAATCAGGATTGATCAGGCTCTGTAATGATAATCCCTTTGCCAGATTGAATTTTAGCTGTCACAGGAGCTTCTGATTCTTCAGCTATCTTCTTTCCTTTTAGATCAGCTTTCTTCTTAGCTTCTTCCTTGAGCCTTTGCCTTTCAAAATAGTGAAAAGGCTTTGGGAAGTATTTGCTTGGCTCCTTAGCATCTGATGACAGCCTCCCCAGCTTAGCTTTCCTTCTGAATTGTACTATTGCTTCCTGTCTTGCCTCATACTTCTGCCATTCTATCTCATTGTACCACTTCCCTCTTTCATGAACTTTGTCTTGTACAGCCTTCCATGCAGTGAGTATTATGTTCCTTGAAGTAGGACTCCACTGCTCATAATCTGGCTTGAGTGCAGCCTGCTCTCTAAATCTCTTCTTTGCTAATAGAACATCTTGCTGTTCTTTCAGGAAGGCCTCTGGCATCTCAACTTTCTCAATCACAACATTATGCACATCCTTTGGAGGACTATACATATCCTGCACTTGCTTATCCAGAATTTCAAAATCAGAAGGGGGGTAAATAACTTGGGCAACCTCAGGTTGGTTGCCTTCAAGTAGTCCTGCTTGAATGCCTGATTCAGCCATCATATCATCATCACATAAGGGTGGACATCCCAAGGTGGCTCTTATACTATTTGTCACCCATTTAGAGTGCTCTTGGCCTGCATGAATCAATAACCTCTCCCCCTTTATGACTTCTCTTGTCATATGATCTCTAAGATCATCCTTCTGAAACCTTATCTGTCCATCTAGATAATTTATACCTTCTTTGAAAAATGGTTTCAATTTTTGCAGCTTGGTTGATATTTCCTGTTGGCAGGTGGAGATAGCAGTTTGTACTGAGGCAATGGCATCTTGAAATTGCTTATTAAACTCTTCCTTTTCTTTTGTTTTATCTGCAGGCAGGCCTGGAACAATCTTTTTCACTTCCTCTATTATCTCATGATGAGATTCAGTTAAATTATCATTCATTCTTAACTGATTTTCCAATACATAGCTTTGCTTCAGGGCAACATCATCTACCTTTTTGGTAATAGCCTCCTGTTGTTGAGCAAGATAAACCACAGCATGGCCTCCCTTTTGAAAGCAATCTATCATTTCTGTCTTATGCATGTTGACTTGAAACTGGATGGACTTTATATCCTGAGCTAAGTCAAACTGCATAGACTTGCTATTTTCATCAACATACTTTTCCAGAGCCATTCTTTGTTCATCCAATTTCACTTGTAGATCTATCATAAACTTGTTATGATCAAAGGCAGGAGATGCTTGTTGAGGTGTTGTCTGTAAAGCCTGCTTATAATTCTTACTTCTTCTCTTAAAGACAACAAGTTTTCTTTTCTTGGCCAGCCTGGCTTCTTCAGTTTCAGTATCAGATGAAGTATCTAGGTGAATTCTTTCTTGAGGAGAATGAAGTGTATCTGTCCCAGTGACCTGTTGCTCAGTCTCAATATTCACTGGCTCCCCGTCAACCTGTGGCTCAACTTCAGCTTCCTGATCAATTTCCATACCTATGGACTTCTCAATTTCTTGTCCTCCTCCTTCTTTATCTGTAGTAGTATCAGCATCAGGGAATAACTCCTCCAGAGTAAATTCCAGTTGAGCTGTAACTTCAGCAGCAGTTAAATCTTGAGATAAGTCTAACTGTGCTTCCTCTTGCACTTGTACTGACAACAGCTCCCCCTGAACCTGTGCAGTAATAAGAATATGAGCAATGTCTTTTATAGTAAAATACATTAGCTCCCCCTACACTTGTACCTGATCAGGAGTAGATACATTTTGAGCTGGAGAGTGAACTGGCTCCCCCTGTATCTGTGCAGGTGTTGACACTTGCTGTAGTATAGTTGAGTCAGGCTGTTCTTCAACCTGTATCCTGAGTGGGTCTTCTTGTTGTTGTTCAGTTTCTTGAGTTTGAGAAGGGGATTTCACAGGGGTGTCTGGCCTGCTCTCTTCAGGCACATCCTTGGACAGCACCCTATCCCACCTAGAGAACAGTCTCATATCCATCCTTCTCATATGATTGATCTTAGTCCCTGGCAGTCGCTGCATCACTTCAGGGATCACTCCAATGAGATATAAGCTCATGATTCTAGCCATGTTTGGCTTCTTGATTCCTTCTTTGATCTTGTCAAAGAGTACTCCTGACCAATCAGTAGGAATTGTAAAAACAATCCTGGTCATAAGGCTGAACATATAGGCAGAAATCCTATCATGTCCACCTGTCTTGCAGAGGATTACTTTCCCAACAACTTCAGACAAGAATTTCCCTTGCTGATTCATACCCTTCCTGTTGAATGCAGCTCCAATCTTCATACTCGAGTCCAGTCCACACCATTGAAGGGCTTCCCTTGTCTTAGAACTAGGAACTTCCTCTTCATTCTCAACTACTTGTAATTGAAAGATCTTTCTCAAAGTTCTTGGAGTAATCTTCACCTTAGTCCCTTGAACATTGGACTTAATCTTGAGGCTTGTTGAGTGGACTGATGCAGAGATAAAGAACTCGTGCACCTCCTTCTTCCAGATTTTAGTTGGCTCTGAGATTAGAAATTCTAACCCTGACTCGGAGAGGAGGGTGATAACCCCTTGAACATCTGGCGGCGCATCTGCAAAGGCCTGGCGCACCAACTCATACCCCTCATTGACGTTGTCTTCCATCCTTGGCACCATCGATTCGTCGAGAAAGCTTGAGAGAAGAGAGAAAGATAGACTGTCGACACAGGGTTTTAGTCTCGAAAACCTTGGAAGCGTGTCGACAGAAAGCGTTTTTCACCTATTTATACCTTCTGTTGAAAGAAGTTCAAAAGGCGCCAAACACAGACTAAATGTGTCGACACAGACGGAATGTGTCGACACAAACTTCTATTGTCTCGACATTACTTCAGCCTACTATGTGTCGACACCAATTTGTGGTTATGTCGACACCTTGGATACATAATAGATAGTCAGAGATTCTGTGTCGACTCAAAGGATAAGTGTCGACACATATTCTGTAAGTGTCGACACCATTTTCCTGGTTGAGTCGACATTACATTTCTGGTTAAGTCGACAATATTTCTCTGAGTCGACACATAATTACTGAATGTGTCGACATATTCTTACTTAGCCAATTTCTGTTGGTTCAACACCACTTGTAAGTGTTACTTCAATGTATCCTTTTTAACACTTGATTATGTTGTTATTACTTTTACTTACTTACATACCACTTCAATTGCATTGTTAATGATTTTGTTAATACATTAATCAATGGTTAACATACCTAATTCAATTTTGAATTTATTGAATTTGGTTTCATCTAAAGGCTTAGTAAATACATCTGCTATTTGATAATCTGTTTTTACAAATTCCAATGAGATGTCTCCTTTTTCTACATGTTCTCTAAGAAAATGGTATTTGATTTCTATATGCTTAGTTCTACTATGAGAAACTGGATTATTAGCAATAGAAATAGCACTCTTAGAATCACATAAAAGGGGTGTTCTACTTACCTGAATACCATAATCCTTAAGCTGATGCTGCATCCACAATAGCTGTGCACAGCAGCTTCCAGCAGCAACATACTCTGACTCAGCTGTGGAAATTGTCACACTGGTCTGCTTCTTACTACTCCATGATATTAGTCTTCCTCCCAGGAATTGACAAGTACCTGTAGTACTTTTCCTGTCCTCTCTGCATCCTGCAAAATCTGCATCTGAATAGCCTGTTAGTAGAAAATCTCTATTCCTAGGGTACCAAAGGCCTAGATTAGGAGTGCCCTTTAGATATCTCAGAATCCTTTTGACTGCAGTATAATGAGATTCTTTAGGGCAGGCTTGGTACCTAGCACAGACACATGTTGCATACATAATGTCTGGTCTACTAGCAGTAAGATATAGTAGAGACCCAACTATTCCTCTATACAATGACTCATCAACAGGTTTACCTGCCTCATCTTTGCATATAGGGATGCTTGTTCCCATAGGAGTTCTCATGGTGGAGGATGACTCCATACCATATTTCTTAATTAATTCTTTGGTGAACTTAGACTGGGATATGGACAATCCATCATCAGTCTGTCTTACTTGGAGTCCCAAGAAGAACTTAAGTTCTCCCATACTGCTCATCTCAAACTTCCCTTGCATAAGTTTGGCAAACTTTTTACAAAGGTTGTTTTCAGTAGATCCAAAGATTATGTCATCAACATAGATCTGAACTAAGATGATCTTACCTTTGGATTCCCTAAGGAATAGAGTTTTGTCTATCTTTCCTCTTGAGAATTTATTCTCAATGAGGAAGGTAGACAGGGTTTCATACCAAGCCCTTGGAGCTTGTTTTAACCCATACAAAGCTTTCCTAAGCTTATACACAGAATCAGGTTTAAGAGGATCTACAAAACCTGATGGCTGCTCTACATATACTTCTTCTTTAAGATCACCATTCAGAAATGCTGACTTCACATCCATCTGGTATACTTTGAAGTCTTGATAGGCTGCATAGGCAAGGAATATTCTGATAGCCTCCAGCCTTGCTACTGGAGCAAAGGTTTGATCAAAGTCAATCCCTTCTTCCTGCCTGTATCCTTTTGCAACCAATCTTGCTTTATTCTTCACTATTATCCCACTTTCATCTAGCTTGTTCCTATAGATCCACTTAGTGCCAATTATGTTGTGGCCTCTTGGTTTAGGAACAAGCTCCCAGACTTTGCACCTTCTGAATTGATTCAGCTCCTCTTGCATAGCATCAATCCAGTGCTGGTCTTGGATAGCTTCTTCAAACTTCTTAGGTTCCATTTGAGACAAGAAACTTGAATGCAAAAATGTGCTTTGATTTTTGCTTCTAGTTTGCACTCCTTGTCTTGGATCACCAATTATCTGATCAGCAGGATGATCTCTTAGATATCTTATAGCTGGAGGAAGATTCCCTTCAGGTTGAGCATCTCCAGCTTCTTCATTCTACTGAACCTCTTGGTTTTCATCAGCTTCCATTATCTCTTGTACTCCCCCTGGACAGCAGCCTTCATTTTCCAATGCTCCATCTTCCTTTGAAGCTTCAGCAATGGAGAGCTTGTCCATCCTCTTGCTTATACCTGTTGAGTCATTTGATCTACAAGACAACTCACAATTGATTAATCTTGTTTCATCAAATACAATATGCACAGATTCCTCAACAACTTGAGTAGTTAAGTTGAAGACTCTATAGGCCTTACTATTTATGCTGTACCCAACAAATATCCCATCCTGGGATTTGGCAGCAAACTTAGTCAAATATGACTTGCCATTGTTAAGTATATAGCACTTGCAACCAAAGATCCTAAAATAGGATAGATTTGGTTTTCTGCCTTTCACAATCTCATAGGGAGTCTTTCTGTGGCTTTTGGTGATAGAAGCCCTATTGATGACATGACAAGCAGTGTTAACTGCCTCAGCCCAAAAATATTCTGGGAGAGAGGTGTCACTCAATAGAGTTCTACCAGCTTCAATTAATGTTCTGTTCTTTCTTTCAGCAATTCCATTTTGCTGAGGTGTTCTTGGTGAGGAGAACTCTTGGAAAATCCCAAAGTCTTTACACAAGTTTGTTATGCTTTCAGATTGAAACTCAGTACCATGGTCACTTTTGATTTGACCACTGTACTATTCAGTTCATTCTGAATTTGCTTTACAAAATTAAGTAATACACTTGGGGTTTCAGATTTTTGTCTCAGAAAGAACACCCATGTAAATCTAGAATAGTCATCTACAACCACAAAAGTGTAGACCTTCCTACCTAGACTATGAACTGGCATAGGACCAAAAAGATCCATATGCAAGAGGTATAAGCACCTCACAGAATCCTTGTTTTCAAGGCTTTGAAATGAGGATTTTGTCTGCTTGCCCTTTTGACAAGCTGAGCATACCCCTTCCTTTATACACTTAACTTGAGGCCCATTCCTCACTAGTTCTTTACTAATGAGTTGGCCAATTGTCTTGTAGTTTAGATGAGCCAATCTCTTGTGCCACTTAACACAATGGGAAGCATTGTCATCAGCTACAAGACAAATGGCGGAAGCCTTATTTTCACATTCAAAATTAAGGCAATATACATTTCTCTTCCTATACCCAGTCAATATGATCTCTTGATCATTTGACCTTTTGATATGACATCCATCCTTACCAAATGAAATGTCATATCCTAGATCACTCAGCTGGCTTATGCTTATTAGATTATGTTTCAAACCTTTTACATAGGCCACTTGGGTGATAGTAATTAGGTTAGAAGAAATGTTACCAAACCCTTTGATGACTCCCTTCTCAGATCCACCAAAGATCACTTTAGGTCCATCTTTGACAGATGAATACTCCTTCAGCAGCCCCTTTGTTCCAGTCATGTGCCTGGAACAACCACTATCCAAGTACCATATAGGGGCATGGTTACTTGGATTCACCTGCAATACAGAATTACTTACCCTTAGAACCCAAGTAAGTCTTGGGTCCTTGGTTCAGGTTAGCATTAATAAAGTTATCATAGCCTCTTCTAACAGGTAGACTCTTATTCTTTATAACACTTGTGTTATACCAGCAGTCCTAATGCAAAATGGCCTCTCTTGCCACAGCACCAACATTCAAACTTATTGTATCTAGATCTAGATACATCCTTGTCAGAAGAATTTCTGTTCATTGCTGGTGCTGTTGCAACTTCACCTACTGATTTCTTAAAACCATTGGGTTTATGACCATAGGTAGGCCTGCTTGCATTTACACCCTTGTTCTTCAGAACATTAGTCTTAATATGACCTTGAATGTCTTCATGATCATATATGTTAGAAGGCACTTTCACCTTACTAAACTTTATGGGGACTGAAAGGTTTAGTGGCTGAATAGGAGCTTTGCCTTTCCTCTTGAATCTGCCAGCCCTGGAGTTACCTTTAAATCCTAATCCAGCCTTACCCTTCTGAGTGACAAATTCATCTATCAAGGGTAAGACAGATTTTGGCTTAGAGTAACTAGCCACTAAATCCCTTTCAATTCTAAGTCTGGCCTCCAGACTCTTCACTTGATCATTAGTATAATTAATTGTGCCCATCTGAATAATAGTTATATTCTTCAGCTTGGCAATTTCATTTAATTTTTGATCAAGGACTTTTTCTAACTCAGTTGTTGCAACCCTTAGTTCAGCAATTTCCTGAGCCTGAGTTTTAACCAGGTTCTTGCTTTTCTTAAGGGCCTGCAACAAGTCCCCATACTTGTCTATCAATTGATAGACATCTCCTTCAGATCCAGATGCATCTTCATCACTTGATGCAGATGTAGCTGATTCTTCACCTGTACTACAAACAGATGTACTGGAAGGACATTTTACCTCATTAGGACCAGACTGATTCTGGCATATGTCCTCTTCTGATCTTGTCATCAACCCCATGCATTGATGTTCATTGATGGAGTCTAGCAACTGCATAAACTCCTCTTCCTCAGATGCAGCATATAGTCCAATATATGCTTCAGCTTCAGATCCTGATTCTGAAGTTGACTGGTCTGACAGACTTTTATCTTTCTTTGCTACAAAGGATTTCTCCTTCTTGCCTTTCTGATAAGTCTTCTTCTTTTCTGAAGATTCCTTTCTCTTGTCAGGACAATCAGCCACTACATGTCCAGGCCTATTGCAACAATAACAGACAATCTTTGAAGTAGTGGCTTTGCTGGGTTTTGATCTGCTCTTCTCTTTCCTTGATGACCTTTTCTTCTTATAATAGTCATCAACTTGCTGTGATGGGGAAGGCCTAGACTTCCACTGCTTCTTCTTCAAGAACCTCTGGAATTGTCTTGTGAATGCAGTAAAATCTGCATCTGAATCACAGCTTTCAGAACCCTTGTTTGAACTTTCAGAACTATCTTCTGTAACTTCCTTAGGAGGAGATGGTGATTTCCTCCTATTCTTTCTAGTGGCTTCTGCATTGAATGCCACAGTCTTTTCTCTATGCTCTCCTCTTGAGTTTCTTTCCTCCTCCTTCCTCACCATAAGTTGCATTTCATAGGATAGCAACTTTCCAAACAGGGTTGGAGGAGATATCTCTGCCAATTTAGCCACTTCTCTTATGGCAAAGATCTTTGTATCCCAATCCTTTGATAAGGATCTTAAGAATTTGTCATTCAGTTCATAGGTACTGAAAACTCTTCCATAGGATATTAGCTCATTCACAATTCTATAGAATTTCTTATAGCACTCAGTTATGCTATCAGATTTTCCTTGTCTAAAGCTTTCATACTCCTGATTTAGCATAGACTTCCTGTCCAGCCTTACTTCTTCAGATCCCTCCATGTAGACAATCAATGTGTCCCACATTTCCTTGGAGGTCTTGCAGTGAATCAGATTCTGAAATGTTGAATCATCTATGGCACTCACAATAATGTTCTGAGCTCTTTTATCCATGGTTGCCAAGATGATTTCATCCTTGGTCATTTCTGAATAACTCTTTGGAGTTTGGATATTTGCATCAAGAACTGATACCTTCATTGGAATGAAGGGGCCTTCCTGTACTGTGATGTAAATTCTTGGGTCAGATGCTTCCATAAACAGTCTGACTCTTTCTTTCCAAATTCCAAAAATTTCTTTCTTGCATATGGGTAATTTCATAGACCCTAGCTCCTTATGATTCTCTCCAGAACCCATCTTCTTGAATCTTGAATCTGCCTTTCAGATCTACCTCGGACTGTTAAGTCCTTTTTGAGGAACCTGCCTCTGATACCACTTGATAGTTTTACTTTCAAGACAACCTAAACACCTAGAGGGGGGGGGGGGTGAATAGGTTCTACTTTTTTATAAAAACTTTTAGGCAGAATTCAATTCAATGGCTAACACAATAATCACAGCAATCACAGAAAATAAAACATCACAGATTGCACAATGATTTATAGTGGTTCCCCAAGGTCTGGGTACATCCACTTTCCCCCCTTCACCTATCTAGCAGTATGCTAGATTCGGCCAAACTTCCACTAATCTCAGATCAACAGATCCTACAACTCAGAACCCAACTGGTTCCTACAACTCAGGCACAACAGCCCTACCTCAGCCTTGCCCCAAGGCCTACTACTCAGAGAAGACCCTTCTCCTACACTCAGGCAAACAGCCCTACCACTCAGAGTTCAACACTCCTACACTCAGCCTTTATAACACAGGCTTACAACTCAGATCTGTGTAAACAGATCCTACAGAAATATAAAAAAGATTATTTAACTGTCTTGCCTAAATTGAGAGAGAAAAGGCCAAGACAATTCTTGATCAGCTGATGAAATCAACTGTATCTGAGCTTTCTTCAAAGCTTCTTGAATATAAACTTAGCTGAGTTGATTTCCAAACAGCTTCTTGAGAATCCACTGGTGGTTTCTTTCTTCTTCTTCAAATTCTGGCTTGATCTCTCTCTATCCAGCACTTTGAATGATTCTTCTGAATTCTTATTAGAACTCTTCTTTGATCTATCCTTAGATAGTCTTCTTTTATCTTCCGGAGAAGATCTTCTTAAGTGCCAAGCACTTTCTTGAAATGAATTGGATTGTAATCCTTCTCAACTTTTTGATTCTTATCAATGTTTTCAAAAGTTACTTTCTCCTTCTGAATCTATCTATTTATAGACTTTCTTCATGGTAACCGGCTGATCCGGTTTCTAACCGTTTTCTGACAAGTCTGACAGCTTCAGTTAACCGGTGGCAACCCACAGCTGTCAAGTCTTCAAACAAGTCCTGTGCCTTAGTCTTGAACCACAAGTTGTCGAGATAGTCTGTCAGAAAGTGTCGAGACCATCTGTCTATCTGTGTCGACATAATTAATCTTGGTGTCGACACAGTCTTCAGTGATGTCGACTAAGTTGCCTTTGAGTCGACACAGCTTCTTCTGAAAATAACTTGGTCTTGACTCTTCAGTGTGTCGACACAAGTCCTGTGTGTCGACACAGTTGTTGTAGAGTCATAACTTAGTAAGTGTCGACTTAGCCTTCAGGTGTCGACACAGTCTTCTTCTAACACTGCTATAATGTGTCGACTCAATCACAATGTGTCGACACATTCTGCTGGTGTAGACAAACTTGAGGTCGACTATATTCTTCGGTGTCGACACATTTTCCCAATGTTGAGGTCGACGCTTTTCTCCTGTGTCGACACAAATTCCCAATGTTGTGTCGACTTACTTCTTCTGTGTCGACACACTTTCCCAGTATTTGTTGTAGACTAACTGCTATGTGTCGACATATTTCCTCTGTGTCGACACTTTTTCCCAGTGTAGTTGTAGACTAACTGCTATGTGTCGACACTGCTTCCCAGTGTTGTGTCGACTACTTTCTTCTATGTGTCGACACATCCTTCTCTGTGTCGACACTTGGACTTAGAATTTTTTCTGCATACTTTATCAATTCTTCACCTGCACATGTCAACTCAAAACAACATCAAATACACTTTGATGTATATCATTGAGCTAGGTTGGGCTTCTTCAAATCAGGTACACATTTTCCAATGTTCCCAACAACCTGTCGGTCACGGGCGTGACAGCCCGTGATGCAAACTCTGCCCTCGCCGATCGTCTTCCTGAGATCGACGATTGTCGAGGGTGGGTCACGCCCTAGGTCACGGGTGTGACACATAGGTCACGGGCATGACAGATCGTCGAAGGGGTCACGCCCTAGGTCACGGGCGTGACCTGTCGGTCACGGGCGTGACCTGTCGGTCACGGGCGTGACAGCCCGTGATGCAAACTCTGCGCTCGCTGATCGTCTTCCTGAGATCGACGATCGTCGAGGGTGGGTCACGCCCTAAGTTACGGGCATGACACTTAGGTCATGGGCGTGACAGGGTCATTATGCAAATTATGCGCTCGACGATCGTCTCGCGGAGATTGACGATCGTCGAAGGGGGTCACGCCCTATGTAACGGGCATGACACATATGTCACGGGCGTGAAAGGCCCGGGTTGCAAATTTCTGCACTCGACGATCGTCTCCCTGAGATCGACGATCGTCGAAGGGGTCACGCCCTAGGTTACGGGCGTTATATGTAGGTCACGGACGTGACCAACACGTGACTCGAATTCTTGGTCGATGGACTTAAATTATTGGGTTTCCTAGGGTTCTGTCACGACAAACCGACTCCTAGGGGTCTAGCCGGAAATGGGATGTTATAGGACTGCCCCCTGTATTCCCCGTGAAGGGCTCTCAAAGGGCACTAGGAACTATGATGGTAGCTGAAGCCCATCATTCCCTTTCGCAAGGCACTTATTGTTATTGGTTGAATTATTTTACCCATTCCCGTCTCTTGTTATGATGGACTAACCTAGTGTGATGAAAGTCCACTTAGTGTCAACTACTTACACCTAGGGGGAATAGGTGTCTTTGCAGCGCATTTGCGGAATTATAGTTTTACCTGCACAAGAAAATAAACCAACACAGCACAACAAGTACACAAGCAATTTATAGTGGTTCCCCGATTTGGGTACGTCCACTTTCCCCCTTCGACCTATCTCCCAACCAGGGACGACTCGATCACTTCACCAACAGGATTGAAATCCAATCCTTGCACTAACGGAAGGAACCCTTCCACACGTAGGAGTCAACACTCCCACAACTCGGGTTGCACCCAACCCTACAACTAGAGACTAATCGGTCCTTTACAATGAAAGAGAAAATGAAAATAGCTTGTAAGAAATACAAACAATCATAAAGAGAATAGGGTGTCCCTCTTCGTTCGACGACGTGTTCTTGAAGTCAACGAAGAGTCCACAACCCTAGATCTCACTTGGAGAGGATCTCCCCGAGACCGGCGGCGGCGTCAAGCTGCGGCAAGGCTCTCGGTGTTGGCGGCGGCAACTGAACACAGCAGCAAAGCACTAGAGATCCAATCTTCTTAGCGAAGTCGGCAAGGTCTACCAACGGTCACACGAGGATCGATCGTCTCGATCGATTCGGACGGGGAAAAATTTCCCTATCTCAAATCAAGAGACAAAGGATCTCTGGATAGATACGTGAGACGCTGTGCGGGACTTGGCTTCTATCACCGAGGATCTAGAGGAGATCGAGATCTGCTTCGGTGATCGGCTGCGGCGACGGAGGCGGAGCAAGATCGCGAAATTAGGGTTTCGTCGGCCGCTTTCTTTTCGTATGTCGTCTGTCCTTTATACTGTTCACAAATATAGAGTATTTATACACTAGGTCAAGAGATGACCGTTGTGGGCCCCACCAGCAGTAAGACCAAAGTCCGGTTCAAAATCCCGCAGATAACGTGGACCGGTCCAGACAGAGTTGGAAAAATGCCCAAGTCAAATTCGGCGAGAATCGTGAGTGATTCTCGACGAATCGACGAGAATCACTTACGATTCTCGCCAAATTCTACTTAGAGAATTCAAGCTGCACAGGTTATAGAGGCTGGGGAGAATCGGTGGGAATCACCTTGGATTCTCGCCGACTCGTCGAGAATGCAAAGTCATTCTCGACGAATCGGCGAGAATCACTTGGTGATTCTCGACGATTCTGCCTTAGATGATTTTTCTGACTGCGTCGAGACAGCCGGCCCAACCCGGTCAAGAATCAACTAGTGATTCTCGTCGACTCGTCGAGAATCACTAGTGATTCTCGATGAATCGGCGAGAATCACTTAGTGATTCTCGACGAATCGGCGAGAATCACTTAGTGATTCTTGACGATTTATACTTAGAAGAATTCTCGTCTTTCCACCCGTGAGCTGGTCTTTGGCCCATCCTTGCTCCTTGTCTGCTCTTGCTTTATCATAGCCCTGTACTTGAAATTAAGTACACCCCAATAAAGAGAGTACACGTAGGCCAACACACTGATCTGCTCAACGAGGGATTACGTCGCGCAGACCCGTGTATATTGACCCACTGCACCCTGACATTGGTGTGTACTTAGCATGGAATAACTGCAAGCACAACTAGAAATATTTCATCAAATACATTGTCTACTTACCTTAGCTTATTCAGGGGCTTCTTCAAATCAGGTGCATTGTGGATACAATACCCAACAATCTCCCCCTATTTGAAGAAGCCTAAACCCTACAAGCTAAGGTGAATAGAGCATATAGGAGTGAAACTCATAAACTTAAAATTGAGTTGAGAGAGATATTCATTACCAATTACTTGAGAGCAAAACTTGGAGCCACCTTAACCTTAGCCGAGAGGGTAATCTCCCCCTTTTCGGCTTCTGCAAATCGGGGTCTGGTGCATATGACCCCATGATCCCCCTTAGTTCTTGCACCCATGCTTACACTTGAGTGCCTGACCGATGCTCCCCCTAGATGCACGAGCCATGAGCTTCTGTGGTCTTCATGCCTCATAGTTTAGCATCCCCAGTTCAGTTTTTAAAAGAATGAACTTTGCCTCGTCCAAAGGCTTTGTGAAGATGTCTGCAATCTGCTTGTCAGTGGGAACATAGCAGAGAGAGATGTCCTTGTTCTCCACGTGCTCCCGAATGAAGTGGTAACGCACTTCAATATGCTTCATTCTGCTGTGCGAGACCGCATTGTTGGCAATAGCAATTGCACTGGAGTAGTCGCAGTATATCGGTACTTCCTTGAACTGGAGGTCATAGTCGGCTAACTGGTTTCTTATCCATAGGAGTTGTGCGCAACAGCTGCCAGCCGAGATGTACTCAGACTCTGCAGTAGAGGTTGCTACACAATTCTGCTTCTTGCTGTTCCATGAAATAAGCCTTCTTCCGAGGAATTGACACGTCCCGGAGGTGCTTTTCCTGTCATCCCTACTCCCTGCAAAATCAGCATCTGAAAACCCTATTAGCTCGACATCATTGCTTCTCGGGTACCATAAGCCAAGATTAGGGGTACCTTTAAGGTATCTGAGAATTCGCTTTGCAGCGACATAATGAGATTCCTTAGTGTTCACCTGATATCTGGCACAAACACATGTGGAGAACATGATATCCGGTCTACTCGCAGTAAGATAGAGCAGGGATCCAATGATGCCTCTGTATTTGGTTTCATCAAAAGGTTTCCCTTTCTCATCCTTATCCAGAGACATGCTGGATCCCATTGGAGTCCTCATAGAGTTGCATTCTCCATTCCGAATTTCTTGAGGAGTTCATTTGTGAACTTCGTCTGAGAAATGAAGATTCCTTCCTCATACTGTTTCACTTGAAGTCCCAAGAAATACTTCAGCTCTCCCATACTGCTCATTTCAAACTTTCCTTGCATAAGTTTGGAAAACTTTTTGCAAAGATTGTTGTCCGTTGATCCGAATATAATGTCATCAACATAGATTTGCACCAGCAAAATCTTGCCTTTGACTTCCCTGAGAAACAATGTCTTATCTATTTTTCCTCTAGAGAACTTGTTCTCAAGAAGAAAACTAGACAATGTCTCATACCAAGCTCGAGGAGCTTGTTTTAGGCCATATAGCGCTTTATTAAGAAAGTATACATGATTAGGATAAGTAGGATTGACAAAACCTAGAGGTTGAGCAACGTATACTTCCTCTTTCAAATCTCCATTCAAGAAAGCCGATTTCACATCCATCTGATAGACTGTGAATCCTTTGTGAGAGGCATAGGCTAGGAATAGCCGGATTGCCTCGAGCCGAGCAACTGGTGCAAACGTCTGGTCAAAGTCAATCCCCTCCTCCTGTCTGTATCCTTGAGCCACCAGTCTGGCTTTGTTCTTGATGATGACTCCATGTTCATCCAACTTGTTTCTGAAGATCCACTTGGTGCCAATCACATTTTGCGTCTTTGGTCTGGGAACCAGCGTCTAGACTTCGCATCTTTCGAATTGATGCAGCTCCTCTTGCATGGACAAAATCCACGATGCGTCTTTGTTCGCTTCGTCGAACTTCTTTGGCTCCACCTGCGACAGAAAGCTAAGATGCAAGATCTCGTTAAGAGTACCTCGGCGAGTTCTGACACCGTCTCGGGGATCTCCAATGATTTGATTTCTGGGATGATCCCTCACGTGTCTGAGCTCTAGAATTCTTGTATCAGGAGCTTCAACTATTTCTTGGGCATCTCCTTCTTCTAAAGGATTTGCCTCATTTTGAGCTTTAACTTCTCTGATCGGCGTTGATGTGGAGACCTTGACATACTTTAGAGTTGCATCTTTCTCGGGATCATCCAGTTGTAGCTTTTCGAGTCTGGCACCTGCAGCTTCAGGAAGACAACTAGAAGTCTTGTAGTTAAGCAAGCTTCCTTCATCAAAAACAACATTTATTGATTCCTCTACCACTAGAGTTTTCTTGTTGAAAACTCTGTAAGCCCGGCTGTGGCTACTATAGCCCATGAATATGCCTTCGAAGCATTTTTCACCAAACTTAGTACGCGGGTACTTCCCATTATTCAGTACATAACATTTGCAGCCAAAAATCCTCAGATAGGACATGGTTGGTTTCTTGCCTTTCAGTAGCTCATAAGGAGTCTTACGATGGCTCTTGTTGATCAATGCCCGGTTTTGTACATGACAGGCCGTGTTGACAGCCTCGGCCCAGAAGTATTCTGGGAGAGAAGCGTCATTCAACATTGTCGTGCACGCTTCAATGAGTGTTCTATTCCTCCTCTCCGCCACTCCATTCTTTTGAGGAGTGCGAGGGGAGGAGAACTCATGAAAGATACCAAGCTCTTCACAGAACTCTGTTATAGCCCCAGACTCAAACTCTGTTCCGTGGTCACTTCTGATTTTGAACATTGAGCAGTTAAGTTCGTTCTGTATCTGCTTGACAAAACTGGTGAAGATGTCAAACGTATCAGACTTGCGTTTTAAAAAGAACACCCACGTAAACTGAGAGTGATCATCTACAATCACTAGCGTATATGACTTCCATCCTAAGCTATGAACTTGCATTGGACCAAACAAGTCCATGTGCAGAAGATATAGACATCTGGAGGAATCTTTGTCTGGGATGCCCTTAAAGGTAGCCCGAGTCTGCTTGCCCATTTGACAAGCAGGACATGGACTATCTTTGAGGCACTTAATAAAGGGAGCATCCCTTACTAAGTCTTTGGAAAACAGCATATTAATTGTCTTGTAATTAATGTGTGCCAATCTCTTGTGCCATTGTTCACAAAGAGATGCACTGCCTTTAGCAACGAGGCATACTGGGGTAGAAGAATCTAAACTAAGAAAGTCTAAAAAGAAAATATTTCTGCTCCTAATGCCTGTTAATACGGTCTCCGAAGAGTCACATGATATTATCAGGCATTTATCCATGCAGAACTTATCGTCATACCCTTTATCACATAACTGGCTTACGCTGATCAGGTTATGATTTAACCCTTCAACATAAGCTACGTTAGTGATAGAGAGTATACCGTTGGAAATCGTACCGTAACCTCTGGTGACTCCCCGATCAGACCCCCAAAATATGACTTTGGGTCCATCCTCGACTGGAGAGTACTCCCTCAGCAGGCTTCTTGTCCCGGTCATGTGACGGGAGCATCCACTGTCCAAATACCAAATAGGAGTTTTGTTGGCCTTTGGACATCCCTGCAAAACAGAATTAATTTGCCTTAGGAACCCAATCAAACTTGGGTCCTAGAGTCCTTGTTAGCATACTCCCCCTCGATTGGTTAACTCTACGAGTGGTCGGCCTCGCATTGCTAACATAAGGAGTCTCGTTATACCTTGGATTAAACCAACAATCCACGGCAAAGTGACCAATTTTGCCACAGCACCAGCAGTCAAACCTGTTATACTTCCTCTTGGGCGCCTGCTTTACCCTTGAAACGTGGGGTTCAGCTGGGGCCGAAGACCTGGAGGTGGAGGCAACATGATGACCATAGTCACATGACTTCTTCACCTATTGGCTTTTCAGGGTAACATGCTTGGCCTTAGGTGTCAGCTTCCTATTATGGCCGTTAGAGAATTGACCATAATTTCCCAAATGGATTTCCTCATAAGGTGCCTTGAAGACACTCTCACTGAAGTTACGAGGAAAGGTCCACCCATCATATCGGCTCTTCGGCTTTGCAACCAAGAGCCTGAAGTGATGCCCATATGTTGACTCAAAGTCATGTTGGTTACAGGGAAAGCTAGGCTTTCTGAACTTAACTGGACTGAGTGGGGCCTTTCCTTTCTCATCAGCAGAGGCTTTCTTGGCAGCCTTATTCTTTCTCCTGTTCCTGTTTCTCCTGGATGAGGAGCTAGATACCCCTACGTGCCCCAAGCCAGATCCTTTGGCTTGAGCAGAGAAGGTATCAACTAATGGAAGAACAGTTTTTGGCATAGAGAAGCTCTTGATGATCTTCCTTTCTGCCGCAAGTAGTTCTTCCAACTTGTCGACTTCCTCCTGCTTAAGATCAAGGAGCTTAAGAGACTCTGAATGCTTTGAAGTCAGGTCCAAGTGCTCCTGTCGGAGGGAGATCAAACTGGTGATCTCTTCCCTCAGGGATACACTCTCACATTTAAGGAATTTAACTTCCTTTTTCTCAGCCTTCAGTTTCTTTCGACATTTCAGGAATGTATTGAGCAGAAGCTCATACTTATCTAGGAGCTCAGCTTCAAGGGAAGAAGGGCTATCCTCAGCATCATCATCCTGAGATTCAGGATCAGAGTCAGAGTCGGAGAGAGGGGTGTGAGCTTTTACCTTCCCAGTAAATGGGGGGCATTCTCCTTCTGATTCAGAGCGACCCATTAGCCCAAAGTAGGCTTCCTCATCATCGCTGGTGTCTGACGTGTCAGATTCACTCAGCGTCTTTGGATTCTTTGCGATGTAACTCCTCTCCTTCTTCTTGTCTTTTGAGGACCTGTGCTCCTCTCCCTTTCCCTTTTCCCTCTTGACTTGATGGCAGTCGGCCACGATGTGTCCTGGCTTGTTGCAACCAAAGCATATAATGTCAGAAGAGCGGTGTTTGTTCGGTTTGGAAACATACCTATCAGAGGAATAGTTCTTCTTCTGATCCCTTGAGGAGGAGCCATTTCTCTTTC
The DNA here is from genome assembly GCA_039513925.1 of Platanthera zijinensis. NCBI lineage: Eukaryota > Viridiplantae > Streptophyta > Magnoliopsida > Asparagales > Orchidaceae > Platanthera > Platanthera zijinensis. The sequence goes on along the minus strand of CM077084.1, from coordinate 137,101,272 downwards.
TCTGATTCCTCAGCTTGAGGAACTTCTTGAATTCCCGTGTGATAAGGGATAAATCTTCCTCAGATAACTCTGATCTGGAGGAGCTTGGCTCAGAGTCTTCCTCTTCATCCCTCTTCCACGCACGGGAAGAAGCGACACCCTTACCCTTTCTGGATTGAATGGCTTTCAGAGCCACCGTCTTTTCCTTGGCCGCGGCTTTCTCTGCTTCCTCTTCAGCCTTCCTTGTGTTCAACTGCAGCTCATAGGACATGAGCTTCCCGAACAGAATCTGTGGATCAGTTTCCGCAAGTCTGCCAAACTCGCGGATGGCGCAGATCTTTGTGTCTCATTCCTTAGTGAGGGACCTAAGGAACTTATCATTGAGTTCACCGTCAGTGAACACTCTTCCATATCCTTTGAGTCCATTGACGAACTTGAGGAAGTTTTCGAAGGTAACTCCGATCTCCTCCTTTGGCCCTTGTCTGATGGCCTCATATTTCTGATTGAGGAGGGATCTCCGATCGTCCCTCACTTCATCTGTGCCCTCCATTAGGACAATCAGACAGCTCCAGAGATCCTTGGCTGTCCTGCAATTGTAGAAGTTCTGCATCATGGAGTCGTCAACTGCGCATACCAGGATGTTCTGAGCTTTCTTGTCGAGTCCGAACAGCACCATTTCGTCCTTGTCCATTTCTGAAAGTTTCTTGGGTACTTTCTTGGTAGGATCTATGGTGGAGGCCTTAGTGGGAATGTAAGGTCCCTCCTCTACTATCATGAAGAGCCGGGGGTCGACTGCTTCCATGTAGAATCTGATTCATTCCTTCCAGATAGGAAAGTTCAGTCTGGTGCATACTGGGATCTTGCCAGAGTGCTTGAGTCCGTCCATGGAAGAAATCGGTCTTCTTTTTGACACTGGTGGCAGGATTCTACACAAGGTGTGAACCTTTTTGAAGAGTAACCTCCCTCTGATACCACTTGAAAGTCTACTTAGTGTCAACTACTTACACCTAGGGGGGAATAGGTGTCTTTGCAGCGTATTTGCGGAATTATAGTTTTACCTGCACAAGAAAATAAACCAACACAGCACAACAAGTACACAAGCAATTTATAGTGGTTCCCCGATTTGGGTACGTCCACTTTCCCCCTTTGACCTATCTCCCAACTAGGGACGACTCGGTCACTTCACCAACAGGATTGAAATCCAATCCTTGCACTAACGGAAGGAACCCTTCCACACGTAGGAGTCAACACTCCCACAACTCGGGTTGCACCCAACCCTACAACTAGAGACTAATCGGTCCTTTACAATGAAAGAGAAAATGAAAATAGCTTGTAAGAAATACAAACAATCGTAAAGAGAATAGGGTGTCCCTCTTCGTTCGACGACATGTTCTTGAAGTCAACGAAGAGTCCACAATCCTAGATCTCACTTGGAGAGGATCTCCCCGAGACCGGCGGCAATGTCAAGCGGCGGCAAGGCTCTCGGTGTTGGCGGCGGCAACTGAACCCAGCAGCAAAGCACTGGAGATCAAATCTTCTTAGCGAAGTCGGCAAGGTCTACCAACGGTCACACGAGGATCGATCGTCTCGATCGATTCGGACGGGGAAAAATTTCCCTATCTCAAATCAAGAGACAAAGGATCTCTGGATAGACACGTGAGACGCTGTGCGGGACTTGGCTTCTATCACCGAGGATCTGGAGGAGATCGAGATCGGCTTCAGTGATCGGCTGCGACGACGGAGGCGGAGCAAGATAGCGAAATTAGGGTTTCGTCGGCCCCTTTTTTTCATATGTCGTCTGTCCTTTTTACTGTTCACAAATACAGAGTATTTATACACTAGGTCAAGAGATGACCGTTGTGGGCCCCACCAGCAGTAAGACCAAAGTCCGGTTCAAAATCCCGCAGATAACGTGGATCGGTCCAGACAGAGTTGGAAAAATGCCCAAGTCAAATTCGGCGAGAATCGTGAGTGATTCTCGACGAATCGGCGACAATCACTTACGATTCTCGCCGAATTCTACTTAGAGAATTCAGGCTGCACAGGTTATAGAGGCCGGGGAGAATCGGTGGGAATCACCTTGGATTCTCGCCGACTCGTCGAGAATGCAAAGTCATTCTCGACGAATCGGCGAGAATCACTTGGTGATTCTCGACGATTCTGCCTTAGATGATTTTTCTGACTGCGTCGAGACAGCTGGCCCAACCCGGTCAAGAATCTAGTGATTCTCGTCGTCTCGTCGAGAATCACTAGTGATTCTCGACGAATCGGCGAGAATCACTTAGTGATTCTCGACGAATCGGCGAGAATCACTTAGTGATTCTCGACGATTTATACTTAGACGAATTCTCGTCTTTCCACCCGTGAGCTGGTCTTTGGCCCATCCTTGCTCCTTGTCTGCTCTTGCTTTATCATAGCCCTGTACTTGAAATTAAGTACACCCCAATAGAGAGAGTACACGTAGGCCAACACACTGATCTGCGCAACGAGGGATTACGTCGCGCAGACCCGTGTATATTGACCCACTGCACCCTGACATTGGTGTGTACTTAGCATGGAATAACTGCAAGCACAACTAGAAATATTTCATCAAATACATTGTCTATTTACCTTAGCTTGTTCAGGGGCTTCTTCAAATCAGGTGCATTGTGGATACAATACCCAACATGTGATTTTTAACCTTCCTCTCTTCGGGAAAGGTGATCTTTCGTCGAACCCGAGCACCTGTTAACTCTAGCCATCACCACTTCTCACTAGTCTTCCTATCATTCTATTACAAAATCATCCACACCTATCCACCCAGACTAAATGACTAACTCCAACAACTATCCAAGATCATGTCTTATTGTAATTTAACATTTTGCTATATGCAGACCAGCCTAGACTATATGTCGAACCGGTTAGGAAATGATCCAATACTCATCCAAATGCCCTAACTTATTTACTGGATATATATCCTGATATGATTAGCCTATAATCAGAAAATTACAATTTTCCTAATTTATCTGGCATTTAATTAATTTCCTCAAAAATTCCGCGGGCTACTAGTTTTAACAATAACTACCCTAAGTACTCATGCAAGAAGTCCAACAAAATTATTATAAATACTTTGCTATCTTAATATGGTAAATCCAAGGTATCACAATTTTTCTAGCATTAAAAGGGCTGCAATAATTTTTTTAGCAATATATTCTATCTTCCATTATTTATGAATCAAGTACAAAAAATATCCATCCAAAAATTATAAATTAATTATATTATGCAGGTACAATCTTAAAAATAGCATTGGCCAAGTTTCATAATTTTCCAGCAACAATATCACCCATAATTAATTTTCAAAGCATAAATCCCCTTTTAACATTTGAAAAAGAAGTACTGGATTTACACAACTAAAAATTATACAAAAATTCAGGGGGATTCATTATGTTCTAAAACATTTACTTCCAAGATTTCAAGGGGTTTCAATAAACAGAAAGATTCAAATAATTAAACATCAATTAGGGCTATAACAATCGTTACAAATGAAGTGTTGGAAATAGACATCATAAAATTCCAGTAAAAATGCTATAGATTCTACCTACACCAAAACTTACTATACCCGAGTTTCACAACCTTTAGAAAATGTTTAGTGTTATATTATACTTGTAGGATCTTGTGGCGCCCTTAGAGGGGGGGGGTGAATAAGGGCTTTTTAAAATTTTAACAAACTATTTATAAAATACGAAATTAGATGTAAAGTTTAAGACACACCAATGAAATGAAAAACAAGATTTTATTTCTCCAAAATATATATGTAAAATGATTTCAATAAAGCTTGAAATCAAGGCTTACAACGATAATATATTTTAGCTTTTTCACCGGTCCTTCTCCTAAGGACCGATAGGCTATAGTCAATATCTCCCTAGATATGGCTACTAGCCTCCCCCTAAATCTTGAATGCACGGTCGTATCTCCTTCGCTCTTGAGATTTCAACGGACCAAGGGAGTTCGTCTGGAAACGGAGATGAAGGCTCTGAAAATTCTCTGGAAAACTAAGCTCTGCACGATCAATCCCTTCCCTGAAATTTTTGGCCGTATATATCACTTAATGCTATCGCCGGCAGTAGCGTTAACGCCCCGCGATAGTGATAACTTCTCTGTTGCTTGACACGTGGCACATGTCGCGCGGATTTTCAGATCTGAGTGAAGAACATGACGATCGTGGGATATCGCTCGACGACATCGGTATCGCCCCACGATATTGCTCAACCGTGACTTCGTGTGTGTCATCATGTGGATCAAGGCTGACGTCAGCAGTAACTGTCCACGCTATCGCCCACGGTTGCGTTATCGCCAGCGATAGTGCGATTTTCCTTTTCTTTAATGTTATGCTCAGCCATTCCTTAGTACTTGAAAAACCTGTTATCCCTGCACATTTAAAACACATACCAAGATCAAATACATCCGGGATTTGTTATTCTCAAACTAAGAAGTGCGGAATGCATGCTCCAACAATCTCCCTCTTTTGATAATAACAAATCCACTATGAAAGAAATTGTGTGAGACCAATAGAATGTGAAATAATTCAGATAATCTTTATGAATCAAAGTGCAAAAATATTTATAATAAAATCCCCCTATAATAAAGACTAGTTTCTCCCCCTATATTCTTCCCCTGTTTAAAAGAAATAATTTCTCCCCCTAAATGTACTAATCAATTTATTTCGTACTTAATCTCCCCCTTTTGTTATTAGCAAAACACGGTGGGATATATAAAAAAAATGAGTTGCAAATGCGGAAGCTGAAAGAAGTGAGAGAGTAATAAATTAGTCATAGAATTTGGAAATAGGAGTAGAATAACGACATTAATAACCCTGGAATAGTATTACCATAAAATTTGGAATTTTATCAGGAAAAAATGTTTGTTGTGGAGAAAATTAATTTAACAGTTGAAGTTAAACATTGAAAATTTGTCAGGCCAAGATATCAAAAACATTAGAAACGATGAAATAGAAGAGAAAAACTATTTTCGGTCTAATTCTCATGAGAAGAAATTTTATAAATGATAATGACGTGTACATGTGAAGAGTGATGTAGTTTACAGATTCCTTAAGAAAAATGTTACATGAAGGTTTGCAATATTATAATACAAGAAACTCACATATAACTTCATGGCATAATGATTTTGAAAAAGTGGCCAAGTTTGTTTGCACAAGACACTTTACAATCCTTGTCAAGGTGCTCAACCTCACAATGCTCATTAAGACTTATCAGGAGGGTGAGTAGAGCTTGATTGGAATATCCTAGTAATTTTTATTTGTTTTTTTCCATGCATTTTTTTTGTTTAGAAACGGTGACTTAGGACTCCGAATTCACTTGTATTGCAAACATGATAAGAAAGATTTTGTTTTTGAAAATGGCCATCAGTTTTGAAGATCAATATGAATGAAGTATACATGAAAGGTTTAGTGATGTATTCGAAACTTTGAAACAAACCAATATCATGTAATAAGAAGCTTAAGTATGTGTAACTATCAGCTCATGTCAGTGGAAGCACATTATCAATCATAAAATGTTACTCATACTTAGAGGCATGCGAAAACAAGTCTATTCAAGTTCTAGTCATCAAAGGTATAAAAAGATATCGAGAGCAAGACAAGTTAAAAAAATGTTTAAAGAACTTATAAATTATTAATCACACATTTAATAGGTATCGTATTCTGATAATCATCCAAAAATTTTCAGTAATACTAGAAGGAAGGGTGTTGAAAAGGTGTCAAGATATTAGGGATTTTTGCCTCTAAAATACACTATCGCCAGCTTTAGCGATAACACGGGGCGATAGCGGTTTTTGATATAAAAGGCAAAAAAAACTGAGTGGCCTGACACTTATCCTCATTTCACGGACCCTTAAATTTTTGGCTTCGTCTTCTTCAGCAGAAACCCTCAAAACTTCAAAAAGGTAAGTTTAGATCTCTCTTTAATATTGTGATTTTCTAAAAAAAACTATAGATCTGGTTTATAGATGATGAAAGAAGATAGATCTAGCAAAAAAAATTTTAGTTTTGGTCATACATTTTATTTTGAAAGAATTTTGAAGAAAACACTGGATTTTTATGCAAAAACTTTACAAAAAAGAATAATACGATATACGTAAAAAATGAAGCATCCCCTTAGGAGGAAACTGAATACACTTCCTTTAGGAAGTGTTATTCAAAAGGTCATATATCAGAAATATGATTGGATAGATCAAGGGTTCTACATTGATGATTATATCCCGGCGATACATACCGTAGAACCAGCTAGAGTTCCATCTCCAAGGGCTGCCTCGTCATCAAGACAACCACTCCAAAGAGGAGGGTCTTTGCGTGAATCTATTGACGACCAAAGAGAGATGGTGGAGGAGATGAAAGAGGAACAAAAGCGTAGCCATTCCGGTTTTCGAAAATTCATGAAGTTTCTGGTAAAGGGGCTGAAACTAAAGCCAACTCCGGAAGAAGAACGAGAATGGGGGAGTCCAGTCGAGGATCCTCCACGACATTCGATAAGGCGGACGCGAAGGCCTAGAGAACCAACTCCGACTTCCAGTGAAGATGTGAATGTGTCTACTGAAGAGAACATGGATGAATGACTTTTTATTATCAGTGATGTAATATTTTGATGTTGACTGAATCTGGGATATCGCCGGCGTTAGTAGTATCACCTGGCGATAGTGAAAACTCTATTAATTTGTGTGTTTGATGTTTGTATTGACTTTTTTAGTGTTATCCTATGTGCTATCCAATTTTACGTTATGTTTTGTTGGTTATTGGAAAATTTTTTATTAATTGTAATTAACTATATGTAATATATATACGATTTCTAATCTTAGGCCTATTTTATAGAAAAAATCTCGGAATTAAAACAATTTTGATTTATAATTCTAAGATTCCATGTTCTAATCTTAACCTTAAAAAGCGTGAATCATTAAGCGGTTTTGTGAAAATATCTGCTATTTGAGAATCTGTTCCAATAAAATTTATTTTAATATGTCCTTTCTTTAGGTGATCCCTAATAAAATGATTACGAACATCTATATGTTTTGATCTAGAATGTAATACAGGATTTTTCGTTAAATCGATAACACTTTTGCTATCACATTTTAATTCAACATTATTTTTGTGTATGCCAAAATCTTCTAGTGTTTGTCTCATCCAAAGTGCTTGAGCACAACAACTACCAAGTGCAATATATTCGGCCTCAGTAGTGGAGAGTGAAACAGAATTCAGTTTCCTACTCGACCAAGAAATAAGTGTTGGGCCGATAAAGTGACAAGTGCCACTTGTGTTCTTTCGATCTAATGAACACCCCGCATAATCAGAATCAGAGTATCCATGCAAAATAAAAGAGTCATTATGAGGATACCATAAGCCTAGTTTAGATGTGCCTATTAGATATCTAAAAATACGTTTCACCACTTTTAAATGTGATTCTTTTGGATTAGCTTGAAATCTAGCACATAGACAAACGACGAACATAATATCAGGCCTAGAAGAAGTTAAATATAATAACGACCCAATCATACTTCTATAAAGGGTTTGGTCAATTGAAATACCACTTTCATTTTTTCCTAATTTCAATGAAGCACTCATAGGAGTATTGGCATGTTTAAGGTTTTCAAATCCAAATCTCCTTAACATATCATGAATGTATTTAGATTCATTAATAAAAATGTCATCATTTCTTTGTGTAATTTGAAATCTTAAGAAAAAAGAATGTTCTCCTACCATGCTCATTTCATATTCATTTTTCATAATTTGAACTAGTTCATCACATAACTCTTCATTAGTGGCTCCAAAAATAATATCATCAACATAAATTTGCAAAATAACTAAATCATGTTCAATTTGCTTAATGAAGAGTGTAGAATCGGCACTTCCTATTTTATAATCATGCTTTAATAAGTATTGAGTTAAACGATCATACCAAACACGAGGTGCTTGTTTTAACCCATAAAGTGCTTTATCTAATTTATAAACATAATTTGGATATTTTTCATTTATAAAGCCAGGGGGTTGTTCTACATAAACCTCTTCTTTTATATACCCGTTTAAAAATGCAGTTTTGACATCCATTTGATATAATTTAAATCTTTTAAAGCAAGCAAATGCAAGAAATATCCTAATCGCTTCTAATCGAGCAACGTGTGCAAAAGTTTCACCATAGTCTACCCCTTCAATTTGTGCATAACCTTTTGCAACTAATCTTACTTTATTTCTAACAATTCTAGAATCACTATCCAATTTATTTTTAAATATCCACTTTACTCCAACTACAGGATGATCTTTGGGTCGTTCTACAAGATTCCAAACCTTATTACGTTCAAATTGATTAAGTTCTTCATTCATAGCTAAAAACCAAAATTCAACATTTAAAGCGGTGGAAAGATCTTTTGGTTCTATTTCAGAGACAAAGCAAAGGTTTGAAAATAAAACATGTAAAGAAGAACGAGTACTGACCCCTTTTTGTGGATCTCCAATGATAATCTCCTTTGGATGATCCTTTGAAAATATCAATTCACTTGGAGGCACATATTCTTCTCCTTCTTCTTCTTCTTTTCCTTCTTCATTCCTTTCATATTCTTCATCATCATTTTCCTTCAAAGGAAGGGGTTTATCTTCTTTTCCTGTAGTTTGCTTATCTGCACATGGAACAAACTCATCAAACCTCACATGAATAGATTCTTCAACTATTTTCGTTCGTTTATTAAAAATTCTATAAGCTTTACTAGTTGAAGAATACCCAATAAAAATTCCTTCTTCACATTTTTCATCAAATTTTCCTAAGGAATCTTTAGAATTTAAAATAAAACATTTACAACCAAAAACTTTGAAATAAGAAACATTTGGTTTTTTATTAAAAATTAATTCATAAGGAGTTAAGTTTAAAATAGGGCGAAGCATTATTCTATTAATTACATAACATGTAGTATTCATCGCTTAGGCCAAAAAAGATTTTGGTAAATTAAATTCAGATAACATCGTACGGGTTAGCTCTTAAAGAGTCCTATTTTTCCTCTCCACTACACCATTTTGTTGTGGTGTGCGTGGAGCGGAAAATTCATGTTTAATTCCTAACTCCGTACAAAAAGAAATAAACTTTTCATTTTCAAATTCCCCTCCATGATCCGAATGTATGCGTTTTATTTTTAACTCAAATTAATTTTGAATACGTAAACATAATTTTGAAATTTCTGAAAATGCATCAGATTTAGAGGTTAGAAATAAAGTCCAACAAAAACGTGAATAATCATCAACCAATACAAATGTATATTTTCTACCACCTAAGCTAGAAATATTAATTGGCCCAAATAAATCCATATGAATTAATTGGAGTGGCCTAGTTGTAGAAATAATATTTTTACTTTTGAAAGACGATTTTGAAAATTTTCCTTTTTGACAAGGCTCACATAAATAAGATAAATTCCCATTTAGCAATGGTATACCTTTGATTAATTTATCTTTTGAAAGTTTTTTAATTATCTTGGCACTAGTATGTCCAAGTCGCCTATGTCATAATTCTAACTCATCATTTTTTGATAAAAAAACATTTTAAAGTAGAATTTGAAAAATCATGAAATTTAATCATATATACGTTATGACATCTAGGTGCGGTAAAAACAATTTCATTTTTTTTGGAATCAATAATTTTGCTCAAATTTATAGAAGATTCAAACAAAACATTTAAACCCTTATCACATAATTGGCTAATAGAAATCAAATTATGTTTTAACCCTTCTACAAACAAAACATTTGAAATTGAAAAACTTTTGTTACCCACAACACCGATGCCGATGATTTTTCCTTTTCCATTATCTCCAAATGTTACAACTCCTCCTTTCTTCATCTCCAGGCTAAGGAACTTCTCTTTATTGCCTGTCATGTGCTTTGAATAACCCGAGTCCAAGTACCACACGTCTTCTTTGTCCTTCACCTGCCAACACACCTAGAAAGAGGATGTGAGTAAAGATCTGGCTACCTAAGTGCTTCCACCCATAGTATAGGTAGAAGCCTTAGGCATCCAGATTTGCTTAATTTTACTTTTTTCCTTTCTTCCAACACGAGTCCGTGGTGTGACCAAATCTATTGCATTTGGGATATGAAATGTAACGAGAAGAATATAACTTCTCTGGACTTTTACTGTAAGAAAATGTAGTATCAGTTAATATATTATTATCAGAATTTTTAAAATTCATTTTTCTGGATTTCTCACTATCGCCGACGGTAGTGGTTATAGCCGGGCGATAGTTTCTAGTCGTGTATCCGAGTCCAAATCTTCCAGATCTGTGACATTGGTAACCTAAGATCATATCAAGTGATCTTTGGCCCATTCCAAACTTTTTCATGGCTAGTGTTAAGTCATGAATCTGGTTCCTCATTTCAGTATTCTCGGATACTAGATTTACACATCTACGTTCAAAAGCTTTCTTTCCTTCATGGACTTTGGAAATAGAAGAATTCAGATCTCTCTCTAAAATCTCATTCTTTTTTGTGAGAATTTTTATTTTTGAATGAGATTTGGAAAGAGATTCTTCAAGCTCTTTTATTCTTCCCATAGAGTGATCACACTCTTGGCAAGAGACTTTTTCATTTCCAATAGTCTTAATTTCATTTAAAATTTTTTATTTTCTTTAATTAAAACTTTATTTTTAGTTTTAAGAAGATCATTATCTTGTAAACTTTTTTCAAAACATTTGCAAGTTTTTAAAAATTCAGAAAATAATTCATCATAAGTTGGAGGAGTTACCTCAGTGTCGCTTTGGACACTGCACTCGACATCAGATATGACGCTTTTTCCCATTAGGCACATATTGGCCTCCTCCTCCTCGCTTGAGCTTGGACTGCTTGCATCCTCAGAAGTAGTATCATCCCATGTTTCAGCTTTCAGGACCTTCTTCTTCCCTTTGTGCTTCTTTTCTTTAAGTTCTTTCAAGTACTTTGGACACTTGCTTCGAATGTGTCCTAACTTCCTGCATTGATAGCACTCCGGTGGGGGTCTTTCTTCCTCCTCATCGTCATCCTTTTGTTTTTTCTTTCTAAACGTCTCCTTCTTAAAATATTTTTTAAAAGTATTTCTTCTCTCCGGATTTCTCATAAAATTTTTAAATTTACTAACGAAAAGACTTTCCTCATCTTCCTCTTCATCCTCAGAATTACTATCTTTCTTTTTCTTAGATCTTAGAGCCAACCCCTTCTTCTTTGGCTCCATATACTCTTGTTGTTTAATTTTTAATTCAACTTCATGAGTTTTCAAGTTCCCAATCAGGCTTTCAATATTAAGAGATTTAAGATCATGAGATTCATAAATAGCCGTCACTTTGGGATTAAATTTAGGGAGAAGAGATCTAAGAAGTTTTCTTACCAAATCACCATTTGAGAAATTTTTACCAAGAACTTTTGAGTCATTCACTATCTTGGTGAATCTGGTGTACATTGAGTCTATGTCCTCATCCACTTCCATCCTAAACTTTTCAAATTCCGATTCCAGTTGAAACAGCTTCGAGTCCTTCACCTGCGAGGTACCTTCATGAGTAACTTCAAGTAAATTCCAAATTTCATAAGCATTATTGCAAGCACAAGTTCTATTAAATTCAGTCCTATCTAATGCACAAAATAATGCATTCATGGCTTTTGCATTATTTTTGCACCTTAGCTTATCCTGATCATCCCATTTATCTTTTGGTTTTTCTATTTCTACATCTCCTACTGTATAAGTGGGATGAGCATAATTAGTCTCTACCATATTCCAAACTTCAATGTCAAGAGAAATAAGAAAACATTTCATCCTAGTTTTCCAGTAATTATAATCAGATCAAGTGAATAATGGAGGTCTACTAATTCCTTGCCCCTCAGAGAAAGCATGGTCATGCTGCACCATAATTCCTGGTGGTGAAACCGTATTAGGAATAACCACCTCTGATACCACTTGTAGGATCTTGTGATGCCCTTAGAGGGGGGGGGGGTGAATAAGGGCTTTTTAAAATTTTAACAAACTATTTATAAAATACGAAATTAGATGTAAAGTTTGAGACACACCAATGAAATGAAAAACAAGATTTTATTTCTCCAAAATATATATGTAAAATGATTTCAATAAAGCTTGAAATCAAGGCTTACAACGATAATAGATTTTAGCTTTTTGACCGGTCCTTCTCCCAAGGACCGATAGGCTATAGTCAATATCTCCCTAGATAGGGCTACTAGCCTCCCCCTAAATCAAACCTATGATCTAGACGCTGCACACAAGGCAGCGATTTACTCCTAAGCCTCACAAGGACCTAGACACCACACACAAGGCGGTGATTTGCCCCTAAGCCACACAAGGACTTAGACACCACACACAAGGTGGTGATTTTCCCTTCCCAATTATAAAGATAAAAAGTGAAAATGAAAGTACAATAGAAAAACTTAAAAACTCCCTCAAAATCACGAGCTCTGAAGAGGATGATGAACCGATGAGAAGATCTCCAATCTTGAACGCACGGTCGTATCTCCTTCGCTCTTAAGATTTCAACGGACCAAGGGAGTTCGTCTGGAAATGGAGATGAAGGCTCTGAAAATTCTCTGGGAAAACTAAGCTCTGCACGATCAATCCCTTCCCTGAAATTTTTGGCCGTATATATTACTTCATGCTATCGCCGGCGGTAGCGTTAACGCCCCGCGATAGTGATAACTTCTTCGCTGCTTGACACGTGGCACACGTCGCGCAGATTTTCAGATCTGAGTGAAGAACGATCATGGGATATCGCTCGGCGACATCGGTATCGCCCCGTGATATTGCTCAACCGTTCCTTCGTGTGCGGCATCATGTGGATCAAGGCTGACGTCAGCAGAAACTGTCCACGATATCGCCCGCGGTAGCGTTATCGCCAGCGATAGTGTGATTTTCCTTTTCTTCAATGCAATGCTCAGCCATTCCTTAGTACTTGAAAAACCTGTTATCCCTGCACATTTAAAACACATACCAATATCAAATACATCCGGGATTTGTTATTCTCAAACTAAGAAGTGCGGAACGCATGCTCCAACAATACTTAATTAGTATTTTACCCTAAAGCTAAGGTTATGGTTTTGAGGTATCTACCTGTCTCCAAATCCTCCAATATTCCATCCAGGTGATTCTTCTCATTCTAATGTCAACTCTACAGAGTTTCAAGGCAATACGAGAGCAATTGCCCCCATGTCCTTCACAATCCTCAAAACCCTCTATTTAGGGTTTGAGCTTGGATCCTAGGTTAAACCAACCCTAAATCACACCATTTTCTCCAAGTGGGTTATAATAACCCCTCTAAGTCAGTGGTCAAAATATCAGCCTCTGCGGAGGTGATTTGGCCATTCCAAACTCTAGTGCACTTTTTCTCAAAAACGCCTCATTAATGCCTAGTTAAGAATAGGTGACTTCCTATCCAAAACTCATCCAAATGAGTTGAAATTTTGTACAGAGCTAGGTTTTATAGCCAGGGACCACTCACACATATTTGGGAGGGTTTGGAGGTCATTTGACAACTTAAATAAATTCCTCTAACTTAATTAAATTAAAAGAAAAACTTTAGGCAAAGTGTCTCCAAAAATTCCCATTTTTGGACTTCCTCTAGGTATGGCTAAGAGTAACCCCCTGCCTGAATTTCAGATCATTTGGACAAGGGATGAAGCGTGGGCATATATTTTAGTTCTTGCCCAACTCTAGGTACAGCCTCTACTAAAACGGGTGCTGCGGTCAAACCGATTACCCACACGAGTTGAAATTAATTTTAAATTAATCTAGACTCGAAGGGCTACGACGTTCGTGACTGGCCATGTTTCCTAAATCGGCCTTTAAGTGCCTCGTTTTGCCATATCAAAATGACCCATTTAATGTATATTTCCTTTATATATCATACACATAATTTTATATAATAAAAATATTTACTGTTCATCTTCTTCAAAACAGAGAACTGAACACAGAAATATATAATTCCTGTAGCTCTTCCGTGATCCGTCACTGGCCGTCCGGTCACTTACCTGGCCAGCCACCACCACCACCACCTCCGTTGAGGCGATGGCTATCAGTCGGCGGTGGTTTGGCCGCCGGAGGTGGCAGTTTCCGGTGTACTCGAAAATATATTTTTCCATGGTTTTTCCTTGAAAAAACGAGATAGTTCCGGCTCCTTTGAGCACGAACTTCCTTTCTAAGATCCTAAGATCTACCCACAAAAGAAGATGTAGAGGAGGACCTTTTTCGCGGTATGGAGGCGAGATGAACGTCGGATTGTCATGGCGCGGTGGTGGCATTCCCGAACTTCTCCTACAGCAAGAGCAATAATCTGAATCCATTTGGTCAAGAGTGTAACCTTCTCATCTTATTCTAAGGGGGCTTTTATAGATCTCCAAGTGGGGAGGGGAATGGGTGAAGCATTCATGGCCATGAATGCTCTATCTCTTAATAATATTTCGGTTATGGTTGAGGGAGAGGAAAAGGTGGAAGATGAAATGGCTGATCCAGGTGGCGATTTCCTATTAGGTCAACATTTCCTCATTTTACTAAGAAATAAGAGAAGGAAACGGCCCATTTAATACTCCTGGTGTAACTTTCCATTCAAGAATTTATTATAACGTGTGTTAGAATAATTTCTGGCCTGAACTGACATTTTGGCCTTTGTCACGGGCGTGACATGTTGGTCACGGGCGTGATAGGTGTTCTTCGGTTGACGTTTATCGAGTTGAGGCCGACGTTCGTCGAACTGAGGTCGACGTTCATCGAAGGGGGTCAAGCCCTAGGTCACGGGCGTGATACATCGGTCACGGGCGTGACAGGACCATGATGCAAATTTTGCGCTCGGCGATCGTCTTCCGGAGATTGACGATCATCGAAGGGGGGGTCACGCCCTAGGTCACAGGCGTGACACGTGGTTCACGGGCGTGACAGACCCGGGCTGCAAAAATCTGCGCTCGACGATCGTCTTCCTGAGATCGACGATCGTCGAAGGGGGGTCACACTGTAGGTCACGGGCGTGACCCGTAGGTCACGGGCGTGACCCGTAGGTCACGGGCGTGACCCGTAGGTCACGGGCGTGACCCGTAGGTCACGGGCGTGACCCGTAGGTCACGGGCGTGACCCGTAGGTCACGGGCGTGACCCGTAGGTCACGGGCGTGACCCGTAGGTCACGGGCGTGACCCGTAGGTCACGGGCGTGACCCGTAGGTCACGGGCGTGACCCGTAGGTCACGGGCGGGACAAGCCCGGGTTGCAAATTTTGCGCTCGACGATCGTCTTCCTGAGATTGACGATCGTCGAAGGGGTCACGCCCTAGGTCACGGGCATGACGGGTCGGTCACGGGCGTGACCAACCCGTGACTCGAAGTCTTGGTTGTTGGATTTCAATTTTTGGGCTTCCTAGGGTTCTGTCACGACAGACCGACTCCTAGGGGTCTAGCCAGAAATGGGATGTTACATGCTCTCTCACCTGTCAATGAGGAGCAGCTCCTCAGTCTCGTCCCTGACCTCAGGGAACCTCTACATGACGTTACTGGGCTACGATCCTCTGGTCCAACTCTTACCTGACGGTGTGAGTCACTATGGTGTGGAAGGTAGACTAAGACATTATGATCAAAGCCAGTCTTAAGTAATCACACAGGCCTCATAGAAACGAGTAGCCCGTTCCATGTCAGTGGTTGCGAGCATTCTAATAAAATGGGCTAAGTGAATAAACTCACTCTGGAAGTCAGGCACTGTCCTGTCACCCTAACAAATATGTAGGAACCTCGCCTGCAGCGCGGCTCGATAGGATTTTGAAATGAAATGCTCGAGGAACATTTCTTAAAACTCCCCCACATGATGGCGTTCAGTTGTTTCCCTCTAAATGTCAAGCTCTCTCTACCAGTCTCTAGCATACCCCTCCAATAGGGCCACAAACAAAGACACAACAGCAACTGCCATACACATCATGCCCACTAACAGCTCCTCTTCACGCTCAACCCACTCCTCTACCTGCATGATAGTATCTGTACCTCTATACTTGGGAGGCCTCATCCTCTGAATGGTCATCAGAAGGTTAGTGGGAATAACAATATACTATGGTGGTTGTGTCATGGATGTTTGGAACATAGTCATAATAACTGTCAATGTCCACCCAAAGTATGTCTCGGTGAATGGTACAGCTATAGGGACAACTATGTTTGGAGGTGGAGTGGCAGGAACATAACCTCTGGAGGAGGATCTCTCGTTATTGGACTCCAGTATCTGGAGAAGTAACAGGAAAAGTGTGTCAATACTTTACAAAAGTAAGGATAATTTGCAAAAGAGTGACAAAGTAGAAACAGAAGGTGTGTGGGTGTGCAATCGTACAGTCTAGAATCCTTAAGCCTATACATTAGGTTCCATTAAGCTTCTGCTACATAGTTCGTCCCGAACCAGGGAACAAAGCGAGGGATGGAGGGATGCTGAGACTGCTCCTCAAGGATGGATCATGATGGCTCTGATCCAATTATAAATCCCCTCCCTCAACTTTAGCATGGGTCGGGTGAGAGACCTAGAATAATGCAAGATTGGAATAAGAAAATGAGAAAATGGTTAATAGTTTAAACACTCCAATCAGGAGGCTTCAGTTCCATCTCTATTCCCAGGAGGCAAGTTCAGTTCCATCTCCATTCATTGGAGGCAAGTTCAGATCCATTTCCGTTCAAACAAGACAAGTTCAGTTCTATTTCTGTTTTAGGAAGCTTATTTTGGGTTGCACCCATTATTAGAATCTGATAATTGTTCAGTTGCACCTTTCAATCATGGCTTAATCGGATTGGGGAAGCATATAATGGGTTGCACCTTTATTATTCATTCGAGAATAATTAACAAATTTTTGGCGCGCGTCAGATCTAATTTGTGCATCTTTTTAGAGAGCATGTTTTTCCTCGAAATTCAACCACAAAAATCATTTCAAACATAAGGAAATTCTTTGCCCGAGACGAGTTTGGGCTTTTCACCTTCTACGATTACCCAAAATATCCGAGAGTTATTTCAAAAACAAGGCGCACACTGAATTTATAAAAAACCTCAAAACACTCTGAGCAAACATCTCGTCTCGATAAATATCGTCGATCATTTTTTATTCAATATTCAATTAAAAACACGATCGCGCATGCCTATTCTCTTTTTTCGAAAGACTTAAACACATCGATTTTAAAGCGTGACTTTTGGTTACGAGAATTTGGAAAATCTTCAATTTTCACCCCAAAGTCCCAAAATTTTAACACAATTTTAAAGATGGCCTAAAATGAGTTTAGAAAGTTTTCCAAAAAATTTGGAGCATTTTCGGGTCTATAAATTGGCAAAATAAATCTTATTTAGGCTTTTTAAGATATCAAATCAAAATATTAAATTCTCAATTATTTTTATGGAGATCGCCCTCATCAAGGGGAACAACTTTCATGTTCAAAACATTTTTCTTAGGAACTTAGATTTTTCTCAAAAAAATCCCAAAGTTTTTGTTATCAAAATTGTTTTGCTAATAACAATTTTTCCTAATCACGTGTGAGCCATTTTACAAAATATGTCCTTTTGTTCCCATAAAGGGTCGGGCGTTGATCCACTTTGGGAGGCACTGATGCTGATGTGGCGCATGATTTATGAAGATAACGACCGTCTGATCTCCTTGTGGAGATCAAACGGCGGGACAATCCTGGTGGCAAAAACTTACGGGCTTCTATTGCCACTGCCCGATGGAAGTCATGCCATGGTTCCACTCCCTATCGATTCTTTGTGGGCCGACAAACCTTTGGTCAGTGGTCCGACAGCCCTACATCGTTAGACACTGCCAAAAATATTCAACCCGAGAGTAGGGTGTCGCAGCTTTTATACACCTACAAATGTCGCGCCGCCCCACCTCTCTGGTAGCTTTCCAGCCACAAACTACCCCCGACTAGCGCACTGGGGGTAGGTCTTCCATTTAGTGGTGGCCCAACCGCCTGGCACCGCTGTCCGCCACTACAAAAATTAAAATAGAGGAACAATGTTTCTCGGGTACCGCCAGAGCAGCAAGTTTCGTCGGCACGACGTACCTCCGCCACTAGGGATTAACACCCCTGGTGGTATAACACCCTCCCAGCACCACCACAAGCATTGGGCAGGGTTTTACCACTCGTGTCCATCACTTGGCCTAGAGCAAGGCTCGGGTAGCATTGGCAGTGCTCTGGCCATCGGGAGGCACTTGCGGCACATGTGGGAGATGAGGAAGGTGGAGGGGAGAAGTTCCACCTATCATGGAGGAGCTCGGAAGGGTCCTGGCTGAGCTGCCATGGAAGTTCGCAGAGGTGGAGGATTTCAGCTTTGGGTTTTCCAGTGAGGGTGGCTTTGTTGTGGGAGGAAGGTCTCACCAGAGCTATATGAGTAAGAGCAGAGGGGTGAGGGTCATTTTATAGGGAAGGTTAGGGGCCTTACTTGATTTCTCCCTGGTGTGGGATCAACCCAAGAGGAGAAAACTTCTCCTATCCTTCTCTTCTTTGTCCTGTACAGGTAGCACCATCAGAGGGGGGGGGGAGGATAGTGAAGTGTAAGCATCTTAAAGGGGGAAGGGCTTGGTGGGTGTTGGAGCTGGAGGAGACTGGGTGTTCTTATGTCTAACCGCAGCTGTCTTCCTCTCTCAGCAGCCTAGCGGTTTGACTCGATGGCCTGGTGGAGCATAAGGATATCGGGCGGTCTTATGTCAAACCGGTCTCTCAGCGGCCTAGCGGTTTGAGTCAGTGGTCTAGTTATAAACCTCTACTAGCGATCATGAGGACAGCAGTAGTGGCGTTCTGAGGGTTAGTTGCAGTAGCGATCTGGGTGTAAGTCGCAGTAGATGTCTGGAGGTTGGCTGCATCGGTCTGGGTGTAGCCATAATAGTAGAATGAAGGTTAGCCACATCGGTCTGGAGGTTAGCCGCATCGTTCTGGATGAAGCCGCAACAATAGATGGTTAGCCTCAACTGGGGTTTTGTGACAACCCGCAGTTGCGTTCTGGCGGCCTATACCGGAGGTCTTCCCTGACAGTGTGGCGGTTTTTCTTAGTTGCTCCTGGGTGTTAAGTTTTTCATTGTATAGTGTGCGGTTTGACCATGTCAGACCATATAAGCCGCCCGACTTGTATTTAGTCCAACATCAATTATTGTATTCTCTCATCTCCCGCAATTTCTATAAATAAGGGGGCATACCTATGTAATGATTATCTTTTTGGAGCAATAAAATTTGCAGTTTATTACCTCTTGGCTAGTTTCTCACTCATTTTTCACTTGGTATCAGAGCCAACCGATCATTTGCTCCAAATAGATAGCGGTTTGTTTGTTTAACCACGCGACCTCTTCTTCCGTTTCTTCCGACTTCTTCCCCTCCCTTTTCCCCTCCCTTTCTCATCGCTTTGTTTGCGACTTGTTTCTTGCGCTCTTTTCTGTTCGTGCAGTTTCTCTTCTCTGTTGCGGGCTCCGCATTTTGGTAGCGGCATCTTTCCTGCCGCTGATGTGTTGTCACCTTAACCGTGCGGTCACTCCTCTTGTTCGCGTGGTTTGTTTGTGATGTTTTTTCGCGCGGTTTATTTTGTGAAACCGTGTGGTTTCTATCTATTTTTTATGGACACTCCTTCTTCTTCTACTTTCTTTGTTCTTGCTTCTCCTTCTACTTCTTCTTTCTCTGCTTTTGGTAATTTAGGGACTTCTTCGAAGCGTAAGGGTCCAAATTTCCCTGACTGGAGTGTGTCCTTCATTTTTCTCTTACGTTCTCAGTGCAAACGTCATCATTTGACTGATGACCCTCATCCTTCTGGATCTATTTCTTTTTATGATTGGGATGCTTCTGATGCGTTGGTGCGAAATTAGTTGGCCAACAATATGTATGAGGAGTGCCTTCCTGTCATCTGACATTATCCGACGGTCAAGGCAGCCTGGAATCATCTTGCTACCTTATATTCCAAGGGAGCCCAAACTTCGCACATTTATACTTTATATGCCGATCTTTTCGCTCGACTTGTCATGACTCCTGCTTTTTCCCATCAGGAGGTTCAAACTCTTGGTGCTGAACTTCTTAAGTATCGACCTTTTTCTGCTAATCTGGCTGAGCAACACAGGCCTTTTTAGGAGCTCTTTGTTGTTTGCTATCTACTTTATCTACCAGATTCCTATGATATGATCCGCCAACAAATCCTTGGAGAGGAGAATACTCCAACTCTAGATACTACTGATGCTAGGATATCTGTTGTTACTAATCTTCTTTAGGGTCCTTTGCTCTCCTATCTGTCTCCTGATCTTATTGCTCATCCAGATCGTCATGAAATTTTTGGTGGCCTTGGTGGCCGTACTGATGGTCGTGGCGGTGTCCATTGTTACGCCAAGCATATTTGTTCTCATTGTGACTGACTTGGTCACTATGTTGATCATTGTTGGACCAAATATCCTCATCTTCGTCCAAGATCTGCTGATTCCTCCAAACCGTCCACTTTTTCTCTTTCCACTTCTGAAATGTCTCAGTTAGCTACAACAAGTAGGTGGCTTATTGATTTTGGTGCTACGAATCATATGACCTACAATTCTCGCCTTTTCTCTTCTCTTGATAGGAGAAACTGATTACCTCCGATTCTTATTGCTGATGGTTATCCATCTCTGATTTTTTGGTCTGGAACTGTGCATATTACTCACTCTCTTCCACTACAGGACACCCTTTATTTCCCGAATTTTTCGTGCAACCTTCATTCTATTACTGCTCTTTACAAACAGTTGCGTTATAAAGCTATTTTTACTTCCTCTACTTGTGCTTTTTAGATTCCTCATTCCAAGGAGGTGATTGCTACTGGGATTGAGAGCGGCAACTTGTTATATCTTGATACTGCTTCTGCTTTTCTACCACTTCATCTCTACCTCAGTGGCATCTTTGCCTTGGGCATCCTCCTCCTCAGATTCTTTATCAGCTTCTGCCAGATTTACCTCACGGCGATTATACTCTGGATTGTGAATCTTATCAATTTGGCAAGCATCACCGATCTACTTTTCCTGCTAAGCATGGACGCGGTTCTTCTCGTCCCTTTGATTTGGATCATTCGGATGTTTGGGGTCCTGCTCCCCTTCAAATTATTGGTAGGGGTAATTTGTATTTTGTTACATTCATATATGATTTTTCCTAGTGTACGTGGTTATATTTGTTATGAGAATGCTCTAAGATTTTCTCTGTTTTTTTTCTACTTTTTATAATGAAATTCGTACACAATTTGGTACCCCTACTAAAACTCTTCATACTGATAATGTTAAGGAATACCTTTTTCATCAGTTTACTTCATTTTGTTTGGATCATGGCATTGTCGCTTAGACTATTTTCCCTTATACTTCCTAACAGAATGGATTTAAGACCCCATTTTTTTTCTTTTCAAACACCGGTGTCTTAGGCCCAAAACCGCCCCTTTGCGGTGACACCTTCACGCCCGGAAGGGTCATCACCACAAAGCGCTGATTCTGTCGGCCAATTCCATCACATAAAGGTAGCACAATGAAGTAAAAGCAAGTCCACAAGATAATCACATATATATAAAAGAAGTCTCCACGAAGGGAGTGTCCACAGAATAATATATCAGAGTACTAAAAATACGGGCTTATGCCCGGTACATCATGTCCTCACTAAAAATCACTCATGCGGAAGTAAAAATAGAACATCTACTCAAGTACGAGACTCACGGTCCCGGCTGTATGAACTCCGGAGCTAGACTGCCCCATCTCCAAGCACACCGGTCTCTGGGGCTGCTCCCCCGTGCTGGGCTCCACGATTCCCTTAAAATGATGCGGGTCGAAAACCGTTAGTCAAAAAGACTAAGCCCTATCATCCCCTACCCCTTCCCCCATGGATCCTAAGTACCGAGAAGAGAGGAAGAAAGGGAAGAACATGAAGGTGGAGATTAAATCAAAGTAACAAGTGCCAGCGGAACTAATCTAGCAATTTTAAAATAAATTGAACAAAAACAGAAAGTAGGAAAAGTAACCTTAACTTATGTGCGGAAGAGCATAAGCCAAATGATCTTCTACAAGGCTACCATCGTATAAAGTGTCCCATACCACTTATACGTTGGGGGTGTCGGTTATCTAACAGTAGTATTTATATATAGAATTTAACCTTAATTTATAAACTTGCCCACACAAGCTTATAGACCAAGGGGTCGTTTTGCAAGTCCTAATGTATAAGCGTCCCCTTCCACTTATAATTTAGGTGTCAGGGGTTAAATGAATCGATTATGCTATGACATGCAAGTGGGTATGATGGAACATGCAAGTGACACTCACACACCCGACTCTGTGAACACAGACCTTTAGTTCCCCCTTTCGGAGTTGTTACCTCCAAGGATACCTCCGTAGTGGCAGACGGAAGCGGTGGGTTGGGCCTCGCCCACCTCTAAACCAGTAAAGCACTACCGGTCAGACCTATCGTATGCCTCAACTCTTGGTGCACAAAGCGGACTCCTGCGTACTCTTTCCGGCTGGCGCACCGGACTTTTGTTGGCAAAGTGCTATCCACACTTTCCAAGTAAGCGTATTGGCGTCGGTGCATCGACCCTCCAATACCGAAGACCCACCACCTTAATTTTCTTTCCTTTTATGCACATGCAAATTTAATCGTAATCAAACAAAAACTGAGCCGAAGCTCCCCGGACCAAAACGTCCGTCTCTTAACCAATCGAGCTGAAGCTCCCCGGACCGTTCCGTCCGTCTCTTAACCAATCGAGCTGAAGCTCCCAACAATCTACCTGTGCTAACAGTGTTTGTGAAATGTGAGATCTTAATTACTAGGTTACTCTTTTCAGCTTGTTATTACAGTTTACGTTAACCGAGGACTGCCCCCGGTATTCCCTGTGAAGGGCTCTCAAAGGGCACTAGGAACTATGATGGTAGATGAATCCCATCATTCCATTTCGCAAGGCACTTATTATTATTTATTGATTCCCTTTACCCATTCCCTTCTCATATTACGATAGACGTTAACCTAGGGTGATTTTCAACCTTCCTCTCTTCGGGAAAGACGATCTTTCGTCGAACCCGAGCACCTCTTAACTCTAGCCAACACCACTTCTCACTACTCTTCATATCATTCTATTGCGAGATCATCCACATCTATCCACCCAGACAAAATGACTAACTCCGAAAACTATCCCAGATCATGTCCTATTGCAATTTAACAATTTGGTATATGCAGACCAACCTAGACTATATGTCGAACTGGTTAGGAAATAATCCAATACTCATCCAAATGCCCAAACTTATTTACTGCATGTTTATCATGATATGATTAGCCTATAATATGAAACCTATAATTTTCTTAATTTATCTGGCATTTAATTAATTTCCTCAAAATTCCTTGGGCTACTTGTTTGAACATGAACTACCCTAAGTACTCATGCAAGATGTCCAATAAAATTATTATAAATATTTTGCTATCTCAAAATTGTAAATCCAAAGCATCACAATTTTTCTATCAACAAAAGAACACTAAAACTATTTTAGCAATATTTTCTATCTTTCGTTATTTATGAATCAAGTACAGAGAATATCCATCCAAAAATTATAAATTAATTATATTATGCAGGTAACACATTAAAAATAGCATTGGCTAAGTGTCATAATTTTTCAGCAGCAATATCATCCATAATTAATTTTAAAAGCATAAAATACCTTTTTAACATTTGTGAAGGAAGTACTAAATTTACTCAACTAAAATTTATACTAAAATTCAGGAGCAACCAATATGACCTAAAACATTTACTTCCAAGATTTCATGGGGTTTCGATGAACAAAAAGATTCAAATAATTAAAACATCAATTAGAACTATAACAATTGTTATAAATTAAGTGCGAGAAATAGACATCATAAAATTCTAGTAAAATTGTTATAGATTCTAACCGACTCAAAACTTACTCTACCCGAGTTTCACAGCTTTTAGATAAAGTTTAGTGACATATTTTACTTAATAGGTATTTTATCCTAAAACTAAGGTTAGGGTTTTGAGGTATCTACCTATCTCCAAATCCTCCGAAATTCCATCCAGATAATTTATATTATGTTAACGTTGACTCTACCGAATTTTAAGGCAATATGAGGGCATTTGCCCACATGTCCTTCACAACCCTCAAAACCCTCAATTTAGGGTTTGAGTTTGGATCCTAGGGTAAAATCAACCCTAAACCACACCATTTTCTCCAAGTGGGCTATAATAACCCTTCAAAGTCAGTGATCAAAATATCAGCCTCTGTTGAGGTGATTTGACCGTTCCAACCTCTTAGTGCATTTTTTACTCAAGAATGCCTCATTAATGCCTAGTTAAGAATCGGTGACTTCCTATCCAAAACCCATTCAAATGAGTTGGAATTTTGTACAGAGCTAGGTTTTATAGCCAGGGACCACTCACAAAAATTTGGGAGGGTTTGGATGTCATTTGAACACTTAGATAAATTACTCTAACTTTATTAAATTTGAGAGGTCTAAGTTGTTAGCCTAAATCACCTAGAGGGGGGTGAATAGGTGAAATGCGTGTCAAATGCGGAATTAAAAATTAACACAGCACACATCAAGCAATCACAGATGACAAGAGATTTATAGTGGTTCCCCAACCTTGGGTACGTCCACTTTCCTCACCGATCTAGCAAATCACTAGACTCGGCTACTACACTATCTCGGATTGAAAACAATCCTACACCTCGGAACCTCGTTCCTACAAAACTCGATCCAACTGGATCTACAAAACTCGGAAGAAAGATCTTCCTACAAATCTCGGAGAAAAACTCCTACAAGGAAATTTTGGTTTGAGAATAAAGAAAAATCAAAACAACAAGTTTCAGATCTTGATCTTTGACAGTCTTCTTCTTTAAGAACTTCGGCTTGATCAGAAAAGGTTGAAGATGACTTGAGAGAGATCCACGAATCTGAAAACTAGAAACACCTCGATCGAGAAGATAGATCTGAAATCTTTGAGGCTCGGCGAGATCGAGTGATTCACTTTTGTCTGGATCACTGGAGAAATAGTCGTTGAAGACGGAGATCGACGATCCAGAATTTCTTCCGTGAACAACAATGGCGGCGGCGGCGTGAGAATTAGGGTTCACGGAATTTTCTCTTTCTTAAAAAGAATATCTCTGTAATCTTGTTAATTAGTCAATTCTGAAATGACCTTTTTATAGGTGGACTCCAACGGTCATAATCTTAATTAAGGATGACACGTGGACCAATCAGAAATGACGGATTCAAAAATACTTAAGGCGAATTCGAACTTAGAAGAATTCTGGAATAGAGAACTGCTATACTCGAGTAAGAGAAGATATACTCGAGTATGGGAATTTAGATACTCGAGTGACAAAGAGAAATATACTCGAGTAAGGGAAGAGAAATTTACTGAGTGAAAGATGAACTACTCGAGTATCAGAAGAGGTATACTCGAGTATCAGAACTATATACTCGAGTATCAGAAATATATACTCGAGTGAAAGAAAGATATACTCGAGTGAAAGGGGAAGTTACTCGAGTATCAGAATATGTATCCGGGAAACATTCACTTACTCGAGTATCAAAGTCAATTACTCGAGTATGGAAATACTTACTCGAGTATCAAAGTCAATTACTCGAGTATGGAAATACTTACTCGAGCATTAAAACAACTTACTCGAGTATCAGAATATTTACTCGAGTATGACTACTTGAATTTACAGAAAAGAGAAGAAAAAGATCTACTCGAGTATGATACATGATTTACTCGAGTGATTAAGTTACTTACTCGAGTATGACAACAACTTACTCGAGTGACTAACTAACTACTCGAGTATAGAAATATATACACGAGTATTCAGACCCTACTCGAGTAAGTCTAACTGATTACTCGAGTATGTCTAACTAACTACTCGAGTATTAAGTCTGATACTCGAGTATAACAAAGGTTTACTCGAGTATTTTGGACTTAGAAATTTTTCTGAGGAAATTAGCTCCAATGCTTCTGTCCATCAATCCAAGTGCATATAGGAAGTGTATCCCAATAGAGAGGCTATATATGGGCCAACACTTTGGATCACACAATGAGGGATTACATTGTATGGTCCTGTGTTTGGTGACCCATTATAGACTGACATTGGTCTACACTTGGCAAATAGACCCTGCACACATACAACTTAAACACAGCATCAAATACACCTTAATTCATCTTAGTTCAAGGTCTGACCTCCTACAAATCTGAGGTATTGTGGAGACAAATCCCAACAATCTCCCCCTATTTGTAGATGTCAGCATCCTCTATACTAAGGTGAATTATACAGAGTAAAAAGAACAATGCACATATACTTGAAAAGCAAGACATAAGCTAAAGCAGGTTAATTAATGAAATAGCCATAACCAGAATTAAATATATATATATATAAATGTTTTAAGCACAGAAACAAAGGTCCAATTCCACATTCTCAGTTCAACTCAAGATGGGGCATCCTTGTGCATCCTTTCTCTTTTCAGGTCTTGCCTCTCTAGGTAGCTGAAAGGTTTTGGAAAGTAAGTCCTGGGCCTAGGAGGAGCAGCTGGGTTGTTATGCCCCCAATTTCTGTCATGTAGCCTGATCTTTATCTGAGATGCTTCATAGGCTTTCCACTCTGAATAACTGTAGTAATTATCTCTGTTCTCCCCAAGATCAGTCACTAACATCAAAGTATCAAGAATTAGGGACTTAGAGGTAGGACTCCATACTTCAGCATGAACAATAGGTGGTCTACCTTCAGGAGCTGGCTCTTTCCTTGGTGCAGAACGGCTGGCAGAAGCGCCGTCACCATATTTTCTTTTCCTCTTAGAAGGGCCTTGAGAACTGGAAGGAAAATCATCTTGCCATGCTTCAGAATAGGATAGGGGAGGCTCAGTCACATCACCCTCAGATCTAGGTGAGAAAGCTGGCATACTTTCAGGAATGGCTGCCTGGTCTGGAGTATCTGTAGGAGGTTGAGCTTCAAGAGGATTCAAGAAGTGTGGAATGATGGCTGGGTTGAGCTGGGCATTAGGGAAATTCATGTTGTGCAGCCAAACAGCAGTATCATAGGTATAGAATTTTACAGACTGGAGCTGGGAGAGAATTTCTGCTTTCATTTCTTTTACCAGACCATCCACAGTAGCTTGAGCATGGAGAGATAGTTTGTCAACTTGTTCTTTTATAACTGCTTGAGCTTGTTCAGATAGTTTTTCCACTTGTTCTTTTACTGTCTTCTCCCCCTTGGTGATATCTACAGATAGCTGAGCTATAGCTTCATCTCTGAACTTGCCAACTTCTTCACAAATTTTCATAAGATTGGCATCAGCATTCTTGTCCAAATGGATCTGATTATATGCAACAGTTTCTTGCTGATTTCTCAGTTCTCCTATGCTTGAGATAGTGTGGTCTATGGCCTTGCCACCTAGCTGGAACAATCTTTTTAGTTCATCAGTATTTGCCTGGATTTCTGCAAAGCCTCTACTCATCTCTTGTTCAAGAGTATTGACTTTGTTATTGACTGATGCTAGAGATTCATCAAAATAGTTTCTCTGTGCAAGGAGCAACTGTGCAATCTGACTTACTAAATCTGAAGAAGAGGGGGCTGAGGTTGGTGCAGGAATTGAAGGAGCAGGAGGAGGAGCAGTCCAAGGAGGAATTTCTGTTAGGACCACTGAGCTGACAGCCCTTTTGAAGGGTTCTAATACAACAGCTTCTTCTGGATTGAGGAAGGATGGCAGGGAGAAATCCAAAGTCCTCAGAGGTGCCTCCACAGGATCTGGAGACATTTCCTCATCATCAGACAAGATAACATGATCAGATTTGGTTGGCTCACTATCAGCAGACTTGGCAGGAGACTGTAATGGAGTCTGAGCTGGAGACTGTACAGGAGATTTGGCAGGAGACTTGGCAGCTGAAACATTCTGAAAAAGAGGATCATCTGAGCTTAGCTCATCAATGAATCTGTTGATGTCTTCAGCTGTAGACAGTAGGTGAGCTGTATTTGAAATTTCAGATTCAGGAATTGCTGATTGAAGATGAGCTGGAGTAGGAGAAACTGGAGGAGTAGCAACTCTGACTTCTTCTTGTGCTGGAATCACTGATTCAGAAGAAACTTTAAGCTGAGAAAGAGAAGAGGCAGGCTCCCCCTCAACTAAAGCACCAGAGGTAGCAATAGTTTGATGTAGAGGAGGAGATGGGATCCTGTCTTCAGGTAAGCTGCTGTCTTGTTGTAGTTCTGAGATGGCATCAGCCTTTGAGGCTTGGGCAGGGTTCAGGATCTTGAGGTCATACCTCTGAATGGAAGAGATAGAAACTTTCTTCATGTGGTGAAGAGGAGTCCCTTTAGAGAAGTCAAACACTGTAGGATTGATCTCATGGAGGAGGAGGGAGATAATCCTAGCAAAACTGGGATGTTTGACGCTTTCTCGGATCTTATCCAGTATCATCATTCAGAATTGGAATTTTTTCCTGCAGACAATAGCTTGCATAATGTCGAATAGATTTTGGGATACATCTCTAATGGAGTAAGTCTTGCACCATAGGATTTTGGCAATGATGTCAACGAGAAACTTCCCTTCTGAATTGAACAAGGATCGATTCAAGGTTGCACCTCCACCTTCAGGATCTCGACCACAGAATAGAGAGGTGCGGTCGGCATCTGCCTTGTCTAAGTCATCTTCTTCGTCGACCACTGGCATTCGAAGTAGAGTGGCGACAGAGGTTTTATCTAACCGAATTTCAACTCCCCTTAACTTGGATTTCAGAACGGTGCCATTGTGTCTAACCTTCAGATTTTTGTAGAACTCTTCAACATCAGGAAGCAAGAGGCGGCAGGGTTCTTGAAGAACGAAGGTCAATCCGGCCGTGTCCAGGAGAATCAGTAGGTTCTTGAAGTCATCCGAGATATCTTCAATGCCATCAGTCACTAATTCAGAGCTGATTCCAAACTTGGAGGAGGGAGGAGCCATCAGCGATTCGGAAAACTTGCGGCGAAGGAGGACGAAGAGCAGGAGTCGGGAATACGAAAAGTCGGTGGCTACTCGAGTGAATGAGAAGTGGAAAGGACTTTTTCGTTTTGAATATATATATAAATAATCCTAATTAGGTTTAAAAAGGATTAACTATAATGACATACCTGAATGAGGCGGCAATTTGCTAGGTGCGAGTAGAGAGTTTGAAAATCCAGAACAAATCCGAGTATTCGAGTAGAGGATGACATCATACACGAGTATGGGGTTTAGTATACTCGAGTAGGTCACAACATACACGAGTAATCAAGAATTCATACTCGAGTATGTAATTAGTATACACGAGTATCAAGTTCTTGATGAGTTTTCATACTCGAGTATTAGAAGTTCATACACGAGTAACTGTTGGATTACTCGAGTATATGAAGCTTTTTACTCGAGTATTAGCCGTTTACTCGTGTAAGTGTAACGATGCTCGAGTCTCTAATACTTGAAGGAATTTCCCTGGTAGATGATTATTTCCACTGAAAAACTGTACCTCTGAGCAGCCAACATTATTGATATCTTCTTAATTTGAGAGCCCATCACTGGTCTTCTTTGTTGAGCAGTCCAAGCTCAGTTTTGAAGAACGAGAACTTGGACTCGTCCAGCGGCTTGGTAAAAATATCTGCAACTTGCCTGTCTGTGGAGACATACTGTAGATCTATGTCTCCATTCTCCACATGCTCCCGATGAAATGATAGCGAAGCTCTATGTGCTTGGTCCGGCTGTGAGAGACTGGGTTGTTGGCTATTGCTATGGCGCTGGAAGAGTCACAGAACAGGGGAATGTTCTGGTACTGCATGTTGTAGTCTTCAAACTGATTCTTGATCCATAAGAGCTGTGCACAACAGCTACCTGCAGAGATGTACTCTGATTCAGCCATTGAGATGGCTACACAGTTCTGCTTCTTACTGCTCCAGGAAATAAGTCTCCTTCCGAGAAATTGGCAAGTCCCGGAAGTGCTTTTCCTGTCGTCTTTGCTACCTGCAAAATCTGCATCTGAAAAACCAATTAGTTCACTATCATTACTTCTTGGGTACCATAAGCCAAGATTTGGTGTACCTTTGAGGTATCTCAAGATTCGCTTTACAGCGATGTAGTGAGATTCCTTAGAGTTCACCTGAAATCTAGCACATACACATGTTGAGAACATTATATCTGGTCTACTCGCAGTAAGATAGAGCAAGGACCCAATTATGCTTCTGTACTTGGTTTCATCAAAAGGTTTCCCTTTCTCATCCTTGTCCAGAGACATAGCTGAGGCCATTGGAGTCCTCATAGAGGTTGCATTCTCCATTCCGAATTTCTTAAGTAGCTCTTTGGTGAACTTGGTCTATGAGATGAAAATCCCATCTTCAGATTGTTTCACCTGAAGCCCTAAGAAATACTTTAGCTCTCCCATACTGCTCATTTCAAACTTCCCTTGCATAAGTTTAGAAAACTTCTTGCAGAGGTTGTTATCCGTAGAGCCGAAAATAATATCGTCGACATAGATCTGCACTAGCAAAATCTTGCCTTTTATTTCCCTAAGAAATAATGTTTTGTCTATCTTTCCTCTTGTGAACTTGTTCTCAAGAAGGAAGCTAGACAGAGTCTCATACCAAGCTCGAGGAGCTTGTTTAAGACCATATAGTGCTTTCTGTAATAAATATACATAATTAGGATGGGTTGAATCAACAAAACCTGGCGGTTGCTCTACGTACACTTCTTCCTTTATGTCACCATTCAGGAAGGCGGACTTTACGTCCATCTGATAGACGGTAAAGCCCTTGAGTGCAGCGTAGGCAAGAAATAACCTGATCGCTTCCAGTCTTGCCACTGGATCATAGGTCTGGTCGAAGTCGATTCCTTCTTCTTGACGATATCCCTTGGCGACAAGTCTGGCCTTATTCTTCACGATTATCCCATCTTCATCCATCTTGTTCCGGTAGACCCATTTTGTCCCAATGACATTCTTACCTTTGGGTCTAGGAACAAGTGTCCAAACCTTGCATCGTTTGAACTGATTCAATTCTTCTTCCATGGCTAGAATCCAGGATGCGTCGGAGTTGGCTTCCTCAAATTTCTTTGGTTCAACCTGTGAGAGAAATCTTAAGTGTAAATTCTCGTTAGTTGTACCTCGATGAGTTCTGACGCCATCCCGAGGATCTCCTATTATTTGGTCAACAGGATGATCCTTCAAGTGTCGGAACTCTAAAGTCCTTGCATCTGGGATCTCTTCAGCCACTGGAGTTGCATCTTCAGCTGGGATGTCTTCTTCATCTTGATCATCCTCCTCTCCAATGGTGGTTGTAGAGGGGACCTTGATGAATGTCTCATCTTTATCTTCACTAGGTTCATCCAAGCTAAGTTCTTTTAACTTTGTACCTGCATCTACAATAGGCACACTAGACGAGTTGCTTTGCAACAGACTCGTCTCATCAAATACAAGATGTATCGACTCTTCCACCACCAGAGTTTTTCTATTGAATACTCTATAAGCCTTACTATGGCTACTATATCCTACAAAAGTACCTTCAAAGCTTTTCTCGCTAAACTTGGTAGAGTGATACTTCCCGTTGTTAAGCACGAAGCATTTACAGCCAAAGATTCTAAAGTATGAAATGGTTGGTTGCCTGCCTTTTAGAAGTTCGTAAGGAGTCTTATCATGGTTCTTGTTGATGAGTGCTCGATTTTGCACGTTACAAGCGGTGTTGACGGCTTCAGCCCAGAAATACTCCGGAAGTGAGGCATCACTCAACATGGTCCGACAAGCCTCTATGAGTGTTCTGTTCCTTCTCTCAGCTACTCCATTTTGCTGTGGAGTGCGAGGAGAGGAAAACTCATGAAAGATACCTTGACTTTCACAAAATTCTGTCATGGCTCCAGATTTGAATTCCGTTCCATTGTCACTTCTGATTTTGACTACAGAACAGTTGTATTCATTCTGGATTTGCCTCACAAAATTAGTGAAAATACCGAGGGTATCTGACTTGTGTTTCAGAAAGAACACCCACGCAAAGCGCGAGTAATCATCCACAATAACCAACGTATATTCCTTACCTCCCAAACTTCTAACCTGCAGTGGACCAAACAAGTCCATATGGAGAAGCTGCAAACTTCTATTGGAATCCTTGCCTATTATGCTTTTAAACGAACTTCTTGTTTGCTTGCCTTTGATACAAGCGTGACAAGGACTGTCCGTAACGCACTTGAAATTAGGTGCATCCCGCACTAAGTTTTGAGAGAATAGTTTATTAATAGTTTTGAAATTAATATGTGCTAGTCTCTTGTGCCATTGGTCAGCAAGAGATGCACTACTTTTTGCCAAAAGACACACTGGTGTCGAAGAGTCTATACAAATGAAATTCAGACAGAAAATATTTCTGCTTCGAGTGCCTGATAAAATAGTTTCTATATTGTTAACCGATTTTATCAAACACTTGTCAGCATGAAATTCAACTACATATCCTTTGTCGCATAGTTGGCTTATGCTGATGAGATTGTGTTCCAATCCTTCAACATAGGCTACATCCGAAAAGGATACGCTACCATTAGAAATCATACCATAGCCTTTAGTGATTCCTCGATCTGAACCTCCAAAGATGACCTTTGGTCCGTTGCAGACTGGGGTGTAATTCTGTAGTAGGTTCCTTGTCCCGGTCATATGCCGAGAGCATCCACTGTCCAAATACCAGATTGGCGTTTTGGTGGCCTTTGGACATACCTGCAATTATAATCATTTAGCCTTAGGAACCCAAACAAGTTTGGGTCCTTGGTCTCGAGTTAGAATACTCCCCCTGCGAGTATTAGCCTCATGAGTGGTCACTCTCACGTTGCTAACTTTAGGGGTTGCAGCATTTTCAGGATTGAACCAACAATCACTGGCAAAATGACCAATTCTGCCACAGCACCAACAGTTGAACCTGTTGTATCTTTGCCTTGTGTAGTCCTGCTTGACTTTCTGGAATGAAGGTCCAGCAGGAGCTTTACTCTTGGAGGAAGAGGCTTTATGATGATGGCAGTTACATGAGGTCTTCTCCTTCATAGGCTTTTCTACAATGGGTTTTACTTTTGGTGTCTTTTTGAAATTATGACCATGAGCATAAGGTCCATAGCTTTGAAGCTGATTCTCCTCATAAGGTGCCTTGAAGACACTCTCGCCAAAGTTACGAGGACGAGTCCAACCTTGGTATCTTGACTTAGGCTTCTCAGGGATCGGCCTAGAAAAGTGTCCGTAGGTGGACTCATAATCGAGTTCGTTCGTGGGAAAGATAACTTTCTTGAACACAACAGGTTCCAAGGGAGCTTTCCCTTTTTCTTCAGCTAGAGCCTTCCGGGCAGCCTTATTCTTTCTCTTGGCCTTGTTTCTCCTAGAGGATTTACTAGAAGAGGCAATGTGGCCTAAACCAGCACCCTTGGCCTTAGCAGAGAATTCAGCAACGATTGGAAGAACTGTCTTAGGCTTGGAGAAACTCTCAACAAGCTTCTTTTCAGCCTCGAGTTGTCGTTCCAATTCTTTGATGATTTCCTCTTTAAGGTCGATGTGCTTGAGAGCTTTATTGTATCCCTCCATAGCTGCATTGAGGTTCTCTTGAAGAGAGTTAGTCTTATCGACTTCTTCTCTCAAGCTGCTCTCACTAGCTCGCAGAGTATTTATCTCTTTGGCTTGAGTTTTCATTAATCTACGACATTTTTCGTAGGCGGTGAGTAACTCCTTATACTGACCCATGAGCTCAGATTCATCTTCAGAGGAATATCCCTCTTGCTCATTGTCATCATCAGAATCAGAGAGAGGAGTGTGAGATTTTACCTCCCCAGTAAACTGGGGGACTTGTTCATCATCTGAATGAGCCATGAGCCCAAAGTAAGCTTCCTCTTCTTCACTCGACTCAGATGAGTCAGAGTCGCTGAGAGTTTTGCTCTTCTTGGCTACTAAGCTTTTCTCTGTCCTCTTCTTGTGGTGTGAGGATTTCTTTTCCTCTCTTCTTCCACCCTCTTTCTTTTTGTGAGGGCAATCGGCGATGACGTGACCTGGCTTATTGCAACAATAACAAATGATGTCAGTAGAAATCTGTTTGTTCGGTTTAGAATTATACCTATCATGGCTGCTTGAGCCTTTCTTCCGATGATCACTGTCATGTCGTGATCTTCTATTTGAGGCATCCTTGCCTCTCCATTGCTTCTTCTTGTTCAAGAATTTCTTGAACTGCCTTGAGAGTAGGGAGAACTCTCCATCAGATAGTTCTGAGCCAGATGAGCTAGGCTCAGATGATTCTTCTTCATCAGCCTCAGGAGCTGGGGCAGGAGAGCTAGCCTTTATCTTCCTTGAGCTATCTGCCTTTAGAGCGACAGATTTCTCCTTGGATGCAGACCTGCTTGTCTCTTCTTCAGCTTTTCTTGAGTTGATTTGTTGCTCGTAAGACATAAGCTTTCCGAACAGATTCTGCGGGTCCGTCTCAGCTAACCTTCCAAACTCCCGAATGGCACATACCTTATTGTCCCATTCCTTGGTTAGGGATCTTAAGAATTTGTCATTGAGTTCCCCGTTGGTGAAGACTCGGCCATAGACTCTTAGGCCGTTCACTATCTTGAAAAAGTTCTCGAATGTGTCAGCTATGGCTTCCTTGTGACCTTGCCGGAAGGCTTCATACTTTTGATTCAGAAGGGATCTCCGATCATCCCTCACTTCCTCTGTACCTTCCATTAGAGTCACTAGGGATTGCCACATCTCCTTGGCAGATTGGCAATGAATCAGATTTTGCAGCATTGAGTCATCGACTGCACTTGCTATGATATTCTTTGCTTTCTTGTCCAGAGAGACAAGTGCAATCTCATCCTTGTCTAGATCCATCAATTTCTTTGGTACCTTTTTGGTTGGATCTATTGTTGATGCGGTCATAGGAACATGAGGACCTTCTTCAACAATCATGAAGATCCGAGGGTCTACAGCTTCCATGAAGAATTTGACCCTTTCCTTCCACATAGGAAAGTTGTTCTTGGTGCAGATAGGGAGCTTGGCAAAATCCTTAGTCTTACTCATGCTTGATACTCAACTTAGAAGGATACGATCAAGGTGTTAACCTTTTAATGATCAACCTCCCTCTGATACCAATTGAGAGGTCTAAGTTGTTAGCCTAAATCACCTAGAGGGGGGTGAATAGGTGAAATGCGTGTCAAATGCGGAATTAAAAATTAACACAGCACACATCAAGCAATCACAGATGACAAGAGATTTATAGTGGTTCCCCAACCTTGGGTACGTCCACTTTCCTCACCGATCTAGCAAATCACTAGACTCGGCTACTCCACTATCTCGGATTGAAAACAATCCTACACCTCGGAACCACGTTCCTACAAAATTCGATCCAACTGGATCTACAAAACTCGGAAGAAAGATCTTCCTACAAATCTCGGAGAAAAACTCCTACAAGGAAATTTTGGTTTGAGAATAAAGAAAAATCAAAACAACAAGTTTCAGATCTTGATCTTTGACAGTCTTCTTCTTTAGGAACTTCGGCTTGATCAGAAAAGGTTGAAGATGACTTGAGAGAGATCCACGAATCTGAAAACTAGAAACACCTCGATCGAGAAGATAGATCTGAAATCTTTGAGGCTCGGCGAGATCGAGTGATTCACTTTTGTCTGGATCACTGGAGAAATAGTCGTTGAAGACGGAGATCGACGATCCAGAATTTCTTCCGTGAACAACAATGGCGGCGGCGGCGTGAGAATTAGGGTTCACGGAATTTTCTCTTTCTTAAAAAGAATATCTCTGTAATCTTGTTAATTAGTCAATTCTGAAATGACCTTTTTATAGGTGGACTCCAACGGTCATAATCTTAATTAAGGATGACACGTGGACCAATCAGAAATGACGGATTCAAAAATACTTAAGGCGAATTCGAACTTAGAAGAATTCTGGAATAGAGAACTGCTATACTCGAGTAAGAGAAAATATACTCGAGTATGGGAATTTAGATACTCGAGTGACAAAGAGAAATAAACTCGAGTAAGGGAAGAGAAATTTACTGAGTGAAAGATGAACTACTCGAGTATCAGAAGAGGTATACTCGAGTATCAGAACTATATACTCGAGTATCAGAAATATATACTCGAGTGAAAGAAAGATATACTCGAGTGAAAGGGGAAGTTACTCGAGTATCAGAATATGTATCCGGGAAACATTCACTTACTCGAGTATCAAAGTCAATTACTCGAGTATGGAAATACTTACTCGAGTATCAAAGTCAATTACTCGAGTATGGAAATACTTACTCGAGCATTAAAACAACTTACTCGAGTATCGGAATATTTACTCGAGTATGACTACTTGAATTTGCAGAAAAGAGAAGAAAAAGATCTACTCGAGTATGATACATGATTTACTCGAGTGATTAAGTTACTTACTCGAGTATGACAACAACTTACTCGAGTGACTAACTAACTACTCGAGTATAGAAATATATACACGAGTATTCAGACCCTACTCGAGTAAGTCTAACTGATTACTCGAGTATGTCTAACTAACTACTCGAGTATTAAGTCTGATACTCGAGTATAACAAAGGTTTACTCGAGTATTTTGGACTTAGAAATTTTTCTGAGGAAATTAGCTCCAATGCTTCTGTCCATCAATCCAAGTGCATATAGGAAGTGTATCCCAATAGAGAGGCTATACATGGGCCAACACTTTGGATCACACAATGAGGGATTACATTGTATGGTCCTGTGTTTGGTGACCCATTATAGACTGACATTGGTCTACACTTGGCAAATAGAACCTGCACACATACAACTTAAACACAGCATCAAATACACCTTAATTCATCTTAGTTCAAGGTCTGACCTCCTACAAATCTGAGGTATTGTGGAGACAAATCCCAACAAAATTAAAACAAAAACCTTAGGCTAAATATCTCCAAAAATTTCCATTTTTGGACAGCCTCTAGGTATTGCTAAGGTTAACCTCCTGCCCAAATTTCAAGTCATTTGGACAAGGGATGAAGTGTGGGCATTAATTTTATTCCTGCCCAACTCTAGGTACAGCCCATACTAAAACGGGTGCTGCGGTCAAACCACTTACCCAAACGAGTTGAAATATATTTTAAATTAATTTAGAATCAAAGGGCTACAACTTTCGTGTCTGGACATTTTACCTAAATCGGCCTCTAAGTGCCTCGTTTTGGAGCATCAATATACGCCCATTTTATATATTTTTTCCTAATATACTATATTCAAAACTTTATAATATAAATAAGTTTTACTGTTCATCTTCTACAGAACCCGTAACTTGAACTCAGAAACATATATTTCCTGTAGCTCTCCCGCAATCCACCCCGGCCATCCGGTCACTTCCCTGGCTAGCCACCACCACAACCACCTCCGTCGAGGCGATGGCTATCGGTCAGCTGTGGTTTGGCCGCCGGAGGTGGCGGTTTCCGGCGTACCCAAAAATATATTTTTCGTGGTTTCTCCATGAAAACACGAGATAGGTCTGGCTCCTTTGAGCACGAACTTCCTTTCTAAGATCCTAAGATCTACCCATAAGAGAAAAAGTAGAGGAGGACCTTGTTCTCGGTTTGGAGGCGAGATGAACGTCGGTTTGTCATAACGTGGTGGTGGCATTCCCGAACTTCTCCTACAGCAAGAACAATATCTCAAATCCGTTTGGTAAAGAGTGTAAACTTCTCATCTTGCTCTAAGGGGACTTTTATAGATCACCAAGTGGGGAGGGGAAAGGGTAAGCATTTATGGCCATGAAGACTCTCCTCCTAATATTATTTCGGTTACGGTGCAGGGAGAGGAAAAGGTGGAAGATGAAATGATATGTCCAAGTGGCGATTTCCTATTGGGTCAACTCTTCCTCATTTTATTAAGTGATTAGAGAAGGAAACATCCCATAAATACTCCTGGTGTAACTCCCCATAATCAGAGTTAATTCTGGCATGTGTTAAAGTAATTTCCAGCCTGGCTGACGTTTCGGCCTTTGTCACGGGCGTGACACGTAGGTAATGGGCGTGACAGGCCCTTGTGGAAAATTTTGAGTTCGCTGATCGTCTTCCTGAGATCGACGATCGTCGAAGGGGGGGTCACGCCCTAGGTCACGGGCGTGACATGTCGGTCACGGGCGTGACGGGCCCGGGTTGCAAATTCTGCACTCGCCGATCGTCTTCCTGAGATTGAAGATCGTCGAATGGGGTCACGCCCTAGGTCACGGGCATGATGGGCCTGGGTTGAAAATTCTACGCTCGCCGATCGTCTTCCTAAGATCGACGATTGTCGAAGGGGGTCACGACCTAGGTCACGGGCGTGACATGTCGGTCACGGGTGTGACAGACCCATGATACAAATTCTGAGTTCGTCGATCGTCTTCTTGAGATCGACGATCGTCGAAGGGGTTCACGCCCTTGGTCACGGGCGTGACGGGTCGGTCACGGGCGTGACCAACCCGTGACCCGAAATCTTGGTCGATTTACTTCAATTCTTGGGCTTCCAAGAGTTCTGTCACGATAGACCGACTCCTAGGGGTCTAGCCGGAAATGAGATGTTACAAATCCCAATAAACAAAACAAAAATTTCGTCCCCGAAATTGATGTTGAGCCTACGGGGATTTCTACCAAAATAAAATAAACTTGTAACATACAATATGGTTTTCCTATTGAGTCGAAGCAAGATTACTTGTTCGATAAACGAAGGCAATCTCCCCAATAAACAAAAGATTAGCCCCTACTTTCCTGCGCATGCCTAGGTTCTCAATTTTCCTTATCTAGTCCTACCGGTTCAATACAAGAAGGTAATTTATAGTATACCAAGAGGTGGTGAGGTATACCTGACTGAACAACTCCGGGTATTTTTTCCTCATCAGGTCCTGCGATTCCCAGGTGTGCTCCTCCTGACCATGGTTCCTCCACAGAACCTTGACTAAGGGGATCTTCTTGCGGCACAAGATCCGTAATCCTTTGTCATCGATCCGAAACGGCTCCAAGTGAACAGATCGTTCTGAAGTTACCGGCCCTTCGGTGGTCAAAATCTACTGCTCCGGGCGTAGTAGAGCCCTCCTCAGCGAAGAAATATAGAAGACGTGGTGCAGAGCTGCCAGTTATGGTTGCAACTCCAGCCTGTAAGCTAGGGCCCAGATCCGCTCCCGGATCTTGTATGGGCCCATATACCTAGGGATGAGCTTCTTCCTCCGACCACGCACCCGTGAAACTCCATGTATGGGCCGGATCTTAAAAAACACTCGGTCCCCCACCTGAAACTCCACCTGACGATGTCGGACGTCATTGTACTTAGCCTGTCTGCTCTGCGTCTCTAACATCCTGTCTCTGATCAGTCTCACCTGAGCCTCAGTGTCTTCAACAAAATCCCATCCCAACGCCTTCGGATCCTCATCCTGAACCCAAGAAAGTGGGGTCCTGCATTTCCTTCCATACAAGGCTTCATAAGGCGTCATCCTGATGCTGGACTTGTAGCTGTTGTTATAGGAGAACTCGACCAGGGGTAAGAGCTTATCCCATGGTTCCCTGCGGTCCAAAATACATAGCCTCAAAAGATCTTCCAACGTCCGATTGGTGCGTTCCGTCTTCCCATCCGTCTGGGGATGGAATGCGGTGTTGAAGGTCAATCGTGTGCCTAAGTAAGCCTGCACAGATCTCCACTCCCTGGAAGTGAACCGGCCATGCCGATCCGACACGATCGTCTTGGGCACCCCGTGGTATCGAATAAACTGCTCCACAAATCTCCGCACTGGAAGTGAATCGAGTCATTTCCCGTCCGTGATCGGGGAGTCCATGAATAAAATCCATCGCGATGTCCTCAAATTTCCACTCCGACACCAGGAGTGGCTGTAGCAATCCAGCTAGGTTCCTGCACTCTGCCTTCACCAACTGGCATGCCTTGCAATGAGTCACGAAGTATGTAATGTCCTTCTTCATCCCTGGCCAAAACATCATCTTCTTCAAGCCTGCCGTCATCTTGGTGATCCCCGGGTATATAGAATACCTGTTACAATGTGCCTCTGCCATGATGTCCTCCCGAATCCGGCCTCCTGCGGGTATATATACCCTGCCTCTAAAACATAGCAATCCATCTCTCAGTGAATAATCTACCGTCGAACCCTCCTCCAAGGCTTTGAATATCAGCTCTGCCCATGCATCTGTCCTCTTTCTGTCCCGGATGCAGTCCCGAATATCATCTATGGCCACCATCGATGCTAGATACTCCCTATACAGCTCTGGATCATTCTCGGAAACTAGGGATATCTTTATATCTCTGAAGGACCGGACCAGCTCCATGGAAATAAGTTGTGGTCCCTTCCCTGAGGTATCTCCTCTCTGGCTCAAAGCATCTGCCACCACATTCGCCTTCCCGGGATGATAGTGCATGGTGTACTGGTAATCCGACAGGAACTCCACCCAACGTCTCTGTCTGATGTTGAGTTCCTTCTGTGTGTCCACGTATTTCAGATTTTTGTGATCTGAAAAGATGTCACAGTGAACCCCGTAGAGGTAGTGTCACCAAATATTCAGAGCAAAGATCACTGCACCCATCTCTAGTTCTTGCACCGGATAGTTCTTCTCATGTATCTTCAGCTATCGGGAGGCGTAGGCTATCACGTGCCCGTTATGCATCAGAACGGCACCCATCCCCTGGTAGGAGGCGTCCGTGTAGACCTGGAATCCCTCCCTTCCTGATGGAAGAGCGAGAATGGGAGCCGAGGTAAGCCGACCTTTCAACTCCACAAAGGCCGCCTAACACTGTGGCGTCCAAACAAAAGGGGTTTCCTTCTTCGTCAGGGATATAAGAGGGAGTGCAATCCGGGAAAATCATTCGACGAACTTCCGGTAATATCTGGCAAGTCCCAGAAAGCTCCGTACATCCGTGGTTGTCTTCAACAGTGGCCAATCCTGAACTGACCGAATCTTGGCCGGGTCTACTGCCAACCCAGCACGGCTGATCATATGACCTAAGAAGGCCACCTCCTTTAACCAAAACTGGCATTTGCTGAACTTCGCGTACATCTGATGCTCCCGTATCCTCTATAGAGTCAATGTCAGGTGTCGTGTATGCTCCTCCTCCGTCCTTGAGTAGATGAGGATGTCGTCAATAAATACGATGATGAATACATCCAAGTACTCCTCGAATACTCTATTCATGAGGCTTGTAAATGCTGAAGGCGCATTTGTTAGCCCGAAGGGCATCACTGTAAACTCAAATAGTCCATATCTACTACTGAAGGCGGTCTTCGGAATGTCCTCCTCTCGAATCCGTAGCTGATAATAACCTGACCTAAAGTCAAGTTTCGGGAAGAAGTGTGCTCCCTCCAGTTGATCAAACAACTTGTCAATTCGGGGCAGCGGGTATGTATTCCGGACCGTCAGTCTGTTCAGCGCTCGATAGTCAATACACAAGCGGATACTTCCGTCCTTCTTCTTGATGAATAGCACCGGGGCTCCCTTCGGTGAAGAGCTTGGTCGGACTAACCCTGCCTCTACTAGTTCATGCAACTGACTTCGGAACTCTGTCAACTCTTTCGGGGCCATCCGGTAAGGGGCCCTAGATGCTAGCTTGGCCCCCTGCATAAGCTGTATCTGGAAGTCCTGCTCTCGGTGCGGAGGTAGTCCTAACAGTTTCTCTAGAAAGATGTCAGCGAAATATCGCACTACCGGGATGTCTGTCACAGACTCCTTGACTTACGCCATCTCAAATAGAATCTGATAGACCTCCTCTCCCTGCAGATGGGCCTTAACTGCCTGTACCGAAGATAAGAGTATACGAGAGGCAGGTCTTATACCTTTGATGACAATGAAAGAGTCCCTGTGTCTCACGGTGATCCTCTTCGCTTGACAATCAATCTGGGCATGGTTCCAGTGCAGCCATGCCATGCCCAGGATCAGATCGTTGTCCGTCAGCTTCAAAATCATCGCTTGAGCCTCAAACGCCTTTCCACCAATTTCTGCCTCCATATTGCAGTGGTCCGAGGTAAGTAGTTCAGATCCATCCGGTAGTCGCACCCTCATCTTCGAGCCCGTGATTCGCTCCACGCCTTCCAGTCCTTCTACGAACGTCTCCGACACAAAGCAGTGAGTAGCTCCAGTATCGAAAAGCGTGCGGGCAGGCTTGCCGATGATGAAGACTATACCTGGGGTGGTTAAATGTCTTAGGATTCTATAACGAGTTTTCTTTCCTTGTTAATTTATCTAGTGTGATTCTAAGATTTAACAACTGAGAGGGAAATTCTATGAAAATAACGAAGATTTGCAACGTACCTTCTATGACCTGCTCTGGATTCCGAGGCTGCGCAAGGTCCAAAACATACACCTGCTCCCTTTCCTGTCTACGATCTCCCCCCTGGTATCCATGACCTCGGTCGTGTCCTCAGTCTCTGAAATGCTGAGCAGGTTGGCCACCCTGAGGTGCTGGAAGTGGTGCCCCCCTCATGGGGCAGTTCCTCCGGAGGTGCCCAATATGATGAAAATGGAAGCACTCTGGTGGGGGATACGCCATTCCCCCGGGTCTCGGCATCTCCTGCATCCGAAGAGGTTGAGGGGCCAATATCTCCTGCTCCCTCGGCTCTTGCCTCACTTCATGATGAGGCTGGTCCTCTGTCCTACTCCCCTCTGGTATAACACCTCGCCGCTGGTCATTTCTGGCTCTCTGGGCCTGATCCTCTGCTTGCCGCTTCCGGCCCCGAGTGCTGTGCCAATCAGCCTCAATCCTTTTTGCCATCTCCAAAATCCGAGAGATTGGCCCATCAGATAAAAACAACAAAGCCTCCCTCAAGTCCTCCCGTAGGCCCTTATAGAACCTCTTGATGTACCCTGCTTCGTTCAGCTGGTAAGAATCTACATATCGAGCCAAATGGTCGAACTCTCGATGGTACTCAACCACCGTCCGGGTGCCCTGCTTCAGCTGTAAGAACCGCTCCTCCAACTCATCCCTGGCCGACTGCGGATCAAAATGCTCTAGCAGCACGGCCCTGAACTCTTCCCAGATAACTTCCGCAACCTCCCTATCGGCAAATGTCGTGTCCAGCAGCGTCTTCCACCACCTCTTTGTATGGGAATCCAGGCAAGAGAAAACCAGAGCCACCCTCTCCTCCCAGGGGCACCGTATCCCGGTCAGCATCTCGTACATAATATCCAGCCACTCTTCCGTCCGAACCGTCGAATCTGTCCCCAAGTAGGACGGGGAGAAAGTCCTCAGAAGATGCTCTACCAGTTTGCCCCCGGGTTTGGCTGCGGGACCGGAACCTGCTGGGCCCTGAAAGCCTCCAGAATGGCTGTCAGAGTCTGTCCCATATCTGACTGAAGGAATGGAGTGGGGACCGGTGCAGGTTGTGCAATATCCTGAGCCTGTTTAACCCCACCTTGTGGCGTAGGCTGTGCTGGAGGCTGCGTAACAAAACCCATACTGAGAAAGCGTTCAATCTTTAATAAAAAAATGGACAATTTATATGTGATCCCCATATGGGCACACCACTGCTTCCGCTGCTTAGTTTGTACCCAAACTAAACTCGAGCGGGGGTGACCCAGGGTTAGTGGACTGCTACCTTTTTCAGATCGATGTTTCCTCTGATACCACTTGTAAGACCCCATTTTTTTCTTTTCAAACACCGGGGTCTTAGGCCCAGAACCGCCCCTTTGCGGTGACACCTTCACGCCCTAAAGGGTCATCACCACAAAGAGCTTATTCTGTCGGCCAATTAAATCACAGAAAGGTAGCACAATGAAGTAAAAGCAAGTCCACATGATAATCACATATATAGAAAAGAAGTCTCCACGAAGGGAGTGTCCACAGAATAATATATCAGAGTACTAAAAATACGGGCTTATGCCCTGTATATCATGTCCTCACTACAAATCACTCATGCAGAAGCAAAAACAGAACATCTACTCAAGTTCGAGACTCACGGTCTTTGCTGTATGAACTCCGGAGCTAGACTGCTCCATCTCCAAGCGCACTGGTCTCTGAGGCTGCTCCCCCATGCTGGGCTCAACAATTCCCTTAAAATGATGCGGTTCGAAAACCATTAGTCATAAAGACTAAGCCTTATCATCCCCTACCCCTTCCCCCATGGCTCCTAGGTACTGAGCGGAGAGGAAGAAAGGGAAGGACATGAAGGTGGAGATTAAATCAAAGGAACAGGTGGCAGCGGAATTAATCTAGCAATTCTATAATAAATATGACAAAAATAGAAAGTAGGAAAAGTAACCTTGACTTATGAGCGGAAGCGCATAAGCCAAGGGATCTTCTGCAAGGCTCCCATCGTATAAAGTGTCCCATACCACTTATACATTGGGGTGTCGGTTAACTAACAGCAGTATTTATATATAGAATTTAACCTTAATTTATAAACTTGCCCACACAAGCTAATAGACCAAGTGGTCGTTTTGCAAGTCCTAATGTATAAGCGTCCCATTACACTTATACTTTAGGTGTCAGGGGTTAAATGAATCGATTATGCTATGACATGCAAGTGGGTATGATGGAACATGCAAGTGCAACTCACACACCCGATTATGTGCACACAGACCTTTAGTTCCCCCTTTCGGAGCCGTTACCTCCCAGGATACCTCCGTAGTGGCAAACGGAAGAAGTGTCTTGGGCCTCGCCAACCTCTAAACCAGTAAAGCACTACCGGTAAGACCTATCATACGCCTCAATGCTTGGTGCACATAGCGGACTCCTGCGTACTCTTGCCGGCTGGCGCACCGGA
Source organism: Platanthera zijinensis (assembly GCA_039513925.1). NCBI lineage: Eukaryota > Viridiplantae > Streptophyta > Magnoliopsida > Asparagales > Orchidaceae > Platanthera > Platanthera zijinensis. Next base: position 137,056,610 of record CM077084.1, on the reverse strand, counting down.
CTTCTGTTTGCGAAGTGTTATCCACACTTGCCGAGTCAGCGTATTGGCGTCGGTGTATCGACCCTCCAATACCGAAGACCCACCACCTTAATTTTCTTTCCTTTTATGCACATGTAAATTTAATCGTAATCAAACAAAAACCGAGTCGAAGCTCCCCGGACCAAAACGTTCGTCTCTTAACCAATCAAGCTGAAGCTCCCCGGACCATTCCGTCCGTCTCTTAACCAATCGAGCCGAAGCTCCCTACAATCTACCTGTGCTAACAGTGTTTGTGAAAAGTGAGATCCTTATTACTAGGTTACTATTTTCAGCTTGTTATTACAGTTTACGTAAACCACCCAGGAATTCCCCCGGTATTCCCTTTGAAGGGCTCTCAAAGGGCACTAGGAACTATGATGGTAGCTGAAGCCCATCGTTCCCTTTCGCAAGGCACTTATTGTTATTGGTTGATTCCCTTTACCCATTCCCTTCTCATATTACGATAGACTAACCTAGGGTGATTTTTAACCTTCCTCTCTTCGAGAAAGACGATCATTCGTCGAACCCGAGCACCTCTTAACTCTAGCCAACACCACTTCTCACTACTCTTCATATCATTCTATTGTGAGATCATCCACATCTATCCACCCAGACAAAATGACTAACTCCAACAACTATCCCAGATCATGTCCTATTGCAATTTAACAATTATCTATATGCAGACCAACCTAGACTCTATGTCGAACTGGTTAGGAAATGATCCAATACTCATCCAAATGCCCTAACTTATTTACTGGAGGTTTATCATGATATGATTAGCCTATAATCAGAAACCTATAATTTTCCTAATTTATCTGGCATTTAATTAATTTCCTAAAAATTCCTTGGGCTACCGGTTTGAACATGAACTACCCTAAGTACTCATGCAAGATTTCCAACAAAATTATTATAAATATTTTGCTATCTCAAAATGGTAAATCCAAAGCATCACAATTTTTCTCATCAAAACAGCACTAAAACTATTTTAGCAATATTTTCTATCTTTCATTATTTATGAATCAAGTACAGAGAATATCCATCCAATAATTATAAATTAATTATATTATGCAGGTACAACCTTAAAAATTACATTGGCCAAGTTTCATAATTTTTCAGCAGCAATATCATCCATAATTAATTTTCAAAGTATAAAACCCCTTTTTAACAAATATGAAGGAAGTACAAGATTTACTCAACTAAAAATTATACTAAAATTCAAGAGCAACCATTCTGACTTAAAACATTTACATCCAAGATTTCATGGGATTTCGATGAACAGAAAGATTCAAAGAATTAAAACATCAATTAGGGCTAAAATAATCATTACAAATGAAGTGTTGGAAATAGACATCATAAAATTCCAGTAAAATTGCTATAGATTCCACCTGCCTCAAACTTACTCTACCAGAGTTTCACAGCTTTTAGATAACATTGAGTGACAGATTTTACTAAATTGGTATTTTACCCTAAAACTAAGGTTAGGTTTTTGAGGTATCTACCTATCTCCAAATCCTCCGAGATTCCATCCAGATAATTTATATTATGTCATCGTCGAGTATACTAAATTTTAAGGCAATACGATGGCATTTGCCCCCATGTCCTTCACAACCCTCAAAACCCTCCATTCAGGGTTTGAGTTTGGATCCTAGGGTAAATCAACCCTAAACCACACCATTTTCTCCAAGTGGGCTATAATAACCCTTCCAAGTCAGTGGTCAAAATATCAGCCTCTGTTGAGGTTATTTGACCACTCCAACCTCTTAGTGCATTTTTTACTCAAAAACGCCTCATTAATACCTAGTTAAGAATATGTGACTTCCTATCCAAAACTCATCCAAATGAGTTGAAATTTTGTACAGAGCTAGGTTTTATAGCCAGGGACCACTCACTAAAATTTGGGAGGGTTTGGATGTCATTTGAACACTTAGATAAATTACTCTAACTTTATTAAATTAAAACAAAAAACTTAGGCTAAATATCTCCAAAAATTCCCATTTTGGGACAGACTCTAGTTATGGCTAAGGTTAACCTTCTGCCCAAATTTCAGGTCATTTGGACAAGGGACGAAGCGTGGGCATTCATTTTTGTTCCTGCCCAACTCTAGGTACAGCCCCTACTAAAACGGGTGTTGCGGTCAAACTGCTTACCCAAACGAGTTGAAATATATTTTAAATTAATAAAGACTCAAAGGGCTAAAACTTTTGTGTCTGGCCATTTTTCCTAAATAGGCCTCTAAGTTCCTCGTTTTGCAGCATCAAAATACGCCCATTTTATATATTTTTTCTTTATATACTATATTCAAAACTTTATAATATAAATAAGTTTTACTGTTCATCTTCTACAGAACTTGAACTCAGAAACATATATTTCCTGTAGCTCTCCCGTGATTCGTCACCGGCCGTCCGGTCACTTCCTTGGCCAGCCACCACCACCACCACCTCCATCGAGGTGATGGCTATCGGTCGGCGGTGGTTTTGCCGCCGGAGGTGGCGGTTTCCGGAGTACCCGAAAAAATATTTTTCTTGGTTTCTCCATGAAAAAACGAGGTAGGTCCGGCTCCTTTGAGCATGAACTTCCTTTCTAAGATCCTAAGATCTACCCATAAGAGAAGAAGTAGAGGAGGACCTTGTTCGCGGTTTGGAGGCGAGATGAACGTCGGATTGTCATGGCGCGGTGGTGGCGTTCCCGAACTTCTCCTACAACAAGAACAATATCTCAAATCTATTTGGTCAAGAGTGTAAACTTCTCATCTTGCTCTAAGGGGGTTTTATAGATCACCAAGTGGGGAGGGGAAAGGGTAAGCTTTTATTGCCATGAAGACTCTCCTCTTAATATTATTTCGGTTACGGTGCAGGGAGAGGAAAAGGTGGAAGATGAAATGATATGTCCAAGTGGCGATTTCCTATTGGGTCAACTCTTCCTCATTTTATTAAGTGATTAGAGAAGGAAACGACCCATAAATACTCCTGGTGTAACTCCCCATAATCAGAGTTAATTCTTGCATGTGTTAAAGTAATTTCCGGCCTGGCTGAAGTTTCAGCCTTTGTCACGGGCGTGACACGTAGGTCACGGGAGTGACAGGCCCTTATGGAAAATTTTGAGTTCGCCGATCGTCTTCCTGAGATCGACGATCATCGAAGGGGGGGGGGGGGGGGTCCCGCCCTAGGTCACGAGCGTGACATGTCGGTCACGGGCATGACGGGCCCGGGTTTAAAATTTTGCGCTCGCCGATCGTCTTCCTGAGATCGACGATCGTCAAAGGGGGGTAACGCCCTAGGTCACGGGCGTGACATGTCGGTCACGGGCGTGACATGTCGGTCACAGGCGTGATGGGCCCGGGTTGCAAATTCTGCGCTCGCCGATCGTCTTCCGGAGATCGATGATCGTCGAAGGGGGTCACTCCCTAGGTCACGGGCGTGACATGTCGATCACGGGCGGGACATACCCATAATGAAAATTCTGAGTTCGCCGATCGTCTTCCTGAGATCGACGATCGTCAAAGGGGGTCACGCCATAGGTCACGGGCGTGACGGGTCGGTCACGGGCGTGACCAACCCGTGACCCGAAATCTTGGTCGATGTACTTCAATTCTTGGGCTTCCTAGGGTTCTATCACGACAGACCAACTCCTAGAGGTCTAGCCAAAAATGGGATGTTACAATGGAGTTGTTGAACGTAAGAATCGCCATCTTTTGGATATGGATCGTAGTCTTCTTACTCATATGCATGTTCCCCGATCTTATTGGGGACATGCGGTTCTTCTTTCCAATTTTCTCATTAATCGAGTTATGTCTTCGGTTCTCGATGGAAAGACTCATTTTTCTAATCTTTATCATGATTGCACACCATTTCCGTTACCTCCTCATGTATTTGGATGTTTCGTGTTTGTCCACTCTCCTACTTCTATACGTGACAAACTCTCTCCTCGTTCTGTCAAATGCATCTTTTTAGGCTATTGTCTGACACAGAAAGGGTATCGTTGTTTTGATCCTATTCTTCGGAGACAGTATGTGTCAACCGATGCTACTTTCTTTGAGAATGCTCCATTCTTTTCTTCTTCCAATCTTCTTCCTTCTTTTGATGATTCTTCTTCTTCTCCCGATGTATCAGCACCACTTTTGGAGCCTACCCTTCTTTCTTCTCCTCTTGTTTCTGATTCCTCTCTTTCTAACTCCCCTACTATCCCTGGTTCTTCTCCTTATCCACTACAACCAGCTCCCAAGCAAGTAGTCTCTTCTTTGGATGGGGCTAATATAGTAGACAAGTTAGATCTAGATCTTTTGATTGCTTTTTGGAAAGTTATTCGCTCCTGCACTCAGCATCATCTTCAAGCTGTGGCCTTTTATGCTCAGCTATCTCCTTCGTCTAGAAGCTTTGCTCTTGCCCTCTCGGCAAATGTTGTTCTTGCCTCGTATCAGGATGCTCTTGTTATCCCTTATTGGAAAGTTTTTATAGATGAAGAGATGAATACTTTTACTAAACAGGGTTCTTGGACTCTTTTTCCTACTCCTCTAGGTGCTGATGGGGTTAGCTGTCGCTAGGTCGTTGTCATTAAGTTTCTCCCTGATGGCTCTATTGATCGTTACAAGGCACGACTTATTGCCAAAGGTTTTATGCAAACTTATGGTGTGGATTTCTTTGATACTTTCTCTCCCATGGTAAGGATTACTACAATATGTATGCTCCTTTTAGTGGTCGCCAATAGGGACTGGGAGATGTATTAGTTGGATATGAAGAATTCCTTTCTTTATGGTGATTTACAGGAAACTATCTATATGGAGCAACCATCTGGGTATGTTTCTCAGTGGTATTCTCAGGTCTATAAACTGCGAAAGGAAATCTACGGTCTTAAACAAAGTCCCAGGTCCTGGTTTGACAAGTTCAATGAGGTCATCTCTTTGGTTGGGTTTGCTCGAAGTGCTGCAAATCACTCGTTATTCATTCGAAAGACATCGACTGGTCTTATTGTCCTTGCTATTTATGTGGATTATATTATTCTCATAGGGGATGACAGAGAAGGTGTGGATATGACAAAGAAGCATCTTCTTCAGTATTTTGTTACCAAAGATATGGGATCTCCGAAATATTTCTTGGGCATTGAAATATCTAGGAAACTGGGGTCTATTGTTCTTTCACAGCAAAAGTATGCCTTGGACCTCTTAAAAGAGACAGACCTCCTTGGGGCTAAACCCGTTCGTTCTCCAATTTCGAATTGAGATGACAAGTGTTGGAGTGAGGACTCACCTCTTCTTGAAGATGTCACCAGGTATAGATGGCTTGTGGGAAAACTCATTTATCTAACAGTCACAAGACCATATTTTTGCTATGAAGTGGGAAGAGTGAGTCAATTTATGTAAGCTACTAAGGAGTGTCATCTACAGTTGGCAATGAAGATTCTAGAGTATGTGAAAGGTGCTCTAGGGAAAGGATTTCTATTTAATAAAATGGGACATTTGAAGGTTGAGGCATATTCTGATGCCGTCTATGCAGATGATAAGGAAGATAGGAAGTCCACATCTGGGTTTTGTACTTTTGTTGGTGGGAATTTAGTTAGCTGAAAGAGCAAGAAACAAGTTGTTGTCTCCAGGTCAAGCATAGTAGCTGAGTATAGGAGTAGGACCTTAACTACTTGCGAGCTGAAGTGGTTACGGACAAGTATGCTTGATTTTGGAGAGCTTTATTATAATCCACTACCAATGTTTTGTGACAACAAGGCATCCATATATATTTTAAGGAATACTGTCTTTCATGATAGGACAAAGTATATCGAGGTTGATTGCCATTTAATTAGAGAGGGGATTTTGAAGAATTAGATCTGCACTCCTTTTGTTACCTCAGAGAGAGAACTAGATGATTTCTTCACCAAGCAAGTTACTCATTCTGAGGAGGTATGTAGCAAGCTAGGCATGGTAGATATATATGCTCCAGCTTGAGGGGGAGTGTTGGAGCTTGAGGAGACCGGGCAGTCTTATGAGTAACCGCAGCAGTCTACCTCTCTCAGTAGTCTAGCGGTTTTGCTCAATGGTCTGGTGGAGTTTGAGGAGACCGGGCGGTCTTATTTCTAACCCAGTGGTCTGCCTCTCTCAGCGGCCTAGCGGTTTGGATCAGTGGTCTGGTGGTGAACCTCAGCTAGCGATCAGGAGGACAACTAGCTGGGCGGTCTCAGGGATAGTCGTAGTAGTGGCCTGGGTATAAGCCGCAGTAGCGGTCTAGAGGTTAGCCGCAGAAATATGGGTATAACCACAGTAGTAGAATGAAGGTTAGCCATAGCGGTCTGGAGGTTAGCTGTAACAGTCTTGATGAAGCTGTAGTAGCAGATTGTTAGCCACAACTGTGATCTAGTGGAAACCCGCAGTTGCGGACTAGCAGCCTGTACCAGCGGTCTTCCCTAGTAGTGTGGCAATTTTGCTTAGTTGTCGTTGGGTGTTCAGTTATACATTATATAGTATGTGGTTTGACCATGTCAAACTGTATAAGCCGTCTGACTTGTATTTAGTCGCACATCGATTGTTGTATTCTCTCATCTCCCCCAATTTCTATAAATAATGGAGCATACCTATTTAATGATTATCTTTTTGGAGAAATAAAAATTGCGGTTTATTTAACTCTTGGCCAATTTCTCGCTAATTTTTCACAGTGGGCTTGGGATCAAGAAAAGAAAGGAAGAGAAGAGAATTGATGGGCCTTAGAAATTCCCATTCATCTTGGTTATAGCTGACATTCAGGCTCAAAAAAAGTGGAGGGGGTGGAGTTCAAGTGACTTGGTGATGAGGGATTGGAACTTCTTTTGGAAAAATTTCAAATTTTAGAAAAATTTTGCGTTTGACCAAAGCCAACCCTTGGGTGGGTCGCCCATGTTGTTCAAAGTCAAAGTAGGTCCTCGTCATCATGAGACGGGTCAATGTTGGAATAATGTGCCACATTTGGTGTATGCATGCTTTTTAATGGACGATAATGTTCGGTTTGACCATATATTGACCACTCGTCAACGAAATTGACCGGGCCGAACTCTGTTGATTTTGTATTGATCATATGACTCCAACAACTCTGACCAGGGTCAAATCGGAGTTCTTAAATTGGTCAAAACAGTAAATTTTCCATTCGAATCTGGATTGCAACGCAATAAGTTCCAATACGCTTGTATCGACTATACGAAGCCAAAGGAACTGATAGAACTCAGATCAGAGTTCATAGATCGATATACAAAAGTTTCGTATTCGTGACGTTCTATAAGTAACAGTCATACCACCATATGACCTCGAAATTCCATGGAAAGAGTTCCAACGCACTCGAATTAACTATACGAGGCAACGAGAACTGACAGAACTCAAATCGGAGTTTTCAAGCTCAAAATCCCCGACTAGGGTTACCTTTTACCTTGTTTTGGGTCTTGGGTGGAGGTTCGGGCCATTTTTATTGGGCCCACTAGGGTTCTAGTGACCCAATAAATCTCAGGATGTTACACATACCCTATATTCACGCACGCGCTAGCACACCTAGGGGTGCGAGGGCACGCACGGTCACCTGGTGTGTGCAGGCCCGCACCTCAAGTGCACGAGCACGTGAGCACCTTAGGTGTGAGCGGGGAACACTTTTGGTGTACAAGCGAGCACCTTAGGTGCTCAAGCATGCATTTATCTAGTGCACGCAAGCACAGACCTTAGATGTGCACGAGCGTGCACCTACAATGCGTGGGCACGCACCTTTGCACATGCGTGGGCACTGCTACACATGTTATGGTGCGATCGTACGCATTGTCGGGTGCACACGCACACCATTGTGCATGCATTGCACACCTGTTTTATCATCTGAGCGCTATTGCTCATGTGTGTACGTACACGCATACTCACACATTTCTTTGTATGGCTTTTGATTTCCGGTGCTGGGATTGCGAGCTCTGGTCGCTTGATTAAATACCTTCTACTTGATTGACTTAATATAACCTTTGCCTTCTTTATTCCAGGTTTCAAAGAGGCATACGAGGCCTTTGTTGTTGTGCTCATCGCTTTCTGCTGAACAAGTCGCAACTTGGCATAAGAGATTTGGGTTACTTGCTTATCTTGAAGTGAGAATACCCCATGTTGAGGAGAGAGTCCAAAATCCCTCGAGGGGATAGTTGACAATTTGTAAGACAACTCTGAGATCCAATTTCCATTGATATTTCAAAGTTCTGCGGTGTTTCAATGTCCCAGTTTATGCCTCTTGGGATTATACGCCTCATAGGATTGGTCGTATTTTTACAGAGTATGGTTCAAAATTCTCGTTGAATTTGTTCAGAGATTGGTGCAATGTCCGCGTTAATGGTGGCGGTCGTGCTGAGATCTTCAGCAACAAAAGTTAGCTTGATTTTGAGACCCAGATGGATCGCCGCCATGGGAACACCTGTTTGGATATGTTAATAACTCTTGTGGCCTGCCGGAGCTGTGGAATGTGCCACCTGACCATTGTCATCATCAGAAGGGGAAAGAGTGAGAGTTCTCTCTGATGCTTGAATTTACTGAGCCTCGGGAGATGGCTAACCATTTATTTAGTATTTCTTTGTTCATGGATGAGAAACTTATGTTGTAGTGTAGAGTATTTGTCGATCCTGAGCATGCAGTTGGGGCACCTTCGGATCGTGACTAGAAAAGAAAGCTTATTGCGGCTAGTTGTAGTGATGTGGGTATGGAGCCTCCATCTTCTTCGTAGCAAAAAGCTTCTCATGTTGAGGTAGTTCCTCCTGGTTTCTGATATGGGACTTTTCCTATTGATCCCAATATGGAGGTGTTGGGGCCCTCTACACCCTGGATCCTTCATTCAAAGGCTTCACCCCCCCCCCCCTAGTGTCTTTTTCTTTTAAGGCGATGAGCGATGTGCTAAATAAGCTTGCTTGTTTTGGGCTTCTAGTTTTGTTATTTTGCGTCATACTGAGTTCTATATTTTTTCTTGTAGATTGAATCTCAAGCTCATCCTACATTCACATAGAATGATTATTACATGAGCTTTAAGGATGGAAACTTGGCCCTCTGGGAGAAGCATGATCGAAAACCATGATCGAGATGTATCTTTATTTCGACAGATTGGGTCGGATTTGAAGACAGGGCTGGATGAGGATCGAGCGGCTTTGGAGGTGGATAAGTATCTTGTGTACAAGACCGCGTAGTTCTTGAAGACCGCTCCGAAGGAGACTTCTCGCTTAGAGATAGAGCTCGGGGATTCAAAGGCTCAAGTGGAGCGACTTTCATCTGATGATCGGGTGTCAGAGTTAAAGGCTGCTGGGCATGCTGAGTATATGGACTCCCTAGACTACATGTGCCATTGCAGCTTGGTTGGCGAGGAGGTTCGTGAGGAGATCTGGTCCAGAGAGGTGGAGCTTCAAATGGAAGATACTCACAATCTCTCACCATGGAGTGTCGAAGGCTTTTTGCCTAGTTGTCAAGAGCTTGAAGTGTGATGTGTCTGTCCTCAGCTTTGATGACATCCTTGATGGCGAGTGTTTGAGACCCGACTCTGATGAAGAGGCCGCCGATGAGAAGTGGCTCACGCTTTTTTACTTTTGTATGTTGATGTATGTGTACCTTCTTTCGTCAAATCTAGTGTATATTTGTCTCCACCCTTTGGTGGTTATTGGCAGAGTGTTTGTGCCTATATTTATATGATATGGCCATTTTACTTCTTCTCACTTTTATAGTATGGATTCCGGAAGCGGACAAAGTGTAAGCTTGTGGTAATGTCAAAGAGTGTAATGACTCGATACGATCTCGCAATCGCGATGGAGGCAAGCCCATGCGATGGCGAGGCGTATGCTTGCAGTAACATCAGAGAATGTAATGATTCAATCTGATCATCAGAGAATGTAATGATTTAGTCCGATTAAGCAGCCTTGCCCGTCTGTAAGCCTTTTATCGAGGAATGTAATGATTCAATCTGATGGTCAGAGAATGTAACGATTCAATCTGATGGTCGGAGAATGTAACGATTTACTCTGATGGTCGTAGAATGTAACGATTCAATCTTAGGGTTCGAGAGTGTAATGATTAAATTTTATGGTTAGTCAATATAGCGATTCAATCTAATGGTCGGAGAATGTAATGATTCAATCTGATGGTCAGAGAATATAGTGATTCAATCTGATGGTCGAAGAATATAATGATTCAATATGATTACGCGGCCGCATAGTGGCAGGCTCAGACGATGGCGAGCGTAGAAATGCAAGGTCAGTAAAGATCTATTTCAATCAAACCGAGTGCACGGTCTTACCCAGCTGAGATCGCTTTGAATGAGATTGAAAAAAACACCATGTAATATTCATTAAAAGATAGCTTGCACGAGTCGTTGCTCGCGGCTTTTTACAATATTGAAAAAGGAAATAAAAAACATGAGTCAAAAAACAGGAAATAAAAACTGGAAATCAAGGATAAAAGCTGCGTAAGTCCAGTATGTTCTGTCTACAAGGAAAGGTCTTCCCTTCTTAATGAAAGCTTCCTGGCTAGATATTTGTTTTGCTATACAAATCAATGTTGTTGGGTCCATTTCCCACAATGTCCTGGATTTGATTGAAGTCAATATTATCAATTATATACACATGTTTATAGATGACTATGATAGGTCAGATAGCCTAAGTGGCTATGTCAGGTAAACACTTACCTATGGTGTGGGATGAATGAAAACTGTCTAAGTCCACAGGCGTTGAGTGAAGATCAGTCACTCAATGTCAGATGACTTATAACACTGATTGAAGCCTATACAGTCAAAGCCAAGGCAGTGGCAAGCTGAGAAAATGGCTAAGTCCACAGGCGTTGAGTGAAGTCAACTAACTCAACGCCATACAACAAAAGGATGTGAGATAGGCTACAACAGTAAAAGCCTGAAGTTAGAATGAGCTAAAATATGGCTAAGTCCATAGGCATTGAGTGAAGTCAACTCATTCAACGCCATGCTACTAAACACAGAAAATTGGCTAAGGGAGAAAGCGTTGAGTGAGACATGTTCACTCAACGCTTTTGTGGCTGAATAAGCAGAAATTTGGTTAAGAAAAAAAAGCGTTGAGTGGAGGTTACTGACTCAACGCTGTCAACACCTAGTGTAGACAGATTTTTATCTAAGGGGTTCTGCGTTGAGGGATGCTTACTCACTCAATGCCAAGCAACTGAAAGCATATAAAGCAAGATTGGCGTTGAGTGGAGCTGAATCACTCAACGCCAAGAATCAGACTTAATACTCTAAGTAGTTTGGCGTTGAGTGAAGGTGACTCACTCAATGCCAAGAGACAGTGAATCTATCTAAGTGTTTTGGCATTGAGTGATGCTTACTCACTCAATGCCTATTCTCTGATGCTCAATTTTGTCTAAGTACATAAGTGTTGACGTCAGGAAAATCGACAAAGTCAACTAAGGTCAAATCAAACAAGGGGAAGCTACACTACACGACAAAACTTATCGTGAAGCTACTGTACGTCTTCTTCTGTTAAAGCAAGGCACAACTTGAAGCTACAGGTGGGGCCAACTGATCTCTAAGAGCCATTGATCGGCAAACTACAAAAGGAATAGATAGGGCCAGGACAAAGACAATTTTTAGGGCATACTTTATTCAAAAAGGAGAGCATCCATCTTCATCTTCATCGTCATTGCTGCAAGTGAAAAAGCTTGAAGCTCTCTAGCAAGAAAAGTTCAGTTAGCTGTGCAAGTCTCAAACTGCCACAGCAGATTCAGAATCTATTCTGAAGAAAGAAGAACTTTCATCTTTTGGCAGGTTCAGTGGGCTGTTTGAAGACTCAAGATCAAAAGATCTTTAGCCTTCAACAGCTAGTTAAAAAGTTTTCTTCTGAGTTTCTCCAACAAATCCTTTACCTTTTGTCAGGAGAGTAGGAGCAGAAAGTTTTCTGTTCAAGTGTTTGGCACAGAGAAATTTATCTGTGTCAAAGTTAATTAAACTATTTCTCTTTGTAGGATCCTTCTGGATCTGAGCTATAGGACCTTTGGGTTTGAGGTAGGGAAAATTTACCTGAGCTGTAGGAGAGTGAATCTATCTGAGGTAGGTGAGTGTTACTCACTGAGAAGTAGGGTAGTATTGCCTGAACTACATCAGAGTGTATATCTCTGAGCTGTAGGATCAAGTTTGCTCTGAGGTAGGCCTATCCTCCATAGACTGAGTGGTAGGGATTAAGTGCCTGAGGTAGGTGATACTTGTATCACTGAGTGTAGGCCTTTGTGGCTGAGGTGTAAGTCTTGGAGAAGACTGAGAGATCTTGAGGGATCGGTGATGTAAGCTCCTTTGAGCATTGGTTTGGAGAAGTGCCTTGACTAACAGGAAGTTAGCAAGGTGGGAGGAGAGTGGATGTACCCATAATTTTGGGGAACCACTATTAAATACTTGTGAGCTTTTCTGTGTTTTCTTTTGTTTTCTTAATTACAGGTGCTAAGGACAAGCTCTAGATCACTAGAAGCTGAAAGCTTAAAGAAACAATCAAGTGATTTAAAAAGACTCTCAAAAGACCTAAGCGGACCTATTTACCCCTAGGTTGCTAGCTACCTTGAAATTAAAGACTTTCAAGTGGTATCAGAGGGAGGTTCCTCAAAAAGGATTTAAAAATCTGAGTGTTCCTCTAAGGTAGCTGCTGTTAAGTGGTCATGGGCTCAGGAGAGAGGCAGAGAGAGCTGAGTTCAATGAAACTCCCCATCTGTAGAAAGGAGCAGTTTGGAATATGGAAGGAGAGGGTAAAGCTATTCATGGAAGCCTATGATCCAAGAATTTGGCAGTTGTTAGGGAGGGTCCTGACATTCCCATAAAGTTCTTTGTTCTGGATGCCAACATCCAGACACAAAAGACACTCTCTAAAATGACCAAAGATGAGGTCATACTAGCTAGCCTGGACAAGAGAGCACAGAACATAATATCCAGTGTTGTAGATGACTCAACCTTCCTGAACTTGGTTCACTGCAAGACCTCCAAGGATATGTGGGATGCCCTTTTGGTCTACATGGAGGGTACTAATGAGGTAAGAGATGATAGGAAGTCTCTTCTCAACCAAGAGTATGAGGCTTTCAGGCAAATCTTGAAGGAGAACATAACTACCTGTTATGAAAGAATCTTCAGGATCATAAATGAGTTGAAGACCTATGGAAGGGTCTTCAATAATTATGAAATTAATGATAAGTTTCTTAGATCTCTCACTAGATAGTGGGACACTAAGATCTGTGTCATAAGAGAGATTGCCAAGCTTACTGACACTCCTCCCTAAATATTGTTTGGGAAGCTGCTCTCCTATGAGATGCAGCTGGCTGCCAGGAAGGAGGAGGATGCCTCCAACAAATCACTGGCCAAAGAAAAGTCCTTGGTCTTCAAAGCTGAAAGCTCAAGGAAAGGTAAGGAAATGATTCCTTCTACACCAAGGAGACCAGCTGAGTCAGACAGCTCTGACTCAGAGTCATCAGACAGAAGTATGTCTTATGAAGATTTTGCATCCTTTTCCAGACAACTCTAGAGGTTAACGAAGAAGAAGCATTGGAAGAAAAGGCCTTCCAATTCCACCCATCACAGAAAGAACCAGTCCAAGAATAACATGTATGGTTCTAAACATAATAAATATAACTCTTCTAAAGTAATTTGTTACTGCTGCAGCAAGCCTGAGCATGTGATAGCTGACTGCCCAGAGAAGAGGAAAGAGACTGAAGAGAAGAAGTAGCACCAGCATAAAGGAAAGAAGGAGAAGTCCTTCATGGCCAAGAAGGAAAGTGTTGGACAGACTCATCATCTTCTGAGCCTGAAGAAGAGGAAGCCTATATTGGGTTAGTTGCTGCAGCTGTTATAGATGAAGCTATTGCAGCAGAAGAAGTAAATCCTCTAGGGAGGATTAGAATCAGGTCCCCTCTGACACTGTCAGACGGTGAGTCAGAGGTGGATGAAGATGTCCACAGCTACAGAGGGCTAATGGCAATGACTGATTAGGAAAGCAACCAAGATCAGCCTAGTTATATCAAGGTACATCAATTACCTTACTCTGCTTATCTGTCTAAGTTTGAGACTAGTCCTTGCTCAGAACCCTCTTCACCCTATGGTGAAGAAGATTCAGGATCTGAAGCAGATGCCAATCAACTGATTGACAAGTATGGAGAACTTCATAATTCCTTCAAGAAGGTCAAGACGTTATCAAAGAAGCAAGCTAAAGAGATCTCATCTCTTAAGCTTGTAGTTGCCCAGCAGACTGTAACAGCAAATCTGCTAGACTAGAAAGCTAGGGAAATTAGCCAACTTAAGTCCTTCTTGGACATTCAGGTTGCCTCCATCAAGCCCAAGAACTGTCTCATCAGGGAGCTTGAAGATAAGCTTGAGAAGGAGAAAAGAATAGTGGCTAGCTATTCTAAGCCAAGTACTGTCCTCTCCTTGATATACTCCTTCTCCTCTCAAAAGGGCAAGAAGGGGCTGGGATTCAACGGAAGCACAAGAGTTGCTCCTTCCAAAAGGAAGGGAAAAGCTCCAGTTCAAATTCAGCCTGATGTTTTGATACCTTCTAATAGGTATGACCAATAAAGTTCTTATGGTCACTGGGAGAGGGGTTGTTCATCTGGAGTGAACAAAGATGTTAACTATCATGATGAAAGTTTTGGCAGGGTGTGTGCAGTCAAGGCTGCCAATGAGAAATTTCAAATGGCCCAATCTGGAGCATTTGTCTTTGGTGCTTTTGCACCAACTCTCAAGAATGTTGCTACAGCCAAGGCTCAGAATCTGACAGTAAAGGTTCTGACTAAAAGCAAGTCTAAGAATCTGGCTGATCTGGTCATATCTGAAGCCATCAGAAGCATGCTTTCTGAAAAGAAGCTAGCTACTGCTGGCACTCAGGGCAGACCAAATCAGCCAACTATAAGACTTACCTTTTGTCAAATTCTGGCTAAAAGAAATCAGAAAAAGGCTGTAACACATCTTCCTCCTATCAAGGTTGTATCTCATCAAGCTGCATGGCCTTCACAGAAAAGAAGATATAACATACATGAGTGTTGGTGTTGTGGTAAGATAGGGCACTTTGTCATTGACTGCTGGCACAATCCCAATGTGGCCAGAGCTAGGGTCAGTCCACCAGTCAGAAATTCTGCTGGTGGACATATTCAGTTTTATGCTAACATGCACCTAGACCAAATAGATATTGGGGTCCTAAGGTTAAGTAATTTGTATATTGCAGGATAGTTCAAGGTACTATACCCCTATATGGTACTTGGACAGTGGCTGATCCAGTCATATAACTGGAATAAGGATCAACTTGAAGGAGTTTACTACAGTAAAAGATGGACCCAAAGTCATCTTTGGAGGTTCAGATAGAGGTGTAACCAGAGGGTATGGTAAGAACACCAATGGCATAGTCACCATCACAAAGGTGTCTATATTGAAGGGTTGCAGCACAAACTTATTAGCATAAACCAGCTTTCTGATCTTGGCTATGTAATTGTCTTCCACAAGGATGAGTGCCTAATTAGGAGGTCAAGTGACCAAGAGGTCATCTTGATAGACACAAGGAGTGGAAATGTTTATTGCTTGAACTTTATTTGTCTAGACACGGATTCTCCTATCTATTTGGTGGCAAATGATAAAGTCTTCTACTATGTCCAATGGCACAAGAGACTAGCCCATTTGAATTACAAGGCTATTTGCAAGCTCTTCAGTCAACTAGTTAGGAATGGCCCCAATGTGAAGTGCTCTAAGGAGGGCATTTGTTCTGCTTGCCAAAAGGGTAAGCAAACAAAAGTATCCTTCAAGGGTATTGGGACCAAAGACTCTGTGAAGTGCTTATACCTCTTACAGTTTGACCTAATTGGTTCAATGCTAATTCACAGTCTCGATAGGAAAGTCTACACCCTTTTGGTAGTTGATGACTATTCCAAGTTTACTTGGGTGTTCTTTCTTAAGAAGAAGGATGAAACCCTTGATGTCTTCATGAGGTTTGTCAAGCAAATTCAGAATGAGCTTGGCTATTCCGTGGTCAAAATCAGAAGTGACCATGGGATAGAATTCTAGTCTGATAGCATGACAAAGTTCTGTGAAGAGCATGAGATTCATCAAGAACTCTCCTCTCCTAAAACACCCCAGCAAAATGGGATAGTTGAGAGAAAAAATAAGACTCTCATAGAGGCTGGTAGAACACTGTTGAGTGGCACATCTATCCCAGAATATTTCTGGGCTGAGGCAGTAAATACTGCATGTCATGTCCTCAATAGAGCCTCTATCACCAAAGGCTATAAGAAGACTCCCTATGAGATCTCGAAGGGCAGGAAACCAAATCTGGTCTATCATAGAATATTTGGTAGTAAATGCTTTGTGCTTCACAATGGCAAGTCCTATGTGACTAAGTTTGTTGCAAAATCGTATGATGGAATATTTGTTGGGTATAGCAATCATAGCAAAGCCTATAGGATTTACAACTTGAAAAGCCAAGTTGTAGAAGAATCAGTTCATGTAGTCTTTGATGAGTCTACCATGATTAACAATGGACTGCCTAGTTCCTCTTATAGTACTGCAGGTACAGAACAGATGATGGACAAGTTAACCATCAAAGAAGCATCAACAGTCATCCAAGATGATATGGATTCTCCAGAAGATCTACCTAGTACACTGGGAGAGGATGAAGATCAACAATATGATGCCCATGTTGCTAAAAGAAGACTGCCACCTGTAGTCAGAAATATGAGAGATCATCCAGCACACCAGATTATTGGTGAGGCAAGTCATGGAGTAATGACAAGGATCAGAAGTCGGAACATAGCCATGTATTCAAGATTTCTATCCAAAGTGGAGCCGAAGAAGTTTGAAGAGGCCAACATAGAACATCTTTGGACTGGAGCTATGCAGGAGGAACTGAACCAGTTTAAGAGGTGCAGGGTCTGGAATCTAGTTCCCAGACCTCATGGTCATAATGTAATTGGAGTCAAGTGGATCGACAGAAACAAGCTTGATAAAAATGGCATTATAATTAAGAACAAGGCTAAACTAGTAGCTAAGAGATACAAGCAAGAAGAAAGGATTGATTTTTATATAACCTTTTCCCCTATAGCAAGATTGGAGTCCATCAGGTTATTCCTGGCATATGCAGCATACCAGGGATTCAAGGTCTACCAAATGTATGTGAAGTCAGCCTTCCTAAATGGTGACTTAAAATAAGAAGTCTATGTTGAGTAACCTATAGGATTTATAGTTCCTAACTCACCTGATTTTGTTTATTGACTTAGGAAAGCTCTATATGGGCTGAAGTAAGCCCCAAGAGCATGGTATGAGACATTGTCTAGTTTCCTCATTGAGAACAAATTCTCAAGGGGGAAAATAGATAAGACCCTATTCCTAAAGGAATATAAGGGCAAGATCATCCTAGTTAAAATCTATATAGATGACATCATCTTTGGATCTATCGAAGACAACCTCTGTAAAAAGTTTGCTAAACTCATGCAGGGAAAGTTTGAGATGAGACGTATGGGTAAACTTAAGTTCTTCTTAGGCCTCTATGTAAGACAGACTAATGATGGCTTGTCCATATCCAAATCTAAGTTCACTACGGAGTTAATCAAGAAATTTGGCATGGAGAATTCCTCCACCATGAGAACTCCCATGGGGTCAAGTATGCATGTAAACAAAGATGAAGTAGGGAAACCTGTTGATGAAACTTTGTATAGAGGGATAATTGGCTCCCTTCTATATTTGACTACAAGTAGGCCAGAAATCATGTATTCTACATGTGTTTGTGCTAGGTATCAGGCTTGCCCTAAATAATCTCACTACTCTGCAGCTAAGAGAATCTTGAGGTATCTTTAGGGCACTCAAGATCTTGGCCTTTGGTACCCTAGAAATGTGGAGTTTGAACTTACTGGCTATTCAGATGCAAATTTTGTTGGCTGCAAAGAAGATAGGAAGAGTACATCTAGCACCTGTCAGTTCTTGGAAGGGAGACTGGTATCTTAGAGCTGCAAGAAACAAACCAGTGTGGCAATATCAACTGCAGATTTAGAGTACATCTCAGTAAGAAGCTGTTGTGCTCAGTTGCTGTGGATCCAGCACCATATTGAAGATTACAACCTTCAGATAAGTAGAACTCCTTTATTCTGTGATTCTACTAGTGATATCTCTATTGCTAGGAATACTGTCTCCCATAGCAGGACTAAACACATAGAGATTAGATATCATTTCATTAGGGATCATGTAGAATGTGAAGACATCACCCTTGAGTTTGTCCCCACAGACAAGCAAGTGGCTGACATCTTCACTAAGCCACTAGATGAAGCCAAGTTTAACACCTTCAAATTTGAGTTGGGTATGTTAAACTTAGTATAGCTTCAGTTGCTCCTCACCTCTAGTTGCAAACTATATGGCTTTATGCAGATAGGATGGTCCTTTAATAAATAAAGATTCTCAAATTAAGGGGGATCCAGTCAAGCAATGCTGCCTAATTGAGGGGGAGCAGGTGATAAGATGATCAGTTTATCAGGTGCAACATTCCTACTATTTGCTGCAGTCAAAAAGTGGGAGAGGATAAGATGATCAGATAAGCAAGGCAGCAGCAAGATAGTAGAAATTCAGGGGAAGCAGAAGGCAGATGTAGGAATGTATTCTGCAAACAGGGAAGTGTGGTAACTATAGATCACTTCTATAGTATTTAGTTTTCTTTTATCATTCCTTGTGCTGCATGGTTCTGTGTATGTCATTGTCTTTGCTTAAGAGTTTTTTGACTTCCTTAAATAGTGGGAGATTGTTGGGTCCATTGCCCATAATGTCTTGGATTTGAGTGAAGTCAATATTATCAATGATATACACATGTCTGTAGATGACTATTGATGCGTTGAACGACAAGTGTACCGGTCGCACAAGTAATATTAAATGGGCAAGTTTTCCCAAAGTATCGATCTCTCAAGGAACACAGTAATGTGGAGTTAATTTCGAGGAGGACTTGAGATTGAAGTCTTTAGGTCGGAGTTAACGAAAGGGGGTTTTGGTATTTTGCAGAAAAAGAAAGTAAAATACTAATAACTACTCCTATGCAACACTACTATGCGATGCGTCGCCAGGCGGGATAGAAGACTACACGGGCCGCTATGCACCGAATCACTGGGCGGATGGACGAGTAGGCTTGCGGATGAGGTGGTGAGAACGGCGGAACGAGGTTCGAGAGCACCTCTTCGCTACACACGCCACTAGCAATTGCTAGTGCGGTAAGACCGGCTATGGTGGCAGATGGAAATAAAGGCGCACCTCAAGCAAATAACATAAATATAATCACATAGAAATGGTTGTATACAAATGTATATCAAATTAAACATACTTCATCATATACAAGAGATTAAACTACACATTCAACAACAAGAGAAAAAGAGAGTGTGAAATTGACCGAATCCGAAGTCTTGCTGAGGGTTCATGGAAGGAATCGTTGGGTTGTCAATCCGCGTCCTAGCTCGGTCCTCAATTGTGTCCAGGGTAGAGGAGGTTGTCACTACCTCCCAATGGACCTGTATTCTTTGTGTAACGATCTGGTGGAGGATGGCACAAACTTCTCCAAGCTTGATGGAGAAAGCTAGGTCAAACTCTTCTTGAAGCTCAAGGATGAAGGAGGAGGCCGAGAGGAAGCTCCGGCTTGGATTTGGCAGTAAAAGCTTTCCCGGAGCACCTCCCTACGGTGGAATATGAAGGAGGACGGCAGAACCCCTCCTCGGTGATGAAAACAGTGGACAAAATGTGCGGCCTCTCGAAATAGGGCGGAACCTGCGATTTTATAGATAGCAGAAATAATAATGTTCATTATCACGGGCGTACGACCAGTGGTCGTGTGCACTATGTCCGGTGATCGTACGTACTAACATGGCAGAACTCAAGAAAAACTGGGATAACGAGCATGAGTAGTGGTGCACGACCGGTGGTCGTGCGCACTATGTCCAATAGTCATACGATTACCCCAGATAGAACTCCAGGAAAAATGGAATGAATGCACATGATCAGTGGCGCGGGATCGGTGGTTGTCCACACTGTGTCCAATGGTCGTGCGTCTGCCCCGGATAGAACTTCGAGAAATGAAGACTAGTGTGCACGATCAGTGGCGCACGACCAGTGGTCGTGCGCAATTGATCCGATGATCGTGCGCAGTATTCCTGTTTCCAAACAATCCTGGAACACGCACACGACCCCTGTACTAATAGGAAAAACAAATCACTGATATGTGCAGACATTTCAGGCAATCACAAGAAGGAGTATAATCAATAAAAGTAACAAAAAAACACAACCACGGGCCTAAGTGTGCACTTTCTATAGAAATAAAGATAAGATGAAATATATACGATAACGAACTAAAAGTGAAGTGCATGTGAAAGAAAACTAGCCCAGATGAGTCTGAAAATCACTATATAAAAGGACTCATCACACCCCCAGACTTACCTGTTTGCACGTCCCGAGCAAACAAAATCTATGCAGATAGGAAAAATAAACTAGCTAACAATGAAATTAAGATACGGAGTACCATGCGAAGTCGCATGCTCGCGCACATAAAAATATAATAGAAGAAATTTCTAAGTATACAAAATAGTTTATACTTTTCACAGTGAGTATCAAAATTTTATTACTACTCAAAAATGGAATTGCGGTGAATCTTCCGATCATGCGCAGGGAGAAAGTATGCAGGCCTCTAAGGTGAGCTTTGCCAAAGACAGGGGCTCAGGACCACCTCCAAAAGAAACCACCAATATCGGGGACCATATGCTTGCCCGTTCACACTCTCTCCACGGCACTAGTTTGACACAAGCGTGAATCCGTAAAACTTTAGGATAATCTTGGGGCTTGAGTTTCGGTGGGGTAAACAAAGATAAACAAGAAGGCTACGCACCTAACCCAAATGAGCTAGCATAAAAAGAATCCATCTGCTAACCAAAATACACGCGGGTACACTATACCCCCAGACTTAACTTTTAACATATGGGTATGTGCACCGCCAACTCCAATTACAATCATGTCTCCATTAGGATTTTCAATCATGCTCTTTCTTTTTTACTTTTCATTTCCACATATAATTTTTTTTTTCAAATCAGTTTGTTTCTTTAAACAGTTTCAGCAAATAGAAGCTTTGGAGCACATCCACATATTCACATGTAATATCACCACATCAACACCCCAACATGAAAAATGTAAAACACTAAAGCTCGACTTGGGTGTGCGACTAGGATTTTCTATGAGGCTTTGATGTAATATTAGTGGAGATGAATCAAAAGAATGGGTATGCACAATGGGGCTAGCGAGGATAAGACGTTAGGAATGGTACAAAGCTCAACCGGGCCAAAACAATGATGGCCTACATCACGCTCACGATTGACTAACCATGCACCAATGCTTCGAGAGTAGCTTGGAGCAGGTTCTTAGCTACCGATAAAGACGATCCTTCCTCCCGACTCGAGCAAAACGATTCTAGTGACGGCTACACACATCCCTACACTACCGTTCGATTCACACCAGATTCACCAACTTTTGAGTAGAATAAAGAGTATTTACGCAAATAGAAAAATATAAAACTATAAGCATACACAAAAATTAATTCTACTCCAATTATACACGAGACGAGAGAACTTGACTAGGAGCACTACAGGAGTCAACATTTTACTCTGTCTCACAATCCTATGCAAGCACAATAATTTTCCCAAATCATACAAAAGCAACGAGTTTAACTCACAGTATGCTAACAGCTAAGCACACACTCATGTGGGTGTAGTGGTGTGCGATGCAATGAACAAATCAACATAAAACTATAAAAGCTTCTAGTATGCAAATGAAATGTGTCCGTGCAAAAGGTAACAAATACTGGCTCTCCCCCATTCTTAAACTAAACTACATAGCATATGATATAGAAATTTAATTCAGATAGAGACAAGGGAAGAGGTTACCCAATGCTCAGCTAATGAGTATACTAGAAGATGCGTGAAAACTAGAAGCAGGTCTGACATACGAAAAATCACAACCCTGCTAATACGAAGTTGCCATGATTACCTACAGGGGTGAGCTCCGCAAAAACAAAAGAAAAATAGATAAAATACAAATTAATACTAAAACTAAGATATACAAGAAAATAAAAATACAGAAAATGTAAGATAACTACTGGGGTTATTGTACTCCCATCACGACTTATTAAATTTTATACATTTCTAGATAATGGGCCTATGAAAAGAAAAATGCACAAGTAACTGTTCCATTATCCGTTTCGGTAACGGGTACTGATACGGCGATAAAACAGTTACCCCTCCACCTAAATAATATTACCTGCCCAACACAGGTAGAGGAAATAGAAAAAAAGAAGAGGAGGAGCGCTGGTCCTCGCTCATCTTATCACAAAATAAATCCTTGCCCAGCAAGATATCGTCCACCAAAGGTTTGCAGGAAGCGATGGCAACGGTATGGGCACCAGGCTCATCATCATCCCAACATACTCGTGGAGACTCAACCTGCGCAGGCTCAGAAAGAGAAGGGGGATCAAGAAATAAAGGAGATGAAAAACTAAAATAATCAAAAATAGGGGGAGTGGTCTCGGTCTCAATCCCAGTAGTATCCAAGCATAGATCGTCTTAGGTATCATCAACTGACTCACTAAAACAAGGAGTAGATAATTCTTGCAAATAAAGTGGAGGAACAAAAACATCAGAGAAAATATGTGCGGGTTCCTCATTGGGTGAATCCAAAAGAGGGAAAGAATGCATGGTGAGAGACGACACCACAATTTCATCACACCAATCAATAAAAAGACTGATTGGTATATCCGCAGCAGTCCCCCATAGACAAGGTGGTACTGCGAATATATCATCAGAATCAGAAGGGGCAGCCAAGTGAGAGGTGGACGAAATGAATCGGATACTCGGTTCATCATCCTCGTCCAATTAGCGCTGAAATTATGCGAAATCTTTCAACACGTGATCGGTGCTATGACAACACAAACACCATTTTCCATTACTCCTCAGTCCTGATGGGACTAGAGAGGAATAAGAAATTGGTGAAGGTGTAGAAGAGAAGTGACCATAAGACTTTGGTATGGTGTATGAAGTACCATAGGAGGATGATGCTCCATACACTAAACCACAAAAATTATGCTCACTATCTTCTTTGGGGCACTAATCACTACATGCCAATAATCCCCGCACCATCTACAACGGATATTCATATAAGAAAACATGGTGCAATAAGAAAGAATTAACCAACAGAAATATTTTAAGCAAAAATTAACTACACACAAGCAGATAAAAGAAAAGAAATGCCTGCTGCTAAAAAATTAAAACTAAAGAAGGAACAAAGAACAATAAGCAACAAATTCTAAAAACTAAAACAAAGAAGAAACATGATATGTACAAATGGAAAAGGGCTTCTATCTCCTATCTCCCTCTCCAAAAACTCGTACGCCTTTATTCCCCGGCAACGGCACCAAAAACATGATGCGTTGAATGACAAGTGTACCGGTCGCATAAGTAATATAAAATGGGCGAGTTTTCCCCAAGTATCGATCGCTCAAGGAACACAGTAAGGTGGAGTTAATTTCGAGGAGTACTTGAGATTGAAGTCATTAGGTCAGAGTTAACGAAAGGGGGTTTTGGTATTTTGTGGAAAAAAAAAGTAAAATACAAAAAACTACTCCTATGCAACGCCGATATGCGATGCTTCGCCAGGCGGGATTGAAGACTACACGGGCCTCTATGCACCGAATCGCTGGGCGGATGGATGAGTAGGCTTGCGGATGAGGTGGTGAGAATGGTAGAATGAGATTTGAGAGCACCTCTTTGCTACGCATGCCACTAGCAATTGCTAGTGCGGTAAGACCGGTTATGGTGGCAGATTGAAATAAAGGCGCACCTCAAGCAAATAACATAAATATAAATCACATAGACATGATTGTATACAAATATATATCAAATTAAACATACTTCATCATATACAAGAGATTAAACTACACATTCAACAACAAGAGAAAAAGAGAGTGCGAAATTGACCGAATTCGAGGTCTTGCTGAGGGTTCACGAAAGGAATCGTCGGGTTATCAATCAACGTCCTAGCTCGGTCCTCAACTACGTCCGGGGTAGAGGAGGCTGTAAATAACTCCCAATGGACCCGTCTTCTTCATGTCACGATCCAGTGGAGGATGGCAAAAACTTATCCTAGCTTGATGGAGAAAGCTAGGTCAAACTCTTCTTGAAGCTCAAGGATGAAGGAGGAGGCCGAGAGGAGGCTCCAGCTTGGATTTGGCGGTCAAAGCTTGCCCGGAGCACCTCCCTATGGTGGAAGATAAAGGAGGACGGCAGAATCCCTTCTCGGAGACAAAAACAACAGAGAAAATGTGCGACCTCTCGAATTAGGGCGGAACCTGCGATTTTATAGATAGCAGAAATAATAATGCGCACGATCACGGGCGCACGACCAGTGGTCGTGCACACTATGTCCAGTGATCGTTCTTACTCGCATGACAGAACTAAAGAAAAACTGGGATAACACGCATGAGCAGTGGCGCACGACCGGTGGTCGTGCGCACTATGGCCAATGTTCGTGCGATTACTCCAGATGGAACTTCAAGAAAAATGGAATCAATACACACAATTAGTGATGCACGACCGGTGGTTGTGCACACTGTGTCCAGTGGTCGTGCGTCTACCCCGAGCAGAACTTGTAGAAATGAAGACTAGTGCGCACGATCAGTGGCGCACGACCAGTGGTCGTGCACAATAGATCTGATGATCGTGCGCAGTATTCCTGTTTCCAAACAATCCCAGAACACACACACAACCCCTATACCAATAGGAAAAAAAATCACGGATATGTGCAGGAATTCCAGGCAAACATAAGAAGGAGTACAATCAATAAAAGTAACAAAAAAAACACAACCACGGGCCTAAGTGTACATTCTTAATGGAAATAAAGATAAGATGAAATATATACGATAACGAACTAAAAGTGAAGTGCATGTGAAAGAAAACTAGCCCAGATGAGTCAGAAAATCACTATATAAATAGGACTCATCAACTATGATAGGTCAGGTAGCCTAAGTGGCTATGTCAGGTAAACACTTACCTATAGTGTGGGATAATAGAAAACTGTCTAAGTCCACAGGCATTGAGTGAAGATCAGTCACTCAATGTTAGATGGCTTATAGCGCTGAGTGAAGCCTATATAGTCAAAGCCAAGGCAGTGGTAAGCTGAGGAATTGGCTAAGTACACAGACGTTGAGTGAAGTCATCTCACTCAACTCCATACAACAAAAGGCTGTGATATAGGCTACATCAGTAAAAGCCTGAAGTTTGAATGAGCTAAAATATGGCTAAGTCCACAGGTGTTGAGTGAAGTCAACTCACTCAACGCCATGCTACTAAATATAGAAAATTTGCTAAGGCAGAAAGCGTTGAGTGAAGCATGTTCACTCAATGCTCTCACTGCTTTTGTTGCTTAATAAGAAGAAATTTGGTTAAGGCAAAATAAGTTGATTGGAGTTTACTGACTCAACGCTGTCAACGCTTAGTGTAGATAGATTTTTGTCTAAGGGGTTTGGCATTGAGTGGTGCTTACTCACTCAACGCCAAGCAGCTGAAAGCTGAAAAATCAAGATTGGTGTTGAGTGGAGCTGAATCACTCAATGCCTAGAATCATACTTAATACTATAAGTAGTTTGGCGTTGAGTGAAGGTGACTCACTCAATGCAAAGAGACAGTGAATCTTTCTAAGTGTTTTCACATTGAGTGATTCTTACTCACTCAATGCCTATTCTCTGATGCTTGATTTTTGCTAAGTCCACAGGTGCTGACGTCAGCAAAATCGAAAAAGACAACTAAGGTCAAATCAGACACGGGGAAGCTACACTATACGACAAAACTTATCGTGAAGCTACTGTATGTCTTCTTTCGTTAAAGAAAGGCACAGCTGGAAGCTCCAGGTAGGGCCCCCTAATCTCTAAGAGTCGTTGATCGGTAAACTACAAAAGGAAGATATAGGGCCAGGACAAAGACAACTTTTAGGGCATACTTTATTCAAAAAGGAGAGAAGTCATCTTCATCTTCCTTGCCATTGCTCCTAGTGAAAAAGCTTGAAGCTCTCCAACAAGAAAATTTCTGTTAGCTGTGCAAGTCTCCAACTACCACAGCAGATTCAGAATTTGTTCTGAAGAAAGAAGAACCTTCATCTTTTGCCAGGTTCAGTGGGTTGTTTGAAGACTCAAGATCAAAAGATCTTTAGCCTTCAGCAGCTAGTTCAGAAGTTTTCTTCTGAGTTCCTCCAGCAAATCCTTTACCAGCTGTGAGGAGAGTAGGAGCAGAAAGTTTTCTGATCAAGTGGTTGACATGGAGAAATTTCTCTTTGTCAAAGTTAATTAAACTATTTCTCTTTATAGGATCCTTCTGGATCTGAGCTTTAGGACCTTTGTTTCTGAGGTAGGGCAAATTCGCCTGAGCTATAGGAGAGTGAATCTCTCTGAGGTAGGTGAGTGTTACTCACTGAGAAGTAGGGTAGTATTGCCTGAATTGTAGGAGAGTGTATCTCTCTGAGGTGTAGGAGCAAGCTTTCTCTGAGGTAGGGCTATCCTCCATAGCCTGAATGGTAGGGCTTAAGTTCTTGAGGTAGGTGATACTTATATCACTGAGTGTAGGCCTTTGTGGTTGAGGTGTAAGTCTTGGAGGAGACCGAGAGATCTTGAGGGATATATGCTGTAAGCTCCTTGGAGCATTGGTTTGGAGAAGTGCCTTGACTAACAGGAAGTTAGCAAGGTGGGAGGAGAGTGGATGTACCAATAATTTTGGGGAACCACTATAAAATAATTGTGTGCTTTTCTATGTTTGCTTTTGTTTTCTTAATTACAGGTGCTAAGGACAAGCTCTATATCACTAGAAGCTGAAAGCTTAAAGAAACAATCAAGTAATTTAAAAAGACTCTCAAAATACCTAAGCAGACCTATTCACCCCCTAGGTTGCTAGCTACCTTGAAATTAAAGACTTTAAAATGTCATCGGTGTTGAAGGTGGTAACAACTACCGGCTGAGCTTGATTTGAGTACCAAGTGTGGGCTTTCTTTTGATTTCCACGAACAACCCCTATCCCACTAGTGGTGGGAAACTTCTTTGCCAGGTGAGGGATTTATGGTATCACCTCAAAGATAGACTGGACCAGCCTTTTGAAGTTGTCGTTGTAAGCTAAGCTTCAATCTATGACAGCGAACTGAACGTTGTATATAGCCTTCTTCGGGAAATCACCCATTTTGACGGGTAAGGTAATCGTCCCCTGAACTGGAACCAAGTGATTATCAAAACCATAAACAGGTCCCATTGTGGGACTAAGGTGTTGCTTGGTAAGCTTCATTTTTTGGAGGGTAGAAAAAACAGCACATTGATGAATCTCCTATTATCCACTAGGATTCTATTAATATTATAGTAGGGATCCCTGATTCCTGCGTTAATCTTGAGTGGGTCCTGAGGAGGTGTTTGCAACCTCTCAAACTCTTTATCACTGATCATAATGGTGGTGCCTCAACTAAGTTTTTTTTCATTTATAACTCTTTTCTGGAATGCCAACTAAGAAAATCTGGGAAGAGAGAACCGGGGCCCGACAATGGTATCGATGTTGCCCACCATCTATATTCCATCGGCAGCCCCCTACGACGCATTTTGGTGTTCTCTTACCTGACGTGGTGGGCCTGATGTTCCTGCACATACTCTTGCAAAAACATTCCTAGGAGCATTTTTCGGACAAGGTACTCTATTTCGTCCTTTAGCCCTATAAACTCTTTTGTGGTGTACCTAATTCTATTGTGGAACTCACAGTACTTGATTGGTCGCTCCTCGGATTTGGCGGTGAAATTCTTGGTTGACGCAATACCAGATTGTCCAGTATTATATAAAGCATATTAGTATGTGTGGTATTCAATGGCGTGTACTCTCGAGGCATCCGCTGACCTAGATCCCTCTTGAAGTCGCGCCGAAGTTGTCCATTATGATACTCTTCACCGCGTGTCTCTTCTCTCAACTTAGGGGGTCTGCTTTTGCCCTCTTCTCCTCTTCTGACCGCATTCAAACTGTTGGCAGTATGCTTTGATAGCTTTATCAGCAGAATATGTGCCTCAACCCGATTCACAATATCCAGATAGCTCGGCACAGTTTCCCTCATCAATGCTGAATAGAAACCACTAGGATGGAGACCTCTAAGAAAAACACCCCTAAAATGTTCAGGGTCAACACCCAAAATTTGCCGAGGTTTAGTAGTGAACAGGCAGAAGAAGTCCTTCATGCACTCCCCTTCATTTCATCAGATTCCCGACAAATGCGAGGAATCCCGAACAATTCTATGTTTGGCGACGAACTAATTATCAAATTGTCATGCCAACTTTGCAAAATTGTCAATAGAGACTTCTCTCATGGAGTGGAACCAAGTATGAGCTTGTCCTTTTAATATTGTTAGAAACACTTGGCAGAGTAGCTGATCTGTAGAATTGTAGATTCTCATGATGGTTGTAAAATGGTTGATATGTTCTAGCGGATCATCCGTCCCATCGAATGTCTCGATATTCAGTAGTTTGAAGATATGAGAGACTAGATGAGCCAGCACTTGGGGTGCAAATGGGGAACCTCAACAAAGAGGATGGAGAGCAAGAGCATTCTGGTTCCTTGCATATCTGCACTCTAGAGCGATCAGTTCACGTATCTCTTCATTGCTGGTCCTTTCACCTAGTTTCGCTCGGGCTTCTTATTCTACGTAATGATGACGGTGATCGACTCTGGTTCCTCTATGAATTGGATGAATGGAACTAGCCGTGTTAGGGAATTCTTCAGACCTAGCCTCTCTATGGGGAGCTTCTTAGGCTAGAGCATGATTTGGCACTAGAGGCGGGGGTTGACTGGCTCAAGAGGTTAAGAGAAGCTTGAGGCACTCCTAGGTTCTTGAGGAGAGTTAGCATCTCAGTCTGTTGCTCTTCCATTTGGTGTACATGCCATTTCAAAGCTACAATGGGTTCGAGTATAGCTTCTGTCTCATATGGCGCATTAATGAGCGAATGAGAGGGAGATGGCTCAATGCATCCCCCTGGGACGGATCCTTCATTAGTTCGAACGCTTCTTCTTGCTATTAAAGTTATTATTGAGTAATGATGAGCTGAGGGTATTGACTTCTGTGGATGTTGGGAATTCGGATTCCCACATACGGTGCCAAATATTATGGTCTACTTAAGGCTCCTAGCAGATTAGTCTAAACTTGGTCGTCTTAGCCTGTAGAGCGATCAAGTGTGCACACAATCACATAACAAGAAAGATGGTACATATGATGTTTTAATGTGGAAAACCCCCACAACCGGGTAAAAAAATAACGTGACTTGGTCCGTGCTGGTTAAATTCCACTATCAACTTTAGGTTACAGCTCATTTGCAGAATCGAGGGCGACGGGACTCTCCTCATTACACTTTGTAGGTGAGAGAGAATATTTGGCGCTCGACAGGCAACATGCTGCTTCACACAAGGCTTAGCTTTCACAATCTTATAGTGAGGACGGGCGCTCTTAAGTTCAATATAGAAGTAGGACACAATCCTGGAACGTGTAGAATAAAATTGGAGTAGGATTGTTGGAGGATGCATGCGAACGAGGCTTTCTTTCTACAATGGGCGGAACATCTTCTTCGTGACTCTACTGTGGACTCTGCCAAATTTCTGGTGAAAGAACGGTGGCTCGACCAAGAATTCCAGTGGTGAGCTGGTGGCTTGTAGGAGAATTCTTGCCTTAGGAAGACGAAAACACAAAAGGGAAATGGTAAGAAATGAGGAGAGCTAAGGGCCTTTTTATAGCCTCTAGGAGGTGGTTAAGGTAGTTACGCGGCTATCCGCATACCATAACCACCAAAATTATTTGGCGCAGACCATGATTCACATAGTGTGGAGCAATTATTATTTGAATATCATATTTTACTAAATATAGGCCCATATTAAACCATGGATCCCCCACTACCGATAGTGGTTACGCGAGTAGTTACCCGCACAATGGACCATCCCCATTTTAATGCCTCAAATTTCCTAAAAATAACAGGACGATGGTCAATGGAGGTTACCGCCAAGCGATAGAGCAAGTGCTGGTGGTATCCAACTGATTTAAAATACCAGCATCTCTAGAAGGTTTTTCTTGGTGCTACTGGGATACAACACGACAGCAGCCAATGAATTAATTCGACCTTTGTCTCTGGTCGGTACCGCTCAGCGGTAGAGATAACTCTGGCAGTAGTGTGCCACATGTAAGATAAGGTTGAGGCTATCTTTGAGCGGAGGAATGACACCGATTGGGCCAAACGACCACTGCTTGAGCTATCGCGCGGCGGTGGAAATTTACCGCGCGACGATAGATTTTTATAAAAGCTTGAGATGAAAATTCTTTCTCATTTTATCTCTCACTCTCTTGGATATTGAGATAGAAGAAGGACAAGGATAGGATAGCAAGGGTAAGGCTGATCCAACCTTGAAGGGAAGTTGTGAAGGCGTTCTTGTGGTCAAGTTTGTGAGCCGAAGATAGATCCGCGGAGAGGAAGGTGTTGTGATCATTTCCATCCGGATCAGCGGTGATTTCATGGCTCCTAAGCGATTGACAAGGGTAACGACCTTCCTCCTTGGACAATTGAAGTCCTTATTTA
The DNA here is from genome assembly GCA_039513925.1 of Platanthera zijinensis. NCBI lineage: Eukaryota > Viridiplantae > Streptophyta > Magnoliopsida > Asparagales > Orchidaceae > Platanthera > Platanthera zijinensis. The sequence goes on along the minus strand of CM077084.1, from coordinate 137,025,999 downwards.
GCATATACAAGGAAATCCTCGCCAATTGGTGACAAATGAGAGATATCAAACAGGTTGATCGTTGATATCCCCAATATGAAACTTACAATAGAATCCATAATCAAAGTACGGAATTGGCATGCTGCGTGAAACCCATCTGGACAGGTTGGACTAGATTGGTGATGATTCATTTACGTGTCAGAGAAGACTCTGTGGTTAAACATGTAGTTCATGGAGTCATTGGGTGTACAGGTTGCAGTAGTGAGAGTAATGGAGTTTGTCTCTAGGAAAACACACAACTTTGGGGAAGAAATATTGTTTTGTCCCCTACCGCACGACGGTAGTGATACCGCTGTTGGTAGCTCCCAAAGAGTTGATGATTGTGGATATGAAGTCTGTGTCCATGAGACAAGGTGGGAAGCATGTGGAGCAGTGAGCCTGGAGTGCCCAACTATAGTGTTCATGAGAGCCAACATTGAAACATAACACAGTTATGTATTTAGTATATGAGAAAGGGGAGATCGGCCTAGTAGGGACTCACATATTTAAGATGATTGGGTATATATAGAGCCTTGAAAGACTAGGTTTTTCTCTGGGCCAAGAGTTAGCTATAGGCCTGATCTTGCAATCATTGTCAGACTGTTACGAGCAGTTTGTATTGAATTACAATATAAATTAACTTGACAACACACTGCCTGAGCTCCTACGCATGTTAAGAACTGCCGAAATCAACATGAAGAAGGAAGCCTTACCCCATATTGATGGTGCATAAAGGAAAGGGCAAAAAGGGTTTAACTAAGGTTGGACCTGACAAGCACTGAAGAAGAAACTGGCAAAGGAAGGGAAATTCCACCACTGAGCATTAGAGGAGGAATTGTCCTTATATTGAGGGTCTTTAGAAAATTAAGGGAGGTATGACTTAAGCTTCAAGTATTTATGTTGTAGAGATAAACATTTCTACTCCTTCATCTTGGGTATTGGATACAAGATGTTGTTCTCACATTTGTATAAATTTGTAGGAATTGGGTACGAGAAGAATGCTGAGTAAAGGAGAGGTGGACCTGCGTGTTGGCAATTGAGCAAGAGTTATTGCTTTTGCCGTAGAAGTTTACCGTCTTTCTTTGCCCACTGGGCTTGTAATAGAACTAGATAATTGTTATTATGTTCCTTCCATAACTAGAAATATTATATACATATCATGTATTGACATGAAAGGATTTTCATTTATAATTAAGAATAATTATTGTTCAATTATTATGAATGATGTTAGTTATGGTGTACGTAACACCTCCCCTATAATGACCGCATAATATGGGCCTGTCCGGGGCCCCACAACATACAGACGCCACAGCTTAAGAATTTTAAGATGATATAAATTACCCAACTCAAAACTCAGACTAAAAACCGCAGAAACAAATAACAACACTATAATATATCCACTAACACAAGAGTATCAAATCGTCCTTAAGGCCTTACAACATTCTTGAGTCCAAAACTGAAACAATAACATATCAACGTGCAAAAGCACTCCTAGGCTACCTCGGCATACAAACCGGATTCATAGTGCACTAAGCATAACATTCACCCAAACAGAGCTACCAGACAAAGAGATCACTTCATAAGGCTTAGGCCTTTTTGTCGGCGAGTTTACTCCCGCTTGTGATCCTTACCCTGTAAAAATTGGTGGTAACGTGGATCAGCAAAGGATGACCTCAACTGTGTAACTATCACATCTCCTCCCGGCTATCCCTAGTGGACCCCGGGGTACTCCATCACCCTGCAGTTCAGCATTTCGTTTGTAAATATACATGAACATAGAAAATAGTAAAACAGGTTTGGATGTCGCATATAACTAACATGTTTCTACATTGAGCATATAGTAAAAGGAGCCTATACTGCAACATATATGCACACCTAGGCTTCACCCAAGGCACCTTATAGCGTATCAATCTAATGCATAATCACTCATCAACAATTAAATACTTCCAATTTCCCCTAATTGCATACATGCCGCCACACAGAACTCTTGCCTAGGCCCCACACGCTCATGGGTATCAAAACTCGGGCTTGCCTGCAAGCTCTGACTTCTCATGTCAGGATTCCATCTCACAAACCACAAAATGATGCTAAAGCCCTTGCTAGACCCCTCCCGCTCATGACGACCTAGGCCCGGCTCCAAATCGGGACCAAGTCTACCAAAGGATACCTGGCGGGACCCAACTGGCATCATCCGGGCTTGTCCAAAGCTTGGCGTTCTAGTAAGTTTCATAGAAGGGGACTTGTCTCGTCAGGACACTATCCACACGCGACTTTGCAACGTCACGAGCTAGCCAACCGACCACAGAGACAAAGTCGCGCCTTATCACATCAAAATCAAAAGCCTTTCCCTCCCTAATCCACCATCCGTACTCACAAAAAAAACGGAGGGACAAACATCACAAATGGCATCTTGCCGCAAATGGATTTCTAACATAATCCTTAAGGCTCGTTATACAACATCGCCGAGTCGGACTACGGTCATGACTACGGCTTCACTCATAATTCCTAATCCACTAACAGAGCGGATTTCTAATGCAATATCATGTTGGGGACGGACACAATCGAACCGGTGACTCCTCTTGAGCCATGGCTGAAAGTCTTTATTTTCAAGGTAGCTTGCAACATAGAGGGGGGGGGAATAGGTTAATTAATATCTTGTGACTTTCTTTAATTTCTTCTTTAGTTACTTATTGTGTTTGCAGTTATTTAGCTTTCAAGAACCTGCAAAAAGGAAACAACACAGAAAAGCACACGCAAAAATTATTGTTGTTCCCCTAATTATGGGTACATCCACTCTCCTCCCACCTTTCTAACTTTCAGTTAGACAAGGCACTTCTCCAAAACTCAGTTCAAAGAGCATACACCTCAGATCCCTTAGGATCTCAAAGTCTCCTCCAAGACTTACAGCTCAAGCAAAAGTGCCCTACAACTTAATGATCAGCATATCACCTACCTCAGGTCAAAGTCCCTACTACTCAGGCTTGGAAGAAAGCCCTATCTCAGTTCCACAAAGGATACTACCTCAGAGAGAATGACTTTCCTACAACTCAGGCAAAAAGGCCCTATATTGGAACCCCTAGGTGATTTGGGCTAGGTTCTCTTCTTAAGGTGTGACCCATGTTGTATAGAAGGGTCAAGTTTTATGTCTTTCTAGTCTTAGGTCAGTCCTACAGATGGAAGATCAAGGACATGCCTGAAGACAGCTCCAAAATCAGCCCTAGAAGAAAATTCTCTCAGTCTGTTCTCAGGTCGACGAACTCTAAGTGAAAGAGAAGAGTTCTGAGCTCGACGATTTGGTCTTAGAAGAAAAATTCTGTGGTCTACGAAGTGTGTGTTTTTCTAAATGCTCTCAACACCAAAGATCACTCAGTGCCAAAATTGTCTCAACGTCATAGTTCACTCAAAGCCAAAGTTTACTCAGAATTAAAGATCACTCAACGCTCTCAACGCTATCAATGACTCAATGCTCTCAATGACTCAATGCCAGATGTGATATTATCTCAACACCTTCAGTTTGACCAAGTTCTGAGGTCGACAAAAATCAGATTCTCAGGTCGATGAACTTAGAGCACAGAATTTGTAAGTTTATGCAGTGTAGTTGTTCATAGAGCTCAGGTTGTCCAACAGTTCTGAGGTCGATGATCTCTGATTAAAGGTCGACGAAAGCTGTTCTCTAGTCGACAAAAACTGTAAGTAATATTGTTATTTATTCTTTCTTTTTCTGTTTCTTGATTCTATATCTATTATAGGCCGTTAGTTTCCTGGATAATCAATGCACTTATATCCTTTAAATTGAGCCGTTACTGGCAGCATTGATTGTAAATATTTTCCATAGAATTAATTGTTTATATCTCGGGACAGACATAGAATAGAATATATGACAGCACACTTGCCGGTTTTCATTTCCCAGATTTTGGCTGAGCATTTATTGCAGGTTTTTGAATTCGAACTTTAGGAAGCTATCATCCTGATCATCTCTCTACCAGATACAAAAACAAAAAGGATCACACTCTTTGAGGTTCATACAAGAGAATATACAAAAAAGAAAGAGAAAAACAACTGCTCTCAAAAAGAAGAAGAAGAAAGAACATCAATCACAATCAAGAGTCTTTCTTCCCCTCCTTTGTTTCCAGGATCTCAAGTGACAAGCATATTCAATCAGTCAAAGGATCCCTGGAGAGGTTATCTTATAGTAAAATACCTTCACCTTAGTTAAGTTCCTCTTCCTGAACAACTGTTAATCTTAGGGGGAGCTTTGACAATATCTTAAGAATTCTCAAGACTTCTCTCATTGTTCTTGAGAAAAGAGTAGTCTAAATCAACCTCTCTTCCCCACCTCTGTACAGGGTTTTAATTCCCTTCAAAATTATTCTGGTTGCAAGTCTCCTTCCAAAAGACTTGGGTTGGTTTTTGAGTACCTGATCAAAAGCTTATTGGTGGTAGTCACCTAATCAAAACCTGTAGTGGATTCCTACCTAGGGTGGTAGAAGAGTGGATGTACCCAAGTTTGGGGAACCACTATAAATTTCTTGTGTTTTCTGTGTGGCTGTGATTTTCCTGTGTACTTGTGTTGTGATATATTTTGCTGAGTAGCTTAGTTATCCTCTCTCTAGTTCATTTGCTGCACTTATATACTCATACACTTATCATAGTAATATATTTTATTAAAGATTTTTTTTAATTCAGCAAAAATCAAAAAGATTTTAACAACTCTATTCACCCCCCCCCCAACTCTAGAGTTTATCAGAGTTTACCCTATCTTTCAATTGTTAGTAGAGGTTTTCTCTATCCATTTTTTTCAATTGGTATCAGAGGAAGGTTAATCAGATCATACAGGCTTACACCTGTATTAACCAAGATCCTCAGGATAAACTCTGAATAAGTCTTATTAGTTTCTTTGATTAGATTTTATTTTATGATATCATGGAACAAAACAAGGATTATGCCAGCACCAAACCTCCAGTTTGTAACCTGCAAAAGTTTTGGATTTGGATGGTAAGAATCAAGCTTTATATGAACTCTATTGATGAGGACATCTTTAATTCCATCTTGAAAGGACCACCAGCTCCAGTGGCCTATACTTCAACTCTAGTAAATCTCAGTGCAGTGCCTCCTCCAGATCAAACTGATGCAGATAAGAAAGCCAAGATTACTGATGCCAAAGCTATGAATATACTGGCCCAAACTATATAAGTTGATATATTTCAGAAAGTTGCTGAATGTACATCTGCCAAAGCCATTTGGGATTCCCTCAATCAAATGGTAGTAGGCTCTATTGATGAGAAGAAGGATAGAAGATCCAACCTCATATCTTAATTCGAGAATTTCAGGAAAGATGAAGCAGAATCTATGGAAGGAATGTACAACAAGCTGAGCTCCATCATCAGTGAGCTCAGAATATTGGACAAGGAGATTACTATGACCGAGGTAAATGGCAAGACACTCATGTGCTTCCCTAGCACATGGGACACCAGAATCTGGCCCATCGGAGAAGCCAGAAGAAGGGCTGAAATTTCAACAGAATCTCTGCTTGGAAAGCTCAAATAGTATGAGCAATTGATCAAGTCAGGAGAAGCTACAGTTGAACCAAAGGCTTCAATACCTACCAGGAAGGAACAGAATTTAGCATTCAAAGCTGCAGAAGAATCTCCTAGCTTGCCAGCCAATGAAGATCATATGAGTCTCTTTGCTAAGAGATTCTATAAAATGGAAAGGAAGGACTTCAGGAGAAAGCCTTCAAGGAATAAAGATAAACCCAGGTATGACAAGACCCCTTCTAAAGAGGTTGTATGTTTTGGGTGCAGGAAACCTGGACACTTCATCTAAGAATGTCCAGAAGTCCCAAAGAAGAACAGAAGGCAAGAGAAGGATTCAAGAAGACATCAGCATAGCAAGGCCTCCTCCAGCAAGTACAAAAAGAAGGAGAAGGGCTTTGTAGATGAAATCTGGAGTGATACTAAAGATGAAACATCCTCCTCCAGCTCCAGTGAAGATGATTAAGAAGAGAAGAAGGCAAGGGAAGTTTGCCTTATGGCAATAGATGCTGGAAGCAGCAGATCAGATTCAGAAGAGTCAGATGATGAAGAATTACTCTCTGAAGAGGATCAGGTAATTGCTTCCTATGACTTTCAATCTAAAGAATTTCAATCTGAATTTAAACTCTTGTGTTTAAACCTAATAGGATTTAAAAAGGAAATCAAACATCTCAGGGAAAAAATTTTAGAACAAGAAAAAATCATTGTTCAAAATGATAAGTTAACTGAAGAATAAAGCTTAGCCAATAAACAAATAGTTTTTGTGAAATCTAAATTAAGTAAGGCTAAGTATAACACCCCAAAAAGACTCAAAAATGGGGTCATTTTACACGGCCTGGGACACGGGCGTGTCCCAGGGCGTGTCGGGGGTACACGGCCTGGGACACGGGCGTGTCCCAGGGCGTGTCACTCAAATAAAATGCGTTTTGAGTCAGAAAGTTACACGGCCTAGAACCAAGCCTTGAACACGGGCGTGTCAGGTTGGACACGGGCGTGTCCGATGTCGTGTGCCTACCCGTGTACTGCTTGCAGCTCGATGAGGCAGGGGTGACACGGGCGTGTCTCAGGAATGACACGGGCGTGTCAGGTTCGACACGGGCGTGTCGATGCCCGTGTTCTGGTAAATCTCAGTCGGTACGAATACCGCGTTTGCCGCTTAAGGGTACACGGCCTGTGACACGGGCGTATCACAGGCCGTGTAAGACAAAAAATGAGTTTTTGGGCAAATCGTGGCCGTTCAGATTTCTCTCTTTGGATCCAAGGGCTCAGGTGATTCCTGGCTGGATTTAATCAGTAGAGGCTGAGGAAGAATTCATTCTTCATGTGATTAAGGAAGAGAGAAAGAGAGAGGAGGAAGAAGAAGGAGGAGGAGATCAAGCCACCGGCGGAGTTCCCGTGGTCCGATTCGTGATCCGAAGCCGACGTTGTGAAGGCAAAGCTGCTGCGGTTCTTTCTCACCGGCTAGTTTGCGATGGCTCCCAAGAGATCGACAAGGGTAACGATCTCCCTTCTTGGACATTTGAAGTCCTTCTTTTCTGCATTGCATAGGGAAAACCCTTCCCCGCGAGTGTGCGGTGGGTCGTGGTGTCCCTTGGGGTAGATATGTGAAGTCCCCCTTGTTAGAGGCCGGAATTGGAGTACGGCTCTAGGCATGCTGTGTGAAGCCCATCTGGACATGGTCTGGATTGGTGATGCTTGTTTGCATATCGGAGAAGGCTCCGTGATTATGGCTTGTGTTGCCTTGTGCCTACCTGTTGCTTGGTGCAGCAGGAAGTACTGGATGATGTCCAGGAAATGAAGAGGGTTAGATGCAACTCTTGTGGCCGTGTGTTGCCACTTTATGAGCGATTGAGCCGTTGGGCTGCAACTCGATGAAAAGGCAGATTACCGAACAGGAAAGATGAAACCGACCCGCGCCTATAAATAGCCATGGATACTTCCGTATTCGAGGTGGCACGGCGACTTGAGCAATGGGGGGTGGCTGATCAGTACCTGCGTTAGGTCCGTCCGACTTGGAAGCCAGGTTATAGGTTTTGTTGGAGCGCCTAATGAGAGTCTAAGGCCCGCGCGCCGGAAAGACTAGAATGCTCAAATACCGTGTAGACGGTGGTGTTGACCCTGGTATTCCGGTACACCAAGAATGTGCCCTGAGTGCACGGACTGTCGGGCCGTGTGGCCGATAGTTGTGATGGCTTGAATGTGCCTGCGCGCACATAGTTGCTATATGATGATGCCATGCTATGTAGGGAAAGAATGCTAATGCCCCGAGAAAGGGGTAGGATTGTTATAATTGGGTCAGCTGAATGCTGACCATTGCATTGTTTGCCACCGGTTGGGTGGATTGTCCCTATGCAGGTGCTGGAGAGCCAAGTGGGAAATGAAGGGCTGAAGCCCTACTGCTGTTGCTGCTGCTGCTGCGGCTAGCCCTTGAAGGCTAGGCGAATGTTTTTGCTTGTTTTCTTTTACTCATGTATGGCCGGCCTGCGCGCCGAGGTTTGTAAACCATACGGTGTGGAAAGAGGAACTGTAAGGCCTTAAGGCCAAACTCTATGTATTTGTTGTACATTCCGTGGTTATATATATAAAGGTGGTTTATATATTGGACATTCCTGGTTAGAGTTCAAATTACAACTTAAAGCTTCCGCTAGAATGCTCTGAGTTAGGATTTGTGTATGGTTTGGTATTATCCTGTGACCTCACTGTCTGTTTGTTGCATATAGTGTGGGGCCCCGGCTGGACCTTATACTATACGTCATTTAACGGATGGGGTCGTTACATTTTGGTATCATCTTCGTTCGGTCTTCCTCTATCGAATTCGTGGACGAATTCTTTTATGGGGTGGCGAGCGCGTGTTTATGCGCCCTGCTGTAACGCTAATGAACTCTGGAATGTCCACTAAGGAATGTACAAAATCTTGTTTGAGGAATCTGCGCGTTCCTTTTTGTGTTGTTTTGCTTGCATACGTTCGCTAATGTGTGTCTTGTCCACCTATAGGTGACGCATAGTGGTGCTGGGCAGTCTGAGCCCCAGCGCTCTGATGAGAGTGCGGCACCAGCTGAGGTGCCAACACCTCCTCCATCTGCGGAAACTGTTCGCTTAGTTGCTAAGGCTCTATTCGCCATGATTCAGCCGGCCGGGCAAGCGCAGCCGGCAGTAGAACCAGTTCGTGTTGTTGTACAACCCGAGCCGGTTGAGGCTGTAGATCCACGAGCAGCTGACCGACAGTTGAAGCAATTCATGAGCTTCAGTCCGCCTACATTTACGGGAATGGGATCCCCAACGCAGGCAGAAGATTGGTTATCGCATGTCAAGCGGATAATGACAGCGATCAGGGCGGAGGAAACTCTAAAGGTCACCTTGGCCACCTTCATGCTTGAAGGAGAGGCGCGTTTGTGGTGGGACGAGGTTGAGGTACACCATTTGGCGGGCAGGCAATTAACGCAAGTATCGATTGAGGAGTTCTCTCGGATATTTCTGGCGAAGCATGTCCCAGCGGCGCAACGCATTGCTATGGAAAATGAGTTCCAACGGTTAAAGCAAGGGGAAGATAGCGTGGATATCTACTTGCACGAGTTTACCAGGTTGGGACGATATGCGGGAACAATCTTCGCGGATGACCAAAGGAAAATGAATCGTTTCTATGAAGGATTGCGGGATGAGTTGAGGTTCCTGCTTTCGAGTTCAGTGAACCAAGGGTTTCAGGCGTTGGTTGATACTGCGTGTGCGTTGGAGAAGGACATGCGGCGGGTGCAAGGGAACAAGGGCTTGGTTGTGTCAAAGCCAGAGGTTCAAGCACCTCGCCCGAGCAAATCGTTTTACCAGAAGAAAGGGGGCAAGAGGTCCAAGCCGTCTGGGCAAGTGACTACGACCGTTGTGTCGGGAGCGACATCAAGGCCGGATTCTCGTACATGCTATAACTGTGGCCGGGTGGGGCATATAGCTCGTGACTGTCGGGTTGTTCAGCCCAAAGGGGAAAAGAAGATGGGTGCGTCTTATGCTGAGAAGGGCAAAGCGGTGGTTGATTCCTCTGCGTCCCAGGCACATCCCCGAATCTATCATCTTGGCCAACAGGAAGCGATTAAGCAAAGTGACGTCGTCACAGGTATGAGTTGATTTAGCTTACTTGCTTACGTGCTATTGTTTTTGGTTATGTATAGCTTGTGCATGATGTGTGTGTTGCAGGCTTTGTCCTGATTCGGAATAATTTGGCGAGAGCCCCGTTTGATACGGGTGCTTCGCATTCTTTTCTGTCTGAGGATTTCGTATCTCGAATTGGGGTACCAAGTCATGTGACGGTGGATAGTACAAGGGTGCTATTGCCGAATGGTTGTGTGATGCTTGCGGATAGGGCTTGCGATGTGGATGTGCAAATAGGAAGTCGAGATTTCGGTTTGAGTGCAGCTGTGCTACCGTTATCGGAGTTTGATGTGATCTTTGGTATGGACTAGCTCTCGGAGCAGCGTGCCTTTATTGATTGCAACTCGAAGGAGATTACACTGGGCCAGAATACCGGACTTGTGACGAAGTTCGCTGGTATGCGAGGATTTGGCGGAACTCTGTTGTCTGTGCTCCAAGTCGTCAATGCTGTTCGGAAGGGCGCGGAGTTATTCTTCACGCTAATTCAGGCTGTTGAGCCAAAGGCTAGTGTCGGTGAGGTACTGGTTGTGTTAGATTTTTCCGATGTGTTTCCTAAAGATCTTCCTGGGTTACCACCCCAGCGGGAGATTGACTTCTCTATTGAGTTGGTGCCAGGTGCGAAACCTGTGGCCCGCTCTCCATATCGCGTCGCGCCAAAAGAGATGGCTGAGTTGAAAGTCCAATTGCAAGAGTTGTTGGAGCAGGGATACATACGCCCAAGTATGTCACCTTGGAGCGCGCCTGTTCTATTTGTGAAAAAGAAAGACGAAAGTTTACGGTTATGTATTGACTACCGCGAATTGAATAAGCTGACGGAGAAAAATAAATATCCGATCCCACGGATTGATGACCTATTTGATCAGCTGGCAGGATCAACAGTCTATTCCAAGTTAGATTTGAAATCGGGATATTATCAGCTGAGAATTCGGGAAGGTGACATTCCCAAGACGGCGTTTGGAACACGCTACTGTCATTATGAGTTCACGGTAATGCCGTTTGGCCTATATAATGCGCCTTCGGTATTTATGGACCTAATGCATCGAACGTTTCGAGAGTACTTGGATTTGTTCGTTATTGTGTTTATCGATGACATCTTAGTATACTCTCAGTCGGAAGAGGATCATGCAAACCATTTGCGGTTGGTCTTGCATACCCTGCGGAGGAATAAGCTTTATGCCAAGTTCTCAAACTGTGAGTTCTGGCTCTCTTCAGTAGCCTTTTTAGGCCATGTGGTAAGTGGAGAAGGTATCGCGGTGGATCCGTTGAAGATAAGTGCCATTCGTGATTGGCCAGTGATGTCTTCAGTGGCCGAGGTCAGGAGCTTCCTTGGACTTGCGGGCTACTATAGACGGTTTGTGGAAAACTTCTCACGGATTGCTTTACCTCTAACCACGCTGACGAGAAAAGATCAAAAGTTCATTTGGACGCCGGAGTGCGCGCGAGCTTTTGAAGACTTGAAGAGTCGTTTGACCACGGCGCCTGTGTTGACATCGCCATGTGGTACAGATGGGTATGAGATCTATAGTGATGCTTCCGGGAGCGGCTTAGGCTGCGTTCTTCTGCAGTTTGGTAAAGTGATTGCTTATGGCTCGCGCCAGTTGAAAGTGCATGAGCGGAATTACCCCGTCCATGATTTGGAGTTGGCGGCGGTAATCTTTGCGCTCAAGTTATAGCGGCACTATCTATATGGCGTTAAAGTGGATATCTATACAGATCATAAAAGCCTAAAGTATTTGTTGGATCAGAAGGATCTGAATATGCGACAACGAAGATGGATGGAGTTCCTTGGGGACTACACCTTCGAGATTCACTATACTCCCGGGAAGGGAAATGTGGTCGCTGATGCTTTGAGTCGGAAGACTCCGGTACGGGCAAGCTGGTTGCAGAGGCATGATCAGCGGTTAATCTAGGAATTGGAAGCGTTGGAGATATCTTGTGTTGACAAGGGTTCGTCAACCGATGCATGCTTGAACTGGACGGAGGTGTAATATGACCTTACGGACAGAGTTCGGCGAGCAACGGAGCTTGATGAAAGTCTCCAGCGCTATGCAAAAGATGGGCCGAATGACCAATTCTCTTGGGATAACGGTTTGTTACGAAGAAATGGTCGAGTGTGCGTCCCGAGTGTGGGTAAATTGAGGGAAGAGTTGATGTACGAAGCTCACTTTGCAAAGTACTCAGTTCACCCAGGGAGCACAAAGATGTACAGAGATCTGAAAAAGCTGTTCTGGTGGCCCGGACTAAAGAAAGATGTCGCACGTTATGTGGCGGAAATGCAATACCTGTGCGTTGGTGAAAGCAGAATGCCAGAAGCCTGGCGGTTTCCTGAAGTCGTTACCTATTCCGGAGTGGAAGTTCGATGATATTTCGATGGATTTCGTGCACGGATTGCCGAGATCTCAACGCGTTCATGATTCAATCTGGGTGATTGTGGACCGATTGACAAAAGTGGCGCACTTCCTTCCAAACAGAAGAGACGATTCAGTGGAAACCTTGGCCAAGCTTTATGTGGAGCAGGTTGTTCGACTGCACGGTGTTCCTCGGAGCATCGTTAGTGATCGTGATGGGCGGTTCACATCGAATGATTGGCGGCTCGTTCATCAAATGTTGGGTACAAAGTTAGCGTTTAGTACGGCCTTTCATCCCCAAACGGATGGCCAGACTGAACGAACCAACAGGACGATGGAGGACATGCTCCGCATGTGCGCCCTAGACTTTGGTAAGAGATGGGAAGATTATATATTTCTTGTCGAATTTGCCTATAATAATAGCTACCAAGCGAGAATCGGTATGGCACCATTTGAAGCTTTATATGGTCGTAAATGTAGTACATCGTTAGCTTGGGCAGAAGCAGGCGAATCTAAGCTGAGTGGGAAAAAGGAAGTCGAAGAAGCTACCTCGCTCATACGCTCTATTCGGGAGAGGCTATTGATAGCCCAAGATCATCAAGCAAAGTACTACAATGCCAAACATCGGAACGTGGAGTTCGCGGTGGGTGATTGGGTATATTTGAAGATCAAACCCTTCAAAGGCGTGTCCAGGATTCAGCGTTTGAAAAAGCTAAGTCCGAGGTATCTTGGTCCGTTTGAGGTGGTGGAGCGAGTTGGGGAAGCTGCTTATCGACTAGCACTTTCAGCAGACTTGGGTGGATTACATGATGTATTTCACATCTCAGTCCTTCGTAAGGCGGTGAAGGATCCAGCTCAAGTAGTGGAGAATGATCGGGTACCGGTCGAGTATGGGCTAATGACGAGAGTTAGACCCATTCGAATCGAGGATCGAGCCAAGAAACAGTTGCGGAACAAAGTGATCGGGATGGTCAAGGTCCGATGGGACAATTGTGGCCGTGAAGAGCTAACATGGGAGCGAGAGCAGACCATGCGAGCTGAATTTCCCGAACTGTTTGTATAAGCTGTAGACCGTGTACCTTTTGCTATATGAGTTATCAAGTTATAGCATTGTTGGTTTTTGTTTCCTTATCGTGCAAATTTCGGGACAAAATTTTGTTAAGGGGGGAGGATTGTAACACCCCAAAAAGACTCAAAAATGGTTTTGAGGTGCGGGTCATTTTACACGGCCTGGGACACGGGCGTGTCCCAGGGCGTGTCGGGGGTACACGGCCTGGGACACGGGCGTGTCCCAGGGCGTGTCACTCAAATAAAATGCGTTTTGAGTCAGAAAGTTACACGGCCTAGAACCAAGCCTTGAACACGGGCGTGTCAGGTTAGACACGGGCGTGTCCGATGTCGTGTGCCTACCCGTGTACTGCTTGCAGCTCGATGAGGCAGGGGTGACACGGGCGTGTCTCAGGAATGACACGGGCGTGTCAGGTTCGACACGGGCGTGTCGATGCCCGTGTTCTGGTAAATCTCAGTCGGTACGAATACCGCGTGTGACGCTTAAGGGTACACGGCCTGTGACACGGGCGTGTCACAGGCCGTGTCAGCCAAAAAAATGAGTTTTTGGGCAAATCGTGGCCGTTCAGATTTCTCTCTTTGGATCCAAGGGCTCAGGTGATTCCTGGCTGGATTTAATCAGTAGAGGCTGAGGAAGAATTCATTCTTCATGTGATTAAGGAAGAGAGAAAGAGAGAGGAGGAAGAAGAAGGAGGAGGAGATCAAGCCACCGGCGGAGTTCCCGTGGTCTGATTCGTGATCCGAAGCCGGCGTTGTGAAGGCAAAGCTGCTGCGGTTCTTTCTCACCGGCTAGTTTGCGATGGCTCCCAAGAGATCGACAAGGGTAATGATCTCCCTTCTTGGACATGTGAAGTCCTTCTTTTCTGCATTACATAGGGAAAACCCTTCCCCGCGAGTGTGCGGTGGGTCGTGGTGTCCCTTGGGGTAGATATGTGAAGTCCCCCTTGTTAGAGGTCGGAATTGGAGTACGGCTCTAGGCATGCTGTGTGAAGCCCATCTGGACATGGTCTGGATTGGTGATGCTTGTTTGCATATCGGAGAAGGCTCGGTGATTATGGCTTGTGTTGCCTTGTGCCTACCTGTTGCTTGGTGCAGTAGGAAGTACTGGATGATGTCCAGGAAATGAAGAGGGTTGGATGCAACTCTTGTGGCCGTGTGTTGCCACTTTATGAGTGGTTGAGCCGTTGGGCTGCAACTCGATGAAAAGGCAGATTGCCGAACAGGAAAGGTGAAACCAACCCGCGCCTATAAATAGCCATGGATACTTCCGTATTCGAGGTGGCACGGCGACTTGAGCAACGGGGGGTGGCTGATCCGTACCTGCGTTAGGTCCGTCCGACTTGGAAGCCTGGTTATAGGTTTTGTTGGAGCGCCTAATGAGAGTCTTAGGCCCGCGCGCCGGAAAGACTAGAATGCTCAAATACCGTGTAGACGGTGGTGTTGACCCTGGTATTCCGGTACACCAAGAATGTGCCCTGAGTGCACGGACTGTCGGGCCGTGTGGCCGATAGTTGTGATGGCTTGAATGTGCCTGCGCGCACATAGTTGCTATATGATGATGCCATGCTATGCAGGGAAAGAATGCTAATGCCCCGAGAAAGGGGTAGGATTGTTATAATTGGGTCAGCTGAATACTGACCGTTGCATTGTTTGCCACCGGTTGGGTGGATTGTCCCTATGCAGGTGCTGGAGAGCCAAGTGGGAAATGAAGGGCTGAAGCCCTACTGCTGTTGCTGCTGCTGCTGCGGCTAGCCCTTGAAGGCTAGGCAAATGTTTTTGCTTGTTTTCTTTTACTCATGTATGGCCGGCCTGCGCGCCAAGGTTTGTAAACCATATGGTGTGGAAAGAGGAACTGTAAGGCCTTAAGGCCAAACTCTATGTATTTGTTGTACATTCCGTGGTTATATATATAAAGGTGGTATATATATTGGACATTCCTGGTTAGAGTTCAAATTACAACTTAAAGCTTCCGCTAGAATACTCTGAGTTAGGATTCGTGTATGGTTTGGTATTATCCTATGACCTCACCGTCTGTTTGTGGCATATAGTGTGGGGCCCCGGCCGGACCTTCTACTATACGTCATTTAACGGATGGGGTCGTTACACTAAGGAACTAGAAGAATCCTTGAATGGTAGTAGTTTACAACTGTTAGACATAACTAGCACATTTAATATAAGATCTAACAATAACAAACTAGGATTATGAGCCTCATCTAGTGAACCAATCCTAATTCAGAAAAAGCAATTATCAAAACCTATTAATTTCATCTCTAAAATGGTAATAAAAATACTGAACAGGTAGAGAAGGTTAATGAAGTTCTTAAACAGCTAGAACTTAAGAAAACATTCAGAAAAAGAAAAATAAACAACATAACTATGTTCAGCATAGTTCGTCGAACTCAGAACGATGAATTAGGTATGGTTCATTGACCTCAGAACGACGAACCCTGAATGCAAATAATAATGTAAACTATTCTTCGAACTAGGATTGACAAAACCAGTATGGTTCGTCGACAAGAGATCGACGTTTCTGGGGCTCTGAGAATGGATACATTCATTCTTCGAGAAGAGATCGAAGAACTAAACCCAAATCTTCGAACTCAGGTCGACGAACACACTCAAATTTATCAAACTTAGTTCATAACCAGAGTAACATAAAAATTGATAAATCCTTTAATCCCTTTAGTCAGTGGATCATACCTCGTAGAAGGTATCATCCTTTAGGTTATAAGGATCAACCTGAATGTTCATTTATTTCAAGTTTCAGTTATGTTAAACAACAAGGACCCAAGGTAACCTGGGTAAAAACTGCTAATCTTCTTCTTAGAAGGTAAAAGAGAACCCTGTCACTCAAAACAAATGGTACCTGGACAGTGGTTGCTCTAAACATATGATAGGTTACAAGAAATTCCTAATCAACTATAAAGCCAAGACTGGACCTAAAGTAATCTTTGGGGACTCAGGCTTTGGACTGATAGAAGGCTATGGAGATTTCAACTATGGAGTTGTCACATTCAAGAAGGTGACCGATGTAAATGGTCTTAAACATAATCTGATATCAGTAAGCCAACTATGTGATACAGGTTATCATGTAAGCTTCACTAACTCTTTATGTCTTATTTCTTTAAACAACACAACTGTTTTAACAGGAATTAGACAAGGCAACATCTACTTAGTAAATTTTGAATCAGCTAAATCTGAAATTTGTTTATTCAATTCTGTTAGCATTCAAACTAGATTATGGAACAAAAGACTAGGACATGTAAACCATAAGAATATAGCTATATTATCTAAGGACAATCTTGTTAGAGGTTTACCTTCTGGCCCATACAAGAAGAAAGGCCTCTACAGGGCCTGTCAATTAGGCAAGCAAACTAAATCTAGCTTCAAATCCATTTATAAGAGTGATTCACCTAGAATCTTGTACTTGCTTCATATGGACCTTTTTGGCCCTATTGTAGTACAAAGTCTAGGAGGAAGGTCTTATACATTAGTTATTGTAGATGACTTATCCAGGTTCACATGGGTCTTCTTTTTGAGAACTAAGTCAGATACTTTTAAGGTTCTCACAGATTTTCTCAAGAACATACAGATTGAGTACTCTACTCAAGTTGCATTGATCAGAAGTAATCATGGAACTGAGTTTGAATCTCTTCTTATGCTAGATTTCTGTGAGAAGGAAGGTATCAGACATTGTTTCTCAGCTCCTAGAACTCCTCAACAAAATGGGATAGTTGAAAGGAAGAATAGGACACTCATTGAAACTGCTGGTACATTGATTGGAGATGCTTATATGTCTCTTTCCTATTTGGCAGAGGAAGTAAGAACAACAAATTATGTCCTGAATAGAAGCCTAATACATAAACTAAAGCTTAAGACTCCCTATGAACTACTCAAAGCGAAGAAACCTATAATAACCTATTTTAAAGTATTTGGATGTATATGCTATATTCACAATAATGACAAGAAACATTTTAGAAAGTTTGAAGCTAAGGATGCAATGAGAATTTTTCTAGGATATTCCCAAGTCAGCAAGGCATATAGGGTGTTTAATAAATCAACATTAAAAATTGAGGAATCTATGCATGTGATATTTGATGAATCTAATATATTTTACAAGGAGAGAGACATCTCTACCAACAATAATTGTCAGATATCAAATTTATGTGAGAGCTTGGATGATCTAAACCTTACCTCAAAGGTTGAATCATATCCCTCTCCACAAGTTATATCAGAAGCTGAAAGTGAAGAAGAGACTGTGGAAGCAGTTCAATTTCCTCCAACAGTTGATACAATTCCACAAGAGGAATTAAATAAAATAACTGATGCTGAACCAACTCCACCTAATGATCTTGTCATACTTAGGGATCAACCTAGATCTCAAGTGATTGGAGACATATCAGTGGGAGTGCAGACAAGGCTTCAACTCAACCCTGATGTGATGTTTTCTTACTTTCTCTCTCAAATTGAGCCTCAATCCATATCTAATGCAGAGTAAGATCAAAACTAGATCATTGCAATGCAAGAGGAACTCAACCAGTTTTAAAGGTGTAGAGTTTGGGACTTAGTTCCAAGGCCTAAGGGCTATCCAGTAATTAGGACTAAGTGGGTATTCAGAAACAAACTTGATGCCCAAGGTGTGATAGTGAGGAATAAGGCAAGGCTTGTTGCTCAAGGATACAAGCAAGAAGAAGGGATTAATTATGATCAAACCTTTGCTCCAGTTGCTAGACTAGAAGTTATAAGGATTTTCTTTGCTTATGCAGCATTCAAAAGGTTTAAAGTCTACCAGATGGATGTGAAAAGTGCATACCTAAATGGAGAACTCAAAGAAGAGGTGCATGTTGAACAACCTCTAGGTTTTATCTCTCCATCTCATCCCTCTTATATTTTTAAATTGCATAAGGCTCTCTATGGTTTAAAGCAAGCTCCAAGAGCTTAGTATGAGACCTTAGCTAGCTTTCTTTTAGAGCATGGTTATTCTAGAGGCATGGTAGATATAACTCTTTTTACAAAGTTGCATCATGATAAAATTATCTTAGTGCAAATATATATAGATGACATAATTTTCGGTTCTACTAATCCCAAATTGTGTAAGAGATTTTCTGATTTAATGCACTCAAGGTTTGAGATGAGTAGCATGGGTGAGTTATCATATTTCCTTGGTCTCCAAGTTAAACAAGCCCCTGAAGGGATTTTCATCTCAAAATCTAAATATGCTAAAAAGCTCATTAAGAAGTTTGGGATGAATGATGCCTCTGCCATGAAAACTCCCATTGCTGCCAATACTATTGTAGATACTTATGAATCTGGAAAACCAGTTGATCAGACCAGGTATAGGGCCATTGTTGGATCCCTACTTAACAGCAAACAAACCAAATATTATGTTTGTCACATGTCTTTGTGCTAGGTTCCAGGTGAACCCTAAAGAATCTCACCTTATTCTCTAAAAACGGATTTTGATATATATAAAAGGTTGTCCAGATCTTCCTCTAGTATCTAACAGAATCAGAATTTGTGTTAACTGGATTTTCTGATGCTGATTATGCTAGATGCAGAGTAGACAGGAAAAGCACCTTTAGAACTTGTCAGTTCCTTGGTGACAGACTTGTATCTTGGTTATATAGAAAGCAAACATCTGTTTCAACATCCACTGTTGAAGCTGAGTATATGGCTGCAGGCAGTTGCTATTCACAGTATTTATGGATACAAAACCAACTACTGGATTATGGTATCAACTTAAATAATTCAACTATTCTATGTGATAATACAAGTGCTATTTCAATTGCACAAAATCCAGTATTGCATTCTAGAACAAAGCATATAAATATTAGACATCATTTCATTAGAGATTGTGTTGACAAATAAAAGATTAAACTTGAATTTATCTCTACTGATTTGCAAAGAGCAGATATATTCACTTAGCCATTGGACTCATCCAAGCATCTGTTCTTTATCAATCAGCTTGGTATGATAAATGGTCATGATTTAATCTAATACTCTGTCTGTGGTCATAGATTTATCTCTGTTCGTCGACCTGAGATTGACGAAATGATAACTATTCTTGAGATTTTTGTCGACCTGAGATCGACGAAATCTCTTGTTGAAGCAATTTCGTCGACCGAGAACGACAAAAACTATTTCTGGCAATTTTTTGAGAATGACGAAAATTGTCCCTTCTTTATTTCGCCAAGCTGAGATTGTCAATTCATATTCTGAAAACCTTTTTATAGGCTTTCTTCTTCGACCTTAATCCCGCGCTTTCAGAATTCCCCTCCTGTACTTGATCGCTTGTTTTCTGTTGCAGATACCTCCACTCTCATTCAACCTAAGCTTCAGTAATGGATGCAAGTGGATCAGCCGGCATGAAGTTCGATACGGGTTTCGACATTGACTTCGATTCGTTCCTGCAATCCGATCAGATTTTCCTAGACATTCTGAAATTATTTGAGGAACAGCAGCTGAAGCAGTTCATGAACAAGCAAAATAAAATTACATGCAACTAAAATTAGGGAATGGGTATTTTCATCAACATCCTCAGAAGAAGAAATGTCTGGACTCATCAGTGGGACAAAGGTCACTCTCTCTCCCTCTATTATTTCCGAAGTTTTTGGTGTCGATAATGGAGAAGATGAAATAGATTTGGATAATGAAGAGTTTGCAAACATGCTAATTGTTATGGGTCACTCCGACGGAAATCCTAATAAATTGCTTAAAAAGAACTTGTCGCCCGCATACAAGTTTCTCGCAGATATAGTAGGGAAAGTGTTGTTTGCAAAGCACACGCCCCCTGACTACATCTCCAGGCCGCAGTTTCTTGTGATGGCTGCTTTGGTGAACAAAAAGAAAATCAATTATGGACAGACATTGTTTGATCTCATCAGGAAGAGAAATAATAAGAAAGAGGTATGCTATGCACGAGTCTTAGGCCTGTTTTTGAAGGTAAAAGATGATGAACTCCTAGTCTCCCAGACCATGTCCATCAATGATTCTAAGAGGCTCACATCTACCCTCTTTGGCAGATTGGAGAGGACCATCTCTAAGCCCTCCAAGGACAAGCCATCAGAAGGTGCTTTAGAGAACACAAGTGTGGTAACAACCACTCCCTCCTTGGCTGAAGAAACCCTGCCCATTGCCTCTCTAATTATTTCCTCACCACCTCCTCCAGCCTCTCTTATTCATAACCCCACACCTCCTAACTCGCCACTACCATAACATTTGGCCAACATTTCCTCATCCTCTCTGTTATCCATCCCTACATTTAACCTCCTCAATGAGTCATCTCCTCACCATTCTCCAGATAACAGAGCCTCACCAGAAACACCCTCATATTCCCCATCTTTGTCCCCTCCCAACAATATAGATAACCCTATGCCTGATCTTATCTAATAACTCATACCACCATCTGTCATTTCCCCTCCAACCCCAGACAATGCATTCTTCCATACCCTCATATCTCATCTCACTCCTATCCTCAAGAAGCTCATTTCTGATGAGATTGCCCTCTAGTCACATCCATAATGACTCTCACTAACCTTCTTGACTCCTCTTCCCCCATCCCTTCTTCAACCCAAGGCATGGACACAGAGCCTTCTGAAGCCATGCAGGGGGAGATGTTCTATGAAGAATCTCCTATATTAACAACAGTTCCAACAGTAGCAGAAGAGGTCCCTGTTGCAGCAGTAACTCCAGCAGCAGCAGCAGAAGAAATAGTAGCAGTAACAACAGAAGTAGCAGCAACAGCAGAAGTAGCAGCAACAGTAGAAGTAGCAGCAACAGTAGAAGTAGCAGCAGTTGATTGTGAGATGGTTGAGGCTATTCCAGAAGTTCTGACTGGTGGATATTGTGTCATACATCCATCAGCAGATCTGGATAGCATTCTTTTTGTTTTTGCTCCAATTGCTGAATTATCAACAAAATCCATTGTGTGCTATACTCCACCTGCTTCCTCAAAGGTGATAGCCATAATAAGGGCTAGCTTTGAAGAAATATCTAAAACTGAAGTTATGATTACTGAGAAAGCTTCAGTAGCTGATACCAAAGAGGCAGGTTGAAGAGTCTGATGAATCTGAGTCTGAGAATATGACTGACCTCATCCCTCCAATCTATGCTCCTACTCCTATCCCAGCTCCCAAGGCTCCTTCTCCTCCTCACAAGGTAACTCCTGAGTATATAAAAAAAAATGATGCTTTGTACAACTTTGACAGTGAAAGTAGTGAAGAAATCTACAGTGATGATTCCCCTAAAACCAAGAAGAGGATATTAAGAAAGAAAGCTCCTATCTCTACTCCCAATCCACATAATGATACTCCATATTATATCAAGCACAACATTGAGCCTTATCCTAATATGCCCTAGTGGATGAGAATGTCAAAGAATGAGATGAAATCCAAGAAGAAATCTAAGAAGAACCCTCCTCCTCCTCCTCCAAGGTTTCACAGGAGAGATCCTCCATCTCCTCCTCCTCTAGGTGCAGGATCTGCCAGCAGTGGTCAGGAAAAATTTTCCAGCAACACCAAAACCTATCAGAGACAAGGAAGATCTTCTCAATCTTATAGAGGCAGTCAACACCAACACAGACATCAACCCTCTTCTAGAAGTTAATATAGTGCTTAGCAGTTTGCCCCCAAGCCAACATTCTCTCCTCCTCCATCTCCTAGCAAAGCCAACAGCCATGAAGGACCTCAAATTCCAGCCTTTTATCCTGAGACTAGTCCAACTACCAGAATGGCTAGATTTAAAGAATCTATTGCTCTATCTCAAATCAGAAAAGTAAGAAACAGGGTCAGGACACCTCTCAGTATTCTGTAATGTCATCCTACGGGAAGAAAGAGCTAAAAAGATATCAAATTGGAAATCTGTTCAATGCTGAAGAGTATATGAATCTATATCCTGAAGCCATAGTTCCCAGAGCCACATCTCAAAAGACTTTGGGTGATGCAGATATGACTATGACACTGAAACAAGAACAAGATCCTAACAGAGTAATTAAATTTGCTAAATCTTCTGATTCTCCGAAGAACTTTTAGGTTATTTATTTTCTGTCTCTATTTCTGTTTGTGAACAATTTGGGTGCATAGCCTTATAAAGGTGTTGATAGCTTATTTACTCTATAAGTCATCTCAATTTTTTTGTTATGCTTATTTCACTTTGTTCTGTGTTTTCCCTTTGATTTTGTTTGAAGTAACCTCACCCAAATAGGGGGAGATTGTTGGAACCCCTAGGTGATTTGGGATAGGTTCTCTTCTTAGGGTGTGACCCATGTTGTATAGAAGGGTCAAGTTTTATGTCTTTCTAGTCTTAGGTCAGTCCTACAGATGGAAGATCAAGGACATGCCTGAAGAAAGCTCCAAAATCAGCCCTAGATGAAAATTCTCTCAGTCTTTTCTCAGGTTGACGAACTCTAAGTGAAAGAGAAGAGTTCTGAGGTCGACGATTTGGTCTTAGATGAAAAATTCTGTGGTCTGTGAAGTGTGTGTTTTGCTAAATGCTCTTAACACCAAAGATCACTCAGCGCCAAAATTGTCTCAATGCCATAGTTCACTCAAAGCCAAAGTTTACTCAGAATCAATGATCACTCAACGCTCTCAATGCTATCAATGACTCAACGCTCTCAATTACTCAACTCAGGATGTGTTATTATCCCAACACCTTCAGTTTGACTAAGTTCTGAGGTTGACAAAAATCAGATTCTCAGGTCGACGAACTTAGAGCACAGAATTCGTCAGTTTATGCAATGCAGTTGTTCGCAGAGCTCAGGTTGACGAACAGTTCTGAGGTCGACGATCTCTGATTTCAGGTCGACGAAAGCTGTTCTCTGGTCGACGAAAACTATAAGTCATATTGTTATTTATTCCTTCTTTTCTGTTTCCTGATTCTATATCTATTATAGGCCGTTAATTCGCTAGATAAGCAATGCACTTATATCCTTTAAATCGATCCGTTACTGGCAGCATTGATTGTAAATATTTTCCATAGAATTAATTGCTTATATCTCAGGACAGAAATAGAATAGAATATATAACAACATACTTGCTAGTTTTCATTTCCCAGATTTCGGCTGAGCATTTATTGCAGGTTTTTGAATTCGAACTTGAGGCAACTATCATCCTGATCATCTCTCTGCCATATACAAAAACAAAAAGGATCACACTCTTTGAGGTTCATATAGAATAATATACAAAAAAGAAAGAGAAAAACAACTGCTCTCAAAAAGAAGAAGAAGAAAGAACATCAATCACAATCAAGAGTCTTTCTTCCCCTTTTTCTTAATTTCCAGATCTCAAGTGACAAGCATATTCAATCAGTCAAAGGATCCCTAGAGAGTTGATCTTATAGAAAAAGAACTTCACCTTAACAAAGTTCCCCTTCCTGAACAGCTGTTAATCTCAGGGGGAGCTTTGACAATATCTGAAGAATTCTCAAGACTTCTCTCATTTTGCTTGAGAAAAGAGTAGTCTAAATCAACCTCACTTCCCCACCTCTGTACAGGGTTTTAATTCCCTTCAAAATTATTCTGGTTGTAAGTCTCCTTCCAAAAGACTTGGGTTGGTTTTTGAGCACATGATCAAAAGCTCATTAGTGGCAGTCACCTGATCAAAACCTGTAGTGGATTCCTACCTAGGGTGGTAGAAGAGTGGATGTACCCAAGTTTAGGGAACCACTATAAATTTCTTATATTGACTGTGTGGCTATGATTTTCCTGTGTGCTTGTGTTGTGATATATTTTGCTGAGTATCTTAGTTATCCTCTCTCTAGTTCATTTGCTGCACTTATACACTCATACACTTATATCATAGTAATATATTTTATTAAAGATTTTTTTTAATTCCGCAAAAATCAAAATGATTTTAACAACTCTATTCACCCCCCCCTCTAAAGTTTATCATAGTTTACCCTATCTTTCAATTGGTAGTAAAGGTTTTCTCTATCCATTTCTTTCACCCTACCTTAGATCCAAAGGATCCTTCAGCTCAGGCACAAGTACCCTACAACTTAGTGAGAATTACTCATCTACCTCAGGCTCAAAAGCCCTATAGCTCAGTGATCAATAGATCACCTACATCAGATCCAAATTGGATCTACACATAGAGAGTATAACTCTCCTACAGCTCAGGCAAATTTTCCCTACCTCAGGCCAAAGGCCCTACAGCTCAGATCCAAAAAGATCATATAGAAAAACAGTGGTTCTATTAATTTGACACAGAATTTTCTCTGTGTCAACAACTAGGGCTAAGTTATCTAATCTCTATCTTTCTTCACAGCAGCACAAAGAAATTTTGCCTCTGCTGGAAGAATCTCAGAATGTAAATTCTTAACTTGCTGAAGAAGACGGAAGGACGACTAGGTCTTGAAATCTTCAATCAGCTAACTGAACCCATAGAAGACAGAAGGCTCTCCTTTCTTTCTTTATTAGAAGTCTTTCTGATCTTGCTGTAGCAGAAGAAAAATGCTACAACTAACTGAACTTTTTGTTCTGTTGGAAAGCTTTAAGCTTTTTCTCGGCAGCAATGACGAGGAAGATAAAGTCCAGTCGCTCTTTTTCATTTTGGATAAAACCCTAAAAAAGGTTAGTTCAACCTCTGAAGCTGTCCCTTTATATCTTCTATCGATTAATAGCTCCAGGAAGCAGTGGGGACCACCTGCAGCAGACAACTGCACCTCTCTTTAATGAAAGAACACGTACAGTAGCCCTCTAACAACATTTGTCATGTTCTGTATCTTTCCCGCACTTAATTTGAACTATATTGACTTTGCTAACGTCACCATCTGTGGAATTAGCCAAAATCAAACATCTTTAGTATGCGTGTTGAGTGAGTAAGCTTCACTCAATGCCAAAACACTTAGACAGATTTTCTGTCACTAGGCATTGAGTGAGCAACCTTCACTCAATGCCAAAACACTTAGAAATATTTCTCTGCCATTAGGCATCAAGTGAGCAACCTTCACTGAATGCCAAAACACTTAGAAAATATTCCAATCATTAGGCATTGAGTGAGTAAGCTTCACTCAATGCCAAAACACTTAGAAAAATCTTTATGTCTCTTAGCATTGAGTGAGTAAGCTTCACTCAACGTCATATCACTTAGAAATGATTCTAGTCACCGGGCATTGAGTGAGCAACATTCACTCAATGTATTTGGACTTAGCCAATTTTCCTGCTTGGGAAGCGTTGAGAGCATTGAGTGTGTCTTCATCACTCAACGCCATATTACTTAGACAGATTTTGCCACTTGGTGTTGAGTGAGTAAGCATCACTCAATGCCAAACTACTTAACAGATATTCTTTTGTTATCTGGCGTTGAGTGAGTAAGCTATACTTAATGCATTTGGACTTAGCCAAATTTCTGTGAAATCACAGTCTCTTACTGACTAAGGTTCAGTCAATGCTTTTTATCATATGGTGTTAAGTGAGTAAGCTTCACTCAACGCATGTGTACTTAGTCAAATATTTACACAGATTTTTTGTGGCTTTGACTGACTGAGCTATACTCAACAATTTATGTTGTATGGCATCGACTGAGTAGAATTCACTCAACACCTGTAGACTTGGCAACATTTCAGCCTGATTCTTATTAGGCTTTGACTTTCTTAGCCTGTCTCATAGTTTTTTGTTGTATGGCATTGAGTGAGTAGACTACACTCAATGCCTATGAACTTAGACACTTTTCTGTCTAGCCAATAGTCAGGCTTAGACTAACCAAGTTATACTCAATGCTTTTACTTACTTGTCATTAAGTGAGTAGACTTCACTCAATGCATGTGGACTTAGGAAATTTCCAGCCAATCCAGCATCTTCCCTTGCATCTGGTATTGAGTGAACTGGCTTTACTCAATTCCTGTGGACTTAGGCAAATTCCTGCCTGTCCAGTATCTATCTTTGTGTCCACCTTTCACATACTTGGAATACCTGTCCTATTAATGTTATAAGGACTATCATGCATGCATGTACTTAAGCATACATCAAAAATAACTTTATGTATGACATTGATATGATTGACTTCTTCAAATCTAGGACATTGTGGGCAATGGACTCAACAATCTCCACCTATTTGAAGAAGTCAAAACCCTCCATCAAATGAGTCAATGACATACACTAACTTATGCAGCAATATATCATCTTGGAAAACATATAACAAGAGAAGTTATAGTTACCACACTCCCCTTCCTACAGGGTGATCAACATCACACCTACTCCCCTTGAATTGCTGTTACCTAGTCTTGATTAATTTGATCATATCCTTCTCATAATTTTTATACCACTTGTATCCTTCTCCTCCTGTACTATGATACCAGATTCATATCCTTCTCCTCCCCCTTTTTGACTTCTGTAAATAGCCAGGGAGGTTCTGATCTTCTGCTCCCCATTTTTGAGTACAAATAAGCAGCAGTTGAACAACTTGAGAGTACTGGAGTAGTGCTGGACTTGCTCCCCCTCAACTAAAGCATCATCTATCATGTTTCCAGATAAACCCTTTAGTCTACATTATCTAGATAGTGCTTCAACTAGCATGATACCACTCAAAATATGCAATCTTGAAGAATCTTCAATTTCCTGAAGTACTTGTCGACCTGCAAGAAATAGTGTAACTTGCAACACCATGGGGACCAACTAAAGCTATGCTAGGTTCAACATACCCAATTCAAACTTGAAGGTGTTGAACTTTGCTTCATCAAGTGCCTTAGTGAAGATGTCAGGCACTTGCTTGTCTATTGGTACAAATCAAGGTTGATATCTTCACATTCCACATGCTTCCTAATGGAATGATATCCAATCTCAATATGCTTAGTCCTGCTGTGTGAGATAGGATTCCTAACAATTTAGATGACAATAGTAGAATCACAATATAATATACTTCTACTTATCTGGAGGTTGTAATCCTGGAGCTGATGTTGGATCCATAGCAACTGAGCACACAAGCTACTTACTGAAATGTACTCTGACTCTGCAGTTGAGAGTGAAACACTTATTTTCTTCTTGCTGCTCCAAGACACTTGTCTTCCTCCCAAGAATTGATAGGTGCCAGAAGTGCTCTTCCTATCCTCTTTGCATCCTGCAAAATCTGTATATGAATAGCCAGTTAGTTCAAACTCTCGATTCCTAGGGTATCAGAGGCCAAGATCTGGTGTGCCCTTAAGATACATCAAAATCCTTTTTGCAGTAGAGTAGTGAGATTCTTTAGGGCAAGCCTGATACCTAGCACAAACACATATAGCATACATAATGTCTGGCCTACTTGCAATTAGATATAGAAGGGAGCCAATTATCCCTCTATATAAGGTTTCATAAACAGGTTTCCTTGCCTCATCTTTGCTTATAGGTATACTTGACCCCATAGGAGTTTTCATGGTGGAGGAATTCTCCATACCAAACTTCTTGATTAACTCCCTGGTGAACTTATACTTGGATATGGACAAGCCATCATCAGTCTGTCTAACTTGGAGACCCAAGAAGAACTTGAGTTCACCCACACAACTCATCTCAAACTTTCCTTGCATAAGTTTGGCAAACTTCTTGCAAAGGTTGTCATCAGTAGGTCCAAAGATAATGTCATCTATATATATCTAGACTAGAATGATCTTACACATAGATTCCCTTAGGAATAGGGTCTTGTCTATCTTCCCCCTTGAGAATTATTTCTCAATGAGGAAGCTAGACAAAGTCTCATACCATGCTCTAGGAGCCTGTTTTAGCGCATATAGAGCTTTCCTAAGTCTATAAACAGAATCAAGTGAGTTTGGAACAATAAAACCTTGAGGCTGCTCAACATAGACTTCCTCTTTTAAGTCACCATTCAGTATGGCTAACTTCACATCTATCTGGTAGACCTTTAAACCCTTGTGTGCATCATATATAAGGAACAGTCTGATGGCCTCCATTCTTGCTACAGAAGCAAAGGTTTGATAAAAAATCAATACCTTCCTCTTGCATGTACCCCTTAGCTACTAGCCTTGCCTTGTTCTTAATTATAATGTCATTTTCATCAAGTTTATTCCTATAAATCCAGTTAACTCCAATGACATTATGTCCTTGTGGTATGGGAACCAGCTTCCAGACCTTGCATCTCTTAAACTTGTTCAGTTCCTCTTGCATAACAACAATCTAGAACTGATAGATGTTGTCCTCTTCAAATTTCTTTGGCTCAACCCGTGATAGGAAGCTTGAGTATAGTGTTGTTTTGATACTTCTGCTCCTGGTCACTACTCCTTGGCTTGCATCACCAATGATCTTGTGTTTTGGATGATCCCTCAAATGCCTGATTGTTGGAGCCAATCTAGCTTTAGCTTCACCTAATGGTGTAGCTTCTTATTTTTCTTTATCCACCTCATTTGTGTCTAACCGTTCTTCTACTGGAATGTCCACTTTAACTTGGATAACTGGAGATGTTTAATTGATGGTCAGCTTGTCCATCATCTATTCTATACCTATAATACTAGAAGAGAAGCTTGGCACCTCTTTGTTAATCATAGAAGACTCATCAAAGACTACATGAATAGATTCTTCTACAACTTAGCTTTTCAAGTTGTAGATCATATAGGCTTTGCTATGATTATTTTACCCAACATAATTCCATCAAAGGACTTGGCAGTAAACTTAGTCACAAAGGATTTCTCATTGTGAAGCACATAGCACTTACTACCAAAGATTCTGAGATAGCCAGATTTGGTTTTCTTCATTTCAAGATCCATACGGAGTCTGCTTATGGATCTTGGTGATAGAGGCCCTGATGAGGACATGACATGCAGTATTCACTGCCTCAACCCAGAAATATTCTAGGAGAGATGTATAACTCAACACTGTTCTTCCATCCTCTATGAGAGTCCTATTTTTCCTCTCAACAATCGCATTTTGCTGGGTAGTTCTTTGAGAAGAAAATTCTTTATGAATCCCTTGCTCTTCACAGAACATTGTCATGTTTTTAGACTGGAATTCAGTTCCATGGTGACTTTTGATTTTGACCATTGAACTGTTAAAATCATTCTGAATTTGCTTGACAAACTTGATGAAGATGTCATGGGTTTCATTCTTTTTCTTGAGAAAGAAAACCATGTAAAACATGTAATAATCATCAACCACCACAAGGGTGTATACTTTCCTACCAAGACTATGAACTGGCATAGGACCAAATAAGTGCATATACAAGAGGTACAAACACCTCACAGAATCTTTGGTCCCAATTCCCCTAAAGGAGGCTTTGTTTTGCTTGACCTTTTGGCATGCTGAGCAAATGCCCTCGTTGGTGCACTTCACATTAGGACTATTCCTAACTAGATCTTGACTAAAGAGCTTACCAATAGTCTTGTAATTCAAATGAGATAGCCTCTTATGCCATTGGACACAATATGAGACTTTCTCATTTGTCACTTGGCAAATATGAGAGTCTGTATTTAGACAAAGAAAGTTTAAACAGTAAATATTTCCACTCCTAGTGCCTGTCAAGATGACCTCTTGGTCACTTGACCTCTTAATCAGGCACCAATCCTTGTGGCAGACAATAACATAGCCAAGATCAGAAAGTTGGCATATTCTTATGAGGTTTTGTTGCAACCCTTCAACATAAGCCACTTTTGTGACGGTGACTATGCCATTGGTAATCTTACCATATCCTCTAGTCACCCCTCTATCTGAACCACCAAAGATGACATTGGGTCTATCTATCACTGGAGTGTACTCCTTAAAGTTGCTCCTTGTCCCATTCATGTGCCTGGAATAACCACTGTCCAAGTACCATATAGGGGTATGGTCACTTGAACTAACCTTCCTTTGACTAAGCTGATCATGTTTTGTTTCCTCATCAGTCATTGCCATCAGCCCATAACAGTTGTAGGCATCTTCTTCATCTTCTTCATCCACCTCTGAATCACTATCAGAATGTGATAGAGGGGGCCTGATACCTATCCTGGCAACAGGATAGTCTTCATCTGTTGTTACTTCTATCTGTTCAGCAGCAACAACAACTAGCCCAATATAGGCTTCTTCTTCTTCAGACTCAGATGAAGATGAGTTTATCCAACTCTTCTATTTCTTGGAAATGAAGGACTTCTCCTACTTTCCCTTGTGCTGGTGTTACTTCTTCTCAGTGGCTTCCTTACTCTTCATTGGGCAGTCGGCTATTACATGCCCTGGTTTGCTGCAGCAGTAGGAAACAACTATAGAAGAATTGTATTTACTGGATTTAGAATTATACCTATTAGACTTAGAATGATTCCTCCTATGATGAGAAGAGGTGGAAGGTCTGCTCTTTCAATGTTTCTTCTTCATCAGCTCTTGAAAGTTCCTAGAGAAGGCAGCAAAGTCCTCATCTGACATGCTACATTCTGATGCATCTGACTCTGAGCTATTTGAGTCAACTGGTCTTTGTGGAGGAGAGGGAATCCTCTCCTTGCTCTTCATGATGATGTCTTCCTTAAATTCCAAGGAATTCTCCTTTGCATGGGATCTTCTAGTGGCCTCCTCCTCTTTCTTGGCAGCTAGCTGCATCTCATAGGAGAGTAGCTTTCCAAACAATATTTTGGGAGGAGTCTCAGCAAGCTTGGCCACTTATCTTATGACACAAATCTTAGTATCCTAGTCTCTAGTGAGAGATCTTAGGATTTTGTAATTTATTTCATAATGACTGAAGACCCTCCCATAGGTCCTCAATTCATTAATGATCCTTAAAAAACTTTTCATGGCAAGTAGTTATTTTCTCTTTCAAGGATTGCCTGGAATCCTTATACTCCTAGTTGAGCATGGACTTTCTATAGTCTCTTACCTCTTCAGTACCCTCCATGTAGACCACTTGGGTGTCCCACATATATTTGGAGGTCTGGCGGTGGACCATATTTTGAAAGGTAAAATCATCAATAGCACTGACTATAATGTTATGGGCTTTCTTGTCCAATGCAGCCAACATGACCTCATCCTTAGTAATTTTTGAATAAGTCTTGGGAGTCTAGAAATTTGCATCCAGAACTGAGACATTCATAGGGATTAAGGGTCCCTCTTTGACAGTCATAAAGATTCTTGGGTCAAACGCTTCCATGAACAGCCTTACCCTCTCTTTCTAGATTCCAAAATACTACTTCCTGTAGATGGGGAGTTTCATGGAACCAAGCTCCTTATGGTTCTCGACAGAACCCATATGTTCAGATCTATAGCTACCCTTAGAGATCACTCAGATTATTAAATCTTTTTTGAGCAATCTCCCTCTGATACCACTAGAAAGTCTTTGTTTTCAAGGTAGCTTGCAACCTAGGGGGGGTGAATAGGTTACTTGATGTATTGTAACTTTCTTTAATTTCTTCTTTAGTTACTTAGTGTGTTAGCAGTTATTTAGCTTTCAAGAACCTACACAAAGGAAATGACACAGAAAAGCACACGCAGAAATTATAGTTGTTCTCTAGATTATGGGTACATCCACTCTCCTCCCACCTTTCTAACTTTCAGTTAGACAAGCTACTTCTCCAAAATTCAGCTCAAAGAGCTTACACCTCAGATCTCTCAGGAACTTTCAGTCTCCTCCAAGACTTATAGCTCAGGCACAAGTGCCCTACAACTCAGTGATCAGCAGATCACCTACCTTAAGCCAAAGGCCCAACAACTCAGGCTGGGAGGATAACCGTACCTCAAATCCACAAAGGATCCTACCTTAGAGAGAATGACTCTCCTATAGCTCAGGAACAAAAGCCGTACCTCGGATCTAAAGGATCTTATAGCTCAGTCACAAGTTCACTATAACTCAGTGAGAATAACTCACCTACCTCAGGCTCAAAATCCTTATAGCTTAATGATCAACAGATCACCTACCTCAGATCCAAACTTGATCTTACACTAAGAGAGTATAACTCTCCTATAGCTTAGGCAAATTTGCCCTACCTAAGGCCATAGGCCCTACAGCTTAGATCCAATAGGATCCAACAAAAAAATAGTGGTTTAATTAATTTGACACAGAGAAATTTCTCTGTGTCAACAACTAGGGCTGAGTTATCTCAACTCTATCTTTCTTCACAGTAGCAGGAAGAAATTATGCCTCTGCTGGAAGAATCTCAGAATTTAAATTCTGAACTTGTTGAAGAAGACGGAAGAACGACTAGGTCTTGAAATATTCAATCAGCTAACTGGACCCACAGAAGACTAAAGGCACTTCTTTCTTTCTTTATCAGAAGTCTTTCTGATCTTACTGTAGCAGAAGAAAAGTGTTACAGCTGAAGTTGAGTTCAACATCTGAAGTTGTCCCTTTATAACTTCAACCAATTAACGGCTCCAAGAAGCTGTGGGGACCACCTGTAGCAGATAGCTGCACCTTGCTTTAATAGAAGAAGACGTATAGTAGCCCTCCGACAACATTTGTTGTGTTCTGTAGCTATCCCACACTTAATTTGAACTCTGTTGACATTGTTAACTTTATTGACATCACCATTTGTGTACTTAGCCAAAATCAAACATCTTTAGTATAGGCGTTGAGTGAGTAAGCTTCACTCAACGCCAAAACACTTAGAAAATTTTTTTGTCACTAGGCATTGAGTGAGCAACCTTCACTCAATGCCAAAACACTTAGAAAAATTTCTCTGCCATTAGGCATTGAGTGAGAAACCTTCACTCAATGCCAAAACACTTATAAAATATTACAGTCATTAGGCATTGAGTGAGTAAGCTTCACTCAATGCCAAAACACTTAGAAATATCTTTCTAACTCTTGACGTTGAGTGAGTAAGCTTCACTCAACGCCATACCACTTAGAAATGATTCTAATCATTGGGCATTGAGTGAGCAACATTAACTCAATGCATTTAGACTTAGCAGATTTTCCTACTTGGGAAGCGTTGAGAGCGTTGAGTGTGTCTTCATCACTCAACGTCATATTACTTAGAGAAAGATTTTGCCACTTGGAGTTGAGTGAGTAAGCATCACTCAACGCAAAACTACTTAACATATATTCTTCTGTTATCTGGCGTTGAGTGAGTAAGCTACTCTCAACGCATTTGGACTTAGCCAAATTTTTTGTGAAATCACAGTCTCTTACTGACTAAGGTTCAGTCAACCCTTTTTATCACATGGCGTTGAGTGAGGAAGCTTCACTCAACGCTTATAAACTTAGTCAAATATTTACACAGATTTTATATGGCTTTGACTGATTGAGTTATACTCAACGATTTATGTTGTACGGCGTTGAGTGAGTAGACTTCACTCAACGCCTGTGGACTTAGCCACATTTCAGCCTGATTCTTATTAGGCTTTGACTGTCTTAGCCTGTCTCACAGATTTTTGTTGTATGGCGTTGAGTGAGTAGATTACACTTAATTCTTGTGGACTTAGCCACTTTTCTGTCTATTCAATAATTAGGCTTAGACTAACCAAGCTATACTCAAAGCTTTTACTTACCTGGCATTGAGTGAGTAGACTTCACTCAACGCCTGTGAACTTAGGCAATATCCATCCTATCCAGCATCTTCCCTTGCATCTAGCGTTGAGTGAACTGGCTTCACTCAATGCTTGTAGAATTAGGAAAATTCCTTCATGTCCAGCATCTATCTTTGTGTCCACCTTTCACAAAATTAAAATACATGTCCTATCAATGTTATAAGGACTATCCTGCATGCATGAACTTAAGAATACATCAAATACAACTTTGTGTATGTGTAACACCCCAAAACCCCCAAAAACCATAAATCCCAAAATGGGGTCAGGCTGGGTGACACGGCCTGGGACACGGGCGTGTCCCAGGGTGTGTCAAGTGCACATGTCCTGGGACACGGGCGTGTCCTTTACGGTGTGCATCAAGTCGAGTTCTCGAGATAGCACGGTCGACGATCGTCGAGAGGCGACACGGCCTAGGACACGGGTGTGTCCCAGGGCATGTCATGCTCAGGTTAGTAACCGGGCGGCATTGAGTGGCGTTGAGTGGCGTTGAGTGGAGTGGCATTGAATGTGGTACACATCCTGTGACACGGGCGTGTCATAGGGGCATGTTTGGCACACGGCCAAGGACATGGGCATGTGTCTTAGCCATGTTCTTCTCTGGTGATTTGGTCTTGTGTTGATGGGGTGACACGGCCAGTCACACGGCCATGTACTGGTTGACACCGGCGGGTCAGGAAGTGACACGGGCGTGTCGTAGCCCGTGTTTTGATCAAGATTAAGTCATTTTTGTAGACGCTCAAGGAACATGACCTGTTATACGGGCGTGTCACAAGCCATATCAGCTCTGTAAAGATTCTTTTCAAAGCAAATCGAGGTTGTTCGTTCCCTTCTATTTAGATCCTGTGGTCCAAGTTCCTCCCTGCTATTATAAGGCCAAGAATGGAGATGAATATCTCATTCTTATGTTGGCCATTCTCTTTCTAAAGAGAAGAGAGAGAGGAGAGCAAGGAAGGAAGAAGGAGAAGCTTTCCTGCCGTCGGTGGAGCGTCAGCGGTCCGAATCGAGAGCCAAGTTTAGCATTGCGGAGGCAAGGCCATTGCGGTGATTTCCATCTGGCTAGTTCTTTCATGGCACCGAAGCAATCGTCAAGGGTAACGATCTTTCTTCCTTGGGAAGGTGAAGCCCTTTGTTTATGCATGTATATCTATGGAATCCTCCATCAAAAGATGGAAGAGCGTAAGTGATTCTAGTGGTTGAGTCTGCATTTAGATCCGTATGTGTGGAGTACGGAATAAGCATGCTGTGTGAAGCCCATCTGGACGTATAGTCTGGATTGGTGATGCTGTGATTTGGAGAAGACTCCATGTATACAACGAATATCTTGCGGAGCATGTGAGGACGCTTGTGAAGTTTGGTAAGGAAGCTTTGCATAGCTCCTTTGGTTGTATGCTCGGTACGAGCCCTATGATGGATTGGAAAGCGGCACTATGTGCCGGTGTTGAGAGAGGGATGCGAGAACTTCTGAGTGGGTAGGCCACCCACCAAGTTCAATGATTGGATTTTTGTAAGCGAGCACCTCTGAGTGGCGGGTGCGAGAGGTCTCCATTAGGGATTTGGCGGATGATGCCCATGTCCAACAAGTTAAGAACCTCTGAGTGGGTAGGCCACCCAACAAGTTCAGTGGTAAGATCGTTGTGAGCGATCGTTTGGGAGTATTGCATGGGGGTTACGGGCCTTCCCGGCATACCGATCGATGATGATTAAGTATTGTCGTGAGGTTACTACCTCTGAATGGGATGGTAGAGAGGGTCTCCAGTCTGCTTGCTGTAGTAGACTATGCTCCATCGCCAACAAGTTAAGAACCTCTAGTCGGTGGTGTATGAAGGATGTTCCGATACACCGTAAGCGTGCCCTGAGTGCACGGAGCGTCTAGCACGAAGGCCGGCGTTTGTGTTGATATTGTGTATTGATATATATATATATATGTTGTGATTGTATTGCATGAAGGGAAGGAACCACTACCCCGGGTAAGGGGTATGGTCGTTATAATTTGTCAGCTAAATGCTGACCGTTGCTTTGTGGATCACCTTTGGGGTGGAAGTTCTTATGCAGGTGTTGCAGGTTGATGGATTGAGCGGGATGAAGCCCTTGCTGCTACTATTAGGTCCTCGAAGGCCGTGCGAAGATTTAGTTTTCATGTATGGTCGTCCTGCGTGCTGATGTATGAAGTCATATGTTTGTAAAGAGAAACTTGTAAGGCCTTAAGGCCGTGAGAGGTGTGCTTGTTTACATTCCTGGTGTTGTATATATAAATGGGTATTTATATATTTAGTTGACATTCGTTGTATGAGTTCTTTTAAGTAATAAACATCCGTTAGAATGCTCTGGGTTATGGTGCGATGGTATTTTGGTACTAACCTGTGACCTCGCCGTCTGTTTGTGGCATGTAATATGGGGCCTCGACCGGACCTTCTATTATATGTTATTTAATTGGTCGGGTTGTTACAGTATGACATTGATATGATTGAATTCTTCAAATATAGTACATTATGGGCAATGGACCCACCAATGGCAACCTAAACCCCTCTCATTTGAGAGTTCTGATGCCCAAGTGTTTGAAAGAAAACAATAATAAACATGGATGCCATGCACGCATCCCAAAGAACGAGAGAAGAAGTGTCGTTACCTTACAACTCCTCTTCCTTTCCAAGGAAAACTAAACTTGCACGGATGAAAATGTGTGCCTTCAAGTTCCCTCCACGGATCTGGCCTAAGATCGACGATAGGAGTCCCGAAGCTTCGTCAATGACGTTGGAAGGCCTTCTTCTTCCTCCCCCAATCTCTCTCTCAACCCCTAAATCTTTCTCAAATGAGAGCAAAGTGAGGGTTTAGAATGTTTTAGCCCTACTTATGCCCTTTGGACGGAGTGTCCTAGGCTATAAGATCAAATCCTAAGAGAAATAGGACGACTAAAATGCCAAATGACATAACTTATCCCGTGCACTATCGTCGGGCGGTAACTACCTACCGTCGGGCGGTAGCTTCTCGAGCACGCGGCAAAAAAATAACGTCGCGCTAACGCCAGAGGTAGTACTAACGCTACGCGGTAGCTCACTCAACGCTTACCACTCAATGCCTCCACTCAATGCAAGCCACTCAATGCACTCAACGCTAAGCTACTGCTGAGCGATAGCTACCTAACGCCACGCCTTATCACTCAATGCTTTCAACGCTTTCTACTTAATGCCTGGTTTTGACGAAACAAGGCTATCACCGGGCGATAGCTAGCTATCGCCGCGTGATAGCTTCCT
The DNA here is from genome assembly GCA_039513925.1 of Platanthera zijinensis. NCBI lineage: Eukaryota > Viridiplantae > Streptophyta > Magnoliopsida > Asparagales > Orchidaceae > Platanthera > Platanthera zijinensis. The sequence goes on along the minus strand of CM077084.1, from coordinate 136,989,239 downwards.
GAGTTTAAAGCTCTAGAAAAATTGGGGTGTTACAGTGTAGCCAAAATGTTTAATGGTTTGTATGTTTTGAGCTTAAACCATACAATCTATAATATAGAAGATGCTAAAAGACTAAAAACGAATAAACCAAATCCTACGTACCTTTAGCATTGTCGTTTGGGCCATCTAAATGAGAAATGTATATCCAAGCTCCATAAAGATGGACTACTGGACTCATTTGATTATGAATCATTTGAGAGATGCAAATCATGCTTATTAGGCAAGATGACTAAAGTACAGTTCGCTAGTTTTAATGAGAAAGTTGATGATCTCTTGGGTATAATAAATAATGATCTATGCCCACCTATGAGTTCTATGTTAGAGGTGGGAACTTCTACTTTGTTACATTTACTGATGATTTCAGTAGATATGGATATGTGTATCTTATGAAGTGCAAATCCAAAACCTTTGAAAAGTTCAAAGAGTTTAAGAATGAAGTAGAGAACGAGTTGGGTAAGAGGGTTAAAGCACTCTGATCTGATCGAGGTGGAGAATACCAAATTCATGAGTTTTGTGATCATCTGAAAGAGTGGTATTGTATCATAGCTCACTCCACTCAGAATGCTGTAACATAATGGTGTGTCTGAGTTGAGGAATCATACTCTATTAGACATGGTATGGTTGATGATGAGTCATGCAGATCTGCCTATTTTCTTTTGGCATTTTTCTCTAGAGATTGCTGCTTTTATACAAAATCATGCTCTAACAAAAACGATTCTAAAGACACTATATGAGATATGGACTAGGAAGAATCCTATTATGTCTTTCATTAAGATTTGGGGTTGTGAGGCATACGTGCGACGTCAAATGCCTAACAAGCTGGAACCTAAGTCAGATAAATGTTATCTTGTGGGGTATTTTAAGGAAACTAAAGGGTATCATTTCTACCAACCATCTAAGGGCAAAGTGTTTGTCGCGAGGATTGGCATCTTTATTGAGAAAGAGTTTTTATGTAGAATGACTACTAGGGTAGAACTTGAAGAACTTCAAGATCCACAAATAGTGAATAAACAAGGATTAGAACCTGAGCAAGGACTACAAGATGTTGTATCTAGAGAACCACCTCAAGAAACACAAGTTCCACATAGATCTGGTAGACCAAGGTTTGAGCATAAGAGATATGGATTTCTCGTGTCTCAAATAGGTAATGTGTTGCTTATGGATCATGATGATGAGCCTGTAACCTACCAAGAGGCTATAAGTGGACAAGACTCTGAGAAGTGTCTTGAGGCCATGAAATCTGAAATGGACTCCATATATGAAAACCATGTTTAGACCTTGGTGGAACCACCTGAAGGGGTAAGACCCATAGGGTGCAAGTGGTTCTTCAAGAAGAAGACAGACATGGATGGGAATGTACAAACATTTATAGGGCGACTAATGGATGAGGGATTCAGACAAATTCATGGTATTGACTATGATGAGACCTTTCCCCTATTACTATGGTTAAGTCCATCAAAACTCTATTTGTTATTCCTGCGTATAATGTCTATGAGATCTGGCAGATGGATGTCAAAATGGTTTTCCTAAATGGGAACCTCCTTGAGGAAGTGTATATTACACAACCTGAGGATTTTGTATCTCCAGGATAAGCCACTAAAATATGCAAGTTGTAGAGATCCATTTATGGATTAAAACAGGCTTCTTGAAGTTGGAATCTTCATTTTGATTAAAAGATAAAAGAGTTTGGTTTAATCAAGAACGAGGATAAACTATGTGTTTACAAGAGGATTTGTAGGAGCATTGTTTTCTTCCTGATTTTGAATGTAGATGACATACTGTTGATCGGGAATGAAAAACTGACCCTATAAGTTGTAAAGAACGACTTAGGGAACTGCTTTTCTATGAAAGACTTGGGCGAAGTGACTTACATAGTTGGTATTAAGATCTATAGTGATAGATCGAATAAGTCGCTGGGTTTGACCCAAAGTACATATATTGAGAAGGTGTTGAAACGGTTCAACATGCTTGAGTCCAAGAAAAGATTCCTACCCATGTCTCATGGTGTGAGTCTCTCTAAGGACTAGTGTCCTAAATCTTGTGAATATAAGGACCGCAAGAAGTTGATTACATATTCTTCGGTAATTGGATCAATTATGTATGCAATGATATGTACTCAACCCGATGTATCCTATGCTTTAAGCATGACTAGCAGGTATTAGTCTGATCCCGATGATAGTCACTGAATAGTCATCAAGAATATCCTAAAGTACTTTAGAAGGACTAAGGATATGTTCTTGGTATTTGGCGGAGAAGAGGAGCTCGTTGTAAAGGGTTACATGGATACTAGCTTCCAAACTGATAGGGACGACTCAAATTCTCAGTTAGGATTTGTATTTTTCCTAAATGGAGGAGCTGTTAGCTGTAAGAGTTCTAAGTAGGAGACAATTGTTGATTCTAAAATTGAGGCCGAGTTTATTGCCGCTGCGAATGCAGAAGGAGGTTGTGTGGTTTAGGAAATTCATCGACTAGCTAGATGTAGTTCCTAACATTGTTGATCCTGTAGTTCTCTACTGTGACAACAGCAGTGCAATTACACTTGCTTCAGAAACTAGATCTTATCAACGCTCCAAGCACATACTTTAGCGATTCCATATTATTCGAGAGATTGTCGATCGAGGAGATATAAGCATATGCAGGGTGCCAACTGAAGAAAATATTGTTGATCCACTGATAAAGCCTTTCACACAGAGAAAGCATGATGGTCATGTGAGATATATGGGTATACGATATCTTAATGATCATCCATAGTGGGAGTCTTGTGCATTGTATGTTTGTCGGCTGTAATTATTCATTTGATGAATAGAGTACTATACATTTCATTTTATATTTATGGCAATTTCTTTTATTGTGTAAATTTATTTCTATTGTGATAGAATAATTTAATGTAATAAATATCCTTAGAATGTTTGCTTCCATAGGAGTCAAGTTGATGACTTGAAAGTGAGAGCATATGTTCTTAGAAGCTTCATTCTTAAATGGTCCCTTATCGATGTATCATCTTAGAAGCTAAGAGCGATTATGATACATAAATACTAGCATATGCGTTGACTGATGATCGGTTCTCACAGGACATGATATTGTGATATCAAGTCACCTCATGGGTACTTGTTAGTGAACTAGTTGTACTGGACAGACACACCATGAGAATACTGTGTGGATTGTTATATGAACATGTCACAAGTAGTTCTCAAGTTCCAATGGTTTGTGGTTCTTTGACATAAAGTCACAACCTTCATCAAGTAAGGAAGAGCGTACTTTGATGTCATCCAATGTAACGCCCCTGAATTTTTTATAATTATTTCGATCTCCTTAGTGTCGTATTTATGACGTAAGGGCATTACGTTAATGCGTAGTTAATAGGGCGCCACCATTATTACGTGATTTTGATCTTTGGCGTTACGATGAACCCTTTTGGTGGCAGTTGTTAGACACTTCAGAATTAGAGTTTTTTACTTGGGAAAATTTAAGTGGTTAATTTTAAGTCTGCTAGTGAAGTTTCGTTGTGAACCGGGCTTAATTGGGATCTCAGTGAATTTTATAAGGATTGTTGTTGTTTTAACTTTGGTAAATTTTAACCCAAGTTTGGTTTGTCGGATCCTGATTTCGACTTCGTCGTTGGATTCGTAGCATCATCATTTAGTTTTGGTGCTAGTTTCATCAAAAACTGAGGTGTTTTAATAATTATAGTCATTTGAGTTTTTCCAGTTAATTATAGTAATAATATAATATTATATATATGTGCACGTATAAGTATAATAAAACCCTATTCACCGTCTTCCCCGAACCGATTGCCTGAAGAGCATAATGTAGAGAGCGACTGACATCTCAAAGTCTTCCGGCCACCGCTTATTGGAGATCTGGTGCACGAAACGTTCGCCGGAGAATAGATCCTGAAAGCTCTCGCTGAGATCTTTGCGTGCATAGTAAGATTTTTCTCGTTTCATAGATTTTTGATGTTAGGGTATTTGACCTTAACCCTTATTTTCCCCAAAAAGTTTCAGAGATTGTAGATGAGGAGTTCTTACGGCCGATACTTGAAGCGGAGCGCTTGAGAGACCGGTTTTCAAGAGATCTTGAGGCAAGTTGTGATTCCTCCCCTCTTGCTAGTTCTTTTGTTCTTATTGTCTCCTCCCTTCCTTCATAGAATGCAGGAATAGGGTAGGGTTGGTGTTCTTTGTATCAGAGTAGTGTAGGAATCAGTCTGAGTCCTTTTCATCAAGTGAAGTCAATTCATCGAGTATTCTCGACAAATTAAACGAGTATCCATTGAGTGCGTCAAGTGTTCATGAGAGGCCAAGTCTAATTTGTCGAGTATTCTCGATGAATTTGTTGAGTATCATTGGGTATTTGTTGAATTGGCTAAGTCTTTTCGTCGAGTATCCCTTCATTCGTCAAGTATATTCGTGGAACCAAGTTAAATTCATCGAGTATCCTTCAATTCGTCGAGTGAAGTGTTGGCGTCAAGTGATTTAGTGTATTCACCGAGTGTCTTCAAATTCGTTGAGTATTCTCGACAAATTGGTGTGTACTTAGAATTTTCGTCGAGTAACCTTCCTATTCAACAAGTAATTTCAACGAATCTGTGTGGACTTATTAGTATTTCGACGAGTGTCCCTCTTATCCTTCGAGTATACCTTAGTAGATTTTTGGGTTTTCTTTCATTATCAGTACTTTTGGAAGTTTTTTTGTGGCCTTTGGTTGGCAATAGATAAATGACCACCACCTAAGTGTATGTTTGTGAATCATTACACCTGGTGAGTGTTCTCTCTTCTTATGGATTGTTGGGTTGAGTTGGACAATGTGGTCACCACCATAATGCCTTATTGAGATTTTTTGGACTGTTGGGTTTTGTTGGACAATGTGGCAACCACCACAGTGCCTGTTTTCTGAAATTCTTTGGTCTGATGGTTTGTGTTGGACAAGTGGCCACCACCTCAGTACTAGGATTTTTTTACCAGCGTTAATGATTCACCTGTTTAACTAATCAGTATTTTCTTATATATACATATGTTTATAAGCATACTCTTGCTGATGTTAACAAAGCATAGCTCTTTGTCGCACTTGGTGTACTTTTACATAATTAACCTCTTAAATTCTTCATTTGTTTACTGAGTTTTGACTTAGGTGTCGTGTTTTGACAGTTTTTCTATCTTGGGATGGTAACCCTTGAACTTCTCTTATTTATTTACTTTTAGTCTTTATTGCCACTTGTTTATTCTTGTTGAGGTATTCTTTCTTTTGAATGCCTCAGGCCCGGAGCAGTAGTCGTCTGAGAAGCTAGAGTCGGTGGTCTCAGGCATTATATAGTAGTAGCAGTTATCCTTCCCTCACCACCGTGAGGTAGTTTGTGGTTCTTATTTTAGTTCAGACACACACTTTGTTTTGTGGGTTCGTATCAGGTTGTTGACGCCCATAGTGAATTATTGTAGATGATAGACTATTTCTTAGCTGCTATGCTATTTTTCTTGCTATTTGTCATACCTACATGATCAATGGGATGGTTTTATGTTATGATTGCATGTTAGTTATTTTCAAAGTACAAAAAGATAAATACATTTATCCTGTAGTCATAGCATCTCTTTAAATCAAATGCCTTTCTACTTTAACGAACATAAAATCTCTTTTTGTACTTATGCTAAATCTAGAGGTGTGCATAACATGAATAGTCTCATTGGATCTTCATACTCACATAGGATAATAAATGAAATAAACCAAGCCTTTTTCGCTGCGTATATATATATATATATATATATATATATATATATATATATATATATATATTCACCTGTGGACTCGTTGATCCCCTGAGTCGAGGGACACGACCATTAAAACTCAAACTCAAACTATATCCTCATCATAACAGACATGTGGATTTCATGAAAATTATTAGGAGTATGTTCATGCTTGAGCATCTGCAGTTGTCCCTATATACCATGGCATCATGACGCGTATTTTCTCTCACTATGATATATATTCTTTAATGCTGAGAAAATGCGGGTTGTGATAGTTGGTATACGAGCTAGGTTTATTTGACAAGTTGGTCAAATAGCTATCTCTGGTAAGTTTTAGTTGTCTTGTCTCATTTCATACACACACTGATGGGTCATCAGTACGTCTTGGTTGAAGCTTGAACACTACACTCATGAGCTTGAAAAGAAGTATACGGGGAATATTATGTAGTATGGGATGCATAATATATGTTTGTATATGGATCCTCATATGAAGCAACATGTGACTGTTATGTAGTATGGGATGCATAACAATCATCACATGGAGGCCCATTAGATTTTGCTTTTTTCATTACATGTGATGTTATGTAGTATAGGATGCACAATATTTCATGTGTACGTCGCTCATAACATGCATTAAGGCCTTTATTAGAATGCATAGCACTACATACATAATATAACATAGCATGAGCACACGTGCCAAACTAAGGTCTACATTATGACATACGTACACACATGGTTTTAAAACAAAGAAATAAGAATTCATACCTTCATATTATATGCACATGAGTCAATAGGGTGATAATGTATCATCCTAAGTTAAAGCATAACATCACTTTTGAAAATCCCAAAGCAAGGTAGCAGCAAGAGCAAGTATCTATACATGTATGGTCTGAAAAAATTGAGTAGTTCTAGTGTTAAGCTAGGTTTGATGAGTTGTTCATTATATTATTAGGAATTTTGCCTAAGCGTGTTGCGATAAGATCGACTCCCCATTCTGAGGGTGAGTCGCCAGGTGCATAAAGTGAGGCCATGATTGAATGGCTACGGTAGAGCACTGAGGCTCTCTCAAGGAAGATGGTTGCTATGCAATCACAAATTAAAAATTTGTTGACTGCCACTTTAGAGTAGCAGCTTGTGGTACACGAACCTGCAGTGGGTCAGACTGTACCTGCTCCTTTTGCTCCTTTATAGACCATGGTTCTGTTACCACTAGAGATGAATTTCATTTCGTACTTCTAGCTATTAGGACCTCCTACCTACGATGAGAGAGCTGATTTCATGGCTTTAGATGATTGGATCATTGTCATCGAAGAGATGTTTTCATATTCGGTAATTTCTATAGGTAAGAAGGTAATGGTTGTTGCTTACCAGCTGAAAGGGCTTACTATTAGGTGGTGTATCTGAGAGAAAGAGAGCCTCTTAGAGGGATGTTCATGGGAATCTTTCAAGGGGTTATTGCTAAAGAATTTTCTGCCATCGGTCGAGCATGGCCGTCTGATGAGTAGTTGTCTTCACCTAAAATAGAGATAGCTCATGGTTAGTGAGTATGAGATAGAATTCAATATATTGAGCAGGTTTGCTCCAGATTTTGTAGCCTCTGAGGCAAGTAGGGTGAAGTGATTCCTGGGAGGACTTCGTAGCGACATCCAGTAGTGGGCTAGAGCATAGCGGTCGGAGACTTATGCTGAGGTAATAGAAGATGCTCTGAGAGTCAAGGCTATCGACAATGCCAAGAATCGAGGTGCGCAGATGAGGAAGGACAAGAGAAAGTCTGATGATAGTGGAATCTCTCGGGCATCTGCCCTACTTTGAAGAAAGGAAGTAAGGATGCTCTCGGGATGAAACTTTCTTTTAAGGGGAGTGGCTATAACACCCTGAATTTTCAATAATTATTTCGATCTCCTTTGTGTCATATTTATGACGTTAGGGCAATACGTTGATGCGTAGTTAACGGGGCACCGCCAATGGTACGTGATTTTGTTCTTTGGTGTTATGATGATCCCTTTGGTGGAAATTGCTAGACTCTTTGGAATTAGAGTTTTGACTTGGGAAAATTGAATTGGTTAATTTTAAGCGTGTTAGTGAAGTTTCGTAGAGATCTGGGCTTAATTAGGATCTCGGTGAATTTATAAGGATTGTTGTTGTTTCAACTTCGGGGAATTTTAACCCAAGTTTGGTTTATCGGATCTTGATTTCGAGTTCATCACTGGATTTGTAGCACTGCCATTTAGTTTTGGTGCGAATTTCATCAAAACTGAGGTGTTTTAGTAATTCTCGTCGTTTGAGTTTTTCTAGATAATTATATTAATAATATTATATATATATTTATGCACGTATAAATATAAGAAAACCCTATTTACCATCTTCCCCAAACCGACGGCCTGAAGAGCAGAGTGTAGAGAGTGACGGACATCGCGAAGTCTTCAGGTGGCCGCTTATCAGTAATCCATTGCAGGAAACCTTCGTCGGATCATAGATCCGGAAAGCTCTCGCCGAGATCTTCTTGTGCATGGTAAGAATTTTGTCGTTTCATGGATTTTTGATGTTAGGGTATTTGAACTTAACCATTTTTCCCCCAAAAAGTTTCAGCGATTGTAAACGAGGAGTTCTTGTGGCCGATCCTTGAAGTGGAGCACTTGAGAGGTGGGTTTTCAGGAGATCTTGAGGCAAGTGGTGATTTCTCCCCTCTTACTAGTTCTTTTGTTCTTATTGTCTCCTCCCTTCCTTCATTGAATGTAGGAATAGGGTAGGGTTATTGTTCGTCGTATCGGAGTAGTGTAGGAATCATCCTCAGTCCTTTTCATCGAGTTAAGTCAATTCGTCGAGTATTCTCAACAAATTCATCGAGTATCCAGTGAGTGTGTCAAATGTTCATGAGAGTCCAAGTCTAATTTGTCGAGTATTCTCGACAAATTTGTCAAGTATCATTGGGTATTAGTTGAATTGGCTAAGTCTTTTCATCGAGTATCCCTTCATTCATCGAGTATATTCGTGGAAGAAAGTAAAATTCGTCGAGTATCCTTCAATTCGTCGAGTGAAGTGTTGGCGTCGAGTGCGTTGATTGATTTAGTGTATTCGTCAAGTGTATTCAAATTCGCCGAGTATTCTCGATGAATTGGTGTGTACTTAGAATTTTTTTCGAGTAACCTTCCTATTCGACATGTGATTTTAACGAATCTGTATGGACTTAGATGTTTTTCGATGAGTGTCCCTCTTATCCATCATGTATACCTTAGTAGATCTTTGAGTTTTCATTCGTTATCTGTACTTTTGGAAGTTTATTTGTGGCCTTTGGTTGGCAGTGGATAAAGGACCGCCACCTCAGTGCTGGTTTGTTAATCATTATATCTGGTGGGTGTTCTCTCTTCTTATGGACTATTGGGTTGTGTTAGACAATGTGTCCACAACCACAGTGCCTTGTTGAGATTGTTTGGAATGTTGGATTGTATTGGACAAAGTTGCCAACACCACAGTGCCTTTTTTTTCTAAAATTGTTTGGTCTTATGGTTTTTGTGTGACAACTGGCTACTGCCTCAGTACCGAGATTCTTTTACCGGTGTTAATGACTTACGTGTTTAACTGATCAGTCTTTTCTTATATATACTTATGTTTATAAGCATACTCTTGCTGATGTTAATAAAACATAGCTCTTTGTCGCTCTTGGTGCACTTTTACATAATTAACCTCTTAAATTCTTCATTTGTTTACTGAGTTTTGACTTATGTGTTGTGGTTTGATAGTTTTTCTATCTTGGGTTAGTAACCCTTGGAATTCTCTTATTTATTTTCTTTTGGTCTTTATTGCTACTTGTTTATTCTTGCTGAGGTGTTCTTTCTTTTGAATGTCTCAGGGTCGGAGTAGTAGCGGTCTGAGCAGCTAGAGTCGGTGGTCTCAGGCATTCTGTAGTAGTAACAGTGGTCCTTCCCTCACCACCGTGAGGTAGTTTGTGGTTCTTTTTTTATTCCAGACATACACTTTGTTCTGTGGGTTCGTGTCAAGTTGTTGATTCCCACAGTGAATTATTGTAGATGATAGACTATTTGCTAGCCGATATACTAATTTTCTTATTGTTTGTCTCATCTACTTGCACTTTGGGATGGTTTTATGTTAGGATTTCATGTTAGTTACTTTCAAAGTATAAAAAGACAAATACTTTTATCTCATACTCATAACATCTCATTAAATCAAATGCCACTCTATTTTAACGAACATAAAAGCTCTTTTTGTACTTATACTAAATCTAAAGGTGTGCATATCATGAATAGTTCTATTGGATCTTCATACTTACATAGTATAATAAATGAAATAAACCAAGCATTTTCCGCTTCGTATATATATATATACAAGCAGTCGTGCACGGGGGACCCCGTGGGGGCAAAATTCTTCGTGGGTGCGATATTTGTCTAGGGGGCGACATTTGTCATGGGAGGCGACATTGGTCGTGGGGGGAAACATTGGTCGGGGGCAACGACATTGGTCGTGGGGGGCGATATTTGTCGTGGGGGGTGACATTGGTCTTGGGGGCGACATTGGTTGTGGGGAGCAATAATGGTCGTGGGGGCGACATTTGTCATGTGGGTGATATTTGTTTAGGGGGAGACATTTTTCGTGGGGACGACATTTGTCATGGGAGCAACATTTGTCATGGTGGCGACATTTTTTCGCGGTGGCGACATTTTTTTGTGATAGTGACATTTATCGAGGGGCGACATTTATCATGGGGGCAACATTCATCGGGGGAGGCGACATTGGTCAGGGGCGGCGACATTGGTCGGGGACAACGACATTGGTCGTAGGCTGCGACTTTGGTCGAGGGGTGACATTGGTCATGGGGTACGACCTCGGTCATGTGAAGCAACATCGGTCATGGGCGGAGACATCGGTCTTAGGCGGGGACATCAGGAGGGGTGGCACCATTTTCTATTGTTCGATAAAATTTTAGAATTTGAAAAAGAAATGAAAATTCACTTAGCAGAACCTAATATTTAGAGTGCATAAAGAATTGTATCCATTACGTTATAAACCAAGAAACTAATTACAAAAACAAAGCAACTAACCACATTGGTGAACTCAAACATCCAAACATTTTCTTAAACCAACTAACATAAAATTAGCGATGGAATTGGGTCTTGTCGGAAGCTTCAAAATTAAGGTGGAGGAGAACCTCTTGAGGTGAGTCTCTGTGGAGGAGAGTTAAATTTAAGATGAAATTTGATAGTATTGTGTTTAGCTGTGACACAACTTAACCATCATCAACAGAACCACGGTGACAATTGTTATTATTTTTAGTGTTATAGAGTCAATTAAACATCAATTGCCCATAATTTTCAACGAAATAAAGTAGGAACATGACTTATGAATAACCAAATAAACTAATGAATCATACAATATTTTCCTCTGTATAAGAAAACAGAGCTGAATATAAGCCCAAATAAATTAACTTTTGGTTATAAAGCCATATAAAATAACAATATCACAATTGATAATGATGTGTGTCTATAAAAACATCTATAAAAAACCAATGCAAGAAATATAAAATAAATGAAAAATCATTTATCATTCGTTGAGTAAATACTAAGATGGGAAGAGGAGAAATTTGTTTAGTTTTCCGAGTTATTCTATCATTTTAATCTACAATTTCCTACCTAAAAAATGTACAATATAATTAGAAGCATACTCTGATGAAACATAATCTCTAACTTCTGCTCATATCAGTTGGTACCATGAAAAGTTAGGATTATAGGTACCTGGAGGAGAAAGTATTATTTGATGTTAACTACTGAAACTATTGAAAGTTTCTTAGGCCAATCTTATCTAGAAACCTGAATATCAAAATCAAGGAAAGTACAACAACCCAAATATTTTGGGTTGTGAATTGCTTGGACAGGTTAGGCCATAATTTGCTAGAAAAACATTATATAATAGCAAAATAATCAATATTTGTCCATGGCAGGGATATTGAGAAAAAATAATTAAACTAATGCATATTTGATGAAATAATAGGTTGTTGTGCATGCGACAAAAAAGGAATCATGTCATTCAACACATTTTTTGAGTAATTTTATTAAAAAACATGGAAAAAGACAATTTTTTCATGGGAAAATTATAATTTACAGTAGCATAAATACCACATCAGGTTACCTGAGCAAATCTTTGATCCCTTATAGCAATCAACTGAGCAAAACCTATTATATTAAGGGTTGAGCTTCATCTTTATTAACCTGAGCCGACCATTCCAGGTTTAAGAAATAGGATACTGATTGCAAGTTTAATTAAATTTTGGTTTTAGTGAGCTTAAGATCTGAAATAACTATAAAACTGATACTATGCTAAATTTCGGTTTGAAATAAGAAACTGATTACAGGTTTAAGAAAAACTATAAAACTGATGATACTATGTTATTCATCCAAGCTCTAACTAAACATGAAATTTCCCTGCGTATTATTTCATCCAAGCTCTAGCTAAAACTGATTATACTATGATATCAAGCAAAGCTTTGATCAGTATTAATCCAAACATTGAACTTATGCAAATAAGTGAACACAAAAGTTCTTTATCCCATAAAGACCTCATTTCACAGCTTTGCATGAGTTCATTTCCATAGAGCTCTGCTAAAATGAATTCTATGCCACAAAGCTGTGCAAAAGCAGTTCCTTTAAATACATCTATTTTCACTCTTGCATGGGGGCGGGGGGCTATATAGTGCTTAACATCTCCTTTAGAGAGAGAGAGAGTAGGAGGGAGGAGAGACGGAGCACACCTTCAATGAGAGCACACCTTGAACTACCCGGTCCATATTTTCAGTGAAATGCTCTAATTAATTGGACGGGTGAGTCCACTGAAATGCACTAATTAATTTTAGTGAAATGCTCTAATTAGAGCAATATCGGGCACTTTCAATTGGTCATTTAAAATCTGAAACACAAACATGTTCAGTGAGCAATTTAATGCAGTACATTGGATTTCTCTAATGCAGCCCACTGAGCAATTTAAATACAGTTTAGTGAAAGTACTGAAAAAACAACAAATCTATAAAGATGTTAAGAACTAATAGGATCATGAGGACAAAAAGAGGACAAACATGATCATGAGAACTCATTGGAAATATGAATCTCAAACATGTTAAGAACTAATACGATCATGAGGACAAAAAGAGGACAAACATGATCATGAGAACTCATTGGAAATCTGAAGCACAAACATGTTAAGAACTGTATTTTTATATCATGAGAACTCATTAGAAATCTGAAGCATCGTTTTAGCATAAAAAGAATGAAAATATGCTTCAGATTCTTTGCTGAGCCCAAAAATCCCTCCTATTTTTATAATGCAAGAGGTTATTTATTCAAGCAATCATTTAATTCTTTGCTTAGCCCCAAAGATTTTAATCAGTCTTTTCATTCTATTTATGCTAAAACGATGCAGAGAACTGTATTTAAATTGCTCTGTGATAAAACGATGCTTCAGATTTAAATTGCTAAAACGATGCTTCAGATTTAAATTGCCAAAACGATGTAGAGAATTGTATTTAAATTGCTCAGTGAAACCATAAATTTTTACTAATTGGAAGTACTTATTAACTCATTGGAAGTATTGTATGCCGGTTAAAATTTTGCATTAGGTGAGACCTTCATTCTTAAAGCTAAAATCACAGGCATACAGTAAAATCTTGCATTTAAGTGAGGCCTTCAAAAAGATTGCTCAGCTTGAAACGTAAACTTGTGTGTCCATTAAGGCTCCGTTTAGGGGGGGGGGACTTTTTTTCACCGGTCAAAAGGTCTAGTTCATACAGTCGTAACCGTTTGACCGGTGAAAATAAGTCCCCCCAAACAGAAACTAAATCCCATATTCAGCTACTCGATTACTCTTCTTGGAACATTAACATATTGTATAAAAAAATGAAGCAGCCCAATACAAATAATTGCAGGTCTTAATTACCACATCTAAAACCGCATGCTGCAAAGGAAATATAAAGAGAAGTGTGTAAAAATTGCCACTCCTGGCATAGTTATTACCTAAAAGTGTGAATAAATTTATATTTAATCCTTTTCTATCGATTAGAAGGGTGAAAGAAATCAAAAATCTAAGTTATCTGCGAGATGCTATCATGTCAAATTGTATTTTAATAGTTAACTTTAAGAATGAAATCTTGCATTTTAACATTACAAGTAGTGAGTCGCTTGCGAGAGGGAGGTGAGTCTTTGAAGTAGCGAGCATGAAGAGGGAGCAGAGAGAAATCAAAATTACAATAACTTTAATGGTACTCCATAATCAAGACACAATAGAACAATAATCATAAAACCAGAGCCCAAATAGACTCCCATTTCATACTCACACCCCAAATCATCCAAAAAAAATTACCAATTGCTCCATAATCAACCCAAAAAACTATATCAATGGGGTTTGTTTTCGACAACGAAATCCATACATCTTTGAAATTAGAGATTCCGTCTTGAGCAAGTGCGGAAGAAGAAGAAAATGGCGAAGAAAAAGCACCTGACAAAGAACAACAAAGAACACAGCTTCAAGATCCGGTAGCAAAGAACAGTAAAAAAGACAGCTTCAAGCTCCCTCTCCTGCAACAACATTGGGGAAAGAAGATGCAACACCTGTCGAAGAAATTACAGTGGGGCAGATCTGCAAAAAAAATTGAAAAATAAGAACCTTGCGAGCGGTAAAAAGAAGCACCTTGCGATGGTGATGGGCTTGCGATGACGACGGACTTACGACAGTGACAGACTTGCGACGACGACGGGCTTGCAATGGCGATGGGCTTACGACGGTGACGGGCTTGCGACGTAAAGGAAGAGGAGGAGATACTATAGGAGCTTCCCTAGCTGCATAAAAGAAGAAGAGGGCTATAGAGAAAATGAGGCGGGTGAACAATGTCGTTCTATATTAATTAAGCGGTAATCCGACCAAAAGACCAAAATACCCCCAAATTAACTCACCAAAATAGTTTCTATGAGGGCATTTTTGTATTAAAATGTTACACCATGCCCTCATTAAGTATTTCCTTATATAATAAAGATATATTTTTATTTTCACCTGTGGACTAGTTGATCCACTTAGTAGAGGGACATAGCCATTAAAACTCAAACTATATCTTCATCATATCAGACTTGAGGATTTCATGAAAAGTATTAGGAGTAGGTTTTTGCCTGAGCGTCTACAGTTGTCCCCTGCACGGCATGGCATCATGATGCGTATTTTCTCTTACTCTGATATATATTACTTAATGCTTAGAAAATGTGGGTTGTGACATCCAAATTCTTCCTTGAGAAAGGTTGATGATAATGGTAGTTATTGGGTATGTTACGAGTCATTTGGGTGTTTGTGTGTTGCAAAAATGGGATTTGTCCCCCTATATGATAGGAGGTGCATCCATGGGCCCCTTGATGGAATGGGACTGAGAAGTGCATGGTCATGCTTTGTTGAGTCAATATGGGATATTGGGCACACCAAATTTCTAGAAGTCCATTCTAGATCAAGAAACTTGGGTTGAACAATTATGAGGGTGACACGGTCTATACCTCTAGTTCTATCTGGATGTAAGTGACAAAGGGACATGACAACGCTGATAGATTGGTAACAATGGCTTTTGAGTTTTTACTCTTATTGTTTGGGGAATAATGATGCATTTCTAGATGTCGCTCATTGTTTGTGAAGCTTTTGTTTGATACTTTAAAGATCAAGTGGGAGACTGTTGGTGTTACCATGGTGAACTGGAAGTGATCAAACATGTAGTCTCACTGCCAATGCAATATGAGCCTATGGAGTCACACATAAGAGCATTGGAGAAGTTGGAAAGGTTTGTGTTGGCCTTGCTCGTATGTGATATGAGTGAATGACCAAGCCTATGACGTTCTGGATCTGAAGGTTTTTCATTTCGGGACCTATGTTGTGAATATAGGTAATCAGATAAGTGGTCGAAAGACCCAAAGGGCAATTCATCAAGTTTCGCCTTGATGCTTGGATGGTTTGTTCTGTCTGGATTTTTCGGATATTTACATGTTATTTCGACGAATAGCCTTTTGATTATTCGAATATTACCGTATAATATCGATGAATTCTTATAATTCTGGTTTGATTCTTTGAAGTCTGGTTCGACATGTTCTGCTGGTATCGAATGTTTCAGTCTTCAATATATATACGATATAAACAGTAAACCAAGTTGGGTGTGCTCATTCTTCTGACCTAATCGAGCGAGACTAAGAATAACAATTACTCTTCCCCGACGGAACAGTTCCGCCTAGGTCGAGATCATCGCACCTTGTAACCGTCCCTTAGCCAATCTACTACTGTCACCCAAAAAGTGTTTCCTCAGGCTTCACCTTCATCATTGCCGCCTCTCCTTTAATGGTTCTAGCAAACCATAGAGATGTTGAGGGCATACCTTTGTCCAACCTAGATCTTGTGTGACAAGAGTCTAAGGGTTCTCTGTGCTCGTATGGACATCCATAAAGGCATGGACACAATTCTGCACTCAGTACTCCAGGTGTAAGTGACTGCCAGATTCCTTAAAGCATCTTGGTTGAGTAGTGACTCAATCCTGCAAAGGTATAATTTTATTTACTATAATTTTACTTCTTGATCAATGTTCATCGCAAGATCCATATTTCTTTTGGGTTTTCTTATTCCCTAATTCCGATGTGCAATGGATGCGGGTGTAGCCTGCATTGATATTAGGTTTTTCTATACATATGAGTACTCAAAATGACCGTTAAAAAATCTAAATCACGATTAAATTTTTTATTTTGTAAAAACATATAGTTTTGATGTACATAAATTAATTTCTCTTCTCTACAATATTACTAATATATTATAGTTATATATTATACTAATATAATAATATATTATAGTTATAATAGGGTGTTGTTATAGATAAAACCGGATTTGGCTATATACAAACTTTCACAATATACAAACCAGTACAAATCAAAAATTATTATTCGTAAACATAATTGGTATATACAAACCAGTTCAAAAATAAAAAAAATAGTTTCTCTTTTGTAAACATCGTATCATATTAAAGCAAAATTAATACATTCATTAGATAGTTAGACATTACAAAAAGTTTAAAATTCAAGATATAAATATGCATTGAAACCAAAAAAATGTTAGCAAGCATGTCATTTCTTCCGATCAATAACGTCAATAGATTAGTTCCTGCAATAAAAATAAAAAATTAGATACGGTTGAAGTGTATCCAAATATATTAAAACATAATTTAATCCAAAAATTATAACCTTTTGAGTTAGAAGACTTCATTATATATTATCTCACTTATGTGCATTTATTGAGTTGGAGTAGGTAATCTTGAGGTATATATTTCTTCCCATTTGCTTGCAATCGGATCATGACATTTTCTCTAATATGAGATAATATGAGGTAAAGGACACCCTTCATGCATCAATAAATGTATGAAATGATTACCATCTATCTAACCCATTGCAACTAGCCTTTGTGTAAGTGGTAGTGGGGAGCTCAATGGAAAAAATGTGAGACTCTAAATTGTTTAAATTTGGACAAAAGTAATATTATAGCATCCATTTATTTGGAGGTGTCGGTATCTCATTACATTGAAGAGAGGATAATAACTCTTCCCATTTTTCCTTGCCAAAAATACCAACATACATGCTATAATAAACCTTTAGTTCATTGGTAAGAGCCAACCTAACTTGCACCCAATTTTTTTCCCATCTCTAAAGCATGTCCAATGGCATGAAACCCACAATGACCATCCCCAAGTACATTGTGAACCTCTTTGATATGCTACGCTAAGTAAGTTGGCATTTGCTTGCAAACCTCTACAAAAAAATGTTGACTTGAAGTAATTGTAGGTGTCCTTATTTGGTAGTCTGTTCTCCTTCTTGCTAATGTTTTCTTTCATTGTTTCTTTATACCTCCCAATTTTTCGCCATCATAACATGTTAAAATAAATATTGATCCCTTTTGGTAGATTTTGGGTCATCCATTATCCTTTTGTAACTCCCCCTTGGCCTTCCCTTTAAACTCATTGGCACTCTTGGCACTCTTGTTTGAGTTGAAGTTGGATCCATTATCTCCCTTAGCTTCCTCTCTATTTCTTGCTTTTGTTCAGTAGTTGTTTCATTAAATCTTTTGTTAATAACTTCAAACTCTGATGCGATATCTTCTGAAAAATGAACCTCGAAAATTTGCTTCAATTATAAGTGTTTCAAATGAGTATGTATTATGCACATAAGAAATGGTGTAGATTATGTAATATATGATACTAACTCATGTGCACAGGGCAATCCCATTGAATATCTTAATTTATGTGCACACTCCAATGCTTGGCAATAATTTAATGTTTTGACTTTATCTTCCTCTTCTTTAATGATTTTCAATGCACTTAGAGAGATATACCCAACAAGATTTATGTATAGTGGACCCGTATATAAACTTCTTACTTGAATCACGCTTTGCCCGAAAGACCTCTTAATATCTGTATGTTATAAGTTAATCATTTGGTCAAACTTCTTCCATACAGTTGTTAAATTACCAATGGAGACATCAAAAAAACTTTCAATTGAGAATGCCCATTTTCTACGCGATTTGTTGTAGCATTTCCCAAGTGTAAATATTTATCTATCCAAGCTAAAAAACATATTCTTTGTAGGGTTCAATCCAATTATTGACGATATACGTGAATACCATTGGATTTTTTTCTGCATAAGCTATTAACATTAGGTTGAACTCCATATTATATTCCGCCTCTATTTTTGCATTCATTAACCGGTGTCATTGACTCAAAAAATGATCGCACTCAATACCTTTTGTAAATAGTTTTCTGAAATGTGCCAAAAAGTTTCTATGGATATGTACTTGGCATTACAATTTTTTGAATGAGGAAAAATAACCTTAATGGCATTCATTAGAGATAACTCTCTATCTGTCACCAACACAATTGGTAGAGAACTCGAATCAAGAATAGATTTAAAGCACTCAAGAGCCCAACAGTAGCTTTGCTCTGCCTCATCTGATAGGAATACAAATGCACCGAAAAATGACAGATTGGTAGAAGTTATCCCAACAATCGATAATAAAGGCATCTGGTACCTATTAGTTTTGTAAGTACAATCCAATTGAAATACAGATGGAAACATGCAGCATAACTTAATAGAAATAGGGTGTGAAAAAAAGCTTTCTAATACTGAAACATCCTCTTTCACTCGACTATAAAATACATATCCAATGTCAGTAACACATTTATAGAGGAACTGAATTGGAGTTCAGCCTCCCAATTCTTGCTTATGAAGAGCCGCTCTTTGATTGTAAATAGTTCTAATTGTTGTAGTATTTCCTTTACTCTTCTACTTTAGAGATGAGAGTATTTTGTGGGGTTTAACACCGGAGGCAAACATACTCTCAACAAGTTGTTCCTTATTTTTTTCCAACCGACCAACATATTCATGTGCCTCTAAATGCACAGAACAATGATTGTGTTTTCCATACAATACTTCCACTCGCCATTCATCCACATACATTTCCTTCTGACCTCTTACTTGAAATGGACACACTAGTTTTTTTGTTAATTTGTTAAAGATTCTCACATTTAAAATCGGATCTAACACCTATATCAGTGACTTTATCAGAACCTAAAATTGTGACAACATAGCTTAGGCTTCTACCAATTTTACGTCCCCAATCGATCAACTCTTTTCTTGACATAAAAAATGAAGTTGTTTGAAAGAACGTGGTCACATCTACACAAATATTGCCATAAAATAATTGAACTAACTAACGTATTCATAAGCAAAACAATGTACAAAACTAAATAATTTTGATAGATGATAATACCATATTCTGATCTTAAAGAAGGTATCTATGTGTTATCCCACTCTTAGCTCCAAGTGATTGTGATTGTTCTATTTAATAAATTAGGTTAAACATCTGGTGTGTAGCAAAATCTTAGAACAAAATAAGAGAACAAATCTAGAGAACAAATTCTAAGAAAAAAGGTAAGATCCAATCGGGGTTGAAGATAACATGAAGATGCCACGATTCCAATAATTTGGCCTTCTAGTGGTACCAAATTTCTGTTATACTAATAATTTTTCCTTTCCTCTTTCATAGGACTATAATTTAGAAATTTGGACATCATCTGAGTTTTTTATAGTGCAACTATGTAAAGATGCATGAATGCGTGGGGTTTTAATGAGATTTGCAGGCTAATTGCTTGATTTTTGGTTATATTGAGAGTTATCATCATAATTTTTTCTATTGGATTTCATTTTCTTAACACTATGTTTAACCAGTCCAGTTCAAATGATCAGCTCTTCCCATGATTGAGAAGAATAGAGAACCCCCTTCTTTGATTAACCACTACATCAAGACCGGAAATAGGTAAATCAAATACCTTGAAACAGCTTGCAGTGAAGTGTCATTTTTGACGTACAGTGGCGCTCCTTGCAGCACAGGTCTACTATGGAGGCGACGGGAGAAAAATCATGAGAATGAGAGAGAAAAATGTCCGATTTCGATGATGACGGGTCTTAAAACGGCCTGCAGCAAAGCTTCTTCTTTGCGGAAGGTGGCGCTCCTTGCGAGAATGACGACGAGCCTCGATCTCTTCCCTCTACCCAATCGAAGTAGCGGTCGTGAGAAGATTTTTAAAAATCGTGTGCACCGAGGAGAAGGAAAACAAGAATGGCTAGGGTTGGAATGAGAGGATTTTAGTTTTTTAAATGGTTTATGTATAATATATAAAAATGACTTAAAAATTTCAAAATATTGGTTTGTATATAGCCAATTTTGGTTTGTCTATAACAACATCCTTATAAAATTATCATACCTCCCACCTACTATATGCCACCCTCTCTCTCTCTCTTTCTTTCTCTCTCTCCCTCTAATTCTCTCTCATCGCCTCTCTCTTCCTATTATTATATATATTATGTGCCTCTCTCCCTAATAATATATAATATTATTAAATAATATATCTCTTGGGTATAATACCTGCAGCCCTCTCTCCCCCTCCCTCCTCTCTCTGGATCTGGATCCTTTGGAATTTATATGTGAAATCCACTCTAGAGTTGTCGGGTTAGCAGCCATTGGATGAAAATCCACGGACTAGATTTAAGTCTTATAAAAAAAAATTAAATACTTTTTCCCACTTTTCGTTGGACCTATTTTCTCCCGCTGCATTCCCATTTTTCCCGCACGCAAATTGAGGCACCAACGTCTATAGCGCTTGAATCACTTCTATGATCCTCTCTGGTGTCGGCATCTACCTTACTTGCATCGTAGATCTCATCTTCTCCGGCGCCGACGTCTATCTCGCTTGAATCGCTTCTCTCATCCTCTCCGGCGTCGGCGTCTACCTAGCTTGAATCGCAAATCTCATCTTCTTTGTTGGAAACTGATCATGATTACTTACATCTCGCACTCGCACATTATATTTCTACCATTCTTTTAGCGCATCTTACCTTTCTTCTAACTCCTACTCTATAATTTTATACCTTCATTTTCCAAAAATCTTGCTTCTCTCTACGACATGATTAGTTGTTGTTTTATATGCCCAAACCATCTTAATTTTTTTCTGGATTTAATGTTATTAAGAAATAAGGTGTTATTGATAAGGGGTTGAATCTATGGTCTCTGGTGGTATGTGGTTGTTTTATTTTATTAAACATGAAATGTTAATGGTCATCAAAGGTGCATATGTTTGGGTTATATGCTGCATCTACTTGTTTTATTAATGAGGTGAGATGGGTAAGCTATCATAGCATAATATGCATTAAAAGAGCTATAAATCCCAATATCTGAACATTGTTTGTCTCTTTATTGGATTAGAAGTTAATTGTCTTTTGACTAATTATGATTTTTATTATCCCATGTAAATGGCTAATGTTGATTCAAGTTGGATACCTAGAGAGGGTATGGAATTTTATACTTTAGAGGAGGCATAGTATTTTTGGATATTTTATGTGGGGGAAATGGATTTTAATGTTCGTAAGTACTATGCAAGTAAAAGTAAGAAAGATAATATGGTTACATCTAGAAGGTTTTTATGCAGTAAGCAAGGACATCGAGAGAATGGTAAATGCGATCATCTAATGATTGAACCAAGACCAGAAAAAGGGACTGATTGTTCAGCTCACAGGGGAATTATATTCAATAGAAGCACGGGTAACTATTATGTTCATGAATTTATACCAGAGCACAATCGTATACTTCACTATGTAGAATACACTCATATTCTCTCATCTCAAAGGACAATAACGGGCGTTCAAGCTTTTGAAGTTCAATTAGCCAATGACTCTGGTCTAACACAAAAGAATTCTTTTGACTTCTTTAGTAACCAAGCTGGAGGACAAGCCAACCTCTGATTCACTCAAAGAGATCAAAAAACATTATCTCAAAAGCAAATGATAGAGAGAAATGGCGCATGGAGAAATTGGGGTTTTTATTGTATTATTTTCAGGAAAAAAACATTAGACGATCCATCCTTTTTATGCAGTTTAGTTAGATAATTCAGATCAAGTGACTTATATTTTTGGGTTGACAGCAGAGTGCACTCTGATTATGAGCTTTTTGGGGATATGATAACCTTTGACACCACTTTTGCTACAAACAAAGAGTATAGACCATTTGGAGTTTTTGCTAGCTTCATTTAATATCAAGGAATCATAATATTTGGGGTGGCTCTATTATATGATGAGATGATTGATTCTTTTATATGGTTGTTTTAGACTTTTTTAGAATCTCACGATCAAAAAAAACCCTAAGATAATGTTTAGATATTAAGATGTCGCAATGACAAAGCAATAAGTAAAGTTATCCCAGAAACCAGGCATGGCTTGTGCACTTGGCATTTGATGCAAAATGGGATAAAACACCTTGTAATCTAATGAAGGATGGTTCATATTTTTTAAGCAAGTTTAAAAAAATTATGTTTGAATATGAGAGTGAGGAGAAATTTGAAGTTGTTTGGAATCAACTATTATCATCATTTTCAGTTGAAGAAAATATTTTGTTAACTTCTATTTATAAGATTAAAGAGAAGTGGGCAAAATGTTATATGAAAACTGCAATTAATTTAGGGGTGAGGATCACCCAACTTAGTGAGAGTTTAAACGGAGACATAAAGGATTACTTAAAGTCCAATTTTGACTTGGGATCTTTTTTCAAACATTTTGAAAGGGTGATCGATGACAAAAGGTATAAAGAGCTACAAGAAGAATTTGATTCAAGAGAAAAATGCCAAGACTAAAGGTCAAGTCCCTACCACTTTTGCAATAAGCTGGGAGCACTTATACACCAATGATATTTGAAAATTTTCAGGATGAATGGGAAAGTGTTTATCTACATTTATAAAACATCGGCATTAAGATAATGCATGATTAATAGCATATTGTATTGAAGAAGGTGAATATATGGTATCATCTCACAAAATAAATGAAATTGTATCCTGTCAGTCTATGAAGTTTGACATGTTTGGCATTTTGTGTTCTCATGCATTAAAGGTTCTAAATTTGTTAGATATAGAATCAATCCCAGAAAAATATATTTTGAGGCGATAGATACGATGTGCTAGAGATGGGATTATGGAGAAGACAGATAGAGATATTGAGGTGAAGAGTTTCATATACATGTTTTTTTTATATGTACTCTTAGTATTATGTTCTAAATTAATTTATTTTATTTGTTTTAGGGTTCTATGAAATTAGACATGACAAATCGCTACAAAGAGTTATGTCCTATGTTAGATAAATTATCCTCAAAGGCTTCTAAAACTCAAGAAAGATATCTTTTGTTGAAAGAGGAGATTAATAAAATGAACGAGTATCTTGATGAAAATCAAGGAATTCAATGTCATGAGAATAACATAACAATGTGTATATGGGTGTTTCCTTGTCCGAAAGAATTGATCAGACTTCAATGGATCATCCACTTCTAAATGCAAAGGGGATAAAGAAAATAGAAGGGCAAAAGGTGGAAAATGATTAAAAAGTTGGGTTGAAAAACAACCTAAAAAGAGGGAGAAAAGAACAAACTTCTTGAACATAAAAGAGGTAGGCAAGCAATTGAAGCCTACACAACTATCAACACCTACACAACTATCAACATCTACATGTTTTGGTGGAGTATTAGATGATTCAAGCCTATTTATTGATAAGGAAGGATTCAATTTTTTAAAGCTTTAAAGTTTTAGTGAAGTTGTGTTTGTAAGTGTTATGTATCGTTGTTTAAATTTATTTTGCTTTTTATATAGGTTGTTGTGTGTATCTGTTTTTCATATAGGTTTATCATGACTGGTTAAACAAGCACTGAATTCTTGGGCTGATGTAGCTTTAGCTCTATTTTCTAATTGATCTTATGTTATTTTATTTGCTTTTTAATTTTCCACCTGACTTTCTCAGTCTTCCTCGGCTGATGATTTCTGTATTATGGAACTAACATCAGCATTATGAGAAGAAGCTCCAGTGTACATTTGAATAATGATAAGATACTCACAATGATTTTAGCTTGTTAAGTTTAGCAAGTGATGGAGGTATAGATCCACTCATTGTATTGCTAGAGACATCCATGGAAAATAAACAAGACATGCAAACGAGAGATAAAAACACAAACAATTTACCATACGTTAAAAGAGATGGGCAGAAAGACAATTTACGATTAAAAAAGATAACTTTTAAATTCTTCCTAGAAGTTATCTAACAGGCATGACCCAAGATATCAAAGGGAGACTTCTCCATACATGGCATACTACTTGCATTGTGGGCGGTGTATTAGTACTAGTACCTGTTATTGTATTAGCCTCGACAATAATAAAAAATAAGAGCTAGCAGAGAATACATAGAATTCAATAGGTATGTTAATGAAAAAGGTAATCTTCAAAGATCCATATACTCTTCCCCAATTAATAAATGTAAAGTGGAATAATAGACATTAGTTTTTATAAAAATTGCTATCTATGCTCGAATAGACATCAGTTTTTATAAAAACTACTATCTATTGTAGGGTTCAGAGCAGAATAGACAGTTGTTTTTATAAAAACTTCTGTCTATTCCCCCTCAACAAAATTTATAATTACAATTGCATAATATTACAAAATTCATGGCTCTGCATCGGGTTGCTGGCGAGGTTGAGAAGCTCTTCCATTTTGGCAGATGATGAGGAAGCTCGTCATTGTCTCCGTCAATTCTGGCAGTTTTCTCAGGCGAATGATGCGAAGAATTAAATCCCACCACTGTCGCCCAAGATGGAGTTTTGTATGAGGATAACTTTTGTAATATTATGCGATTGTTTTTTTATAAGACTTAAATCTTATCAGTGGATTTTCATCCAATGGATGCAAACCCGGCAACTCCAGGGTGTATTTCCCGTATGAAATCCAGAGGATCCGGATCCCCTCTTTCTCTCTCTTTCTCTCTCTCTCCCCAGCTCTCCGCTACCCTCCCCTCACTCAGCTTCCCTCTCTCTCTTCTCTCTGTCTCTCTCTCTTTCACTTGTTTTTTACAGTAAATAGGTGTAGGTGGGGTACGATTTTTCATTATTTAATGATAAAAAGATCGGATGACATCAGAATTATCAATCCAGATAGCGACCGCTATTCGAATTTTGAAATCATGCAGAAGTATTTATTTTAAAATATATATATATATATATATATGGCATACGTGTATTGTTGCATGAATGAAGCCCACTCAGATTTATTTAATTTATTGGGTTACTATCAAGCTTGCTCCTAGATTAATTTGAAATATCCTTAATGATGTATGAACAAACCTGTGCATAACCTAAGTGGTCCTGAAGTTAGTTTAATCGAGCTGATGAATTTGCCTCTAAATAATTTCGAACTGGTCACCACTCGTGGAATAGAAAAGACAAATCAAGATTTTGGCTTTCTTTTCAATATTATCTCTAAGTAATACTGAATTGGCCGCCACTCTTAGAGCAAAGCGGACAGATCAAATTTTCAGCTTTTATTTCAATACGGCCTCTAAATAATACTGAATTGACCGCCACTCATGAAGCATAGTGAATAGATTGAGATTCTGGCTTTTATTTCAGTACTGTCTCTAAATAATACTCAACTGGTCTCCACTCTTTGAGTAGAGCGCACAGATCGAGGTTTTAGCTTTTATTTCAGTACTACCTCTAAATAATATCGAACTGGTTTTCGTTGGTTGAGCAGGGCAGACAGATCGAGATTTTGGCATTTTTTTCAATATTATCTATAATAATGCCGAACTGGCTGCCACTCTTGGAGCAGAGCAAATTGATCGATATTTCTGCTTCCACTACAAGAAAAACTTGCCTTTAGTGATAAAATATAATAAGTCACTAAAAACATATCTATAGTGACGAATTACAAATGTTAGCCACTAAAGAGATATTTTTAGTGGAAAAATAAATGTTTAGTCACTAAAGACACATCTTTAGTGACTAAAGAAACTTTGGTCACTAAAGGCAAAAAATTAGTGACAAAAATTTAGTGATAAAATATATTTTATCACTAGAGACATATCTATAGTGACGAATTAAAAGTTTAGTCACTAAAAAACATTTTTTTTTGACAAAGTCAAAGTTTGGTCACTAAAGACACATATTTAGTGACCAAAGAAAACTTCGGTCACTAAAGAAAATTTTAGTGACAAAAATGTTGGGTATTGCATCCATAATAACCCAGATTTCCATGAAGTCACTCTTGAACTAAGATGAATTTAGTTTTATTTGATATCTTGGTTTAAGTTATGTGTTTGCAGATCATCATTGTTAAGTGTACACCAATGTCAGTCTACAGTGGGTCATGAACACTGGACCATACAGTGTAATCCCTCACTGTGTGATCCAAGGTGTTGACTCACGTGTAGTCTCTCAATTGGGATACACTTCATATTCAAGCACTTGGATCAAGGAATGAAGATTGGATTCTTGAAGAGTAGAGAAAATTTCCTAAGTCTAGAATTTCTCTAAGTCCACCTCTCGAGAAGTCCATGATAGTTCTCGAGAAGTAGACTTAGCAGAACTCGAGAAATTCCTCTAGTTCTCGAGAAGCCAAGACTAGTTCTCGAGAAACCTTTTATAGTTCTCGAGAATTCAATCTGAGGTTATCGAGAAGTTCCAGCCTTTTTTATCGAGTAGTCAGAGACAGTCGCAAAATTATTCTAAGTCCCTCTTTCGAGAAGTCTATCTTAGTTCTCGAGAACTTAGTCTCTAGTTCTCGAGAAGTCAGCATAGTTCACGACTATACGATTTGGCTTTCGAGTAATAGTTCTCGAGAAGTCTAGTTAGTTCTCGAGTAGACTCAACGCCATTGTTCTCGAGTACTAACTTAAGTCCATATAGTCTAGTTCTCGAGAAGTCAGCCTGTTCTCGAGAACTAATTTATACTTCTCGAGAACTGCTGCCAAATTTTTCTGATATTTACTTAAGTCCAGATCGACGAGTTTTTTCAAATGAGACATCGTGATTGGTCCACGTGTCGTCATTAATGTTAATTATAACCATTAGGGGAAATCATATATAATGTCTTTTCATCAAGACCAACCCTAAGCGGAAAATCGTATTTCTCAATTATTGTGATCGGTCGTCTCTCTCTCTAAGAAGAACAAAACTTTCAGCCATCGCTGCCGCTCAACGTAAAGATCGACACTTCTATTTTCGATCAAGAAAGGCTTGCTATTCAAGGATATTTCATCTTCTCATTATCAAGTAGGTCTAAGATTTATCAGATCAGATTTCTCAACTCTTCTTCAATATTTTCTGCAAAAGCCGCAAGTTCAAGAAGAAGACCTAGAGTTGAATTTTTCCAGATCTGAGACAAAATTTCTGTTTGTGTTTTTCTTTAAATCTCTCTGTAAATTTTGTAGGAGATTAATCTCCGAGTTGTAGGAAGTTTTCATCTTCCGAGTGTTGATCCTTTTGGATCGAGATTATAGGAACTTGGTTCCGAGGCGTAGGATTGGATTTCAATCCGAGATAGTGGAGTAGCCGAGTCTAGAAATTTACTAGATCGGTGAGAGAAAGTGGACGTACCCAAGGTTTGTGGAACCACTATAAATCTTCTTGTCTTCTATGATCTAGATAAAAATGAGATTACACTTGTCTCTCTGGATAAGAAAGCTAAAAATATTATAGCAAGTGCAGTCGATGACTCGATGCTACAGAACCTGATTCATTGCTAATCTACTAAGGAGATATGGCAGTCACTAGTCACTCTGATGGAAGGTACTGAAGAAGTGAGGGATGACAGAAGATCCCTGTTGAACAAGAAGTATGAAGCCTTCAAGCAAGGGCCAAAGGATACCATTGCAGATACATTTGAGAACTTTTTCAAAATATTCAATGGTCTCAGAGTTTATGGCAGAGTCTTCACCAATGGAGAACTAAATGACAAGTTCCTAAGAACATTAACCAAGGAATTGGACAATAAGGTATGTGCTATCCAGGAATTTGGAAAGCTAGCTACGATATTTTCTCAGAATCTCTTCGGGAAGCTGATGTCGTATGAGCTTCAACTCAACACGAGGAAAGCTGAAGAAGAGAAGAGCAGGTCTACATCCAAAGAGAAGTCTGTTTCTTTAAAGGAAGACACCTCCAGAAAGTCAAAGTCTACCTCTCCAACCCCAGCACAAGAAGTTAGTGAAGAAGAAAACTCAGAGCAAAGTACCTCAGGATCTGAGCTATCTGAAGGAGAATTCTGCTTACTATCACGGCAGTTCAAGAAATACTTGAACAAGAAAAGCAATGGAAGGGCAAGGATGCCTCTCACAGAAGATCATGACATGACGGTGATCGACACAGAAAAGGCTCAAGCAGCCACGATAGTGATAAGTAAAGTTTGTTTTAAAGAAGATAGATGTGGTTTTATATAATCTTTTACGTATATAAGTCTATCTCTTTGTTTACTTACTTATATCCTGTGGATTAAGGCAAGAGTACCTATCGCATAGGAGTATAGTATTTTGTAGAAGATATCAAGGTCGTATTTTTCCTGGGATCGGTGTTAATTATTCTACTTTTTAGAACTGACTATTATTTTATCGAAAGAACGGAGTTGGGTTTATGTTTAAAAACTAAAGATAGAAAAATATATATACGTGATTTTCTTAAGATAGGGACTTAGAATTTAGTCCTTGATTTCAGAATCAATTTGAGTGGATATTAATTCGCCTATTAAAGAACAACTTTATTTCTTAATTATCTAACTTAACGAGAGGGTTCCTTTGGTAGCATCACTGACTCGAAAGTACGACCGGGAAGGCTTGCGTTTAAACGGGTTAACGTAAACGTAGTGTCTCGTCACCTGGTATATGATCAATTAAGAAAACCCTAGTTAGGATAACTAGAAAGTAGAGTTGAAATAGTTGAAAATAGTATCCAGCCCAGAGCTCATCTTGACCAAGTGCTAAGGGTTCTTAGCCTCTTCTCAGGATGGGGGCGGTATAAAGTACAGAAAATAATATCTACCTATCTATCTCAATCCAGGATTTAAGCTTTCGCTTCACCTTTGTTGTTGAGATAGGGTAGTAAAATTTTGCAGCGCTTCCGCACTATCTGAATTCAGGACTTAGGCTTTCGCCTCGCCTTTCTTTCGGAATAGTGTGAAAGAATAGGGTTTTGAAAATAAAATTGAAAGCAGTTTTACACTATCTTAATCCAGGACATAAGCAGAGCTTCACCTTTCATTCGGGATAGTATAAAGAAAATAAAGTAAAAGAAAGCAATAAAGTACTCAGAATTGAAATTGAAAGAGCCTATTTTATAAAGTCCGAAAATATTACAACTTTCTAAAAAGCTGAAAATAAAGCTGAAAATTACAACTTACAGAACTTTAGAATACTTGAAAGCTACTACCAGTTCCTTGTTAGAGAGCTGGGGAGTCCTAACAGTTCTTAAGGAATCTGCTGGAGTTCAATTGAATTTACAAATCCCTGCCGGTCTATTTATAGAAAAAATTTTCAGGTGACACGCCCCCTGACACGGGCGTGTCGGGTACGGCGTGACAGGGTCACGGGCATGACATACAGGCTGTCGGGACAGGTGGCAAGCCAGCTGGAGATTTGGATAGACTTGAACTGGTCACGGGCGTGTCGAAACGGGTCACGGGCGTGTCATGCATGTACTTCAACAGGCGGCACGGGGCGTGGCGACAGCGCGGCAACTTGCTGGACTTCTGGATAGTTTGTGTGGATGTAACAAACTCTTCTACTCCTTGGTTCGCAGACTTGGCTAACTATTTAGTAGCCCGAGTCCTTCCAAAAGCTTTTTCATTTCAAGAAAAGAAGAAATTCTTTTCTGACTTCAAAAAGCTTGATAAGTAAAGTTTGTTTTAAAGAAGATAGATTTGGTTTTATATAATCTTTTACGTATATAAGTCTATCTCTTTTTTTACTTACTTATATCCTGTGGATTAAGGCAAGAGTACCTATCGCATAGGAGTATAGTATTTTGTAGAAAATATCAAGGTCGTATTTTTCCTGGGATCGGTGTTAATTATTCTACTTTTTAGAACTGACTATTATTTTATCGAACGAAAAGAGTGGAGTTTATATTTTAAAAACTAAAGATAGAAAAATAAATATACGTGATTTTATTAAGATAGGGACTTAGAGTTTAGTCCTTGATTTCAGAATCAATTTGAGCGGATATTAATTCGCCTATTAAAGAACAACTTTATTTCTTAATTATCTAACTTAACGAGAGGGTTCCTGTGGTAGCATCACTGACTCGAAAGTACGACCGGGAAGGCTTGCGTTTAAACTGGTTAACGTAAACGTAGTGTCTCGTCACCTGGTATATGATCAATTAAGAAAACCCTAGTTAGAATAACTAGAAAGTAGAGTTGAAATAGTTGAAAATAGTATCCAGCCCAGAGCTCATCTTGACCAAGTGCTAAGGGTTCTTAGCCTCTTCTCAGGATGGGGGTGGTATAAAGTACAGAAAATAATATCTACCTATCTATCTCAATCCAGGATTTAAGCTTTCGCTTCACCTTTGTTGTTGAGATAGGGTAGTAAAATTTTGCAACGCTTCCGCACTATCTGAATTCAGGACTTAGGCTTTCGCCTCGCCTTTCATTCGGAATAGTATGAAAGAATAGGGTTTTGAAAATAGATTTGAAAGCAGTTTTACACTATCTTAATCCAGGACATAAGCAGAGCTTCGCCTTTCATTCGGGATAGTATAAAGAAAATAAAGTAAGAGAAAGCAGTAAAGTACTCAGAATTGAAATTGAAAGAGCATATTTTATAAAGTCCGAAAATATTACAACTTTCTAAAAAGCTGAAAATAAAGCTGAAAAATTACAACTTACAGAACTTTAGAATACTTGAAAGCTACTACCAGTTCCTTGTCAGAGAGCTGGGGAGTCCTAACAGTTCTTAAGGAATCTGCTGGAGTTCAATTGAATTTACAAATCCCTGCCGGTCTATTTATAAAAAAAAATTTCAGGTGACACGCCCCCTGACACGGGTGTGTCGGGTAGGGCGTGACAGGGTCACGGGCGTGACATACAGGCTGTCGGGACAGGTGGCAAGCCAGCTGGAGATTTGGATAGACTTGAACTGGTCACGGGCGTGTCGAAACGGGTCACGGGCGTGTCATGCATGTACTTCAACAGGCGGCACGGGGCGTGGCGACAGCGCGGCAGCTTGCTGGACTTCTGGATAGAATTTGGTTAGGTCACGGGCGTGTCGCCTTTGGCACGGGCGTGTTCAGCAGGCGTGACCATCAATTTCCTGGGTTTGATCTGTCCAGAAAAATAGCAGAAAAACGGGATTAAAAAGAGCTGTCACGCCCTAGGTCACGGGCGTGACCTAGGGGCGTGACCTAAGAAAAAAATACAAAATTTCAGAAAAAAACTTAGAATTTAATTTTAAAACAGAAAAATACAATATAATAAAATTAGTTAGTTTTATATAATAAAAACTAAGGTTTTTATTTATAAATATGTATATTTAATATGAAATAAAATTGTATATTTTTATACTCATCAAATACCCCCATACTTAGATTTTGCTATTCCAGAGCAATAATAGAGTTGAGTATTTTTACAAAGTTAATAAATTTTCTATTTACTATCAATTTAATTCTTCAAGATAAAATAGGTATAAACATCCGGTGAATAAAGATTTTGAATGTTATCGTACATATCATTGATACCAGAGTTAGAATTTATAGCCATAAAAGTTTTTGAAAACAAATAGTAAGCATATATTAAAATCAGATATAACAAGGATAGATTGGCTTTATGATTACTATGTCTTTATACGAGATATTTTGGAAATATGCATTCTATTATTTATGCTCTCTCAAAATTTTAAACAAAAATAGAATATCAACTTTGGAAGGGTGGAATTTTTACCTATACAATAGGTTTTTGTAGAAGTGATAGATTTTTGTATTCTATCATCTTTTTATCTAAGTTATGCGTTGTTATAACTACTAAGGAATGTAATTCCGAAGTGGCAAAAAATTACAAAGCATACTTGAGTTTTTAATTGAATCCAATGTATATTTAGAGGAGCACATACTCCTTTCCATATAATCTTTTCATATTTATTGGATGCCTATGTGTACGGAATGAAATCTTATTCCCATTGACATAAGATCTTTTCTTTTACTAGGAGCACATACTCCTAGATACTTGCTTGCGTAAGAAAACATGCCAAGTAAAAATAATTAAATATTCAAGAGTTGGATAAAAAATTTTGAGAGCAACTATAATAGTTTGTATTTCTTATATTTCGTTAAGAATGGAGTAAGGATAATTACAGTCTATAATTGTTTGGTGAACATAATATGTTTGCTTCTATTGTATATATATGTATTTCTTTTGATATTGAAAGCAGGCTTGCTAAAATAATAACTCTGATTATAATGAAATTTACAAGATAGGATTTTACAAATTTATTCCGGATATTTATATCTATCTAGTTATGAGAAGGAGTAGTAAATTTGAAAATTGAATAATTTGCATTTTTGATCAACACAGATTTTTGGAATATATTTACATAGTATGGTTTTGAAAATTTTGAATTGTTTTGGTGAGTACTAAAATAAACAATACTTTTATAGAAAACATATAAGAAATATCATAAAAGTGAAAATAACTTGCAGCTAAAAAGAACCCCCATACTTATGTTAGGCATATGTATGAAGTGAAAAATATGTACAGAATATACAAAAGCATAAAAGATGGAAATATACAAAGGAATTTATATTTCGAGGTTATGGAGTAGTGTTAGGGTTTCAGGTTCTTTTTGAAAAGGGTCCCCAGTAAAATATAGTTTTAAACGGTGCCCGTTTACTTTGAAAGTTCCTAGTTCAGGGTGAGAAATAAGAACGATCCCATATGGCCAGGTTTGTTTAACAGTATAGGGTCCGGTCCATCGGGATTTTAATTTTCCTGGAAATAATTTAAAGCATGAGTTATATAGTAGGACAAGATCACCTGGTGAAAAAGATTTTGGAAATTTAATTTTCCTATCATGATAAAACTTAGATCGCTCTTTATAAAATTTATTATTTTCATAGGCGTTTGCACGCCATTCCTCAAGTTCATTGAGTTGAAATTTACGTTGTTCGGCGGCTAAGTTTGTATCTAAGTTAAGAAATTTGAGCGCCCAGTATGCGCGATGTTCTAATTCTACAGGTAGGTGACATGCTTTTCCATATACTAAACGATAAGGTGTACAACCGATCGCAGTTTTGAATGCTGTACGGTAGGCCCAAAGTGCATCATCTAATTTGAGGGACCAATCTTTTCGATTGGTATCTACAGTTTTTTCTAATATGCGCTTTAGTTCTCTATTGACTACCTCCACTTGGCCGCTTGTTTGGGGGTGATAAGCGGTAGCGAGTTTATGAGTAACTCCATATTTGGCTAACACTTTAGCCATCTGGGTGTTACAAAAATGAGTACCTCGGTCGCTAACTATTGCCCTAGGCGTGCCAAAACATGAAAATAAGGTTTTCAGAAATTTAACGACGACTCTCGAGTCAGCGGTGGGTAAAGCTTGCGCTTCAGCCCATCGTGAAACGTAATCGACCGCTACTAAAATATAACGATTTTTAAAAGAAGGAGGTAAAGGGCCTACAAAATCTATGCCCCACAGATCAAAAATTTCACATTCTAAGTAAAAGTTTTGGGGCATTTCGTCCCGACGGGAAATGTTACCTGACCGTTGGCAGCGGTTGCAAACGCTTACCAATTTTTGAGCGTCCTTGAATAAAGTAGGCCAAAAGAAACCTGCTTCAAGGGTTTTACGTGCAGTCCGGTTGGATTGATAATGTCCGCCGGTTGGTCCTTCGTGGCAGTGCCGTAGTATTTTTAGTCCTTCCTCGTTCGAAATACATCTTCGAATTACTTGGTCGGCACAGACTCGGAATAAATACGGGTCTTCCCAAAAGTAGTTTTTCAAGTCAGAAAAGAATTTCTTCTTTTCTTGAAATGAAAAAGCTTTTGGAAGGACTCGGGCTACTAAATAGTTAGCCAAGTCTGCGAACCAAGGAGTAGAAGAGTTTGTTACCTTTTCGAGGGCGAGGAGACTTTCTTCAGGGAATTTATCTTCGATGTCGGCTTCCACGAGTGTATCTGTTGCAGCATTCTCTAGTCGAGAAAGATGATCGGCTGCTAAATTCTCTGCGCCTTTCTTATCTCGGATCTCTAAATCAAATTCTTGTAATAAGAGAATCCAACGTAATAAACGGGGTTTGGCATCTGCTTTTGTTAGTAAATATTTTAAAGCAGAATGATCCGTAAAAACTATAACTTTCGATAGTGTAATATAAGATCTAAACTTATCAAATGCAAATACAATCGCCAGTAGTTCCTTTTCCGTGGTCGTGTAATTGGTTTGTGTGGATGTGAGAGTTTTACTTGCATAATAGATAGGATGAAAATATTTGTCTACTCGTTGTCCTAAGACAGCTCCTACCGCATAATCACTCGCATCACACATGATCTCAAAAGGAAAGGACCAGTCTGGGGCAACTAAAATAGGAGAGTTGATAAGTTTATCTTTAATAATATTGAATGCTACTAAGCATTCACTATCGAATATAAATGGGGCTTCTTTTTCTAATAAATGAGTTAACGGTTTTGTTATTTTAGAGAAATTTTGAATGAACCGTCTATAGAAACCTGCATGGCCTAAGAAACTTCGAATAGATTTTACATTTGTTGGAGGAGGAAGTTTTTCAATTATTTCTATTTTGGCCTTATCGACCTCGATTCCCTGGGAAGAAATTTTATGACCGAGAACTAAACCTTCGCGGACCATAAAATGGCATTTCTCCCAGTTCAACACTAAATTCGTGTCTTCACAGCGTTGAAGAACACGAGCGAGGTTATCTAAACACGTATGGAATGAGTCTCCAAATACGGAGAAGTCATCCATAAATACTTCCATAACGTCCTCTACTAACTTGCCAAAAATAGCTAGCATACATCTTTGAAATGTAGCTGGCGCATTACAAAGTCCAAATGGCATTCGCCTATAGGCGAAAGTACCAAAGGGGCAAGTGAACGTAGTTTTCTCTTGGTCTTCAGGGGCTATGGGAATTTGTAAATACCCTGAATAACCATCAAGAAAACAATAATATGAGTGACCCGAGAGTCGCTCTAATATTTGATCTATAAATGGTAGTGGAAAGTGATCTTTACGGGTGGCATCATTTAATTTTCGATAATCGATGCACATCCTCCAACCCGTAACAGTACGTGTTGGAATAGTTCATTATTAGCGTTTGGCACTACCGTTATACCGCCCTTCTTAGGGACGACTTGTACGGGACTAACCCATGTGCTATCTGAGATTGGATAGATAATTCCTGCGTCTAATAATTTCATTACTTCAGCTTTTACGACATCCTTCATATTAGGATTTAAACGTCGTTGGGGCTGGATAGATTTACGAGGGTTATCTTCCAAAAATATTTTATGTGTACAAAAAGATGGGTTAAGTCCTTGGATATCAGAAATTTGCCATGCTAATGCACGGCGATGTTGTTTTAACACTTCTATTAATTCAGACGTTTTCTTATCATTTAATTCGGCAGAAATGATAACAGGGAGTTTAGATTCGGCTTCAAGGAAAACGTATTTTAAATGTGCAGGAAGTGTTTTCAGCTCGAGGGTTGGTGGTTTTTCATATGAAGTTGGAGTTTTTAAAGTTGTAGAAGTTAAAGATATAAAAGGTTCTAAAGGGTCATCGGTAGGCATTTCATTTGAAATGGGTAAGTCTGCCAAGTCTGATTCTTCTACCGTTATTGAAAATAAATCAGAATAGGGAAAACCATTTTCCTCAAAAGAGGCTTCCGCAAGGTAGCAGGAATCGTCATTTATTAAAGAATTTTTCATAGAGGGATCTATATCGATAGTAACTTCGTCATCTCCTACTCGTAAGAGAAGTCTACCGTTACTTACGTCTATTATCGCGCGAGAGGTTGCGAGAAAAGGACGACCGAGAATTATGGGAACATCGGCGTCTTCCTCTATGTCAAGAATAACAAAGTCTACCGGGAAGATAAACTTGTCTATTTTGACCAGAACATCCTCTACTATTCCTACTGGATATTTAATAGAACGATCTGCTAATTGGATGCTCATTTTAGTTGGGCTGGGGTTACCTAATCCTAGTTTTAGAAAGAGCGAGTAGGGCATTAAATTTATGCTAGCACCTAAATCTGCTAACGCATCTTTTATTAATAGATTACCGAAAAGACACGGGATAGAAAATCGTCCCGGATCGTTTAATTTTGGGGGTAATTTATGTAATAAAACGGCTGAACATTCGGCGTTAAGAAAAACTCTCGAAATATCTTCGAGTTTCTTTTTATTTGAAAATAACGCTTTTAAATATTTTGCGTATTTAGGCATTTGTACAATTGCCTCGCAGAAAGGTATATTGATTTGAATTTGTTTTAGCATTTTTAGAAAATTTTTATATTGTTTATCTTCTCGCTCATCTTTTAGTTTGGATGGATAAGGTAAAACAACATGTGTGGAAGAAATTCGCGGGGGTTGAGGAGGCAGAGTCGTAACGGGAAGTGGTGTAGGAAGGCTAACCTTAGCTTCTTTTTCTATCCTAACGGGTGGTGGTAGCTCCCTGCCACTTCGTAGTTGAACGGCTTGTCAACTTGGGTTACTGGAATGGCCAGTATCCCGCGGATTTGGTTCCGTATTTCCTGGCAATTTACCAGGTTGGCGTTCCGATAGCATTTTTGAAATTTGTCCAATTTGTGTTTCTAAGTTTTTAATTGATCCGGTCAAGTTCCGGATATTGGACTCATTAATACTGACATATTTCGTAAATATGTCTTCTATCGGGGTTGGCCTAAATTGGTTCGGTGGTGGTGGTGGTGTTTGTGGTTGTGGGGGTTGCGGTGCAAATCCAATTGGATTTGCAGTCGGTGGGCGTTGAGCATTATTGGGGTTGCTCCACGAAAAATTAGGATGGTTCCTATATCCTGGATTATAAGAATTATTATTTAAGTTCATATTAGGATTATAGGAAGGTCTATAAGAGTTCCCCATATAATCGATTTCTTCAATTATATTATTATTCGGATTCCAAGTAGTGGCGGAGGAAGCAGATATTCCAGCCAATTGTTTAGTTAGGTTTTCTACTTGGAGTGCTAAAGTAGAAGAAGTGTCGAGCTCATATATCCCAGCTTGTTTAGGGTGTGACCTTGGCACGTTCCACTGGTACGCATTCATGGCCATTTCCTCAAAGAGGGTTTGAGCGGCCTCGGGGGTTTTGTTATTAAGCGTGCCCCCAGCGGCAGCATCAATGGCTTGTCTGGTTTGAATATTCAAACCATTATAAAATATTTGTACCTGGAGCCAAGTTGGCAGTGCGTGATGTGGACACCAACGTAGATATTCCTTAAAACGTTCCCAAGTCTCATAAAGAGACTCAGACTCGCCCTGCACAAAGGAAGAAATATCCGCACGTAGACGTGCGGTTTTTGCAGGTGGAAAATACTTTGTAAGGAATTTCTCAGTCATTTCAGCCCAAGTGGTAATAGATCCTCTGGGGAGAGAACCTAGCCACTGTTTGGCTTTCGTTCGTAAAGAAAAAGGAAATAAGCGAAGACGGATGGCATCATCAGTGACGCCATTTATCTTAAATGTGTCGCATATTTCTAAGAAGTTTGACAAGTGCGTGTTTGGATCTTCGTCGGGCAATCCATCGAATTGAACAGAATTTTGAATCATTTGGATTATACTCGATTTAATCTCGAAGTTATTATTAGCAATTGGTGGACGAACGATACTAGACCCGGTGTCATCTAAATTAGGTCGTGCATAATAAGACATGGTCCTTTGGGGGACCACCTCTGGCATTTGTTGTTGCTCTGCTGCCATTTCTTGAACGTGTGCGGTGCCTACAGACTCTTCCAGATTTAACACGAGCTCTTGATTCAGAGATCGGAGGCGCCTGCGAAAGGTGCGTTCGATTTCAGGATCAAGTCCAAGAGTTAAATCAGATGGAGTTCTGCGGGTCATACACTAAAAAAGACTTTTGTATAAAATAAAAAAAAACTAAGTAAAAAAAACACAAATACAAACACACAAAAAGGCTTAAAAACGGAAAATAACTAAAAACAGGTTATTTTTATTTTATATAAAACAAGTTTTTTATAAAAGAAGTTTTATAATAAAAGCAGGTTTTTTATTATAAATTACTTTTCAATTTTTTTTTTTTCAAGTTTTATATAAAATACGTTAAATAGTAGGTTAGGTTTTTCTGTTAGAATTCGTTAGTGGTTAATAAACTTGTTAATAAAAAAATAGGTTTTATAAAAACAAAGTTTTAAATTCAGGGAATTTTATTTTTGTTTTATTTTTATAAAAACTAAAGTTTTTAAATAACAAGAAAAAGAAAAGATAAAATTAATAGCGTTCTTTTATTTTCAAATATTAACACAAATAAACTAATCCCCGGCAACGGCGCCAAAAAGCTTGATAAGTAAAGTTTGTTTTAAAGAAGATAGATTTGGTTTTATATAATCTTTTACGTATATAAGTCTATCTCTTTTTTTACTTACTTATATCCTGTGGATTAAGGCAAGAGTACCTATCGCATAGGAGTATAGTATTTTGTAGAAAATATCAAGGTCGTATTTTTCCTGGGATCGGTGTTAATTATTCTACTTTTTAGAACTGACTATTATTTTATCGAACGAAAAGAGTGGAGTTTATATTTTAAAAACTAAAGATAGAAAAATAAATATACGTGATTTTATTAAGATAGGGACTTAGAGTTTAGTCCTTGATTTCAGAATCAATTTGAGCGGATATTAATTCGCCTATTAAAGAACAACTTTATTTCTTAATTATCTAACTTAACGAGAGGGTTCCTGTGGTAGCATCACTGACTCGAAAGTACGACCGGGAAGACTTGCGTTTAAACGGGTTAACGTAAACGTAGTGTCTCGTCACCTGGTATATGATCAATTAAGAAAACCCTAGTTAGAATAACTAGAAAGTAGAGTTGAAATAGTTGAAAATAGTATCCAGCCCAGAGCTCATCTTGACCAAGTGCTAAGGGTTCTTAGCCTCTTCTCAGGATGGGGGCGGTATAAAGTACAGAAAATAATATCTACCTATCTATCTCAATCCAGGATTTAAGCTTTCGCTTCACCTTTATTGTTGAGATAGGGTAGTAAAATTTTGCAGCGCTTCCGCACTATCTGAATTCAGGACTTAGGCTTTCGCCTCGCCTTTCATTCGGAATAGTATGAAAGAATAGGGTTTTGAAAATAGATTTGAAAGCAGTTTTACACTATCTTAATCCAGGACATAAGCAGAGCTTCGCCTTTCATTCGGGATAGTCTAAAGAAAATAAAGTAAGAGAAAGCAGTAAAGTACTCAGAATTGAAATTGAAAGAGCCTATTTTATAAAGTCCGAAAATATTACAACTTTCTAAAAAGCTGAAAATTTTAAAACAGAAAAAAATACTATATTTCAGAAAAAAATACAAAATTTCAGAAAAAAACTTAGAATTTAATTTTAAAACAGAAAAATACAATATAATAAAATTAGTTAGTTTTATATAATAAAAACTAAGGTTTTTATTTATAAATATGTATATTTAATATGAAATAAAATTGTATATTTTTATACTCATCAAATACCCCCATACTTAGATTTTGCTATTCCAGAGCAATAATAGAGTTGAGTATTTTTACAAAGTTAATAAATTTTCTATTTACTATCAATTTAATTCTTCAAGATAAAATAGGTATAAACATCCGGTGAATAAAGATTTTGAATGTTATCGTACATATCATTGATACCAGAGTTAGAATTTATAGCCATAAAAGTTTTTGAAAACAAATAGTAAGAATATATTAAAATCAGATATAACAAGGATAGATTGGCTTTATGATTACTATGTCTTTATACGAGATATTTTGGAAATATGCATTCTATTATTTATGCTCTCTCAAAATTTTAAACAAAAATAGAATATCAACTTTGGAAGGGTGGAATTTTTACCTATACAATAGGTTTTTGTAGAAGTGATAGATTTTTGTATTCTATCATCTTTTTATCTAAGTTATGCGTTGTTATAACTACTAAGGAATGTAATTCCGAAGTGGCAAAAAATTACAAAGCATACTTGAGTTTTTAATTGAATCCAATGTATATTTAGAGGAGCACATACTCCTTTCCATATAATCTTTTCATATTT
Organism: Platanthera zijinensis; assembly: GCA_039513925.1. Taxonomy (NCBI): domain Eukaryota; kingdom Viridiplantae; phylum Streptophyta; class Magnoliopsida; order Asparagales; family Orchidaceae; genus Platanthera; species Platanthera zijinensis. Next base: position 136,948,785 of record CM077084.1, on the reverse strand, counting down.
ATTGGATGCCTATGTGTACGGAATGAAATCTTATTCCCATTGACATAAGATCTTTTCTTTTACTAGGAGCACATACTCCTAGATACTTGCTTGCGTAAGAAAACATGCCAAGTAAAAATAATTAAATATTCAAGAGTTGGATAAAAAATTTTGAGAGCAACTATAATAGTTTGTATTTCTTATATTTCATTAAGAATGGAGTAAGGATAATTACAGTCTATAATTGTTTGGTGAACATAATATGTTTGCTTCTATTGTATATATATGTATTTCTTTTGATATTGAAAGCAGGCTTGCTAAAATAATAACTCTGATTATAATGAAATTTACAAGATAGGATTTTACAAATTTATTCCGGATATTTATATCTATCTAGTTATGAGAAGGAGTAGTAAATTTGAAAATTGAATAATTTGCATTTTTGATCAACTCAGATTTTTGGAATATATTTACATAGTATGGTTTTGAAAATTTTGAATTGTTTTGGTGAGTACTAAAATAAACAATACTTTTATTGAAAACATATAAGAAATATCATAAAAGTGAAAATAACTTGCAGCTAAAAAGAACCCCCATACTTATGTTAGGCATATGTATGAAGTGAAAAATATGTACAGAATATACAAAAGCATAAAAGATGGAAATATACAAAGGAATTTATATTTCGAGGTTATGGAGTTGTGTTAGGGTTTCAGGTTCTTTTTGAAAAGGGTCCCCAGTAAAATATAGTTTTAAACGGTGCCCGTTTACTTTGAAAGTTCCTAGTTCAGGGTGAGAAATAAGAACGATCCCATATGGCCAGGTTTGTTTAACAGTATAGGGTCCGGTCCATCGGGATTTTAATTTTCCTGGAAATAATTTAAGGCGTGAGTTATATAGTAGGACAAGATCACCTGGTGAAAAAGATTTTGGAAATTTAATTTTCCTATCATGATAAAACTTAGATCGCTCTTTATAAAATTTATTATTTTCATAGGCGTTTGCACGCCATTCCTCAAGTTCATTGAGTTGAAATTTACGTTGTTCGGCGGCTAAGTTTGTATCTAAGTTAAGAAATTTGAGCGCCCAGTATGCGCGATGTTCTAATTCTACAGGTAGGTGACATGCTTTTCCATATACTAAACGATAAGGTGTACAACCGATCGCAGTTTTGAATGCTGTACGGTAGGCCCAAAGTGCATCATCTAATTTGAGGGACCAATCTTTTCGATTGGTATCTACAGTTTTTTCTAATATGCGCTTTAGTTCTCTATTGACTACCTCCACTTGGCCGCTTGTTTGGGGGTGATAAGCGGTAGCGAGTTTATGAGTAACTCCATATTTGGCTAACACTTTAGCCATCTGGGTGTTACAAAAATGAGTACCTCGGTCGCTAACTATTGTCCTAGGCGTGCCAAAACGTGAAAATAAGGTTTTCAGAAATTTAACGACGACTCTCGAGTCAGCGGTGGGTAAAGCTTGCGCTTCAGCCCATCGTGAAACGTAATCGACCGCTACTAAAATATAACGATTTTTAAAAGAAGGAGGTAAAGGGCCTACAAAATCTATGCCCCACAGATCAAAAATTTCACATTCTAAGTAAAAGTTTTGGGGCATTTCGTCCCGACGGGAAATGTTACCTGACCGTTGGCAGCGGTTGCAAACGCTTACCAATTTTTGAGCGTCCTTGAATAAAGTAGGCCAAAAGAAACCTGCTTCAAGGGTTTTACGTGCAGTCCGGTTGGATTGATAATGTCCGCCGGTTGGTCCTTCGTGGCAGTGCCGTAGTATTTTTAGTCCTTCCTCGTTCGAAATACATCTTCGAATTACTTGGTCGGCACAGACTCGGAATAAATACGGGTCTTCCCAAAAGTAGTTTTTCAAGTCAGAAAAGAATTTCTTCTTTTCTTGAAATGAAAAAGCTTTTGGAAGGACTCGGGCTACTAAATAGTTAGCCAAGTCTGCGAACCAAGGAGTAGAAGAGTTTGTTACCTTTTCGAGGGCGAGGAGACTTTCTTCAGGGAATTTATCTTCGATGTCGGCTTCCACGAGTGTATCTGTTGCAGCATTCTCTAGTCGAGAAAGATGATCGGCTGCTAAATTCTCTGCGCCTTTCTTATCTCGGATCTCTAAATCAAATTCTTGTAATAAGAGAATCCAACGTAATAAACGGGGTTTGGCATCTGCTTTTGTTAGTAAATATTTTAAAGCAGAATGATCCGTAAAAACTATAACTTTCGATAGTGTAATATAAGATCTAAACTTATCAAATGCAAATACAATCGCCAGTAGTTCCTTTTCCGTGGTCGTGTAATTGGTTTGTGTGGATGTGAGAGTTTTACTTGCATAATAGATAGGATGAAAATATTTGTCTACTCGTTGTCCTAAGACAGCTCCTACCGCATAATCACTCGCATCACACATGATCTCAAAAGGAAAGGACCAGTCTGGGGCAACTAAAATAGGAGAGTTGATAAGTTTATCTTTAATAATATTGAATGCTACTAAGCATTCACTATCGAATATAAATGGGGCTTCTTTTTCTAATAAATGAGTTAACGGTTTTGTTATTTTAGAGAAATTTTGAATGAACCGTCTATAGAAACCTGCATGGCCTAAGAAACTTCGAATAGATTTTACATTTGTTGGAGGAGGAAGTTTTTCAATTATTTCTATTTTGGCCTTATCGACCTCGATTCCCTGGGAAGAAATTTTATGACCGAGAACTAAACCTTCGCGGACCATAAAATGGCATTTCTCCCAGTTCAACACTAAATTCGTGTCTTCACAGCATTGAAGAACACGAGCGAGGTTATCTAAACACGTATGGAATGAGTCTCCAAATACGGAGAAGTCATCCATAAATACTTCCATAACGTCCTCTACTAACTTGCCAAAAATAGCTAGCATACATCTTTGAAATGTAGCTGGCGCATTACAAAGTCCAAATGGCATTCGCCTATAGGCGAAAGTACCAAAGGGGCAAGTGAACGTAGTTTTCTCTTGGTCTTCAGGGGCTATGGGAATTTGTAAATACCCTGAATAACCATCAAGAAAACAATAATATGAGTGACCCGAGAGTCGCTCTAATATTTGATCTATAAATGGTAGTAGAAAGTGATCTTTACGGGTGGCATCATTTAATTTTCGATAATCGATGCACATCCTCCAACCCGTAACAGTACGTGTTGGAATTAGTTCATTATTAGCGTTTGGCACTACCGTTATACCGCCCTTCTTAGGGACGACTTGTACGGGACTAACCCATGTGCTATCTGAGATTGGATAGATAATTCCTGCGTCTAATAATTTCATTACTTCAGCTTTTACGACATCCTTCATATTAGGATTTAAACGTCGTTGGGGCTGGATAGATTTACGAGGGTTATCTTCCAAAAATATTTTATGTGTACAAAAAGATGGGTTAAGTCCTTGGATATCAGAAATTTGCCATGCTAATGCACGGCGATGTTGTTTTAACACTTCTATTAATTCAGACGTTTTCTTATCATTTAATTCGGCAGAAATGATAACAGGGAGTTTAGATTCGGCTTCAAGGAAAACGTATTTTAAATGTGCAGGAAGTGTTTTCAGCTCGAGGGTTGGTGGTTTTTCATATGAAGTTGGAGTTTTTAAAGTTGTAGAAGTTAAAGATATAAAAGGTTCTAAAGGGTCATCGGTAGGCATTTCATTTGAAATGGGTAAGTCTGCCAAGTCCGATTCTTCTACCGTTATTGAAAATAAATCAGAATAGGGAAAACCATTTTCCTCAAAAGAGGCTTCCGCAAGGTAGCAGGAATCGTCATTTATTAAAGAATTTTTCATAGAGGGATCTATATCGATAGTAACTTCGTCATCTCCTACTCGTAAGAGAAGTCTACCGTTACTTACGTCTATTATCGCGCGAGAGGTTGCGAGAAAATGACGACCGAGAATTATGGGAACATCGGCGTCTTCCTCTATGTCAAGAATAACAAAGTCTACCGGGAAGATAAACTTGTCTATTTTGACCAGAACATCCTCTACTATTCCTACTGGATATTTAATAGAACGATCTGCTAATTGGATGCTCATTTTAGTTGGGCTGGGGTTACCTAATCCTAGTTTTAGAAAGAGCGAGTAGGGCATTAAATTTATGCTAGCACCTAAATCTGCTAACGCATCTTTTATTAATAGATTACCGAAAAGACACGGGATAGAAAATCGTCCCGGATCGTTTAATTTTGGGGGTAATTTATGTAATAAAACGGCTGAACATTCGGCGTTAAGAAAAACTCTCGAAATATCTTCGAGTTTCTTTTTATTTGAAAATAACGCTTTTAAATATTTTGCGTATTTAGGCATTTGTACAATTGCCTCGCAGAAAGGTATATTGATTTGAATTTGTTTTAGCATTTTTAGAAAATTTTTATATTGTTCATCTTCTCGCTCATCTTTTAGTTTGGATGGATAAGGTAAAACAACATGTGTGGAAGAAATTCGCGGGGGTTGAGGAGGCAGAGTCGTAACGGGAAGTTGTGTAGGAAGGCTAACCTTAGCTTCTTTTTCTATCCTAACGGGTGGTGGTAGCTCCCTGCCACTTCGTAGTTGAACGGCTTGTCAACTTGGGTTACTGGAATGGCCAGTATCCCGCGGATTTGGTTCCGTATTTCCTGGCAAATTACCAGGTTGGCGTTCCGATAGCATTTTTGAAATTTGTCCAATTTGTGTTTCTAAGTTTTTAATTGATCCGGTCAAGTTCCGGATATTGGACTCATTAATACTGACATATTTCGTAAATATGTCTTCTATCGGGGTTGGCCTAAATTGGTTCGGTGGTGGTGGTGGTGTTTGTGGTTGTGGGGGTTGCGGTGCAAATCCAATTGGATTTGCAGTCGGTGGGCGTTGAGCATTATTGGGGTTGCTCCACGAAAAATTAGGATGGTTCCTATATCCTGGATTATAAGAATTATTATTTAAGTTCATATTAGGATTATAGGAAGGTCTATAAGAGTTCCCCATATAATCGATTTCTTCAATTATATTATTATTCGGATTCCAAGTAGTGGCGGAGGAAGCAGATATTCCAGCCAATTGTTTAGTTAGGTTTTCTACTTGGAGTGCTAAAGTAGAAGAAGTGTCGAGCTCATATATCCCAGCTTGTTTAGGGTGTGACCTTGGCACGTTCCACTGGTACGCATTCATGGCCATTTCCTCAAAGAGGGTTTGAGCGGCCTCGGGGGTTTTGTTATTAAGCGTGCCCCCAGCGGCAGCATCAATGGCTTGTCTGGTTTGAATATTCAAACCATTATAAAATATTTGTACCTGGAGCCAAGTTGGCAGTGCGTGATGTGGACACTGACGTAGATATTCCTTAAAACGTTCCCAAGTCTCATAAAGAGACTCAGACTCGCCTTGCACAAAGGAAGAAATATCCGCACGTAGACGTGCGGTTTTTGCAGGTGGAAAATACTTTGTAAGGAATTTCTCGGTCATTTCAGCCCAAGTGGTAATAGATCCTCTGGGGAGAGAACCTAGCCACTGTTTGGCTTTCGTTCGTAAAGAAAAAGGAAATAAGCGAAGACGGATGGCATCATCAGTGACGCCATTTATCTTAAATGTGTCGCATATTTCTAAGAAGTTTGACAAGTGCGTGTTTGGATCTTCGTCGGGCAATCCATCGAATTGAACAGAATTTTGAATCATTTGGATTATACTCGATTTAATCTCGAAGTTATTATTAGCAATTGGTGGACGAACGATACTAGACCCGGTGTCATCTAAATTAGGTCGTGCATAATAAGACATGGTCCTTTGGGGGACCACCTCTGGCATTTGTTGTTGCTCTGCTGCCATTTCTTGAACGTGTGCGGTGCCTACAGACTCTTCCAGATTTAACACGAGCTCTTGATTCAGAGATCGGAGGCGCCTGCGAAAGGTGCGTTCGATTTCAGGATCAAGTCCAAGAGTTAAATCAGATGGAGTTCTGCGGGTCATACACTAAAAAAGACTTTTGTATAAAATAAAAAAAAACTAAGAAAAAAAAACTAAGTAAAAAAAATACAAATACAAACACACAAAAAGGCTTAAAAACGGAAAATAACTAAAAACAGGTTATTTTTATTTTATATAAAACAAGTTTTTTATAAAAGAAGTTTTATAATAAAAGCAGGTTTTTTATTATAAATTACTTTTCAATTTTTTTTTTTTCAAGTTTTATATAAAATACGTTAAATAGTAGGTTAGGTTTTTCTGTTAGAATTCGTTAGTGGTTAATAAACTTGTTAATAAAAAATAGGTTTTATAAAAACAAAGTTTTAAATTCAGGGAATTTTATTTTTGTTTTATTTTTATAAAAACTAAAGTTTTTAAATAACAAGAAAAAGAAAAGATAAAATTAATAGCGTTCTTTTATTTTCAAATATTAACACAAATAAACTAATCCCCGGCAACGGCGCCAAAAAGCTTGATAAGTAAAGTTTGTTTTAAAGAAGATAGATTTGGTTTTATATAATCTTTTACGTATATAAGTCTATCTCTTTTTTTACTTACTTATATCCTGTGGATTAAGGCAAGAGTACCTATCGCATAGGAGTATAGTATTTTGTAGAAAATATCAAGGTCGTATTTTTCCTGGGATCGGTGTTAATTATTCTACTTTTTAGAACTGACTATTATTTTATCGAACGAAAAGAGTGGAGTTTATATTTTAAAAACTAAAGATAGAAAAATAAATATACGTGATTTTATTAAGATAGGGACTTAGAGTTTAGTCCTTGATTTCAGAATCAATTTGAGCGGATATTAATTCGCCTATTAAAGAACAACTTTATTTCTTAATTATCTAACTTAACGAGAGGGTTCCTGTGGTAGCATCACTGACTCGAAAGTACGACCGGGAAGGCTTGCGTTTAAACGGGTTAACGTAAACGTAGTGTCTCGTCACCTGGTATATGATCAATTAAGAAAACCCTAGTTAGAATAACTAGAAAGTAGAGTTGAAATAGTTGAAAATAGTATCCAGCCCAGAGCTCATCTTGACCAAGTGCTAAGGGTTCTTAGCCTCTTCTCAGGATGGGGGCGGTATAAAGTACAGAAAATAATATCTACCTATCTATCTCAATCCAGAATTTAAGCTTTCGCTTCACCTTTGTTGTTGAGATAGGGTAGTAAAATTTTGCAGCGCTTCCGCACTATCTGAATTCAGGACTTAGGCTTTCGCCTCGCCTTTCTTTCGGAATAGTATGAAAGAATAGGGTTTTGAAAATAGATTTGAAAGCAGTTTTACACTATCTTAATCCAGGACATAAGCAGAGCTTCGCCTTTCATTCGGGATAGTATAAAGAAAATAAAGTAAGAGAAAGCAGTAAAGTACTCAGAATTGAAATTGAAAGAGCCTATTTTATAAAGTCCGAAAATATTACAACTTTCTAAAAAGCTGAAAATAAAGCTGAAAAATTACAACTTACAGAACTTTAGAATACTTGAAAGCTACTACCAGTTCCTTGTCAGAGAGCTGGGGAGTCCTAACAGTTCTTAAGGAATCTGCTGGAGTTCAATTGAATTTACAAATCCCTACCGGTCTATTTATAGAAAAAATTTTCAGGTGACACGCCCCCTGACACGGGTGTGTCGGGTAGGGCGTGACAGGGTCACGGGCGTGACATACAGGCTGTCGGGACAGGTGGCAAGCCAGCTGGAGATTTGGATAGACTTGAACTGGTCACGGGCGTGTCGAAACGGGTCACAGGCGTGTCATGCATGTACTTCAACAGGCGGCACGGGGCGTGGCGACAGCGCGGCAGCTTGCTGGACTTCTGGATAGAATTTGGTTAGGTCACGGGCGTGTCGCCATTGGTACGGGCGTGTTCAGCAGGCGTGACCATCAATTTCCTGGGTTTGATCTGTCCAGAAAAATAGCAGAAAAACGGGATTAAAAAGAGCTGTCACGCCCTAGGTCACGGGCGTGACCTAGGGGCGTGACCTAAGAAAAAAATACAAAATTTCAGAAAAAAACTTAGAATTTAATTTTAAAACAGAAAAATACAATATAATAAAATTAGTTAGTTTTATATAATAAAAACTAAGGTTTTTATTTATAAATATGTATATTTAATATGAAATAAAATTGTATATTTTTAGACTCATCAGATAGGTATGGTTCTAAACAAAACAAACATATTTCGACTGACATAGTTTACTACTGTTGTAACAAGTCAGGTCACGTCATAGCTGAATGCCCCCACAAGAAGGAGGGTGGCAGGAGAGAAGAAAAGAAGTCCTCGTACAGCAAGAAGAGGACAGAGAAGAGCCTTATAGCAAAGAAGGGCAAGACCCTTAGTGACTCTAACTCATCTGAGTCAAGTGAAGAAGAGGAAGCCTACTTTGGACTTATGGCTCAATAAGATGATGAACAAGAGCCCCAGTTCACTGGGGAGGTAAAATCTCATACCCCTCTTTCAGAATCTAAAGTTTCTAAGCATGATCATGATGACAGCTCCTCTGACGATGAGTCTGAACTCATGGCCCAGTATAAGGAGTTGATCATGGCTTACGACAAAAGTCGAAAGGTCGTGAAAACTCAGGCAAAAGAGATTAAGTATCTAAAGGCCATAGAAAGCTCTCTGAGAGAGGAAGTCGTTAAGATGGACTCACTCAGAGAAGACTTGGATAATGTTTTTGATGAGTTCAACAAGGCTATCAAGCACCTTGATCTTAAGGATGAAATCATCAAAGGGTTGGAAGACTTACTAGAGGCCGAAAAGAAACTTGTTGAAGGTTGCTCTAAGCCAAAGGTAGTTTTTCCTCTTGTTGTTGAGTTCTCCGCTCAGGCCAAGGGTGCTGGGCTAGGCCATATAGGAGCTCCTTGTAAATCTTCTAGGAGGAAAAAGGCTCAGAGAAGGAATAAGGCCGCCAAGAAGGCCTTAGCCAAAGCAAAGGGGAAAGCCCCTCAAGATCAGACTGTCTTTAAGAAAGTCATATTTCCAACAAATGAGTTTGATCTTGACTCATCCTACGGCCACTTGACTAGGCATACTTATGTAGAGCCAAAGTCTCGTTACCAAGGATGGACTCGCCCCACAAACTTTGGTGAGAGTGTCTTTAAGGCACCTTATGAAGAAGTAATTCTTCAGAGCTATGGCCCTTATGATCATGGTCATAACTTCAAGAAAGCACCAAAAGTAAAACCATTGTAGAAAAGCCTGTAATGGAGAAGAAATCATGTGATTGTCATCATCATGAAGCTTCTTCCTCCAAGAATTCTACCCCTGCTGGACCAGCATCTTAGAAGGTCAAGCAGGAGTTCCTAAGGCAAAGATACAACTGGTTCGACTGTTGGTGCTGTGGTAAAATTGGTCATTTTGCCAACGATTGTTTGTTTAATCCAAGAAATTTTGCAACTCCTCAAGTTGGCAACATGAGAATGACCACTCATGATGCTAATCCTCGTAGGGGGAGTGTTCTAACACGAGACCAAGGATCCAAACATGTTTAGGTTCCTAAGGAAAACTGATTATGATTGCAGGGATGTCCAAAGGCCACTAAAATGCTAATTTGGTATTTGGACAGTGGATGCTCTCGGCACATGACCGGGACAAGAAGCCTACTTCAGAATTATTCTCCAGTGTTGAACGGACCAAAGGTCATCTTTGGAGGTTCAGACCGTGGGATAACTAAAGGCTACGGTATGATTGCTAACGGTAGTGTATCCTTTTCGGATGTACCTTATGTGGAGGGATTGGAACACAATCTTATAAGCATAAGCCAACTATGCGACAAAGGATACATAGTTGAATTCCATGCTGACAAGTTCCTGATAAAGTCTGTTGACAATATGGAAATGATTCTATCTAGCACTCAAAGCAGGAATATATTCTGTTTGAATTTCATTTGTATAGATTCTTCTACACCGGTGTGTCTTTTGGCAAAAGATAGTGTGTCTCTTGGTGACCAATGGCACAAGAGGTTAGCACATATTAATTTTAAAACTATTAATAAATTATTCTCCCAGAACTTAGTACGTGATGCCCTGAATGTCAAGTACATCAAAGATAGACCTTGTCATGCATGCGTAAAAGGCAAGCAAACAAGGGCTACCTTTATAAGCATTATTGACAAAAATTCAAGTAGATGTCTCCATCTACTTCATATGGACTTGTTTCGTCCACTACAAATTAAAAGCTTGGGAGGTAAGGAATACATTAGTTATTATTGATGATTACTCGAGCTTTGCGTGGGTGTTCTTTCTGAAACACAAGTCAGATACCTTCGACATCTTTACTAATTTTGTCAGGCAGGTCCAGAATGAATACAACTGTTCCGTAGTCAAAATCAAAAGTGACAATGGAACAAAGTTCAAATCTGGGGCCATGACAGAATTCTGTGAAAGCCTAGGTATCTTTCATGAGTTTTCCTCTCCTCGCACTCTACAGCAAAATGGAGTAGCTGAGAGAAGGAACAGAACACTCATAGAGGCCTGCAGAACTATGTTGACTGATGCTTCACTACAGGAATACTTCTGGGCTGAAGCCGTCAATACTATATGCCACGTGCAAAATTGAGCACTCATCAATAAGAATCATGATAAGACATCTTACGAACTTCTGAAGGCAAGAAACCAACTATTTCATATTTTAGAATTTTTGGCTGTAAATGCTTCGTGCTTAATAATGGTAAGAATCATACTACCAAGTTTAGTGAGAAAAGTTTTTAAGATATTTTTGTAGGTTATAGTAGCCATAGTAAGGCATACATGGTTTTCAATAAAAAAACTCATGTTGTAGAGGAATCCATACATGTTGTGTTTGATGAGACAAGCTTGTTGCAAAGCAAATCGTCTAGTGTGCTTGTTAAAGATGCAGGTATAAGGATTAAAGAGATCGTCTTGGATGAACTGATTGAAGGTGAAGGAGAAATTTCTTCAAGATCACTACTCCAACCCCCATTGGAGAGGCAGATGATAAAGATGAGAAAAACATCCAAGTTGATGAAGTCACTCCAGTGGCTGAAGAAGTTCCAGATGCCAGAAACCTAGAGCTCAGACATCTGAAGGATCATCCATTGGACCAGATCATAGGAGATCCCCGGGATGGTGTTAGAACTCGTTGAGGTACAACAAACGAGAATTTATATTTAAGTTTTCTCTCACAGGTTGAACCAAAGAAGTTTGAGGAAGCCAACTCAGACGCATCATGGATCTTGGCTATGGAAGAGGAACTGAACCAGTTCAAGCGATGCAAAGTTTGGAAACTAGTTCCTAGACCCAAAGGTAAGAATGTCATCGGAACGAAGTGGGTCTACCGGAACAAGTTGGACGAGGATGGAACAATCATAAAGGACAAGGCCAGACTCGTCGCCAAAGGATATCGTCAAGAAGAAGGGATTGACTTCGACCAAACATACGCTCCAGTGGCAAGGATGGAGGCCATCAGACTGTTCCTAGCTTATGATGCACTGAAGGGCTTCACTATCTACCAAATGGACGTGAAGTCCACCTTCCTAAATGGTGACATAAAGGAAGAAGTGTACATGGAACATCCCCCCGGTTTTGTTTATCCTAACTTTCCTGAGTATGTTTATTTGTTATTGAAAGCGTTGTTCGGTTTGAAACAAGCTCCTCAAGCTTGGTACAAAACGCTATCTACCTTTCTCCTCGAGAACAAGTTCACAATGGGAAAGATAGATAAGATATTATTTCTTAGGGAAATTAAAGGCAAGATTTTGCTAGTGCAAATCTATGTCGAAGACATTATTTTTGGTTCTACAGCCGACAACCTCTGCAAAAATTTTTCTAAACTTATGCTAGGGAAGTTTGAAATGAGTAGTATGGGAGAGCTGAAATATTTCTTTGGACTTCAGGTGAAACAATCTGAAGATGGAATTTTCATCTCACAAATGAAGTTCACCAAGGAGTTGATTAAGAAATTTGGAATGGAGAGTGCAACCTCTATGAGGACTCCAATGGCCTCAGCTATGTCTCTAGATAAGGATGAGAAAGGGAAACCTTTTGATGAAACCAAGTACAAAAGCATAGTTGGATCCTTGCTCTACCTTACTGTTAGTAGACCATACATAATGTTCTCTACATGTATCTATCCTAGATTCCAAGTGAACTGTAAGAATCTCACTACGTTGCTGCAAAGCGGATCTTGAGATACCTTAAAGGTACACCGAATCTTGGCTTATGGTACCCAAGAAGTAATGACAGCGAACTAATTGGCTTCTCAGATGCAGACTTTGTAGGTAGTAAAGATGACAGGAAAAACATTTCCGGGACATGTCAGTTCCTTGGAAGAAGGCTTATCTCATGGAGCAGCAAAAAGCAAAATTGTGTCGCAATCTCAACGGCCAAGTCAGAATATATCTCTTCCAGCAGTTGTTGTACACAATTGCTTTGGCTAAAGAACCAGCTAGAAGATTACAATATAAAGGTTAAAGACAATCAATTATTTTGCGACTCCTCCAGCGCAATAGCAACTGCAATAAACCCAGTCTCGCACAGCCAAACAAAGCACATCGAGATCATATATCACTTCATCCGGGAGCATGTGGAGCAAGGAGATGTTGATCTGCAGTACGTGCCAACAGATCGACAAGTTGTAGACATTTTCACAAAGCCGTTGTACGAAACCAAGTTCAATTTCTTCAAAACTGAACTTGGGATGCTGAACAAAGCAGGATAGATCAAAGGGAATCAGTTCAAAGCTCAAGAATCAAGGAAACTTCAAAAAGATCATAAATTTCGTAAGTTGAAGGCAGCTCTCGAGAACTATTATTACTTCTCGAAAAGCAGGAAATTAGTTCTCAAAAACTTCAAGTCCACTTCTCGAGAACAAAAAATCTGTCTCGGGAGGTACTGAAAGTTCTCTAAAATAAGTCCTTTACTTCTCGAGAACTACAATGATACTTCTCGAGAACTACCCTACCTCTCGAGAAATGTCATGTCAATTTTTGATTTCTGTCAATTTCTACTATTTCGAAAACCGCTCGATTTCTGCCTTAATCCAAGAGTTAATTTAGTTTAGTTAGACATCGAATCGGCATTACTAGGGTTATATATATATATATATAACATTAGAATCCCAAATTCAACCAACATTTCAAACTCGACTCTCTCGAAAACTCTTCATCTTCCGCCGACCAGTGCTTCGATGCCGCCACCTTCTCGCTCTCCGTCCATCACCGTCGTTCATCTCAATGGCCCTGCAGTTCAAAATCGGCATCGGCAGTGAGCTAGTAGTAGCAGGGATAGCAGAGCTTTCAGAGGATTTCAGAAATCTTCTTCTTCTCTTAGACACAGCAGGTTTGACATTCGTTCTATCGGAACCTTGCAAGATTTTATTTCCTGAGGTAGAAGAGTTCTTTAGAAATGTTAAGATAAAGACAAATGGCACTGTCCTGAAGTCCAAAGTCAAGGGCATTAAAATTAAGTTGAGCTCGACCATAGTGTCCTGACTTCTCCGATTACCTCACGTAGATGATTTAGATAAAATAACAGGAGATGACAATGACAGAACCTGTCATTTCTGTGGAGTTCCAGATGACATTACTTCTCTGAGGAGGACTTCTTTAAATGATGTTAGCAAACTTTTAGTGGACATTACTGGCAAAATTCTGTGGTGCAAAATAGGGTCAATAGGATTTATTACAAATGACTTCTTCAATATAATGGCTTCCATAGTCTGCAGGAAAAGATTTCCTTATGATTTGATAATTTTTGATTTGATTAGAGACAGCATAAGAGAACCAAAATTTGCTAGGATAATATCCCTGATGTTTCATGAGATTGATCCAACTGTCTTTAAGACTTCTTAAGGCACACCAATCCATCACCTGAAGAAGATCTCCCTAGCCTCCATTCATAGATGGGAATTAAAGCTGAAGAATCCAAAGGAGCTGGCTAAAGAGCTTGCAGCCCCTGCTAAAGAGGTCAGGACCCCATCTCCCTCCTCTCATAATGTTGCTGAACCATCTTGTGCATCAACTGAGGGGGAGCCTGCAGCCTCAGTTCCAGATGTTAGACTTTCTTCTCCTCCTCCTCCAGCCAGATCACCAGCAAGTTCACCCATCAAAAGTCTTGATAGAAGCCAAGTAAGATCTCCATCCAAGTCCCCAGAGGCAGACATTTCAGATAATACCATCTCAGATGAGCAAGTGCAAGAAACCATTAAATCTACTGCTGAAGATATTGACAGTATGATAAAAGAGCTGACTTCAGATGAACCTCTTCCTTCTCTACACAAGTAAACTACTGAAGAGTCATCAAAGGATCCTTCTCCAGCTCCCTCTCCATCACCAGCACATACTCCATCTCCAATACTATAACCCAAGTCTCAAACTACTCAATCCCCATCTGCTAAGAATGATCTACCAGATACTATTCTTCTTTCTAATGAAGATAGAATTTCTCCAGAGCCTATTGAAGCTCCACTAAGTAAACTTGACTTCTCCATGCCCACTTTCCTTGATGAAGAAGGAGATGCAGTCACTCATACTGTCAGAGCTAAAAGTTCTATAGTGATTGATGAGATTCCTCCATAGACTGCACCTCCTCCTGTTGTTACTGCTGCTACTGCCCCTATCAATTCAGATATTCTCAGTAAGATTGAAATCATGTTGGCTGACTAGAGGAAAAATTTTGATGAATCTCTGAAGGTAGTCCAGGACAAAGTCACTGCTCTAGAAAAAGAGATGAGTAGAGGATTTGCAGAAATCCAACACAACACAGACTCCCTCAAAGAATTATTTCAGATTGGTAGAAAAGCTATAGACCACACCATTACTAGTGTTGGTCAGGTAATGGAACAATCTGTAACACTTGCTAACAATCAGATTCAGTTAGAGAAGAAAGCCCAGAAACATGTTATGAAAATCTGTGAAGAAGTGGGAACATTCAAGGAAGATGCCATAGGAAAGCTATGTATAGAATTCAAAAAGGGGGAGAGCCTAGTAAAATAACATATGGAAAAACTTGTGGATAAATTTATTGCTGCTGCAAACTAAGCTTGGTCTGACAAGAAAAATGAAATCAATAAGAATGTTTTAGAGCAAATTCAATCTGTGAAATTTCATACCTATGACACCTTAGTCTAGATGCACAACCAAATATTCCCTGAATTTCAGGTTGATCCCAATATCATTCCTCATAACCGGAATCCTCTTGCTGAAGGACAGTCCAGTCAGATGCCAGCTCAGATGTAACAACCTCAGATGCCCTGCTTTTCTCCTAGGCCAGAAGATCAGGATACTCCTCCTTCTTCCTATGACCAAGTATGTGATGATATTATACCTCAAGGTTTACCCGAGATCCACACCTCTAAGAAAAGGAAGTATGGGGAAGGCCCCTCAGCCAGCAAAAGTGTTCCCAAGACAGATTCAAAGAAAAGAAAGGCACAAGAGTTTGCTGAAGTCTGGAGTCCTACCTCCAAGTCATTGATTCTTGATACTCTCAAGTTAGTTATGGACTATAATGAAAACAGGAGTCTCCACTACAGCTCCACTGAGTGGGAACTTTATGAGAAGTCCATGACTAAAAGAAGGATATTTGACAGATAGTATGACAAGAATAATCCCAAGGCTCCTCCAAAACCTCCAAGATACTACCCAAAACCTTTCAGCTACCAGAGGAGACAACAGGAGAAGCATGACAGACAGCATCAGAGCTAGAGATGATTTTTCTACTAATACTTGTTTTTGAGACTATGGAAGAAACGATGTTGAATTGGAAATCTAAAACATTATATATATACAATTTCTAGTTTTGCTAATTGTGTGTCTAATTTTTCTATCTTGCTTTTGATTTCTATTCCTCATTTACAGTTCTTTCTTTATTGGTGTAATTCACCTTAGTGAAGAGGGTTCTGACTTCTACAAATAGGGGGAGATTGTTGGGTATTGCATCCACAATAACCCAAATTTGCATGAAGTCACCCTTGAACTAAGATGAATTAAGTGGTATTTGATATCTTTGTTTAAGTTGTGTGTTTGTAGATCATCATTGCTAAGTGTAGACAAATGTCAGTCTACAGTGGTTATGAACACAGGACCATACAGTGTAATCCCTCACTGTATGATCCAAGGTGTTGAATCATATGTAGCCTCTCAATTGGGATACACTTCATATTCAAGCACTTGGATCAAGGAATGAAGATTGGATTCTTGAAGAGTAGAGAAAATTTTCTAAGTCCAGAATTTTGCTAAGTCCGCCTCTCGAGAAGTCCATGACAGTTATCAAGAAGTAAACTTAATAGAACTCGATAAGTTCCTCTAGTTCTCGAGAAGTCGAGACTAGTTCTCGAGAAACCTTTTATAGTTCTTGAGAAGTCAGGCTAAGGTTATCGAGAAGTCCCAGCCTTTTTTCTTTAGTAGTCAGAGACAGCCGCAAAATTATTCTATATCCCTCTCTCGAGAAGTCTATCTTAGTTCTCGAGAACTTAGTCTCTAGTTCTCGAGAAGTCAACATAGTTCTTGAGTATACGATTTGGCTTTCGAGTAATATTTCTCGAGAAGTTTAGTTAGTTCTCGAGTAGACTCAACGCCATTGTTCTCGAGTACTAACTTAAGTCTACACAGTCTAGTTCTCGGGAAGTCAGCCTGTTCTCGAGAACTCATTCATACTTCTCGAGAACTGCTGTCAAATTTTTCTGTAATTTACTTAAGTCCAGATCGACGGGTTTTTTCAAATGAGACATCGTGATTGGTCTACGTGTCGTCATTAATGTTAATTCTAACTGTTAGGGGAAATCCTATATAATTTCTTTTCATCAAGACCAACCCTAAGCAGAAAATCATATTTCTCAATTATTGTGATCGGTCGTCTCTCTCTCTAAGAAGAATAGAACTTTCAGCCGCCGCCGCCACTCAACGTGAAGATCTACACTTCTGTTTTCGATCAAGAAAGTATTGTTGTTCAAGGATATTTCATCTTCTCCTTGATCGAGTAGGTCTAAGATATCTCAGATCAGATTTCTCAACTCTTCTTCAATATTTTCTGAAAAAGCCGCAAGTTCAAGAAGAAGACGTAGAGTTGAATTTTTCCAGATCTGAGGCAAAATTTCTGTTTGTATTTTTCTCTAAATCTCTTTATAAATTTTGTAAGAGATTAATCTCCGAGTTGTAGGAAGTTTTCATCTTCCGATTGTAGATCCTTTTTTATTGATATTGTAGGAACTTGGTTCTGAGGCGTAGGATTGGATTTCAATCCGAGATAGTTTAGTAACCGAGTCTAGTTATTTACTAGATCGGTGAGGGAAAGTGGACGTACCCAAGGTTTGTGGAACCACTATAAATCTTCTTGTCATCTGTGATTGCTTGATTGTGTGTGCAAGTTCTTTAAAAATTTTATTCCGCATATAGACGCACAATTCACCTATTGACCCCCCTCTAGGTGATTTAGGTTGACAACTTAACACTTTCAAAAAATTCAGTAACCACAATATATTTTGTCACTAAAGACACAACTTTAGTGACGATGAAAAATTTAGTCACTAAATACACAACTTTAGTGAAAAAATGAAACTTTTGTAACTGAAGACAGCTGTAGAGGCAAAAAATAGTGATAAAATATTACCCCGAAATAATACCAAACTGGCCACCACTCGTGGAGCAAAGCAGACAGATCAGGATTATTAATTTTATTCAATATTGCCTATAATAATGCTGAACTGGCCACCGCTTGTAGAGAAAAGTGAACAGGTTGAGATTTTGACTTTTATTTTTGTATTACCCCTAAATTGAAAGTCTTTTCTAAGGGTAGTTAATCACCTAGAGGGTGTGAATAAATTTATTTTGAGTCTTTAAAATCCTTTTAAGTTGTTGCATGATGTGTGTTTTGGTTCGATGTTAGCTTTCAAAATCACAGAATAAACACACCAGATTTATAGTGGTTCCTCTATCTAGGGTACATCCCTTTACCTCTTTCATCTATCTCGCAGTGTGCTAAATTTGGCTAACTCCTCCATTACACATAGCTCCTTGAGCTTACACCTCAAATCTTTCAGGATCTTACAACTTAGAGTGAACACCACTCCTACAGCCCAGACTGCTTCCAGTCCTACCTCAGATCCACTCATAGACCCTACAACTTAGAATTCATATACTTCTACAACTCGGAGATCAAACTGATCTCCTACCTCAGATCTACTAAAGATCCTACCTCAGATCCACCCCAGATCTTATAGGTTAGAGTAAACTATCTCCTACAACTCAGCCTTTATATTTTAGTCTTACACCTCAGATCTCCAAAAAGGTCCTACTGATTTGAATAAGAATTTTGATGAAATAACTTCAGAGAAAAAAAAAATCCCTGAGTCCTTTTCCTTGACTGTATTGTAAATAGTCCTTCTTTACATCAATAAGAAAATAAATCTTCAGTGTTGAATCAGCTTGTGTTATGTAGAGTTTTTATAGAGCTCTGCTTCTTCTTTAAGCTTGAGAAAATTAGTTGTTCTGTATTGCAGGCTTAAAGATGAACAGGAAATGCTTTTTGCTCTACTAGCCGACATTTCTGAGAGTTAAGGTTTTTAGAGTTGCTAACAGTTCTTCGTAAAAAGCTCTCCAAAAATCTTGTCGAAAAAAGTCCCTGTAGAAGAAACGTCGTCTTGCCTTTTATATCATTACAACAGTAATGGCTATATCCTTCTTTAGTAAGCAGCATGGTTGGATTTAATGGCGGATCCATTTCAAGATATCACTGTCCAAACAATTTGGTTCCCTTTGTATTTTAGCAGGTAAACTGCGTTGGATTTGAATTTGATGATGACGGTAGTGTTCATGTCTCAACGTTGGAGGACTTAGAAATTTCTTCCAGACAGTCTACACAGGCATTAAGAGATGCTTTGTGACTCAACAAATTAAAGCTTTGAGTGTTATCAGTAGAAGCATTGAGTGATAAGCCTTCTCTCAATGAAAACCCACATAGCTAAATTCAGATAATCTTTAGAGGCATTGAGTGAGCTTTCTTCTTTCAATGATTTTTTTTCCTTTGACAGTTAAACTGAGAAGGCGTTGAGTGAGCGTCCATCACTCAATGCTTTTGTACTTAGCTGATTTTTCTGATAGAGGACATTTAGTAAACGTCCTTCACTCAATGCACTTGAACTTGGCAGCAATACTGATGAAGGCGTTAAGCTAACGATCATCACTCAACGCTTCTGGACTTGGACAGATTTTCAGATGAAGGGGCGTTGAGTGAACTTCCATCACTCAATGCTCTTCAGCTTGGACAGATTTCCCTGCCAAGGCGTTGAGTGAATGTTCATCACTCAACACTTTTGTACTTAGATGGATTTCACGGCATCTTTACTAAGGCTTTGAGTGACTGATTATCTTTCAATGCTTTTTGGCCTCAGGCATTGTGTGAAATGTACTCACTCAATGCTTCTATACTTAGTCAAAATTCCGCCTCTCCTTGATGTTCTAACTTCTATGCAGCCAATCCTCTAATACATTTAGCCCGTCTAATCACTGAAAATAGATATCACGCATATATAATCGTTGGCAAATATCAAATACATGCATGTGTATATTATTGACTTGTGGGCCTTCTTCAAATCTGGGACATTGTGATTGATAGACCCAACAATCTCCCCCTATTTGAAGAAGACAGAACCCTAGTAAATGATATAAACTAACTTACAAAGAATAATAAATGATAATAGGTGCATTTATAAAGAGTAGAAAATCGAACACACTGACAAATAAAACTATCACAAATAGGATAACTAAATGTAGTAGTGTGCCTACAATAATTGTTCATTTTCAAAAAACCCTGAGGAACCTATTACATATGTCATGATTTTTTTCAAGTTCCTTATGACTAAGCCCCTACTAGATCTTCTACCCAGTTTGTCTTTAATCACTTTCTTCTTTTGTCTCTGCATTTCAAAATAATAATAGGGCTTGGCAAAGAATCTGCTTGGCTCTGGAGCATCCATCTGTACAGTATCATCTTTCTTTTCTCTTCTAAACTATCTCCTCACTTCTTCGTGTATTTCAAACATGGCCCATTAATATAACCTATAAGTTTGGTTGTATTAGTCTTGTTCTCTTTAATTTGATTCCAAGTAGATAAGATGATAGTCCTAGATGGAGGACTCTATAGTTCAAAGTCTAGCTTGGTATCCATCTCTTCTCTGTGCCTTTTCTTGCTTTCCATGGCTTGTTCTTCCTCATCTACACTTGATTTGCCTTTGGCCTTGGATATCTATTGGGTAGTGGGACTGAATGTAGGCACTGCAGTTGCTATGTCACCAAATGATTCAGCCTCATCATCAGGAATAACAGACTCATTTTATATAATAAGATCAAGGCCCAAATCTTCTCTGATAACATTTGAGGTCCAGATAGCATGATCAACACTAGACTTTATCATTGACCTCTCCCCCTTTATGACTTATTCAAATAAATCTTTGCCCAGGGTAGTAGTCTTTTGAGCCAAATGATTAACTCCTACAGTGACAACATTCTTCACTTGTAGTAGGTGATCATCTAAGAATTGGGTACGGGCATACATTCTTCTCTCTAAAATAAACTTATTGGTTTCCATGAGTCCTTTTGCACTTCATGCACCATCTTCATGTTCTTAGTAGAAATGCATTGATTCTCAATGACATCAGTTTGCCTTTGCTCAATGTCAGTAAGTTTTTATTCTATGTATGTAATAGTTAGAACCACTTACTTGAAGAATGTCATTGTGTTGACCTTCAACAAATTCACTTCAAATCTGATGGATTTGATCATAGTAGATAGATTTTGACTTAGTTCTTTCATTGAATCATCAACATAATGCTCTATTTTCCTCCTCTTCTCATCGAACAATCCTTTTAATTATGTCAGAAAGGAGGGGGACATCTTCATAGATTGCTGAGTGGTCTATAGAAGGTTGATATCTTTAGCATCCTTGCTTATATCTTCCTTTATCTCTGAATCAGCAACTTTATACTCCGAGGAATGAGCAGAAATTAATGCAGCAAGCACAACATCATTAGATAAATCAATCGCATTATCAGCTTCTTGAGCAAGGAGCATAAGTTGAGTCCCCCCCCTCAAACTAAGCAACATCCATATAACTTTGATATATTTCAGCATCAGTCATGGGATATCTTCTTTCACTTTCTCCCCTTGAGAGTTAGAGGGTATCTGATCTATCCTCTCCTGTAGATTGACCAGGAAAGAGTCAATCTTTTCCTGTATACTAGCATGAGAGTTTATTTATTCCCCCTCGGCAAGAGCATCACTACTTGTGGTCTCCCCCGAAATATCTGCACATATTGTTTCCACAACAATTGTGACAATATCCTCAGCAGGCTCCATGATATTGTCATTTTCAATTTCATTTTGAGACATACTGCTAGGTAGGGTATTTGCAGCAAGCGCAGAAGACATTGTGACTTGAGCACTTACATACTTTCTTATTTCTATAGTGGATTCAGATAACTCAGGATCATAAGGTTCTTCACCTCTGCTATCTGAAGAGCTGTTACTAGAGCTCTCTTCTGTAGTTATGACTACTTTCTTCTTATTATTATTACTATCAGCTTGTTGTGGGTGAGGAAACAACACTCTATCCCATCTGCCAAACATATTATTATCTATCTTCCTCATGTGATGGATTTTTGCTCCTAGACTTAAATTTAGCATTCCTGGAGCATAATTGAGTAAGAACAGAGTCTACCTGGTTTGGGTTCAGGAATACACTCAATAATATTTTCAAAAAAATCTTTCCCCAATTAGTTTTCTTAGTTAGAATAACTCTGGTCATCAACACAAACATTTTCCTTAAAACTTTATCATGAGACCCAGTCTTATAGATTAGGGCCTTGCCAACAATATCTGATAGGAATTTCCCTTTCAGGTTCATTTCCTTTCTTATGATAGATCCAGTGGCATGCTTCGACAAGCCACACTATTTCAGAGCCATCTTGACATCCTAAAGAAATAATTCATCTTCCTCATCAGACTGGCTGAACCTTGTCAGTTTCAAGACCTTGCTTAACTTACTAGAAGTAAGTTTGATCTGGTTTCCACTTATTGAGTTTTTTATCTTAGAAGAGGAGGAATCTACTTTAGTATTGGAGAACAGCTCTAACACTTATCTTTTCCAGATAAAGCATGGCTTTGACAGTAAATAATCTAGGTCTGCGACATTCAAAAGATGAAGAACTAATTGAACTTTCTCAGGTGTATCTTGAATCCATTTCTGACAAGTTCTGATTCCTCGAACAGGAAATCAACTCCCTTGGGTGCCATTAAATCAGTGAAATGAACGGGTGAAGACAAATAAGACACAAGAATACTTTGGCAGGAACGCATAGAGACGACAAAGGCTATGGAAATATGTGAATTGTCCTAGGCACACATTTCTATTTATAGTTACCCTATTTGAGAATGTGGAAAGACACGTACCTGTCGTGATTTACACATTGTGATGAATGGTTATTATTAATCTGTTAATTTAACATATTCTGACCCGCCATATTATTTGAGTTGAGTGCACTCGACGCTCTAAATGCCTGGAGTTAACTCAGTGCACTCAATGCCTAGTTAGTTAAACTTCTTCTTTCTTGCTTTCCTGCAAGAGGTTAACCTCCAAATGCATATATATACAGAATAAAAATTCATTACCATAGAAATGCTACTTCAAGTTCAACATGCCCAATTTAAATTTGAAGGTGTTGAACTTGGCTTCATTAAGAGGCTTAGTAAAGATGTCAGGCACTTCTTTGTCAGTGGGGACAAACTCAAGGCTGATATTTTCATTCTCAACATGCTATCTTATGAAATGATACCTAATTTCAATATGCTTGGTCTTGCTATGTGAAATAAGATTCTTAGCTATTTAAATTGCACTAGAAGAATCACAATATATATGGGTTTTACTTATCTGGTGATTGTAGTCTTGGAGTTGATGTTGAATTCATAGTAGTTGTGCACAGCAACTTCTAGCTGATATGTACTCTGATTCTGTAGTGGAGATGTCTACATTAGTTTGCTTCTTGCTACTCCAAGACACTAGCCTTCTTCCTATAAATTGATAGGTACATGATGTACTTTTCCTGTCTTCTTTACATCCTACAAAATCTGCATCTGAATACTCTATTAGTACAAAAAAATTATTCCTAGGGTACCATAGACCAAGACCAGGTGTGCCCTTGAGATATCTTAAAATTCATTTTGAATCTGAGTACTGAGACACTTAAGGTCATGCCTGGTACCTAGCACAAACACATGTAGCAAATAAGTTGTCTGGCCTACTAGAAGTCAAGTAAAGAAGTCAGCCAATTATGCCTCAATATAAGGTTTCATCAACTGGTTTCCCACACTCATCCTTGTCTATAAATATACCTTAACCCATATGAGTTTTTATTATGGAGGCCGTCTCCATACCAAACTTCTTGATTAACTCCTTGGTTAACTTAAATTGAGAGATGAATAACCCATCCTCTGACTGTCTAACTTGGAGGGCCAAGAAGTACTTAAGTTGACCCATACTGCTCGTTTCAAATTGCCCTTGCATAAGTTTAGCAAACTTTTTTCATAGGCCATCATCAGTATACCCAAAAATTTTCTCATCTACATAAATTTAGACAAGAATTATCTTACCCTTGACTCTCCTTAGGAATAATGTATTGTCTATCTTTCCCTTTGAGAATTTGTTCTCAATTAGAAAGCTAGACATGGTTTTATACCAAGCACTAGGGATCTATTTCAACCCATACAAAGCTTTTCATAAATGAAATACATAGTCAGGATAGGTAGATTGACAAAACTTGATGATTGCTCAACATAGACCTCCTCTATTAGGTCACCATTCAGGAAAGCTGACTTAACATCCATCTAATAGACTTTAAATCCCTTGTATGCAGTATATGTAAGGAATAACATTATTGCTTTAAGTCTAGCAACTAGTGCAAAGGTTTGATCAAAATCAATACTTTTCTCTTGCCAGTATCCTTTGATAAACAATCTAGCTTTATTTTTGATGATAACATAATTTTCATCCATCTTGTTTCTATATATCCATTTTGTTCCTATGATATTATCTCCATGAGGTCTGGGAACCATCTTATAGAAATTGCATCTTTTGAACTTGTTTAATTCTTCTTACATAGCCACAATACATAATGGATCAATGTTAGCTTTTTCAAGCTTCTTGGGTTCAATTAGAGATAAAAAGTGAAAAATGTCTAAGTTGTCTACCTAAATCACCAAGAGGGGGTGAAAGGTGAGTTGTGCTACTTTTTGCGGAATAAAAACTATAGTGATCTAAGCACAAGAAATAAACAAGCATTCACAGAGGACACCAAGAATTATAGTGGTTCCCCAATCTTGGGTACGTCCACTTTCCACTCTCCGATCTAGTAAAGCACTAGACTCGGCTACTCCACTAATCTTGGATCAAAACGATCCTACCACTCGGAACAAAGTTCCTATAATCTCAATCCAAAAAGAGATCTACACTCGGAAGATAAAAACTTCCTACAACTCGGAGAACAAATCTCCTACACTCGGAGAATAATCTCCTATAAGATAAAAAAGAAATTGTAGAATACAAACAATACTCTTCTCAGATCTGAAAATCTCTTCCTAAGTCTTCTTTCTTGGACTTGCAGCTTTATCAGAATGTGTAGAAGAAGACTCACGGATCGATCTTGTTCTGAGAAACTTTGACTCACACGATCAAGGAGTAGATGGATAAAGATTAATCCCTTGATCTGTGAATCTCTCTGGATTGAAAGTTGCCCTTGGTGTTCTTGAAGGTGTGCGGCGACTTTCTATAGAAGAGAAGAAAACTGTCGGCCGATCCAGATCTTAGAATTACTCGCTTAGGGTTTGTCATTATGCCAGGACCTTTTATAAGATCTCCTTAACGGTAATAATCGTCATTAATGATGGCCATGTTGACCAATCATGTCACGGCATTCAAAATATTGATCTGACAGAACTTAAAGAATTTTCTGAAATCGGTTCAGCATTACTCAAGTGAGAAGTATACTACTCGAGTTAATTAACTAGCTCTCGAGTGAAAGACTTTGACTACTCGAGAGAAGGCATTTCTGGAAATTCTGGATGTAGAAGTAAATCACTCGAGTGGTAGACATACATCTTGATTACTATGCATACATATCGAGAGGTAGACTTGAACTTATCGAGAGTATGACTTGGAGAAAATTCTGGATGAAAAATCGATCACTCGAGAATTGAAACTGAAATACTCGAGTACTAGACGAACTACTCGAGTACAAAGAAATCCACTCGTGTGGTCTAAGAATTTTCTCGAGAACTAACTTCTATCACTCGACTTAATCTTCTCAACTACTCGAGTACTCAGATCGACTACTCGAGTACTTAACTTAGAGAAATTTCTGAGAGATAAACATATTCACTCGAGAATGAGAGCAGGTCTACTCGAGTGCTAGACTTGGCTTCTCGAGTGCTAGATATAAGGAACTCGAGAACCACTTCCACACTCGAATCACAGACCAGATTTACTCGAGTGCTTCTAAGGCTCCTACTCAAGTACTAAGAGAGCTACTTGAGTACAAGACTTAGAATTTCCTCAGCTTTATGAAACTTGAGTTCTTCATTCCAAATAGCATTCAGTCTTCATCAATTAGTCCAGGTGCTTGAACATGAAGTGTATCCCAATTAAGAGGCTACACATGAGTCAACACCTTGGATCACACAATGAGGAATTACATTGTATGGTCGTGTGTTTGATGACCCACTGTAGACTTACATTGGTCTATACTTGGCAATAAATCCTGCAAACACATAACTAGAATAGGAAATCAAATACAACATAATTCATCTTAGTTCAAGGGTTACTTCATACAAATTTAGGTTATTGTGGATACAATACCCAACAATCTCCCCCTATTTATAGAAGTCAGAACCCTCTACACTAAGGTGAATTATTCCAAAATTGAAAGAACTAGATATTAAAGGTAATCAAAGAACAAAATTCAAGAAACTAATAAATAAAGAGATAATCATCAAAACTAAATATTATATAATTAGAATTATTTCTAGATTTCATCTCTACATGGATTCAACCCTCAATCTAAAGACATATAACAATTTCTAGCTTTTATGATGTTGTTATTGTTGTTGCTTGTCCTTCTTCTCCTATTATCTCCTCTGATAACTGAAGGGCTTGGGGTAATACTTAGGAGGTCTAGGAGGAGAATTGGAATTATTCTTCCCATATTCTCTGTCATAGATCCTTCTTTTAGTAAATGATTTCTCATGCAATTCCCATTCAGAATAGCTGTAATCAAGATCCCTGCTTTCATTATAATCCATAACAAGCTTCAGTGTATCAAGTATCAAAGATTTGGAAGTTGGACTCCATATTTCAGCAAACTCCTGAGCTTTCCTTTTCTCTGCCTCTGGATTTGGAATAGATTTGCTGACAGAAGCTCCCTCTTCATACTTCCTTCTATTAGGAATCTGAATTTCTGGTAAATCTTGAGGAATATCAGATTCTCATACCTGAGAGTAAGATTCTGGAGGTTGAGCTTCCCCTTGAGGCCTTGGAGAGAAGGTAGTCATTTGAGCAGGCATCTGAGCAGGTTGGCCTTTATTGAGAGGATTCAGATGGTGAGGGATGATGTTAGGATCAGCTTGGAATTCAGGGAATATCTGATTATGCATCCACACAGTAGTATCATAAGTGTAAAACTTTACAGACTGAATTTGAGCAAGCACAACTTTATTGATTTCATTCATTTTCTCAGTCCAAAGGTTCTTGACATTAGCATCATACTTTCAACTTGTTTTTTCACTATTCCCTCCCCCTTTCTGATTTTTACACATAGCTTCTTTATAGTTTCATCTTTGAAGGTACCCACCTCTTCACAAGTCTTCATGAGGTGCTCTTGGGCCATCTTTTCCAATTGAATTTGATTATTTTCAAGAGTAACTCCTTGGTCCATGACATGTCCAACACTTATAATAGTGTGATCTAATTATTGGCCACCTATCTTGAAGAGATGCTTCAGCTGATCTATATTATGTTGGATCTTAGCAAGTCCTCGGCTCTTTTATTTTTCCAAATCAGAAACTTTATCTTGAACAGCTTTTAGAGAATCATCAAAATACTTCTTTGTTCTAACAGCATCTGTTCAATTTTACCAAGTATATAAGATGTAGCTGGTGTATCAGAAACAGTAGAAGTAGCTGGAGGAGGAGGAGCGGTCCAGGGAGGAATTTCTTCAACTACTACTAAGCTCTGAGATCTTGTAGTATGAATCAGTGCATCTCTTTCCTCACCAGTGAAG
This sequence comes from Platanthera zijinensis, assembly GCA_039513925.1. NCBI lineage: Eukaryota > Viridiplantae > Streptophyta > Magnoliopsida > Asparagales > Orchidaceae > Platanthera > Platanthera zijinensis. The sequence continues at coordinate 136,921,546 of CM077084.1, read as the reverse complement.
GTGGGAAGAGAGAAATATAACTCCTCAAAGGAGCTTCAGCAGGCTCTGGAGATGGTTCATTCTCATCTAACAGTAGAATTGTCTCTTGTTCTTTTTCAGCAGCAGGGGAGTGATCAAAATGTGACTTTGGAGATGGTGCAAGAGATGAAGATGGTGCTTGAGTGGCTTCTTTGGATGGTTCTTTAACATTTTCCTGATGGAGGGGAGGTAGAGGCTCATCTGAGCTAAGTTCCTCAATCATTTTATTGATATCTTCAGCAGTGGACATGATGGTTTCTTGTACCTAGGCATCTGTTTGGAGATCTTCTGAAGTGGTTGGCTGGATGGAAGTATCTGGAGGTGGAGTAGGAACTCTGTCTTGCTGCATAGAGGAGGTAGGCTCCCCCTCAGCTGCTGCACCAGATTTTCCAATAGCATGATTGAGAGAGGGATATGGGGTCCTTTCCTCTGCAGTAGGTTGCTCATGGTCTTTAGCAGCCTGGGCTTTGTTTTGCAGTTTTAACTCCCATCTCTGGATGGAGGAAACAGAGACTTTCTTCATATGATGGATGGTTGTGCCTTTGGAGAAGTCAAATACCTGAGGATTAATCTCATGCAACATTAAGGAGATAATCATGGCAAAACTTGGAGCCTTAATGCTCTCCCTTATCTTGTCTAGAATGATCATACCAAACTAAAAATTTTTCCTTGAAAAAATAATTGTAATCATATAGAAAAGGTCTGTCGAAATTAAACTTATAGAGAAGGTTTTGCATAGTAAACCCTTTCCCAAAATATCAACCAAGAGTTTGCCTTCAGCATTTAGGTCTGGATCATGGATATTCTTTATAACTTCAGAGATACCACTGAAGCTATAAGCTCTATCATAATCTTCATTGGTTATGTCATCTTCTTCATCTACTACAGGCATTTTTAGAAGTTGAGAAATAGAGGTTTTGGTGAGTTTTACCTTGATTCCCTTGACTTTGGACTTCAAAACTTTTCCATTCCTCTTTACCTTAATGTTCTTGAAGAATTCTTCCACGTCTGGAAACAATATCTTTCTCGGTTGCTGGAGAACAAAAGTCAGACCCGCTCTATCGAGTAGAATCAACAGATTGCTGAAATCGTCTGATAACTCTGTGATGTCGGCGACCACTAACTCACTGCCAATGCCAATCTTCGACAACGGCTCCATTTCCTTCAGTGAACAGCGGGTGATTGATTGGAAGATGAAGGAGACTATAGGGTGCTCTGCAGAAGTGGTAGAAGGCGAAGATTTTTTCGAGAGAGAGAGATTGTACTCGAGTAGATTCCTGAAATTCAAAATTTTCTATTTATATAATCCTAGAAATGATGATTAGGAGTCTAATTAAGCTTAAACATACCTTAGATAGCGGCGGAAAGGACGCGGGTTTTGAAATTGAAAAATTTGAAGGAATACAGAATCTGACGGGTCATTTCTCGAGTGGAACTTCAGTACTCGAGTGATGGAATAGATGTACTCGAGAAGCGGTATGGCAGTACTCAAGTGATCTAATTCTACTTCTCAATAAGAAGTTTAGTTCTCGAGTGAGAGTACTCGAGTGACTTACTTAGTTCTCGAGAATCCAGAGAAGTACTCGAGTAAACATATTTGAGTTCTCGAGTAGTCATTCTTTGTCTCGAGAAATGAAGTCCACTAAGAGAAATTTCTAACCTTTTTGACCAAACCTTGATTTCTGAGCTGTGAAATGAGTCCATCTTGTCTATCCTTCTTTGTTGAGCATACCAAGCTCAGTTTTGAAGAAACTGAACTTGGTCTCGTCCAGTGGCTTTGTGAATATATCTGCAACTTGCCTATCTGTTGGAACATACTGCAGAACTATGTCCCCATGCTCCACATGCTCCAGGATGAAATGGTATCTTAGCTCTGTGTGCTTTGTCCGGTTGTGAGAGACTGGGTTGTTGGCTATTACTATTGCACTGGAGGAGTTTCAAAACAGAGGGATGTCTTTGACTTGCATATTGTAGTCTTCTAGCTGGTTCTTTAGCCAAAGTAATTAGGCACAATATCTACCAGCAGAAATGTATTCTGACTCGGCCGTTGAGATTGCGACACAATTTTGTTTTTTGCTACTCCAGGAAATGAGTCTTCTTCCTAGGAATTGGCAAGTCCTGGATGTGCTCTTCCTGTCATCTTTGCTACATGCAAAATCTTAATCTAAAAAACCAATTAGTTTTCTATCATTACTTCTTGGGTACCATAAGCCAAGATGCGGTGTACCTTTAAGGTATCTCAAAATACTCTTTGCAGCAGCATAGTAAGATTCCTTACAGTTCACTTGGAATCTAGCACAGACACATGTAGAGAACATTATGTCTGATCTACTGGCAGTAAGGTAGAGCAAGGATCCAACAATGCTTTTGTACTTGGTTTCATCAAAAGGTTTCCCTTTCTCATCCTTGTCCAAAGACACAGGTAAGCCCATTGGAGTCTTCATAGAGGTTGCATTCTCTATTCCGAATTTCTTAATCAACTCCTTAGTGAACTTAGTCTGCGAGATGAAAATTCCATCTTCAGATTGTTTCACCTGAAGTCCTAAGAAATACTTCAGCTCACCCATACTGCTCATTTCAAACTTTCCTTGCATAAGTTTAGAAAACTTCTTGCAGAGGTTGCCGTCTCTAGAGCCAAAAATAATGTCGTCGACAAAGATTTGCAATAGCAAAATCTTGCCTTTTATTTCCCAAATAAATAATGTTGGAACCCTTGTTTGGATTTGGGCTAGGTTCACTTCTAGGATTGCTTGATCCACCTATATAGTCAGGGTCATTGTTTAGTTCTAAGTTTAGTTCTATTAGGTCAGGATTTATCTAGACCAGCCTTGAAGTACTCTGAATTCAGGACTTAGAAGATTTCAAAAAGATCTGCTAATCAGTTCGACTTTCGTCAAACTCAGCTCGACGATCGTCGGTCTCCCATCGACTATCTTTTTATCTCTTCGCATTTATCTCTAGTCGACGATAGTCTTTCTCAGGTCGACGATCTCTTAACTGAGCTCGACGATCTCTGAACTCATGTCGACGTTTTTTTCCCGCATTCAGTTATCAGTTCTCAGCATTTATGTCTGAAGATTTATTTTCCATCTTACCAATTCTATTATTGGTAATTAATTTTTGGTAGTTAATGCTGATATACTCAAGGCTTATAGCCGTATCTCAAAAGCATTAACTATGGTATTCACAGAATAAATAATTGTCATATTTGATGGAGACAGTTGGGAAGCTAATTAAATGCCAGACATTCTAGCCTTTGTATTCCTCGATTCCAACAGTGAATTAAGTTCCATCTTGATTTCAAAAGTTTGATTATCATTTGGACACAGTAGACTATTTTTCTACACAAGAACATATAGAGAGAAAAAGAAAGATATACACTCAGAGAACAACAAGAAATCTCTCTCTGACTGAACAAGTTGCTCTCAGGAAAATTGAAGAAGAATAATTTTCTTTCATCTCAAGTCTTCTTCAGCTTTCTTCTTCAGGATTCTACAGAGACAAACAATACACATCAGTCTAAGGATTCTGAACGATTCTCTAAAAGTCTGTTTGAAGACCTACACCCAGGACCAAGTTTTTACTCTTCCTGAATCCTCTTAACATCTCAGGGGGAGCTTGGGCCTTTTACAGCAATCCACTTAGTCTTCTCACTTACTTGAGAAAGTGAAGACTCTCATCATCTTTTACTTTCACCTCCTATGTATAGGGTTCTTACTCCCTTCAAAAGTATACTCCTTGGTGATAGGGCACCTGATCAAAAATGGTTTTTAGGAACCCGATCAAAAGCTTGAAGGGTTTCTAGATCTACCTGAATAAGATCTTGTGGTGATAGGGCACCTGATCAAAAACCTAAGTGGATTCTTGCCTGGGTGGTAGAAGAGTGGAGTACCCAGATTTGGGGAACCACTATAAATCTTCTTGTGTTGTCTTGTTACTTGTGTTTTTCTTGCTTTGTTGTGCTTTGTTGTCTTTAGTTTTATTTTACCTCTATCATACATATTAGTATTACTATTTTAATTTTGTAATACAATTAACTAAAAGTTTTTAATACTCTATTCACCCCCCTTTAGAGTCAATCACATCTATCCCCTCACATTCAATTGGTATCAGAGGATTATCAATTGCTTTAAGTCATTTCTTTTAATTGGTATCAGAGGCTTATCAATTGCTTTAAGTCATTTCTTTCAATTGGTATCAGAGGGTGGTTCTTCTGGTTGTATAGGCTAACACCTGAACCAAAGATCCTTGATAGAATATATTTTATCTAATCTCTTTTGCAATGGAATATAACAAGGATTATATAAGAACTAGACCTCCAGTTTGCAACTTAAATAAGTTTGGCATCTGGTAGGCAAGAATCAAGCTTTACATGAACTCTATTGATGAAGATATCTATTATTCTATTTTGATAGGACCACCAACTCCAGTTGCTGCATCAACAAGCCTGAATGCTTTCTCTCCACCAGACTATAATGATGCTCAGAAAAAGGCTAAGATTGCTGATGTCAGAGCCATGAACATCTTGGCTCAAACTATGTCTGATGACATCTTTCAGAAAGTTGTTGAATGCCACTCAGCAAAATCCATTTGGGACTCACCAAACCAAATGGTTGCTGGATCTACAGATTAGAGAAAGGATAGAAGAGCCCATCTTCTATCTCTTTATGAAAACTTCAAGAAGGTTAAAACTGAACCAGTAGCTGAGATGTATAATAGACTCAGCATCATTGTTAATGAGCTGAAAACATTTGACAAAGAAATCTCACTGACTGAGCTAAATGACAAGATACTCAGGTGCTTTCCCAAGTCATGGGATTCCAGAATCTTGCCTATCAAAGAAGGCAGAAGCATCAATGAGATCACAACTGAATCTCTGTTGGGCAAGCTCAAGAGCTATGAGCAGATCCTCAAGATAAGAGAAGAAGAAGAATAGAAGATTTCTACCCCCTCCAAGGAAGGATCAAAATATAGCATTCAAAGCCTCTGAAGAATAAGAAGCAACTCCTTCCAATGAAGAACTAATGAGTCTCTTTGCAAAGAGATTCTTCAAGATGGGAAGAAAAGATTTTAGAAGGAAGTCTTCAAGAAATGAAGATAAACCAAGGTATGACAAAACTCCAACTAAGGAGATTATTTGCTTTGGCTGCAGGAAACCTGGATACATCCTACAAGAATGTCTAGAGAATAAACACAAAGAAAGGAGAAGGACTCTAGGAAACACCATAGCAAACCATCCTCCCACTAGCACAAGAGGAAAGAGAAAGGTTTCATTGCTGAAACTTGGAGTGAAACTGAAGAATCATCCTCCTCCAGCTCTAGTGAAGATAAAGAAGAAGCAAATTCCAAAGAAATATACTTAATGGCTATCAATGCTTCAGGTCATGTATTAGAAGTATAAGAATCTGAAGAATATTCAGACTGTGATCAAGTAATAGAATCTTTTGATTTTACCTCTGAAGACTTTAAAAATGATTTTAAATTTATGTGTAATGATCTTATAAGATCTGAGAAGGAAATTAAACTTCTCAAAGATAGACAACTTGAATATGATAACTTAGTATCAGAAAATTTTAAATTAAATAATGAATTGAATATCTATAGTGAACAAATCACATTTCTGAAAAACTGAACTAAGTAAAGCAAAACAATTAGAAGAAACTTTGAATAGCAGAAGCCTATAGATGGTTGAAATCACTAGCACACTAAATGCTAGGTTAAACAAAAGTAAACTAGGATTAGGTGCATCACCTAGTGAACCTCCTCTTATTCAGAAAATATCTTATCTAAACATGTAAATTTTATTTTAGAAAAAGGTAAGAAAAACACTGAACACATTGAAAAAGTTAACAAAGTATTAGAGCAAGTTGAACTTAACAAAAAGAAACAAAAAGCTAAGTCTCAACCAAAATCATCGAACCAAGATCTACGATCTCAGTATTATTCATCGAACGTCGATCGACAATGTCTGAACCCATAGGTTGGGCTTAAACACTCAACAAAAGGGGATCGATTACATCATTATGTGTCGTCGACCAGAAATCGACAATCGTGGAACACAGATAACAATCAAAACTATTCTGTGAACTGAGATCGATGATATCAATACTGGTCGGCAAACACAGATCGACGATCTCAACATAAATCGTCGAACCAAGATCAGTTTTATAAAAACTCTAACTACAACAGAAACTTCAATAAAAACCCTAAAACTGTTAACCCTCTTTCTAATTGGATAATCCCACCTAGAAAATTTCATCCCTTAGGTTATAGATGCCAACCTGTATGTTCTTTTATTTTCAGTTTAAAGTATGAAAAGAGACAAGACCCAAGGTCACCTGAGTCTAGAACATTTAGTCTATTCTCTTGCAGGTGAAGACCTATCCTACCACACAGGATAAGTAGTATTTGGATAGTGGGTGCTCAAAGCACATGACAGGGAATAGGGACAACCTAACTAATTTCAAGTTCAAGCTAGGTCCAAAGGTGATCTTTGGAGATTCAAGCTTTGGTCAAACAGAAGGCTATGGAAATTTTACTATTGGAGCTGTCACATTCAGTAAAGTAGCTTATGTAAATGGTCTGAAACATAACCTGATATCCATAAGTCAGTTATGTGATGTAGGTTATCAGGTATGCTTCACTAAATCCAAATGCAATATCTCTTTAAATAGCAATATTATTTTATCTGGTTTTAGATAAGGTAATATATATTTGGTTAACTTTAATTCTGCTAGTTCAGAAATTTGTTTATTTAATCTAGTTAGCAATAACAATACCCTTTGGCATAAAATACTAGGTCATGTAAATCTTAGAAACATTGTTAGGTTATCTAAAGACAACCTTGTTAGAGGATTGCCCTCTTGCCCCTACAAGAAGGAAAGCCTTTGTAGGGCTTATCAGTTAGGCAAGCAAACTAAAAATAGTTTTAAATCAGTAAATAAGAGTGATTCATCTAGGATCCTATACTTGCTTTATTTGGACCTTTTTGGACCAATTGATGTACAGAGCTTAGGAGGGAAGTTCTATACTTTAGTGATTGTAGATGACTTCTCCAGATTCACTTTGGTTTTCTTCTTGAGACACAAGTCTGATAACTTTAAAGTTCTTACAGACTTTTTGAAATGCATATGGATTGAGTATTCTACTCAGGTTATTTTGATCAGAAGTGATCATGGTACTGAGTTTGAATCTCTTCCCATACAAAAATTCTATGAGACAGAAGGTATCAGGCACTGTTTCTCTACTCCTAGAACTCCTCAACAAAATGGTGTAGTAGAAAGGAAAAATAGAACACTCATTGAAGCTGCAGGTACATTAATTGCAGATTCTCACATACCTCTATCCTATTGGGCAGAAGCTGTAAGCACAGCAAATTATGTCCTGAATAGAAGCATGATACATAAACTTAAAGGCAAGACTCGCTATGAACTACTCAAAGGGAAGAAACCTAAAATAGATTACTTTAGAATATTTGGTTGCATCTATTACATTCATAATAACCACAAAACTTATCTTAGAAAGTTTGAAGCCAAAGCTATTTGAAACCGAAAATCGGTCTCTTGTAGAGTTCACCCTTGGGGAAGGGGTGGCCGCGCACCTACTTCGCTCCTGTAAGAAAAACAATAAGGAAAAGAGAGCAAATGATTAGACCAAGGGCCCGGCATGGAGGTCCCACCACACACCCGAAAGATCACTAAGCTCTTCCCCTCCTTAGCAAAATGTCGGGCTAAGGTACCTCAGAAAGCGGTAGAAGACTGGGAGACAAGTAAGCATGCCTTATGAGGTACCCCTTGGGTCCTATTTATAGATTTCTTAAAACGGTCTGCAAATAACTAACCTCTACCGGCCTAAAATTACTAAAAAACCCTTGGGCTGGCCTGCCAATAGCCAAACTCTACTATTCTGAATAGTTGTGTACAACCCACCCGGGTCTGCCAACAGCGAGACTCCACTGTTCCAACCGGCTATGGGCAGGCCTGCGGGGGAAAATTGGTAAAAACACCTCAAGGACTATTGGGAGAGTAGCCCTCAACAATCTCTACTCGATAAGGATAGCGAGTGCTCGATGAGGTTGGCACTCGCCGCTTCTACTCGGCCTTTGGCAAGTACGGGCCCGGTTGGCCCTATCCACCCACTATTTGTCGAATGTGGGAGTGGAGAAGCATCACTTAATGCCAAGGCACAGGCTCAGCCTGCCCTGACCGCATGTCACAAGTTTGCTAAAAGGTCAGATCTCGACGAATGGGGCTTGGCGAGTACAAGCTCACCCCTCAAAAACATCCCACCCCACCTGGGCGAGTCAGAGCTACTGTCGAGCTCTTTAGGGCAGGTGTAAGCTTGCCGATGAGCAAACTCGCCTCACTCGACGCCAAGACAAGGCATTGAGAGAGCTCGCCTCACTCGACGCCAAGACAGAAGGCGTTGAAGGAGATCGCCTCACTCGACGCCGCGACAGAAGGCGTTGAGTGAGCTCGCCTCACTTGACGCAAAGACACAATGCGTTGAGGGAGCTCGGCTCACTCGACGCCAAGACAGAAGGCATTGAGGGAGCTCGCCTCACTCGATGCCATGGTAGAAAGCTCACTCGATGCCACAAGCCTGGCTTGCCTGGGTCTTAGGTTGGACTTGGCCAGTCTGGCTCATGCCGACCCCACTCACCGGATACGGGGTTGTACAAAGCTGTAATGGGAATTTTTCTAGGATATTCCCAAGTAAGTAAGACATATAGGGTGTTTAATAAATCTACTTTAAAAATGGAAGAATCTATTCATGTTTCTTTTGATGAAGCTAATATATTTTACAAGGAGAACGAAGCTTCTACTAGTAACTCATTGCAGGTACCCCAACTTTGTGAAAAATTTGATGATCTCAACCTTACTCAAAAGGTTACATCACATTCCTCTTCACAAGCTGATGAAGATAGTGAAGAAGAATCTCTTAAAGTGACTGAACTTCCTCCAACAGCAAATTTAATTCCACAAGAGGAATTATTTCCTTAAGCTGTTGTTGAACCAACTCCACCACCTGAACCTGTCACACTTAGAGATCACCTTACATCTCAGGTGATTAGAGACATGACAGCTAGTGTGCATACAAGGCATCAACTCAATCAAGATTTGATGCATGCCTGCTTCTTATCTCAAATTGAGCCCCTAAATATTAAAGATGATGAGCAAGATCCACACTGGATTATTGCAATACAAGAGGAGCTCAATCAGTTTGAGAGATGCAGAGTTTGGAACTTGGTGCCTAAACCCAAAGTCCACTTAATTATTGGAACAAAGTGGATCTTCAAGAACAAGTTTGATGCTCAAGGTATAATTGTTAGGAACAAGGCAAGGCTAGTAGCTCAGGGATATAGGCAAGAAGAAGGAATTGACTATGACCAGACTTTTGCACCTGTTGCAAGACTGGAAGATATCAGAATATTTCTTACTTATACAGCTTTCAAGAAATTTAAAGTCTATCAAATGGATGTCAAAAGTACCTTCCTCAGTGGTGAACTCAAAGAAGAAGTGTATGTAGAACAACCACAAGGTTTTATCTCTTCAACTCACCCCTCTTATGTTTTCAAATTGCATATGGCTCTCTATGGTCTAAAGCAAGCTCCAAGAGCTTGGTATGAGACCTTAGCTAGCTTTCTTTTAGAGCATACATTTTCTAGAGGCATTATAGATAGGACCTTGTTTATCAGACATCATCATGATAGGATTCTGTTAGTTCAAGTATATGTATATGACATTATATTTGGCTCTACTAATTCTAAACTATGTAAAAGTTTTTCTGATCTCATGCATTCTAAGTTTGAAATGAGTTACATGGGTGAACTATCTTATTTCCTTGGTCTCCAAGTGAAACAAGCAACTGATGGCAGCTTCATATCCCAGTCCAAATATGCTAAGGAATTAGTTAAAAGGTTTGGGATGGCTGATGCCTCATCTATGAAAACACTCATGGCTTCCAATGCAGTGATTGATTCTGATGAAAAGTGTAAGCCTATTGATCAGAAAAATCAAAGGGCCATTGTTGGGTCCCTATTATATCTCACTGCAAGTAGACCTGATATAATGTTTGTAACATGTCTTTGTGCTAGGTTTCAAGTCAACCCTAAAGAATCTCATCTAATTCTGCTTAAAAGAATTTTAAGATATTTAAAGGGTTTCCCGAATCTAGGACTTTGGTATCTCACAGAATCGTAATTTGATTTAACTGGCTATTCAGATGCTGACTATGCTGGATGAAAAATTGACAGAAAGAGCACTACAGAATCATGTCAGTTCATGGGTGATAGGTTAGTGTCTTGGTTTTGCAAGAAGCAATGTTCTGTGTCTACTTCAACTGCAGAGGCTGAATATATAGCAGCTGGCAGTTATTGTTCATAGATATTATGGATTCAAAATCAATTAGTGGATTATGGTTATTCTCTCAAAAATACAACTATATTTTGTGACAATACCAGTGCAATTTCCATTGCACACAATCCAGTTCATCATTCTAGGACCAAACATATAGAGATAAGACATCATTTCCTTAGAGATTGTGTAGACAAAAACAAAATTAATCTCAAATTTATCCCCACAGATTTTCAAAGAGTAGATATTTTCACCAAGCCTTTGGATAAGAAGAAACATCTATTCTTCCTAAATAGCATGGAATGATAAATGGAATAGATGAAATTGAATTTTGTCTAAGGTTGAAGATCTATTCCAGAATCGTCGAACGAAGTTTGACAATTGCGAACTCGTCTTGAGCTCTATCATTGAACTGAGATCGACGACAGCTCTGCGTGTGAAGACAAAAATTGTCGATCGAAGAACGATGACTTTGCTTCAGAAAATAAATCGTCAACCTAAGATCGACGATTGATTTTTGCCTCTTTAATCAGAGGACGACGATATTATTTACTTATGAATTAATCGTCGACCTAAGATCGAAGATTTTGTTTAGGTCGTCGGACAGAGCTCATCTTTTCATATTCCAAAAACCTATATGTAGGTTTTTCTTCGAGTTCTATCCCATGCTTTCTAAATTCCATTGCACTTGATCTTTCTTCTCTCGTTTCTATAGAAAACCAATGGCGATTTCAGCAGCACTCTTCTCCAGCATGAAGTTTGATGCAGGTTTTGATATTTATTTTGACTCATTCAATCACTGCAATCGAATCTTCAAGAATATACTGCAGTTATATGAAGACCAGGGATTGAAGAAGTTTATGTCAACCAGGATCAAGTTACCAGTTTCAAAAATTAAAGAATGGGTTTATTCATCATCATCGCCTGATGATCTATCTATGGTTGGAACCATCTCCGGACAACAGGTTTTTATAACACCTGTTATTCCATCTGAAATTTTCATTTTTGTAAATGGAGAAGAGGAAATAGAACAAAATAGTTTGGAATATAGTAGAATGCTGATTGTAATGGGTCATGCTGAGGGTATCCCAGCTAAGATACTGAAGAAGAATTTGTCAGTTGCGTACGAATTCTTAGCAGATGTCGTGGGTAAAGTCCTGCTGGGCAAGCATTCAGCCCATGATAATATTAATAGGCAGCAGTTCTCGATTATGTCTGCCTTAGTCAATAAGAAGCCCATAAATTGGGCTGGTCTATTTTTTGATTTGATTAAGAGGAAAAACTCAGAGAAGGAGATATACTTAGGAAGGATTCTGGGAATCTTCCTCTAGGAGAAGGCTCCTGAGCTTTTAGTCTCTAAGCCTGAAGCTACCAATGCTAGCAAGAGGTTGAACTCATCTCTGTTCTAGAAGTGGGAAAGGTCAAATCAAAAGCCATTCAGGGTTTCCAAAACATCTGAGGACACAAGGGTTGTATCAACCACTTCTCACCCTACTGTAGAAATTCTCCATCTTCCTTCCCAAACCATTCCTCCTGCTGCCCCTCTATCATCTAGTGTCATTCCAACACCTCCATCATCTCTAGCACCTCATCTTACCCCTCCTCTCTCTCCTACTCATAATTCTTTAGTTCAGGATGAAATCATACATGACTCCATTTCTCTAGTTTCTCATTCATCTATCTCAACTCAGACCCCTCTTGAATTCATGCAAATGGATTCTCCATCCCTTGCCACCCTCTTGGAGCTCATCACCCCTACCATCAAAAATTTGATTGTAGAGGCCATTACTCCACTTTCCCAGTCTATCTCAGCTCTTACTGCATCTCTTGCTACCTCTTCTGTCCCTTCTTCATCAAGGGGTCTGGTCCCATCTCATGATGAAACTAGGCAGGGGGAGATGTTCAATAAAGATGCTCCAGGTTCAGCCTCAACAGATCTTCCAGATTTGACTCCTCCAGCAGCAGTAGTTCCAGTAGCAGCAGACATTGAAATATCTTGTTCAGATAGAATATCAAAAGATGTTTTTTCTAAAGAAGAGTTGTTTGATTTCTTAGATTCAACAAAGCATGCTCATCTGCCTATTCCTGAGATAATATACAGTGGTGATTGCTTTATAAATCCCACAGTAGATTTGCAGATTTTATTAAATTCTTTTTCTTTGCTTAGAAGAATTTTGTCTCCTGTTGAGATAATTTTCTATAAGGCCATGGTCTGTTATACCAGACCCATGAGTCCTCAAGCTGTGAAATAGCTTTTGCAGTGTATTATTGAGCCCAGAGTTGTGGATTTAGAATGTACAGAAAGTTCTTTAGTTCAGCTTGTTTGCCCTGCAGATGCAGTGATGTCATCTCCTATGGCTTGTGAACCTGATTCTATTATATCAGAATAGGTTGACCAAGATGCTTCTCTTATTGTTGAAGAATTGATATTTCTAGTGGCTTCTTAGATACTCGAATCAGCCCTAGTGACAAAATCAGTCAGCCTCTGTGAGCTAAATATTTCTTCTGATTCTATTTTGCCATCTTCTATGGATGTTGATCCTGTGTCTGTTATACCAGAACAGGTTGTGCTAGATGTGGATCGAGTCTCAAGCCTAGTTTGTCCATCCTACATTTTGGATGAGACTCCTTACCCTTCTTTGGATGAGTTGATGGCTCTTGATATATAAGAAGAAGCTAAGATTAAAGCTGCTCATAAATTGTCTGAAAGTCAGTTCAAGGAAATTGATGACATGTATAACAACCCTCCCGACTCATCTGATGATGATGAAGATGTTGATTCAAATGATTCCAGTTGTAATAAAAAGAAAGTGTCTAAGAAAAGGAAAGCCCCTCCTAAGGCAGTTCCAAAGCCAAATCCTCATAATGATACTCCATATTATATTTTGCAAAAGGTCACTCCCTATCCTGGTATGCCACAATATATGTGGTTGTCAAAGAATGAGAAGAAAGCTAGGAAGAAGAGCAGGAAGTACTCTCCTCCACCATATTGGTCTCAGAGAGGTCCTCCTCCTCCTCCTACTACAGGTGCCTCAGGAAATATTTCTCAAAGTTTAAATGTACCTTCAAAGTCTACATCATATACCAAAACCTATCAAAGGTAGGATAGATCCTCAAGGTATCAACACCAAGGGAGTAGACAGTAGCAAAGCCATCATAGCTCTATTAGTATTTCTCCTAAGATTTCAATTGATCAAGGAAAGGAAGTTGATTCTCTGAAGCAAACATTCTCTCCTCCTCAGAAGCAAGCTCCACCTAAATCTCAGAAGATAGCTTATTACCAATCTAAAAGGCACGATGATTCACATAATCCTAAAGAAACATTCAGTGAAGCTCCTCCTCCCAGATCTCTATATTCTGAGCAAGAGCAAGATAATCCCTCAGTGATAAACTTTTAAGCTCAATCAACTCAATTCAGATCTGTCACTAAGTTGCCTCCTCAGGATGATCTTTCTTTTGTTGATCAGGAACTTTATCCTAATTTCAGAATGGCGAGGCTCAATGAACTCATTGGTTTATCTCTCATGAACAAGGCCAGAGAAAAAGGTCAAGATCCCTCTCAGTTTTCAACTATGTCTTCATATAGAGAAAAGGAACTTGAAAGACTTCAGGTAAGCAAAAAGGTTTTCAATCCAGCAGATTACATGTCACTACATCCTGAAGCAGTTGTGCCAAAGATTGGATCTCAGAAAACTCTTGGAGAGAAATATTTGAAGTTATCAAAGAAGGAGGTCATAGATCCCAAAAGGAAGATAGTATTCTCTAAACCTTCTTCTGCCCCTTCTTTTGATAATTTGTAGCTTATGCTGTGTTTTTTATTGTATTGACTGCTTATTTGAACCATGTATATAATACTTTTCTATATCATATATGTTGATGTTATTTCATCATATAAGATATATATGGTTATTGTATTTTTATTTCTTTTTGAGTGACCTCACCCAAATAGGGGGAGATTGTTGGAACCCTTATTTGGATTTGGGTTAGGTTCAGTTCTAGGATTGCTTGATCCACCTGTAGAGTCAGGGTCATTATTTAGTTATAAGTTTAGTTCTATTAGGTCATTATTTATCTGGACCAGCCTTGAAGTACTCTGAATTCAGGACTTAGAAGATTTCAAGAATATCTGCTAATCAATTCGACTTTCGTCGAACTCAGCTCGATAATCGTCAGTCTCCCATCGACGATCTTTTTTTCTATTCGCGGTTATCTCTGGTCGACGATAGTCTTTCTCAATTCGACGATCTCTTAACTGAGCTCGATGATCTCTGAACTCAGGTCGACATTTTTTCCCGCATTCAGTTATCAGTTCTTAGCATTTATGTCTGAAGATTTATTTTCCATCTTACCAATTCTATTATTGGCAATTAATTTCTGGTAGTTAATTATGATATTCTCAAATCTTATAGCCGTATCTCAAAAGCATTCACTATGGTATTAACAGAATAAATAATTATCTTATTTGATGAAGACAGTTGGGAAGCTAATTAAATGCCATACATTCTAGCCATTTGTATTCCTCGATTCCAGCAGTGAATTAAGTTCCATCTTGATTTCAAAAGTTTGATTACCATTCAGACATAGTAGACTGTTTTTCTATACAAGAACAGATAGAGAGAAAAAGAAAGATATACACTCAGAGAACAACAAGAAATCTCTCTCTGACTGAACAAGTTGCTCTCAGGAAAACTGAAGAAGAACGATTTTCTTTCATCTCAAGTCTTCTTCAGCTTTCATCTTCATGATTCTAAAGAGACAAACAATACACAGCATTCTAAGGATTCTGAACGATTCTCTAAAAGTCTGTTTGAAGACCTATACCCAGGACTAAGTTTTTACTCTTCCTGAATCCTCTCAACATCTCAGGGGGAGCTTGGGCCTTTTATAGCAATCCACTTAGTCTTCTCACTTTCTTGAGAAAGAGAAGACTCTCATCATCTTTTACTTTCACCTCCTCTATACAGGGTTCTTACTCCCTTCAAAAGTATACTCCTTGGTGATAGGGCACCTGTTCAAAAACCTATTGGTTTTTAAGCACCAAATCAAAAGCCTGAAAGGTTTCTAGATCTACCTTAATAAGATATTGTGGTGATAGGGCACCTGATCAAAAACCTAAGTGGATTCCTACCAGGGTGGTAGAAGAGTGGAGTACCTAGATTTGGGGAACCACTATAAATCTTCTTGTGTTTTCTGGTTGCTTGTGTTTTACTTGCTTTGTTGTGTTGTGTTGTCTTTATTTTTATTTTACATCTCTTATACATATTAGTATTATTATTTTAATTCCACAATAAATATTAACTAAAAGTTTTTAATACTATATTCACCCCCCCCCCTCTAGAGTCAATCACATCTATCCCTTCACTTTCAATTGGTATCAGAGGATTATCAATTACTTTAAGTCATTTCTTTCAAATAATGTCTTAACTATCTCTCCCCTTGTGAACTTGTTCACAAGAAGAAAGCTAAACAGCATCTCATACCAAGCTCGATGAGCTTGTTTCAAACCATATAAAGCTTTAGATAAAAGATAAACATAATTAGAAAAGTTAGAATTAACGAAACCTAGGGGTTGTTTCACATACACTTCTTCCTTTATGTCACCATTAAGGAAGGCGGATTTCACATCCATCTGATAGACAGTGAAGCCCTTAAGTGCAGCATACGCTAGGAACAACCTGATTGCCTCCAGCCTTTCCACTGGAGCATATGTCTGGTCGAAGTTGATTCCTTCTTCTTGTCGGTATCCCTTGGCAACGAGTCTTGCCTTGTTCTTTATGATAGTTCCATTCTCGTCAATCTTATTCCTGTAGACCCACTTGGTTCCGATGATGTTCTTATCTTTGGGTCTTGGAACAAGTTTCCAGACTTGACAGTGCTTGAACTGAATTAACTTTTCTTCCATGGCCATAATCCAAGATGCGCCCGAGTTTGCTTCCTCAAACTTCTTTGGTTCAACCTGTGAGAGAAAACTCAAATACAAATTTTCATTAGTAGTACCTCTACGAGTTTTGACACCATCCCGGGGATCTCCGATGATTTGATCAATTGGGTGATCCTTCAGATATCTGAGCTCTAGGTTCCTTGCATCTGGAGCATCTTCAACCATAGGAGTGACTTCATCAGCTTGAATGATTTATTCATCTTGATCATCAACCTCTCAAATCGGCGTTGGAGTGGTGATCTTGATGAACTTTTCACCTTTCTCTTCAGTCGCCTCGTTCAAGTTAAGTTATTTCAACCTTGAACCTGCAACTTCAATGAACACACTAGAAGAGTTGCTTTGCAGCAAGCTCGTCCCAACAAATACAACATGTATAGATTCTTCAACCACCAAGGTTTTCTTATTAAATACCTTATATGTCTTACTATGGCTACTATATCCTACGAAAATATCTTTAAAGCTCTTTTACCTAAATTTAGTAGTATGATACTTGCTATTGTTAAGAACGAAGCATTTAAAGCCAAAGATTCTAAAATATGATCCAGTCGGCTTTCTGCCCTTTAGTTCATAAGGCATCTTATTATGGTTCTTGTTTATGAGTGCTCGATTTTGCATGTGGCATGTAGTGTTGACAGCTTCAGCCCAGAAGTACTCTGGTAGTGAGGAATCACTCAACATAGTCCTGTAGGCCTCTATGAGTGTTCTGTTCCTTCTCAAAGCAACTCTATTTTGCTGAGGTGTTTGAGGAGAGGAAAACTCATGAAAGATACCTAGGCTTTTACAAAAGTCTGTCATGGACCCAGACTTGAATTCAGTTCCATTGTCACTTCTTATTTTGACTACGGAACAGATGTATTCATTTTGGATCTGCCTAACAAAATTTATAAAGACATCGAAGGTATCTAATTTGTGTTTCAGAAAGAACACACACGCAAAGCGTGAGTAGTCATCAACAATAACCAACGTATAATCCTTACCTCCTAAACTTCTAACTTGCAGTGGATCGAACAAGTCAATATGAATAGGTGTAAACACCTATTAGAGTCTTTTCCTATGATGTTTTTAAAAGTAGTCCTTGTTTGCTTGCCTTTTACACAAGCATGACAAGGTCTATCCTTAGTGCACTTAACATTCGGGGCATCACGTACTAAATTCAGTTAAAATAATTTATTAATAGTTTTGAAATTAATATGTGCTAATCTCTTGTGTCATTGGTCACCAAGAGACATACTATAATTTGCCAAAAGACACACTGGTGTAGAAGATTCTATACAAATAAAATTTAAAAAAAATATATTCCTACTACGAGTGCCTGATAAAATTGTTTCCAAATTGTCAACAGACTTTATCAAGCACTTATCAGCATGAAATTCAACTATGTATCATTTATCGCATAGTTGGCTTATGCTTATGAGATTGTGTTCCAATCCTTCAACATAAGCCACATCCGAAAAAGATACACTACCGTTAGTAATCATATCATAGCCTTTCGTAATTCCTCTGTCAGAACCTCCAAAGATGACCTTTGGTCCGTTCACGACTGGAGAGTAATTCTGGAGAAGGCTTCTAGTCCCGATCATATGTCGAGAGCATCCACTGTCCAAATACCAAAAGGGATTTCTGGTGGCCTTTGGACATACCTGCAATCACAAGTATGTTTGCCTTAGGAACCCAAACTTGCTTAGGTCCTTGGTCTCTAGTTAGCTTGTACCCCTACATGTATTAACAATGTGAGTGGTCTTTCTTACATGGTTAATCTGAGGGGTAACATAGTCTCTGGGATTAAACAAGTAATCGATGGCAAAGTGACCAATTCTGTCACAGCACCAATAGTCAAACCTGTTGTATCTTTGCCTAACTCCCTCCTACTCTACTATTGGGGAGACTGGTCTAGAAGGGGCAGCATTCTTAGAGGTAGAAGCTTCATGGTGAAGACAATCACATGGCTTCTTCTCCTTCATAAGCTTTTCACCAAAAGGCTTTACTTTTGGATCCTACTTGATGTTATGACCATGATCAAAAGGGTCATAGCTCTGAAGAGTGATCTCTTCATAAGGTGCCTTAAAGACACTTTCACCAAAGTTTCGAGGACGAGTCCATCCTTGATACCTCAACTTGGGCTCTACATAAGTAGGCCTAGTGAAGTGACTGTAGGAGGAGTCAAGATCAAACTTATTAGTAGGAAAAACAACCTTCTTAAATATAGTCTGATCTTGTGGAGCTTTCCCCTTTTTCTTGGCCAAAGCCTTCTTGGCCTCCTTATTCTTTCACTGAGCCTTATTTCTCCTAGAGGATTTACTAGGAGCCTCAACATGGCCTACCAGCACCCTTAGTCTGAGCAGAGAACTCATCCATAAGAGGAAGAACTATCTTGGTCTTAGAGAAACCTTCAACAAGTTTCTTTTCGACTTCAAGTAGCTCTTCCAATCCCTTGATGATTTCTTCTTTCAGATCAAGGTGCTTGAGAGCCTTATTATACTCACCAACTGCAGTATCTAAGTCTTCTCTGAGTGAGTCCATCTTAACGACTTTCTCTCTCAGAGAGCTCTCTACGGTCTTTAGAGACTTAATTTCTTTAGCGTGAGTTTTCACGACCTTTCTACATTTGTCGTAGGCCTTGATCAACTCCTTATACTGTGTCATGAGTTCAGACTCATCGTCAGAAGAGCTGTCCTCATGATCATGATCAGAGACATCAGATTTAGAGAGGGGTGTATGAGATTTTACCTCCCTAGTGAACTAGGGCTCTTCTTCTTCGTTAGTGTGTGCCATGAGCCCATAGTAGGCTTCCTCTTCATCACTTGACTCACATGAGTCAGTGTAGCTGAGGGTTTTGCCCTTTTTGGCTACAAGGCTTCTTTCTGTCTTCTTATTATGGTAAGAAGATTTCTTCTCCTCTCTTTGGCCACCCTCTTTCTTCTTATGGGGGCAATCAACAATTACATGACCTGGCTTATTACAACAGTAACAAACTATGTCAGTAGAAATATGTTTGTTCGGTTTAGACTTATACCTGTTGTGGCTACTTGAGCCCTTCTGCCATCGATAACCATCATGTCGTGATCTTCTATATGAGGCATCCTTGCCTCTCCATTGCTTTTTCTTGTTCAATAATTTCTTGAACTGTCTTTAGAGCAACGAGAACTCTCCTTTAGATAGCTCTGAGACTTAAGTTCTTGGCTCAGATGATTCTTCTTCACTTTATACTTGAGCAGGGGCATGTGAAGTAGCTTTGCCCTTACTTAAGCTGTCTGCCTTAAGAGCGACAAACTTCTCCTTGGGAGAGAATCGACTCTTCTCTTCTTCAGCTTTTCTGGAATTAATTTGAAGTTCATAGGACATCAGCTTTCCAAAGAGGTTCTGAGGATCAGTCTCAACTAACTTGCCAAATTCTCTTATGGCATAGACATTGTTGTCCCATTCCTTAGTTAGGGACCTAAGAAACTTGTCTTTCTGCTCTCTATTTGGGAATACTAGGCCATATACTCTTAGGTCATTAATTATCTTGAAGAAGTTCTAAAAAGTGTCAGAAATGGTGTCCTTGGGTCCTTGCCGGAAGGCTCCATACTTTTGATTCAAAAGGGATCTTCTGTCATCCCTTACTTCTTCAATACCTTCCATCAAGATGATCAGAGACTTCCACATCTCCTTAGCAGATTGGCAGTGAATCAAATTCTGCAGCATTGAATCATTGACTGCACTTGCTATAATATTTTTAGCTTTCTTGTCTAAAGAGACAAGAGCAATCTCATCTTTGTCAATATCCATTAGCTTCTTAGGAACTTGCTTTGTAGCATCTATAGTGGAGGCGGTCATGGGAACATAAGGACCTTCTTCAACAATCATGAAGATCCTTGGATCCACAGCTTCCATAAAGAATTTTATTCTTTTTTTCCACATTGCAAAATTATTCTTTGTGCATAAGGGAAGCTTGGCAAAATTCTTGGCTCTGTCCATGCTTGAATAACTCAAAGAAAACATGGGGCAGATCTGATCAAGGTGTTAACCATCTAATGATCAACCTCCCTCTAATACCAATTGAAAAACGTCTAAGTTGTCTACCTAAATCACCTAGAGGGGGGTGAATAGGTGAGTTGTGCTACTTTTTGCGGAATAAAAACTATAGTGATCTAAGCACAAGAAATAAACCAGCATTCATAGAGGACACCAAGAATTATAGTGGTTCCCCAATCTTGGGTACGTCCACTTTCCACTCACCGATCTAGCAAAGCACTAGACTCGGCTACTCCACTAATATCGAATCAAAACAATCCTACCACTCGGAATAACGTTCCTACAATCTCAATCCAAAAAGGGATCTACACTCAGAAGATAAAAACTTCCTACAACTCGGAGAACAAATCTCCTACACTCAGAGAATAATATCCTACAAGATTAAAAAGAAATTGTAGAATACAAACAATACTCTTCTCAGATCTGAAAATCTCTTCATAAGTCTTCTTTCTTGGACTTGCGGCTTTATCAGAAATTGTAGAAGAAGACTCACGGATCGATCTTGTTCTGAGAAACTTTGACTCACACGATCAAGGAGTAGATGGAGAAAGATGAATCCCTTGATCTGCGAATCTCTCTGGATCGAAAGTTGCCCTTGGTGTTCTTGAAGATGTGCGGCAACTTTCTGTAGAAGAGAAGAAAACTGTTGGCCGATCCAGATCTTAGAATTATTCGCTTAGGATTTGTCATTATTACAGGACCTTTTATAAGATCTCCCCAATGGTAATAATCGTCATTAATGATGGCCACATGGACCAATCATGTCACGATATTCAAAATATTGATCTCACAAAACTTTAAGAATTCTCTAAAATTGGTTCAGCATTACTCGAGTGAGAAGTATACTACTCGAGTGAATTAACTGGCTCTCGAGTGAAAGAATTTGACTACTCGAGAGAAGGCATTTCTAGAAATTCTTGATGTAGAAGTAAATCACTCGAGTGGTAGATATACATCTCGAGTGCTAGACATACATCTCGAGAGGTAGACTTGAACTTCTCGAGAGCTATGACTTGGAGAAAATTCTGGATGAAAAATCGATCACTCGAGAATTCAAACTAAAATACTCGAGTACTAGACGAACTACTCGAGTACAAAGAAATCCGACTCGAGTGGTCTAAGAATTTTCTCGAGAATTAACTTCTGTCACTCGACTTAATCTTCTCAACTACTTGAGTACTAAGCTCAACTACTCGAGTACTTGACTTAGAGAAATATCTGAGAGATAAACATGTTCACTCGAGAATGAGAGCAGGTCTACACGAGTGCTTGACTTGGCTTATCAAGTGCTAGATATAAGCTACTCGAGAACCACTTCCACACTCGAATCACAGACCAGATTTACTCGAGTGCTTCTAAGGCTTCTACTCGAGTACTAAGAGAGCTACTCAAGTACAACACTTAGAATTTTCTCAGCTTTATGAAACTTTAGTTCTTCATTCCAAACAGCATCAAGTCTTCATCCATTAGTCCATGTGCTTGAACATGAAGTGTATCCCAATAGAGAGGCTACACATGAGTCAACACCTTGGATCACACAATGAGGAATTACATTGTATGGTCCTATGTTTGATGACCCACTGTAGACTGATATTGGTCTATACTTGGCAATAAATCCTGCAAACACATAACTAGAATAGGAAATCAAATACAACCTAATTCATCTTAGTTCAAGGGTGACTTTATACAAATCTCGGTTATTGTGGATAGAATACCAATAAAAAGCTTGAATACATTGCAATGTCGTAGATTCTGCTCCTTGTTAGTACACCCTTGCTTGCATCCCCAATGATTAAATTTCTATGATGATCTCTCAAGTGTTTGATAGCTACTAACATCCTTTATTCAACATCTTACTCTAGGGACCAAAAGATCATCTTCTATTTCTAATCCACCTAAACCTTCTTCTGGAATGACCACACCCTCATCCTTTTTTGGTTCAACGGGAGGTGTGTCATTAATGCTTAGCTTGTACATCTTCAATTCTGTACCTGCAGTTGTAGAAGAGCTAGGCAGCTCACTGTGAATTATGGAAGTTTCATCAAACACTATATTAATAGACTCATCTACAATCTATTTTTTCAAGTTATAGACCCTATAGGCTTTGTTGCGGTTTTTATACATAACAAAAATTCCGTCATAGGATTTTGTAGCAAACATTGTCAAGTAGGACTTCATATTATTTAGCACAAAGCACTTGCTTCTAAAGATTTTGAAGTAGGTTAGATTTGGTTTTCTGCCTTTCATAATCTCATAGGGAGTCTTCTTGTAATACTTGTTGATAGAGGCCCTATTCAGGACATGACAAGCAGTGTTCATTGCCTCAGCCCAGAAATATTCTGGGAGAGAATAGTAACTAAGCAAAGTCCTCCCAACCACTATGAGAGTTTTATTTTTCCACTCAGCAATCCCATTTGGTAGGGTATTTTGGAGAAGAAAAAACCTAAAAGATCTCTTGCTCTTTGTAGAACTCTGTCATGCTTTCAGATTGAAACTCTATGCCTTGCTCACTTCTGAATTTTGACCACAATATTACCCTTTTCATTCTGAATCTGCTTGAAAAAAGTTACACAGTTTTCCAAGGTTTCAGACTTTTTCTTAAGAAAGAACACCCATGCAAACCTGGAAATGTCATCAACTATCATAAAAGTATTGACTTTCCTCTCTAGACTATGAATTGGAGTAGGACCAAACAAGTCTATATATAGGAGGTAAAGACACCTCTCAGAATCTTTGAACCCAATTCTTTTAACGGAAGCCTTTGTCTGTTTTCCCTTTTGATATGCAGAGCAAATGCCCACTTCAGTGCATTTCAAATTGGGTCCATTTCTGACCTACTCATCACTAAAGAGCTTGTTGATAGCCTCGTAGTTTAAGTGAGCAAGTCTCTTACTCCATTGCACACAATAAGAGTCTTTCTTATTTGCTACTAGTACATAGGGGAATTTGAATCTATACATAAGAATTTAAATAATAAATATTTCCACTCCCAGTGCCTTACATAATGATCTCTTTGTCACTTGACTTTTTAATTAGGCACTTATCCTTGCAGAAGACATTGATATAGCAAATATCATAAGGTTGTCTTATGTTAATCAGATAGTGCTGCAATCCTTCTACATAAGCCACTTTTGTGATGGAGACTATGTAATTGGTGATCATGCCATAGCCTTTAGTAACTCATCTGTTTGAACCACCAAACATGACTTTGGGTCCATTCCTCACTAGAGTGTAGTCTTTCACAAGGTTCCTTCTTCCATTCATGTGCCTGAAACATCCACTATCCAAGTACCATATAGGTATGTGATGGGAACTTGGACTATCCTGCAATCATAGATTTAGTTTACCTTACATACCCAAAAGGATTTGGATCCTTAGTCCTTGTTAGCATAAATTTAAAAATATTTCCCTACTATAGCCCTGACAGGAAGACTCACCTTTGCTCTTGGCACATTTGGGTTGTGCCAACAGTATATGGCAAAGTGTCTCACCTTGGCACAACACCAACACTCATGAATATTATATCTCCACTTTTGAACAGCCCTAAATGTGTGTGATCCATCAGAATTTTTTTTATTTAGAATGGAAAGCAGCTGCCCTCTTCCTATTTCTTCTAGTTGGAATCTGGCTGAAAGATAGTCTGTAAGCAGGTTTACTTGGCAAATTCTATTTGATAGCAACAGATGTCTATTTTCTAGCTGACAAGGTGTTGATGGCATCAGAAATAGCCAAGTGGTGCTTACTTACAGTCTTTCTCACAACCTTATTCTTTGATGAAAGATCTTGGGTGGAGGCCACTGCCTTAATCTTGAGAGTGGGTGCAGGAGCACCAAACACAAATGGTCCATGGTGGTCCATTTGGATTTCTTCATGGGGAGCCTTTAGTGCACTCAATCTCATGCCCTTTCTTCTTCCATTGCAAGTTACATTAGTACTCTTATAATAAGAACTTCTATTCTTCCAGTGACCATACATATTGTTATGGTCATACCTGTTAGAAGGGAAAATTATCTTTTGAAAGGTAGTTTAAGGCACTACTAAAGCCTTGCCTTTCCCTTTAAAATGGGTAGCTCTAGCATTCAACCTGAACCCCAATACCCTCTTATTATTTTGAGAGGTGAATGAGTCAATCAGTGGCAACACTATCTTGGGCTTAGAAAACTCAGCCACTAGCATCCTCTATTTGAGGAGCTTCTCTTAAAGATCTTTAATGATCTTGTTCTTCTACCTAACGGTGCCTATTTGGATGATAGAGATTTTCTTCAGCTGGCTAACTTCTCTCCTTATCTTGGCTAGCAGAGAAGCTGACTTAAACTGTAGGTAATTAGCTTCTTGTAGAGAAGCAATCTCTTCAGCTTGTCTCTTGATAAGCTTTTTGCTCTTCTTCAGAGCTTACATGATACCACCATATTTGTCAATCAATTAATTAACATCATCATCGGATTCCAATCCATCCCCCTCACTAGAATAAGTGGATGCTTATGAATCTATTCCAGTCTCATAAAATAAATTTCAAATAGAGATTGGGTGAGAGATTACCATATCAGGATCAAGATTGTCCTGATATTCTTCAGACATGGCCATGAGGCTTAACTCTTCATCATCTTCAAAGTCACGTTCAATAGAGGACAGTGGTGCCCTTATGTCCATAATGGTTGTAGGAAGATCAGCCTCCTCTTCTATAGAGATAAGACCAATATAGGCCTCTTCTTCTGATTCTAAAGACTCGGAATCATTGTATGACAAACTTGGCATCTTCTTAGCTAAGAAGCCCTTGTCCACCTTCTTGTCCTTGTGATAACTTTTATCATTATACCTCTTATTATCTTTCTTCTTAACAGGATAGTCAACAATGACATGTCCTGACCTGTTACAGTAGCAAACTACATTAGATTTAAAGTGTTTATTCTGTTTGGAATCATACATGTCCTCAGAGGGATCTTTCTTGGACTTCTCCAGGTTAGCTTGTGGCTTTCTAGAGCTAGAGCTAAATGATCCCTTGTTCTTCTACTGTCTCCTCCTTCTCAACATCTTCTTGAATTGCTTTGAAAACAAGGTAAGTTCTCCATCTGATAGCTCATGTCCTAAAGTGCTGGGACTTGAGCTTTCTAGCTCAATAGTCCTTCTTGGTGGAGAAGGAGTCTTCTCCCTGCTTCTTATTAAGGCTTCAGCTCTGAAGGCCACGTACTTCTCTCTGTTGAGGAACTTGACAGGTTCTTCTTCAGCTATTCTGGAATTCAGTTGAAGCTCATGAGATATCAGCTTGCCAAATAAGTTTTGGGCCAATATGTGGCCAAGTTGCCCACTTCCTTGATGGAATAGATCTTGATATCCCATTTCTTATTGAGCGATCTTAGGAACTTGTCATTCAGCTCATAATTGTTGAACTGACTGCCATAATTGATCAAACTGTTCACAATCTTGAAGAACTTCTCATAGCAATCAGCTATGGAATCCTTCTTGCCTTACTTTAAGGCCCATATTGCTGGTTAATGAGGGATTCTCTATCATCCCTTACTTCCCCTATTCCCTCCATGTAGACTAAAGGAGAGTCCCACATCTCCTTGGCTTTCTTGCACTGAACTAGATTCTGAAATGTTGAATCATCTATGGCACTGACAATTATGTTTTGTGCCCTCTTATCCATGGTGGCAAAAACCACTTCATCCTAGTAATCTAAGAATATCTCTTGGGAGTTGATGCTTAAAATCTGATCGTTGCAGTAGGCAAGTGCACCTATCGCATGTAGTATGATCAAGTGTCGTATTTCCCGGGACTTTTGAGTACTTCTACTCACAAGGTGGAACTATTAACTTATCGAGCGAAAATTGGTTTTAGTTTTTGTAAAAATGAAAAGAGTTGACTAATGAGAAAATTCACGATTTAAAAACCTTAGCACTTGATTGGGCGTTCTTGGGAATCCGATTATTAAAGATGCGTTCTAATTCTTGAGAATCCGTTTCGATTGGGGGATTGAAAAATACAATAGCAACTCGCTAGAGACAACTACCGCCTAATTTTAAAAACATTTCAAACATAATCTCTTAAAATTTGAAAGTAATTTAAAATTGCATGAACGATAAATCCCAAATCCAAAAGATTTGATAATCTCAATTCTCAAAGAAGAATATCAAAATCTCTTTATTTCCGAGCGATCCATGACATCCACGAGCCTCTCGGCTAACTAGACTACCAATCGGATAGCGAAATTTTATATACTAGCAATATAAACCCGCTGCCAAATTTTAATCGGAAATAAATCGCAATGAGAAATTCAAAAATTAGAGACGAAAGATTATAATTAAATCTTCATCCCAATACTAACCAATCAAGTACTAAGAAAGGATTTAGCTACTCATGATAAAGAAAACAACAACAATGAAATAAAAAGTTTGCATTTTCATTAGAAAGGAAATAACAAAAGTACACAACACAATGAAAATTAAAGCAGAAAAAATAACATAAAAGAAACTCTCATACAAGGTAGAACTCTCTCTCTCTCTCTCTCTTGAACTTGCTCTCTTCTCCAACTCTAACTTTTTTCTCTCCTCCAAAAGCCTTGGCCTCATGCTCCTTTTATAGCAACCATGGAAGGATCTAGATAAAGAAGAAAATGAAAGGACATAGGGTTTAATTGGTGAGAATAAATGTGGGGAAATGAAGAGGTGGAGGGAGGTGAAAAGGTGAATGCATGGAATGAGTAGATTTAATGTGATATAAAATAGAAATAAAATAAAAGAAAATAATCATGCAAAGAATAGGGCCGACCACATGAAATGGTGATGAATTAATGAATATGGGGTTTTAATTGATTGGAGTTAATGTGATTAATTAAGAAATGAAGGAGGAACTTAAGGTGGGCGGTTTTGATCAAGGGGGTTATAAATGGCTGATTTTAATTAAAGGGTTGGAGGTGGGCGGTTATGAATGGCGGGCTGCTATGACTTGAAAGGTTTGGCCGGCCAAATGAATTGGGGTTTACTATTAATAGTGGTGGAGTAAATGAATGGCCGGTTTTAATTGGATTGATAATGCTAATAATAGTTGTCATGCTAAAAATAGAGAATAAATGAGGGGGAGAGAAAGGGGTGGCCGGCCACATGAAATGAAGATAAAAAAAATAAAATGAGTGGCAACATGACATGATGTATTTATGGGAGAGGATTATATAAAAATAAAATAAGAAGATGCTACATGAAATAATTTTGTAAAGAGGCTTGCATAGGAAAGGAGGCTACATGTATTGATAGTTATAACTATTCATACATGAAAAATCAATTACCATGCATACATATATTTCATGTAATAATAATAATAAGAAAGGATAATTCATGTATGGGGAGGAGAGAGAAAAGGTGGTGGGAAAGCAACATGCATGCAAAACTTATTTGCATGGGAAATATTTCTCGTACAAAAATTGACAGCGGGCGTTTTACGTCGAATCGTGTCGAATTCCCCCCAGGCCTGTCACAAAACAAAATAAAACAATATTAGTATAAATAATTATGATATATTAATAATTAGATAATTATATTAAAATTAAGAGTAAATACATATAATTTATAATATAAATATAATAATAATGATGAACATATTTTAGTCAAAATATGCGTCATCAAATCTCACCAGACTTAAGCCTTTGCTTGTCCTCAAGCAAAACAAGACTTAAAATTAAAGTTAAATTAACAAAAAAAATTTAAAGAACACCAAAACAAAAATTAAACTATCGAAATTAATATGCTACCAATGAGTGCGGCGATAGAAATCAATGTAGAGGAGAATAAAGAAGAGATTAAAAATATTACTATGGCATATACTTAGATTATAAATTTTCTACAAACATAAAAATAAGGCATCAACATGCTACCTAACAAACATAACAAATGTAGCGATTCAACCAAAATAAGTGCATTGAACAAACAATATGTTGCTAGACTTCGATTATTCTACAAAACACTCCAAGATAACCTCCAAAGAAATCCATCAATGATGGTGACCATAGGCTTGCCCGGTCACACTCTCTCCACTACACAAGGTAATGACTTAAAGATCAAAAGGGCTTTCATTAGGAATAAAATTTCGCTTAGGTAAATGATAAGGATTTGGAAATCAAAAGATAAACACGAAGGCTAAAGATCACACTAAATCAAGGTGAGAGTTTTATAAAATTTTAAAATAAAACCCTCAATCAAAAAGAAAATTTTACAACAAAACTCTCCTTTTTTTTGAAACATAAGGTCATGAATATTTTTCTTTCAAAATTGGCCAATGAAATTCTTTTTCACTTGATTTTTTTTATTTTTTTCATACAAAATAGCTCCAAATATAAATGTGAAAATTCTTCTTTTTTTTCACAATATAAAAAAACATCACAGAATTTTAATAAAACTCAAATATTTAGTGTGATCATGGGATAGATGGTTTGGCTTTGGTGAAAAATGAAAGGTGGAGCTAACAAAGAAAACTAGGAAAGGCCCAAAACTGTTTAACAAAGTGAATTTTTATGGTGGGCAAAAAGGCACAAACGATCCAAAAGGTGGCCTAAATCACTTCTAAAAGATCATGACAAACTTATGCAAATGTTTCGAGAGTCGCTAGAGGCAAGTTCTAGCCACCAAGAAAGACTACCTTGCGAGTGAGTGTCTAATAATATCATCTAACAAAATTAGCAAGCTATTACACTTAGATTAGAAGAGATAACTACAACATCATTATTTCATTAAAATAAAACTGATGCCAAAATTTATGAAAGAGAAAATGACAAAATTAAGATATGCAAGAGTAATATAGTTAAACTAGACTCTATACTAACATACTACCAATGATTAAGAATACTGCATGAGCCTACACAACACTCAAAGAAACATACTAAAATAATGATAGGAAATAATTTTTGATGGTTTTCAAATTTTATGTTTCCTAATTTTTTGTTTGTTAAAATATTATCTTTTTTTGTGTGTTTTTTTATAACATAATAACATAAACATAAGCTTAAATTTTTTTTTTCTTCTTGGACATCCCAAGGGCTACCCGGTGAAGGGTTCGCAAGGTACTAGGGGATGAGATAGGATGAAAGCTCAAATCGCCCTCTCTAAGAAATTAGATTTCAATTTGCTAAATTTTTTGGAATTTTGGTTTTTCTATATATTTGAGATAATGAAAGAACATAAAACTTTTCTTTTTTTGAAAATTTTTTACCTAAATTTGATATGATTTTCTTTTTGAACTTTTCTAATATAAACAAAACAAAACAACACAAAATTCAAACTAACTCAATCCCACCGGACTTGGGGAAAACATCATCCTCGATGTTAAAAAGAAGAAATAAAAGAAATTGAAAATAAAACAGACACTTCCCTGAATTGGCGAGTCTGAAGGTTGATTCTGCTTCCTCTTGCTTGCTTTGTAGAACATCTTGAAACTTGGCTTGAATCATCATAAAAATCAGTAATGTTGAAGCAGACGATCAAGTGACCAATTTGTATGAGCCGCCGGAACAAAGAAAAAGAAATGCAAAAGGAGAAAAAAAAGATAAAAGAAAAAAAAAAGAATAATAAAAATTACTAAGTGTTTGGAAGAAAAACAACTTCATTGTACTAGGCAATAACATCACCAGAATAATAGAGTTTAAGACGCTGACCATTAACTTTAAAATCACCCTTGTCAGGGTGTGAAAGCAACACAGTACCATATGGAAAAACTTCTTTCACCATAAATGGGCCAGACCAACGTGATTTCAATTTTCCGGGAAATAAGCGTAAGCGAGAATTATAAAGTAAGACTCGGTCGCCCGGTTTAAATGTTTTTGGTTGCCTTAAATTTTTATCATGAAAGTTCTTCGTTCGCTCTTTATAAATTTTGTTATTTTCATAAGCGTTGGAGCGCCACTCGTCGAGTTCGTTTAGTTTTAATTTGCGATGTTCGGCGACAGAGTGAGGATCAATATTTAAAAATTTTAAGGCCCAAAAAGCACGGTTTTCTAGTTCTACCGATAAGTGACACGATTTTCCATATACTAATCGATACGGAGTACAACCGATGGCTGTTTTGTAAGCCGTTCGATAAGCCAAAAGAGCGTCGTCGAGTTTTAAAGACCAATCTTTTTTAGAAGAAGAAACGGTTTTTTCCAATATACGCTTGATTTCTCGATTAACAACTTCGACTTGGCCGTTAGTTTGGGGGTGGTATACGGTGGAAAGCTTATGCGTAACGCCATATTTTAATAAAAATTTTATAAGTTGGGCATTATAAAAATGCGCACCCCTATCACTAACTATCGCCCTAGGCGTGCCAAATCGAGAAAATAATTTTTTAAGAAAAGAAATAACAACACGAGAATCATTCGTAGGATGAGCTTGGGCTTCCACCCATCGGGAACATAATCAATCGCAACTAGAATGTATTTATTACCACAACTTGAAGGAAGGGGGCCTACAAAATCTATTCCCCAAAGATCAAAAACTTCGCATTCAAGAAAATAGTTTTGCGTCATTTCATTTTTATTAGAAATATTTCCGGTCCGTTGGAAACTATCGCACAGTCTCACCAAAGATTGAGCATCTTTGAAAAGGCTAGGCCAATAAAAGCCCGCACTAAGAACTTTGTGAGCGGTCCGATTAGCTTAATAATGGCCACCGGTCGGTCCTTCATGTACATGTTTCAAAATATTTTGACCTTCTTCAAACGAAACACATCTTCGTACTACTTGATCTGCACATACTCTAAAGAGAAATGGGTCCTCCCAAAAGTAATTTTTCAAATCAGAAAAGAATTTCTTCTTTTGTTGAAAAGAAAAATCTTTTGGGAGGATGCGTGCCACTAAATAATTGGCAATATTGGCAAACCAAGGCGTAGAAGATGAAGAATTGATTTTTAAAAAAATTTCATCCGGAAAAGAGTCGTTAAAAGATTTTTCATTTAATTCTTCAATAAATGGATTTTCTAAACGAGATAAATGATCGGCCGCAAGATTTTCGGCTCCTTTCTTATCCCGGATTTCCAAGTCGAACTCTTGAAGTAGTAGAATCCAACGAATTAAGCGCGGCTTGGCATCCGGTTTAGAGAGTAAATATTTAAGAGCCGAATGATCGGTAAAAACAATAACTTTCGAGAGGGTGATATAAGGATGAAACTTATCAAATGCAAAAATAACGGCTAAAAGCTCTTTTTCCGTTGTGGTGTAATTTTCTTGTGCCGAAGTGAGTGTCTTACTTGCGTAATAGATTGTATGAAAGTTTTTAGAAATATGTTGGCCTAAACTTCACCAACGGCAAAACTACTCGCATCGCACATAATCTCAAATGGAAGGTTCCAAACCGGAGCAATCATGATCGGCGCATTAATAAGTTTTTCCTTAATTAAGTTAAAAGCGTTTAGACAAGCGTCGTCAAATAAAAATGGTGTATCTTTTTAAAGGAGATGAGTGAGAGGTTTAGTGATCTTTGAAAAATCTTTTATAAAGCGCCGATAAAAACCAGCATGTCCTAAGAAACTTCTAATAGCTTTTACGTTAGTCGGCAGAGGAAGTTGTTCGATTACTTCTATTTTTGCTCTATCTACCTCGATACCCTTAGAAGAAATCTTATGACCTAAAACTAAACCTTCACGCACCATGAAATGACACTTTTCCCAATTTAAAACAAGATTTGTTTCTTCACATCTTTTTAAAACTTTTTCTAAATTTTTCAAACATAAATCAAAATAATCTCCAAAAACCGAAAAGTCGTCCACGAATACTTCCATAATGTCTTCTACATACTTATCAAAAATAGCCAACATACATCTTTGAAATATAGCCGGCGCATTACATAAACCAAATGGCATTCTTCGATAGGCGAAGGTGCCAAAGGGACAAGTAAACGTTGTTTTCTCTTGGTCCTCGGGTGCTATGGGAATTTGGAAATATCCCGAGAGACCATCAAGAAAACAATAGAATCTATGACCGGATAAGTGCTCTAATATTTGATCGATAAACGGTAATGGGAAGTGATCTTTACGTGTGACATCGTTTAATTTGTGATAATCTATGCACATCCGCCATCCGGTTACCGTTCGTGTTGGAATTAAATCATTTTTTCGTTTTTTACAACGGTTATACCCCCTTTCTTAGGAACTACTTGAACCGGGCTCACCCATTTGCTATCCGAAATTGGATAGAAAATCCCGGCATCTAATAATTTAATAACCTCGCTTTTTACTACGTATTTCATATTTGAGTTTAATCGGCATTGAGGTTGAACGACATTGCAGGAGTTATCTTCTAAAAGTATTTTATGTGTACAAAAAGATGGGCTTATGCCTTTTATATCTGAAATTTTGCCAAGCTATAGCCCGACGGTGCTTTTGTAATACGATTAATAATTTTTCATTTTCGGATTCCGTTAAAAAGGCCGAGACTATAACCGGTAAATTAGAATTATTTTCCAAAAATATATATTTGAGATGATCGGGTAATTGCTTAAGCTCCAAAGTGGGTGGCAACTCATAAGAAGATTTTAAAATTTTATCTTTTTCTAAAATAATTTCTTCAAAAGATTTGGATTTTGGCTCACTTTCAGAAATATTGTTGATGGCCATAATTGTATTAGGTGGAAAATTATGCGGGAGTTCCGAAAAAGAAGAAAAACTTTTTTTAGAAAAATTTTCAAAAGGAAAATTTGGCTCGTCTTGAAAAACGTCTAAGAAAAGACAAGAGTCGTCATTGGATGAAGTATTTTTCATAGAAGGGGTGATGGAAAATGAAACTTCGTCATCACCTACTCGTAGAAAAAGTTTTCCGTTGCTTACATCAATTACCGCACGAGAGGTAGCAAGAAAAAGGCGGCCAAGGATTAAGGGAACCTCGACGTCCTCTTCGATATCCAAAATGACAGTCTACTGGAAAGATAAACTTATCAACCTTTACGAGCACGTCCTAAACTATTCCTAACGGATACTTTATGGACCTATCCGCAAGTTGAATACTCATCCTAGTCGGGCTTAGAGTGCCTAATCCTAGCTTCTTAAAAAGAGAAAAAGGCATCAAGTTGATGCTCGCTCCTAAATCGGCCAACGCACGTTTCACAAATAAATCACCAAAAATGCATGGAATAGAAAAGCTACCCGGATCATTTACTTTCTTCAGGTAAATTATTTATTAAAACCGCGGAGCACTCGGCGTTTAAAGTAACATGAGACAGACTTTCCAATTTCTTTTTGTTAGTTAAAAGATCTTTCAAATATTTCGCATACTTCGGCATATTAGCTATCGCTTCACATAAAGGTAAATTGATATGAATTTGTTTAAACATAGATAAAAATTTGCCGTAATGCGCATCTAGTTGTTCTTTAGCTAATTTTGACAGATACGGAAGAGGCGGTTGATATTCCTTAATTTTATTAGAATTAGAATTTGAAACTTGAGGAGTAGGAGGAGGGGAAGAAGAGATGGGTACCTCCTTTTCAACCGGCTTTTCATGAGTGGTTACCTCTTTACCGCTCCGAAGCGTGATGGCCTTCGCTTGCTCCTTTGGGTTGGCCTCCGTATTGCCTGGTAACGCTCCTTATTGGCGATCGGAGAGCGTTTTTGCAATTTAACCAATTTGGTTTTCCAAATTACGGATGGATCCGGTGAGATTACGGATATTTGCATCATTAGTTGCCGTATATTTGGTGAAAACTTCCTCCAAAGAAGGAGGTTTTGGAGCTTGCGGTGGAGGAAATCCGGGTGGATTTGTGTTTGGGGGACTTATAGTATTCCCCAGATTGCTCCAAGAGAAATTGGGGTGGTTTCTATAACCCGGGTGATAGGTATTACCATAATTAGTATTACCCGGATTAAAGGGTGGCCGATTCGGATTTCCCATATAATCCACATGCTCGGCCAACGTAGTGGGAAAGGGGGAAGAAGTGGGATCCCAGGTAGGTGTAGAAGAGGAAGCAGACATCTCTTCTAATCTTTTGTTTAGCATCTCAACCTGGAGAGATAGATTGGAGACCGTATCAATTTCATACATCCCAGCCAGTTTAGGTGGTTTAGACCGAGGTGTACTCCATTGATAGGTATTCAAAGCCATACCTTCTATAAGCTCTTGGGCAGCCGCCGGTGTTTTGTTATTAAGCGTTCCACCGGCGGCCGCATCGATATGTTGCCTAGTTTGAGAATTTAGGCCGTTATAGAAGGTTTGGATTTGTAACCAATCCGAAATTGCATGATGAGGACATCGATGAAGCAATTCCTTGAAATGCTCCCAAGTATCATATAATGTTTCTGAATCAAGTTGGGAGAAATAAGTAATGTCATTACGCAATTTAGCCATTTTAGCCGGCGGAAAGTATTTCGTAAGAAATCTTTCCGTCATTTGAGCCCATGTTGTGATTGATCCTCTTGGTAGAGAATTCAACCATTGCTTGGCTTTAGTGCGCAATGTAAATGGAAATAACCGTAGCCGGATGGCATCATCGGATACACCATTAATTTTAAAAGTATCGCATATTTCTAAGAAATTAGAAATATGCGCGTTTGGATCTTCATCTTGAAGCCCATCAAATTGTACATATTGTTGTACCATTTGGATGATGCTTGGCTTCAATTCAAAATTATTTGGGGCAATAGAGGGGCGAACAATACTAGATTGAGCCTCGTCCAAGTTTCGACGGGCATAATAGGACATAGTCCGTTGTTTGGCCACATTTGGCTCACCCATATTGGAAGAAAAAGAAAAAGAAAAGGATCTAGGAGAATGGGAAGAAGAACTAAATGAAGAAGGAGAAGAAGAAGATGGTGACGGAGAGAGAATTAATGAAGGATTAGGGGTGTCCCCTAAGGATTCCATATCTTGAAAATTCGGAACTCGAAATCGTAAGCGGTGCCGAAGGGTTCGCTCGATTTCTGGATCCAAATCAAAAAGAGGTGACGGGTTCCCTCGGGTCATACACAACACATAAAAATTTTAAAATTAAAAATTTATAAATAAAAATTCTAGGACTTCCCAAGGAATACCCGGTGAGGGGCTCTCGAGGTACTAGGCGGTCTTGTGGGATGAAAATCCAACACGGCCCTTTCGCTAGAAGTTTTAATTATAAAAATTTAAACATCAAAATTTTTATGAGGAAAAAAAAGAAAATGATAAGAGTAATAGAACCTTGCTTTCAAAATATCAAAAATCACGTCCCCTGCAATGGCGCCAAAAACTTGATGCTTAACATCTGATTGTTGCAGTAGGCAAGTGCACCTATCGCATGTATTATGATCAAGTGTCGTATTTCCCGGGTCTTTTGAGTACTTCTACTCACAAGGTGGAACTATTAACTTATCGAGCGAAAATTGGTTTTGGTTTTCGTAAAAATGAAAAGAGTTGACTAACGAGAAAATTCACGATTTAAAACCTTAGCACTTGATTGGGCGTTCTTGGGAATCCGATTATAAAAGATGCGTTCTAATTCTTGAGAATCCGTTTCGATTGGGGGATTGAAAAATACAATAGCAACTCGCTAGAGACAACTACCGCCTAATTTTAAAAACATTTCAAACATAATTGATAGTTTAACTTTCAAGGCAGCCTAAACACCTAGAGGGGGGGGTGAATAGGTTCTGCTTCTCTTTCTAAAACTTCTAGACAGAATTCAATTTATTAACTAATATGAAAACACAGCAATCACAGAAAACAAAACATCACAGATTGCACTATGATTTATAGTGGTTCCCCAAGGTCTGGGTACATCCACTTTCCCCCTTCACCTATCTAGCTGTATGCTAGATTCGGCCAAACTTCCACTTATCTCAGATCAATAGATCTTACAACTCAGAACCCAACAGGTTCCTACAACTCAGGCACAACTGCCCTACCTCAGCCTTGCCCCAAGGCCTACAACTCAGAGAATATCCTTCTCCTACACTCAGGCAATCAGCCCTACCACTCAGAGTTCAACACTCCTACACTCAGCCTTTATAACATAGGCTTACAACTCAGATCTGTATAAACAGATCCTACAGAAATATAGAAAAGATTGTTTAAATGGTCTTGCCAAGTTGAGAGAGAAAAGGCAATGACAATTCTTAATCAGCTGATGCAATCAACTGTTTCTTAGCCTTCTTCAAAGCTTCTTGAAAATGTACTTAGCTGAGTTGATTCCAAACAGCTTCTTGAGAATCCACTGGTGGATTCCTTCTTCTTCTTCAAATTCTGACTTGATCTCTCTCTATCCAGAACTTTGAATGATTCTTCTGAATTCTGATTAGAACTCTTCTTAGATCTATCCTTAGATAGTCTTCTTAGATCTCCCGGAGAAGATCTTCTTAAGTGCCTAGCACTTTCTTGAAATGAGTAGAATGTAATCCTTCTCCACTTTCTGATCCAATGTATTTCAAAAGGTCAGTTCTATATGTTGTTCATTATTATTTTCTCCTTCTGAATCTGTCTATTTATAGACATTCTTCATGGTAACCGGCTGATCCGGTTTCTAACCGTTTTCTGACAAGTCTGACAACTTCAGTTAACTGGTGATAACCCACAGCTGTCAAGTCTTCAAACAAGTCCTGTGCCTTAGTTTTGAAACAGTCTGTCAGAAAGTGTCGAGACCATCTGTCTATTTGTGTCGACACAATTGACTTTGGTGTCGACACTACCTTCAGTGATGTCGACTAAATTGCCTTTGTGTCGACACATCTTCTTCTGAAACTAATTTGGTCTTTGACTCTGCAGTGTGTCGACACAAGTCCTGTGTGTCGACACAGTTGTTGTAGAATCATAACTTT
Source organism: Platanthera zijinensis (assembly GCA_039513925.1). NCBI lineage: Eukaryota > Viridiplantae > Streptophyta > Magnoliopsida > Asparagales > Orchidaceae > Platanthera > Platanthera zijinensis. The sequence continues at coordinate 136,884,483 of CM077084.1, read as the reverse complement.
AGTAAGTGTTGACTTAGCCTTCAGGTGTCGACTATTTTCTTCTGAGTCGACATATTCAGATGATGTCGACAAACTTGAGATCGACTATACTCTTCAGTGTCGACGCATTCTCCCAATGTTGAGGTCGACGTTTTTCTTCTGTGTCGACACAATTTCCCAGTGTTGTGTCGACTTACTTCTTCTGTGTCGACACAATTTCCCAGTGTTGTGTCGACTTACTTCTTCTGTGTCGACACAATTTCCCAGTGTTGTTGTAGACTATGTTATGTGTCGACACTTTTTCCCAGAGTAGTGTCGACTTACACCTTCTGTGTCGACACACTTTCCCAGTGTTGTGTCGACAACTTTCTTCTATGTGACGACACATGTTCCTTTGTGTCGACACTTGGACTTAGAATTTTTTTCCTGTAAACTTTAACAATTCTTTACCTGCACATGTCAACTCAAAACAACATCAAATACAACATGATGTATATCATTGAGCTAGGTTGGGCTTCTTCAAATCAGGTACACATTTTCCAATGTACCCAACAATCTCCCCCTATTTGGAGAAGTCATAACCCTTATAGCCAATGATATATACCATTTATAAATAGTATAAAATGATGATATATGACAATACACAGGGATACTTAATTATAAACAAAATAATAAGAACATCATGGATAAAACAATCTATCACAGATTTAACAATATTTTGTTTATTACTGGGTAATGTTTGATTACATGGTTTTTCTTTGACTGATCACATTACATCATTACAAAACATTATGAAAGAACTAAAACATTATCAGGATTGATCAGGTTCTCTAATAACAATCCCTTGGCCAGATTTAATTTTAGCTGTCACAGGAGCTTCTGATTCTTCAGCCATCTTTTTTCCTTTAAGATCAGCTTTCTTCTTAGCTTCTTCCTTGAGCCTTTGCCTTTCAAAATAGTGAAAAGGCTTTGGGAAGTATTTGCTTGGCTCCATAGCATCAGTTGGAAGTCTTCCCAGCTTAGCTTTCCTTCTGAATTGTACAATGGCTTCTTGTCTTGCCTCATACTTCTGCCATTCCTGCTCATTGTACCACTTGCCCCTTTCATGAACTTGATCTTTGACAGCTTTCCATGCAGTGAGTATTATATTTCTGGAAGTAGGACTCCACTGCTCAAAATCTGGCTTCAGCTCAGCCTGCTCTCTAAATCTTTTCTTTGACAGTAGAGCATCTTGCTGTTCTTGCAAATTTACCTCAGGCTTATCAACCTTTCCAAAGATAACATTTACAACCTCCTTTGAAGGACTATACATATATTGCACTTGCTGATCCAATACATCAAAATCTGGAGGGGGGTATATGACTTGGGCAACCTCAGGTTGGTCACCTTCAAGTAGTCCTGTTTGTAGACCTGACTCAGCCACCATGTTATCATCACACAATGGTGGATATCCCAATGTGGCTCTTATACTATTGGTCACCCATTTGGCATGCTCAGAGCCTGCATGAATTAGCATCCTCTCCCCCTTTATGGCTTCTCTTGAGACATGATCTCTAAGATCTTCTTTCTGGAATCGAATTTGGCCATCCAAATAATTCACTCCCTCCTTGAAAAATGGTCTTAACTTTTGAAGCTTTTCAGATATTTCCTGTTGAGAGGTTGTGATGGCAGTCTTAACAGATGCAATAGCAGCCTGAAAATTCTTATCAAATTCTTCCATTTCTTTGGCTCTATTTGCAGGCATCCCTGGCACAATCTTCTTCACCTCTTGAATGATCTCATTATGAGATTCAGTTAAATTGTCATTCATTCTTATTTGATTTTCCAGAACATAACCTTGCTTCAAAGCAATATCATCCACCTTTGTAGAGATAGCCTGCTGTTGTTTAGCCAGATAAACTACAGCATTGCCACCCTTGTGGAAGCAATCTGTCATTTCAGTTTTATTCAAGTTGACTTGAAATTGGATAGATTTGATATCTTGGGCTAAGTCAAACTGCAGAGATTTGTTGCTTTCATCAACATATTTCTCAATGGCCACCCTGTGGTCATCCAATTTCACCTGTAAATCCACCAAGAACTTGTTATAATCAACTTCAGGAGGTGGTGGTGGAGGTGTTGTCTGTAAAGCCTGCTTATAAGTCTTGCTTCTTCTTTTAAATACAACCAGTTTTCTTTTCTTAGCCAACCTGGCTTCTTCAGTTTCAGATTCAGAAGTACTCTCAATGTGAACTCTATCTGCTTCAGTGCCATGTTGCTCAGTTTCAACATGTACTGGCTCCCCCTCAATTCTTTGCTCCTCCTCTACTTCTTGTACTGTTTCAATCTCTTGAACTTTCTCCACTCCTTGTTCTAGCTCTATGTCAAGAGGCTGCTCAACATCTTGGTCCTCTTCTATTCTATCAGTAGCTATGTCATCATTAGGAAATAACTCATCCAGAGTGTATTCTTTTTGAACTGGAGCACCTGAAGATAAGTCATTAGGTGCATCCTTGTGCACATTCTCAGGCAGCTGCATATCTGGAGTAGGAGAAGACACATGCTCCCCCTGAACCTGTGCAGAAAAAAAAAAATTTTAGAAAGTATTTTATAGTAAAATACATTTGCTCCCCCTACACCTGTACCACTTGTACCTGAGCAGGGGTAGATACATTTTGAGCAGGAGATTGAACTGGCTCCCCCTGCATCTGTGCAGATGTATCTACTTGATGAACTATAGTGGAGGCAGGTTGTTCTTCACTCTGTATCCTAAGTGGGTCCTCTTGTTGTTGCTCAGTCTCGTGAGCTGGAGAAGGGGATTTCACAGGGGTGTCTGGCCTGCTCTCTTCAGGCACATCCTTAGACAGCACCCTTTCCCACCTGGAGAATAGTCTCATGTCCATCCTTCTCATATGATTGATTTTAGATCCTGGCAGTTGCTGTATCACTTCAGGAATTGCTCCATTGAGATATAGACTTATGATCCTAGCCATGTTAGGCTTCTTGATCCCTTCTTTAATCTTGTCAAATAGGATTACTGACCAATCAGTAGGAATTGTAAAGGCAATCCTGGTCATAAGGTTGAACATATAGGCAGAAATCCTATCATGTCCACCTGTCTTGCAGAGAATTACTTTCCCAACTATTTCAGACAAGAACTTTCCTTGCTGATTCATACCCTTCCTATTGAATGCAGCACCAATCTTCATGTTTGAATCCAAACCACACCATTGAAGGGCTTCCCTTGTCTTAGAACTAGGAACCTCTTCTTCATTTTCAACTACATGTAATTGCAAAAACTTTCTCAAACCTCTTTGGGTAATCTTAATCTTAGTCCCGTGAACAATGGACTTGATCTTGAGTTCAGTAGAATGGACTGATGCTGAGATAAAGAACTCATGCACCTCCTTCTTCCAGATCTTGGATGGTTCTGAGACAAGAAATTCTAACCCTGATGCAGAGAGAAGGGTGATAACTCCTTGAACATCAGGCGGCGCCTCTGCAAACGCCTGGCGCACCAATTCATACCCTTCATTAACATTGTCTTCAATCCTTGGCGCCATCGAGTCGTCGAGAAGGCTTGAGAGAGGAGAGAAAGAAAGATTGTCGACACAGGGTTTGAATCTCGAAAACCTTGAAAGCGTGTCGACAATAAGAGCTTTTGACCTATTTATAGCTTCTGTTGAAAGAAGTTCAAAAGGCGCCAAAAACAGTCTAAATGTGTCGACACAGACGGAATGTGTCGACACAAGCTTCTATTAACTCGACATTTCTTCAGCCTACTATGTGTCGACACCAGTATGTGGTTATGTCGACACCTTGGATACATAGTAGAAAGACAGAAATTCTGTGTCGACACTAAGGACAAGTGTCGACACATATTTTGTAAGTGTCGACACCATAATTCTGGTTGAGTCGACATTACATTCCTGGTTAAGTCGACAATAAACCTCTTAAGTGTCGACACATATTCTCTGTGTCGACACACTATTTCTGACTTGTCGACATAATTTCTCTGAGTCGACACATTATTACTGAATGTGTCGACACATTCTTTCTTAGCCAATTTCTGTAACTTCAATGTGTCCTTTTTAACACTTGATTATTGTTGTTACTACTTTTACTTACTTATTAACCATTTCAATAGCATTGTTAATGATTTTGTTTAATACATTAATCAATGGTTAACATACCTAATTCAATTTTGAATTTATTGAATTTGGTTTCATCTAAAGGCTTAGTAAATACATCTGCTATTTGATAATCTGTTTTTACAAATTCCAATGAGATGTCACCTTTTTCTACATGTTCTCTAAGAAAATGATATTTGATTTCTATATGCTTAGTTCTACTATGAGAAACTGGATTATTAGCAATAGAAATAGCACTCTTAGAATCACATAAAAGGGGTGTTCTACTTACCTGAATACCATAATCTTTAAGCTGATGCTGCATCCATAATAGCTGTGCACAGCAGCTTCCTGCAGCAATATACTCTGACTCAGCTGTGGAAATTGCCACACTAGTCTGTTTTTTACTACTCCAAGATATTAGTCTTCCTCCCAGGAATTGACAAGTACCTGTAGTACTCTTTCTATCCTCTCTACATCCTGCAAAATCTGCATCTGAATAGCCTGTTAGTTGAAAATCTCTATTCCTAGGGTACCAAAGACCTAGAGTAGGAGTGCCCTTTAGATATCTCAGAATCCTTTTTACTGCTGTATAATGAGATTCTTTAGGGCAGGCTTGGTACCTAGCACAGACACATGTTGCATACATAATGTCAGGTCTACTAGCAGTGAGATATAGTAGTGACCCAACTATTCCTCTATACAATGATTCATCAACAGGTTTACCTGCCTCATCTTTGCATATTGGCATACTTGTGCCCATAGGAGTTCTCATGGAGGAGGATGACTCCATACCATATTTTTTAATTAATTCCTTGGTGAACTTAGACTGGGATATGGACAATCCATCATCAGTCTGTCTTACTTGGAGTCCCAAGAAGAACTTAAGTTCTCCCATACTGCTCATCTCAAACTTCCCTTGCATAAGTTTGGCAAACTTTTTACAAAGGTTGTTTTCAGTAGATCCAAAGATTATGTCATCAACATAGATCTGGACTAAGATGATCTTTCCTTTGGATTCCCTAAGGAATAGAGTTTTGTCTATCTTTCCTCTTGAGAATTTATTCTCAATGAGGAAGGTAGACAGGGTTTCATACCAAGCCCTTGGAGCTTGTTTTAACCCATACAAAGCTTTCCTAAGCTTGTACACAGAATCAGGTTTAAGAGGATCTACAAAACCTGATGGCTGCTCTACATATACTTCTTCTTTAAGATCACCATTCAGAAATGCTGACTTTACATCCATCTGGTATACTTTGAAGTCTTGGTAGGCTGCATAGGCAAGGAACATTCTGATTGCCTCCAGCCTTGCTACTGGAGCAAAGGTTTGATCAAAGTCAATCCCTTCTTCCTGCCTGTATCCTTTTGCAACCAATCTTGCTTTATTCTTTATTATTATTCCACTTTCATCTAGCTTGTTCCTATAGATCCACTTAGTCCCAATTATGTTGTGGCCTCTTGGTTTAGGAACAAGCTCCCAGACCTTGCACCTTCTGAACTGATTCAGCTCCTCTTGCATAGCATCAATCCAGTGCTGGTCTTGGATAGCTTCTTCAAACTTCTTAGGTTCCATTTGAGACAAGAAACTAGAATGCCAAACTGTGCTTTGATTTCTGCTTCTAGTTTGCACTCCTTGTCTTGGATCACCAATTATCTGATCAGTAGGATGATCTCTTAGATATCTTATAGCTGGAGGTAGATTCCCTTCAGGTTGAGCATCTCCAGCTTCTTCATTCTGCTGTTCCTCTTGGTTTTCATCAGCTTCCATTATCTCTTGTACTCCCCCTGGACAGCAGCCTTCATTTTCCAATGCTCCCTCTTCCTTTGAAGCTTCAGCAATGGAGAGCTTGTCCATCTTCTTGCTTATACCTGTTGAGTCATTTGATCTACAAGACAATTCACAATTGATTAATCTTGTTTCATCAAATACAATATGCACAGATTCTTCAACAACTTGAGTAGTTAAGTTGAAGACTCTATAGGCCTTACTATTTGTGCTGTACCCAACAAATATCCCATCCTGGGATTTGGCAGCAAACTTAGTCAAATAAGACTTACCATTGTTAAGTATATAGCACTTGCAGCCAAAGATCCTAAAATAGGATAGATTTGGTTTTCTGCCTTTCACAATCTCATAGGGAGTCTTCCTGTGGCTTTTGGTGATAGAAGCCCTATTGATGACATGACAAGCAGTGTTAACTGCCTCAGCCCAAAAATATTCTGGGAGAGAGGTGTCACTCAATAGAGTTCTACCAGCTTCAATTAATGATCTATTCTTTCTTTCAGCAATTCCATTTTGCTGAGGTGTTCTAGGTGAGGAGAACTCTTGGAAAATCCCAAAGTCTATACACAAGTTTGTCATGCTTTCAGATTGAAACTCAGTACCATGGTCACTTCTGATTTTGACCACTGTACTGTTCAGTTCATTCTGAATTTGCTTTACAAACTTAAATAATACACTTGGGGTTTCAGATTTTTGTCTCAGAAAGAACACCCATGTAAATCTAGAATAGTCATCTACAACCACTAGTGTGTAGACCTTCCTACCTAGACTGTGAACTGGCATAGGACCAAAAAGATCCATATGCAAGAGGTATAAGCACCTCACAGAATCCTTGTTTTCAAGGCTTTGAAATGAGGTTTTTGTCTGCTTGCCCTTTTGACAAGCTGAGCATACCCCTTCCTTTATACACTTAACTTGAGGCCCATTCCTCACTAGTTCTTTACTAAAGAGTTGGCCAATTGTCTTGTAGTTTAGATGAGCCAATCTCTTGTGCCACTTAACACAATGAGAAGCATTGTCATCAGCTACAAGACAAATGGGGGATGCCTTATTCTCACATTCAAAATTAAGGCAATACACATTTCTCTTCCTATACCCAGTCAATATGATCTCTTGATCACTTGACCTTTTGATATGACATCCATCCTTACCAAATGAAATGTCATATCCTAGATCACTCAGCTGGCTTATGCTTATTAGATTATGTTTCAAACCTTTTACATAGGCCACTTTGGTGATAGTAATTAGGTTTGAAGAGATGTTACCAAATCCTTTGATGACTCCTTTTTCAGATCCACCAAAGATCACTTTATGTCCATCTTTGACAGATGAATACTCCTTCAGCAGCCCCTTTGTTCCAGTCATGTGCCTGGAACAACCACTATCCAAGTACCATATAGGGGCATGGTAACTTGGATTCACCTGCAATACAGAATTACTTACCCTTAGAACCCAAGTAAGTCTTGGGTCCTTGGTTCAGGTTAGCCTTAATAAAGTTATCATAACCTCTTCTAACAGGTAGACTCTTATTCTTTATAACACTTGTGTTATACCAGCAGTCCAATGCAAAATGACCCCTCTTGCCACAGCACCAACATTCAAACTTATTGTATCTAGATCTAGATACATCCTTGTCAGAAGCATTTCTGTTCATTGCTGGTGCTGTTGCAACTTCTCCTACTGGTTTCTTAAAGCCATAGGGCTTATGACCATAGGTAGGCCTGCTTGCCTTAACACCCTTGTTCTTCAGAACATTTGTCTTGATATGATCCTGAATGTCTTCATGATCATATATGTTAGAAGACACTTTCTCCTTACCAAACCTTATGGGGACTGAAAGGTTTAGTGGCTGAATAGGGGCTTTGCCTTTCCTCTTGAATCTGCCAGCCCTGGAGTTACCCTTAAATCCTAATCCAGCCTTACCCTTCTGAGTGACAAATTCATCTATCAAGGGTAAGACAGATTTTGGCTTAGAGTAACTAGCCACTAAATCCCTTTCAATTCTAAGTCTGTCCTCCAGACTCTTTACTTGATCATTAGTATAGTTAATTGTGCCCATCTGAATAATAGTTATATTCTTCAGCTTGGCAATTTCAGCTAACTTTTGATCAAGGACTTTTTCTAACTCAGTTGTTGCAACCCTTAGATCAGCAATTTCCTGAGCCTGTGATTTAACCAGGTTCTTGCTTTTCTTAAGGGCCTGCAACAAGTCCCCATACTTGTCTATCAATTGATAGACATCTCCTTCAGATTCAGATGCATCTTCATCACTTGATGCAGATGTAGCTGATTCTTCACTTGTACTACAAACATATGTACTGGAAGGACAGTTTACCTCATTAGGACCAGACTGATTCTGGCATAGGTCCTCTTCTGATCTAGTCATCAACCCCATGCATTGATGTTCATTGATGGAGTCTAGCAACTGCATAAACTCCTCTTCCTCAGATGCAGCATATAATCCAATATATGCTTCAGCTTCAGATCCTGATTCTGATGTTGACTGGTCTGACAGACTTTTATCTTTCTTTGCTACAAAGGATTTCTCCTTCTTGCCTTTCTGATAAGTCTTCTTCTTTTCTGAAGATTCCTTCCTTTTGTCAGGACACTCAGCCACTACATGTCCAGGCCTATTGCAACAATAGCAGACAATCTTTGAAGTAGTGGCTTTGCTGGGCTTTGACCTGCTTTTCTCTTTCCTAGATGACCTTCTTTTCTGATAATAGTCATCTACTTGCTGTGATGATGAAGGCCTAGACTTCCATTGCTTCTTTTTCAAGAACCTTTGAAATTGCCTAGTGAATGCAGCAAAGTCTGCATCTGAATCACTGCTGACTGAACCCTTATCTGAATTTTCAGAACTACCTTCTTCAACTTCCTTAGGAGGAGATGGTGATTTCCTCCTATTCTTTCTGGTGGCTTCAGCATTAAATGCCACAGTCTTTTCTCTATGCTCTCCTCTTGAGTTTCTTTCCTCCTCCTTCCTTACCATAAGTTGCATTTCATAGGATAGCAACTTTCCAAACAGAGTTGGAGGAGATATCTCTGCCAATTTTGCCACTTCTCTTATGGCACAGATCTTTGTATCCCAATCCTTTGATAAGGATCTTAAGAATTTGTCATTCAGTTCATAGGTACTGAAGACTCTTCCATAGGAAATTAGCTCATTCACAATTCTATAGAATTTCTTATAGCACTCAGTTATGCTATCAGATTTTCCTTGTCTAAAACTTTCATACTCCTGATTTAGCATAGATTTTCTGTCCAGCCTTACTTCTTCTGATCCCTCCATGTAGACAATCAATGTGTCCCACATCTCCTTGGAGGTCTTGCAGTGAATCAGATTCTGAAATGTTGAATCATCTATGGCACTGACAATGATGTTCTGTGCCCTTTTGTCCATGGTTGCCAAGATGATTTCATCCTTGGTCATTTCAGAATAAGTCTTTGGTGTTTGGATATTTTCATCAAGAACAGATATCTTCATTGGTATGAAGGGGCCTTCCTGTACTGTGATGTAAATCCTTGGGTCAGATGCTTCCATAAACAATCTGACTCTTTCTTTCCAGATCCCAAAGATTTCCTTCTTGCATATGGGTAATTTCATTGACCCTAGCTCCTTATGATTCTCTCCAGAACCCATCTTCTTGATTCTTGAATCTGCCTATCAGATCTACCTCAGACTGTTAAGTCCTTTTTGAGGAACCTCCCTCTGATACCACTTGATAGTTTAACTTTCAAGGCAGCCTAAACACCTAGAGGGGGGGTGAATAGGTTCTGCTTCTCTTTCTAAAACTTCTAGACAGAATTCAATTTATTAACTAATATGAAAACACAGCAATCACAGAAAACAAAACATCACAGATTGCACTATGATTTATAGTGGTTCCCCAAGGTCTGGGTACATCCACTTTCCCCCTTCACCTATCTAGCTGTATGCTAGATTCGGCCAAACTTCCACTTATCTCAGATCAATAGATCTTACAACTCAGAACCCAACAGGTTCCTACAACTCAGGCACAACTGCCCTACCTCAGCCTTGCCCCAAGGCCTACAACTCAGAGAATATCCTTCTCCTACACTCAGGCAATCAGCCCTACCACTCAGAGTTCAACACTCCTACACTCAGCCTTTATAACATAGGCTTACAACTCAGATCTGTATAAACAGATCCTACAGAAATATAGAAAAGATTGTTTAAATGGTCTTGCCAAGTTGAGAGAGAAAAGGCAATGACAATTCTTAATCAGCTGATGCAATCAACTGTTTCTTAGCCTTCTTCAAAGCTTCTTGAAAATGTACTTAGCTGAGTTGATTCCAAACAGCTTCTTGAGAATCCACTGGTGGATTCCTTCTTCTTCTTCAAATTCTGACTTGATCTCTCTCTATCCAGAACTTTGAATGATTCTTCTGAATTCTGATTAGAACTCTTCTTAGATCTATCCTTAGATAGTCTTCTTAGATCTCCCGGAGAAGATCTTCTTAAGTGCCTAGCACTTTCTTGAAATGAGTAGAATGTAATCCTTCTCCACTTTCTGATCCAATGTATTTCAAAAGGTCAGTTCTATATGTTGTTCATTATTATTTTCTCCTTCTGAATCTGTCTATTTATAGACATTCTTCATGGTAACCGGCTGATCCGGTTTCTAACCATTTTCTGACAAGTCTGACAACTTCAGTTAACTGGTGATAACCCACAGCTGTCAAGTCTTCAAACAAGTCCTGTGCCTTAGTGTTGAAACAGTCTGTCAGAAAGTGTCGAGACCATCTGTCTATTTGTGTCGACACAATTGACTTTGGTGTCGACACTGCCTTCAGTGATGTCGACTAAATTGCCTTTGTGTCGACACATCTTCTTCTGAAACTAATTTGGTCTTTGACTCTGCAGTGTGTCGACACAAGTCCTGTGTGTCGACACAGTTGTTGTAGAATCATAAATTTAGTAAGTGTTGACTTAGCCTTCAGGTGTCGACTATTTTCTTCTGAGTCGACATATTCAGATGATGTCGACAAACTTGAGATCGACTATACTCTTCAGTGTCGACGCATTCTCCCAATGTTGAGGTCGACGTTTTTCTTCTGTGTCGACACAATTTCCCAGTATTGTGTCGACTTACTTCTTCTGTGTCGACACAATTTCCCAGTGTTGTGTCGACTTACTTCTTCTGTGTCGACACAATTTCCCAGTGTTGTTGTAGACTATGTTATGTGTCGACACTTTTTCCCAGAGTAGTGTCGACTTACACCTTCTGTGTCGACACACTTTCCCAGTGTTGTGTCGACAACTTTCTTCTATGTGACGACACATGTTCCTTTGTGTCGACACTTGGACTTAGAATTTTTTTCCTGTAAACTTTAACAATTCTTTACCTGCACATGTCAACTCAAAACAACATCAAATACAACATGATGTATATCATTGAGCTAGGTTGGGCTTCTTCAAATCAGGTACACATTTTCCAATGTACCCAACAATAATCTCTTAAAATTTGAAAGTAATTTAAAATTGCATGAACGATAAATCCCAAATCCAAAAGATTTGATAATCTCAATTCTCAAAGAAGAATATCAAAATCTCTTTATTTCCGAGCGATCCATGACATTCACGAGCCTCTCGGCTAACTAGACTACCAATCGGATAGCGAAATTTTATATACTAGCAATATAAACCCGCCGCCAAATTTTAATCGGAAATAAATTGCAATGAGAAATTCAAAAATTAGAGACGAAAGATTATAATTAAATCTTCATCCCAATACTAACCAATCAAGTACTAAGAAAGGATTTAGCTACTCATGATAAAGAAAATAACAACAATGAAATAAAAAGTTTGCATTTTCATTAGAAAGGAAATAACAAAAGTACACAACACAATGAAAATTAAAGCATAAAAAATAACATAAAAGAAACTCTCATACAAGGTAGAACTCTCTCTCTCTCTCTCTTGAACTTGCTCTCTTCTCCAACTCTAACTTTTTTTCTCTCCTCCAAAAGCCTTGGCCTCATGCTCCTTTTATAGCAACCATGGAAGGATCTAGATAAAGAAGAAAATGAAAGGACATAGGGTTTAATTGGTGAGAATAAATGTGGGGAAATGAAGAGGTGGAGGGAGGTGAAAAGGTGAATGCATGGGATTAGTAGATTTAATGTGATATAAAATAGAAATAAAATAAAAGAAAATAATCATGCAAAGAGTAGGGCCGGCCACATGAAATGGTGATGAATTAATGAATATGGGGTTTTAATTGATTGGAGTTAATGTGATTAATTAAGAAATGAAGGAGGAACTTAAGGTGGGCGGTTTTGATCAAGGGGGTTATAAATGGCCGGTTTTAATTAAAGTGTTGGAGGTGGGCGGTTATGAATGGCGGGCTGCTATGACTTGAAAGGTTTGGCCTGCCAAATGAATTGGGGTTTATTATTAATAGTGGTGGAGTAAATGAATGGCCGGTTTTAATTGGATTGATAATGCTAATAATAGTTGTCATGCTAAAAATAGAGAATAAATGAGGGGGAGAGAAAGGGGTGGCCGGCCACATGAAATGAAGATAAAAAAAAATAAAATGAGTGGCAACATGACATGATGTATTTATGGGAGAGGATTATATAAAAATAAAATAAGAAGATGCTACATGAAATAATTTTATAAAGAGGCTTGCATAGGAAAGGAGGCTATATGTATTGATAGTTATAACTATTCATACATGAAAAATCAATTACCATGCATACATATATTTCATGTAATAATAATAATAAGAAAGGATAATTCATGTATGGGGAGGAGAGAGAAAAGGTGGTGGGAAAGCAACATGCATGCAAAACTTATTTGCATGGGAAATATTTCTCGTACAAAAATTGACAGCGGGCGTTTTACGTCGAATCGTGCTGAATTCCCCCCAGGCCTGTCACAAAACAAAATAAAACAATATTAGTATAAACAATTATGATATATTAATAATTAGATAATTATATTAAAATTAAGAGTAAATATATATAATTTATAATATAAATATAATAATAATGATGAACATATTTTAGTCAAAATATGCGTCATCAAATCTCACCAGACTTAAGCCTTTGCTTGTCCTCAAGCAAAACAAGACTTAAAATTAAAGTTAAATTAACAAAAAAAATTTAAAGAACACCAAAACAAAAATTAAACTATCGAAATTAATATGCTACCAATGAGTGCGGCGATAGAAATCAATGTAGAGGAGAATAAAGAAGAGATTAAAAATATTACTATGGCATATACTTAGATTATAAATTTTCTACAAACATAAAAATAAGGCATCAACATGCTACCTAACAAACATAACAAATGTAGCACACTGGGGATAAGAGGTGTGTCCACCCTCCCCCAGCCTATATAGGCCATACCCCCTCTGCTCTCCTCACTCACAGCTCGGGTAGACCCAATCCACCCTCTGTCGGAGCTCTGCCTCGCTAGAAAATCCAAACCGAGCCCACCACCTCGGCTACATACCTTGGCGTCTCGGCCCAGACTTTCCCGAGCTCCTCCATCCTTGGTGGAAAACCTTTCCCTCCTTCCCTACTCCCCCGACATTTTACATGTGCCTCCCGACGGCCAGAGTGCCGCCAATGCCACCAGAGCCTCTCTCTAGGTTGGGTTGTGTCCATGGGTAGAAAACCCTTCCCCGCACTGGTATTGGCACTGAGAGGGTGTTACAAAATAAGGGAAGTTTATCCTCGATGGAGAATGGTTTTAGTGTCGCCAGAATTCGCCGCTCTAGCGGCACCTGACAGAGCAATAAAATGTTGTGTTTTTATTTCTGTGGTGGTGGCAGCGGCGCCAGGCCGCTGGACCACTGTCAGAGAGAAGCCCTACCCTCGGCGCATCGGTCGAGGGTGGTGTTATGGTTCTAGGGCGCTAGAGAGGTAAGTAAGCATGGCATCACCAGAAGTAGAGCAAGTCGCACCACCTACTCTCAAGTTGGTTAATTCTGGCAGTGGCCGACGGTGCTGGGCCACCAGACCACCGCCACGAGGCTCGCTGGCCCCCGATCAATTTATCAGGGGTGTTTCCGTGGCTTGACGGCCACCAGGCAGCACTGGCAGAAGCCCATGAACTTCTGAAGCTGGGATTTGATCACCCCGTCTGATCTCCAGGTGGAGATCAAATGGCTGTGATGTAACACCTCTACCCGTCAAGAAGAATATAATAGAGGGTCCGGCCGGGGCCCCACACCATATTCCACAAACAGGCCGAGACGCTACGAAATAATATCAAAACTAACGCATCCTAACACAGAGCATTCTAGCGGAAGCTTCACGGTTGAATTATTGAACTCAAGATAAAGAACATTGTCCACTAACATAGGAATGTATATATACATCAAAAGAGTCTGGCCTTAAGGCCTTACAACAGTTTCTCTTAACAAGAGTGTGGATTACAGACATCGGCACGCAGGCCGGCCACACATGAACAAAAGAAACAAAACAATGCCTTCGAGGGCAGCAACGCAGCTTTGGGCTTCAGCCCGCTAAGTCCCGCTCGGGCCAGCACCTCCAGTACCTGTAAGAACCAATCCACCAAGCGGTGGCAAAACAGGGCAACGGTCAGCATTCAGCTGACCAATTATAACAACCCTGCCCCTGGCACGGGGCAGCGGAATTCCATCCCTGCATAGCAATCATCCAACATGATATATAGCAATTCAAGCAAGACGTGCACGACCGCACAGTCACATATCACAAATGTCGGCACGACGGCCCGACGCTCCGTGCACTCAGGGCACATTCACACCGTTCAGAGGTCCCAGACATAACGGTGCATTATGAGCATTCTAGTCTGATCGGCTCACAGGCCGTCGACTCTCGCTATGTGATCCTAACAGGGTCTTAAGCACCCAAGGTTAGACAACCATAACGCGGGTACAGATCCACCTTTCCCGTTGCTCACATCGTCAGACTCACGCCTGGACTGACGCGGGTACAGCTTCACCTTTCCCGTTCCACCATTTCCTAGTTGCAGCCTCACGGCTCAACCTTCCACAAAGTAGCACTCACGGCCACAAGAGAGTCCAACTCTCAATATTTCCTGAACTTCCTCCAGTACTTTATCCATCATGCATACAAGCAATAAACACGGAGTCTTCTCCGATATGCAATCAAGCATCACCAATCCAGACCATGTCCAGATGGGCTTCACACAGCATGCCTAGATCCGTACTCTAATTCCGGACTCTAACAAGGGGGACTTCACATATCTACCCCAAGGGACGCCACAACCCACCGCACACTCACGGGGAAGGGTTTTCCCTATGCAATGCAGGAATTAAGGACTTCACATGTCCAAGCAGGAAATCGTTACCCTAGGAGTTCGCTTCGGAGCCATGGAGAGAAATTTGAGACGGATGAAAGCCTTCGCAGCAGCGTTGCCTTCGCAGATCCGAACTCGGCTCGCGATTTGGACCACCGTAGCTCCACCGGCAGCCGGACTCCACTTCTTCTTCCTCCTTGCTCTCACCTCTCTCTTAATTTTTAGAAAGAGAAGATGAAATGAAGAATGAGCTTTTCTTCTTCCTTTTCCGGCCTTATCAGACCAGAAATGATCTCCAGCCACAGGATCCTATTTAAAGAAAATGAAGGGCTAAGATCTGCCTAAAAAATCCTTTTCTTTTGACCGACACGGCCTGTGACACGCCCGTGTCACAGGCCGTGTACCCTTAAGCGGCACACGCGGCACTCGCACCGACTGAAATATTCGAGAACACGGGCATCGACACGCCCGTGTCGAACCTGACACGCCCGTGTCAGTGATGAGACACGCCCGTGTCCCCTGCTACACGGTACTCACCGATATCCAAAACCAGTACACGGGTAGGCACACGCCCGTGTCAAACCCAACACGGCCGTGTTCCATGCCGTGTTCACTGCCGTGTTCAAGGCCGTGTATTTCTCTGACTCAAACAGGCCATTTTCGAATTTAAATGAGTGACACGCCCTGGGACACGCCCGTGTCGGAGGCCGTGTCCCAGGCTCGACGATCGTCGACTATCAATCGTCGACTAACCTGAACACGCCCTGGGACACGCCCGTGTCCCAGGCCGTGTACCCCCGACACGCCCTGGGACACGCCCGTGTCCCAGGCCGTGTCTAACAGCCTCCAACCCAAAACTGTTTGCAAACACATTTTGAGATTTTTGGGGTGTTACAATCCTTCCCCCCCCCTTAATAAAATTTCGTCCCGATATTTGAAGACAATAGGGAGAAAATAACAAAACATTTATATGTTTCTATTACATATACAACGAGCGAACAAGTTACGAAAATAACTCGGGAAACTCGGCTCGCATGGTCTGCTCGCGCTCCCATGTTAGCTCTTCTCGGCCACAATTGTCCCACCGGACTTTGACCATCCCGATCACCTTGTTCCGCAACTGTTTCTCGGCTCGATCCTCGATCCGTATAGGCTTCACCTTTGTCGTTAGCCCATACTCAACCGGCACTCGATCATTGCCAACTATATGAGCTGGATCCTTGACTGCTTTGCGTAACACCGAGATGTGAAACACGTCATGCAATCCACTCAATTCCGATGAAAGAGCTAACCGATAGGCAGCTTCCCCAACTCGCTCCACCACTTCAAACGGACCAAGGTATCGCGGACTTAGCTTTTTCAACCGCCGAATCCGAGATACGCCTTTGAAGGGCTTAATCTTTAAATAGACCCAGTCACCCACCGCGAACTCCACGTTCCGGTGCTTAGCATTGTAATACTTGGCCTGCCGATCTTGGGCTATTAGGAGCCTCTCTCGAATAGAGCGTATTGTTGAGGTAGCATCCTCGACTTCCTTTTTGCCTAAAAGTTTGGTCTCACCAGTTTCTGCCCAAGCTAGCGGTGTACGACACTTCTGACCATACAGCGCTTCAAACGGGGCCATGCCTATACTCGCTTGATGGCTATTATTATAGGCAAACTCCACCATAACAAGATACTCTTCCCAATTCTTACCGAAGTCCAGGGCGCACATACGGAGCATATCATCCATCGTTCTATTGGTACGTTCAGTTTGGCCATCCGTTTGCGGGTGAAAGGCCGTACTGAATGCTAACTTCGTGCCCAACATCTGATGAACTAATCTCCAATCCTTTGAGGTAAAGCGCCCATCTCGGTCACTTACGATGCTCCGGTGAACACCGTGCAATCGAACAATCTGTTCCACATAGAACTTTGCCAACGTTTCCACTGAATCGTCCCGCTTGTTTGGTATAAAGTGAGCCACCTTTGTCAACCGGTCTACAATCACCCAGATTGAGTCATGGCCACACTGAGATCTCGGCAATCCGTGCACGAAATCCATAGAAATATCCTCAAACTTCCATTGCGGAACCGGCAACGACTTCAGGAAACCACTCGGCCGTTGACATTCTGCCTTTACCAAAGCACAAGTACGACATTTAGCCACATACGCGGCTATGTCCTTCTTTAAACCAGGCCACCAGAACAGTTTCTTCATGTCCTTGTACATTTTTGTGCTCCCAGGGTGAATTGAGTACTTTGTAAAGTGCGCTTCATATAATAATTCTTCCCGCAATTTACCCGCACTAGGGACGCACAATCGGCCATCTTTTCGTAATAAGCCATCATCCCAGGAGAACTGATCACCAGATCCCTCTTTTGCATAGCGTTGGAGACTTTCATCCAACTCCGTTGCCCGCCGAACCTTGTCAGCAAGGTCATATTGAACCTCCAACCAGTTCACGCATGCTTCAGTCGAAGAATCTCTTTCTACACAAGATATCTCCAAAGCTTCCAACTCCTGGACTAACCGCTCATCATGTATCCGCAACCAATTTGCCCGTACTGGAGTCCGACGACTCAAGGCATCAGCGACCACATTTCCCTTTCCGGGAACATAGTGAATGTCGAAGGTATAATCCCCAAGGAATTCCATCCACCTCCTTTGTCGCATATTCAACTCCTTTTGATCGAGCAGATACTTTAAGCTTTTATGATCTGTATAAATATCCACTTTCACGCCATATAGATAATGCCGCCACAACTTTAGCGAAAAGATCACCGCCGCCAACTCCAAATCATGGACGGGGTAATTACGCTCATGCACTTTCAATTGACGTGAACCATAAGCGATCACCTTGCCAAACTGCAGGAGAACGCAGCCTAGGCCGCTTCCTGACGCATCGCTGTATATTTCAAATCCATCTGTACCACACGGCGACGTCAAAATAGGCGCCGTGGTCAAACGACTTTTCAGCTCCTCAAAAGCTCGTGCGCACTCCGGCGTCCAAACGAACTTCTGATCCTTTCTCGTCAATGTAGTCAGAGGCAAAGCAATCCGGGAGAAGTTCTCCACGAACCGTATATAGTAGCCCGCCAGTCCAAGGAAACTCCTGACTTCGGCCACCGAAGACAACACTGGCCAATCACGAATGGCACTTATCTTAGCCGGATCTACCGCTATGCCCTCTCCACTTACCACATGTCCTAGAAAAGCCACCGACGAGAGCCAAAACTCACACTTAGAGTACTTGGCATACAGCTTATTCCTTCGCAAGGTATGCAATACTAATCGCAAGTGGTTTGCATGATCTTCCTCCGATTGTGAATATACAAGGATATCATCAATAAACACAATCACAAACAAATCCAGGTATTCGCGGAACGTCCGATGCATGAGATCCATGAATACCGAAGGCGCATTACATAAGCCGAACGGCATCACTGTAAACTCATAATGACCATAGCGTGTGCCAAACACTGTCTTGGGAATGTCACCTTCCCTAATCCGCAACTGGTAATACCCGGACTTCAAATCCAACTTCGAATAGACGGTTGAGCATGCTAGCTGATCGAACAAGTCATCGATCCGTGGAATTGGATACTTGTTTTTCTCCGTCAGCTTGTTCAGTTCGCGATAATCAATACATAATCGCAAACCACCGTCTTTCTTTTTCACAAAAAGAACAGGCGCGCTCCAAGGTGACATACTTGGGCGTATGTATCCTTGCTCCAACAACTCTTGCAACTGAACTTTCAGTTCGGCCATTTCTTTTGGCGCTACCCGATACGGCGAACGGGCCACGGGTTTTGCACCCGGCACTAGCTCGATAGCGAAGTCAATTTCCCTTTGGGGAGGTAACCCCGGAAGGTCCTTTGGAAACACATCCGCATATTCCGACACAATCGGCACTTCACTCACACTGGCCTTCGGCGCCACCGCCTCTATGAGTGTGAAGAACAACTCCGCACCCTTCCGAACTGCCTTAACAACTTGGAGAGCGGATAACAACATCCCACTCATCCCTTGCATACCAATAAACTTGGTCTCTTGTTCGGTATTTTGCCCAAGTGTGACCTCTTTTGAAGTGCAATCGATACAGGCACGCTGCTCTGAAAGCCAGTCCATACCAAAGATTATATCAAACTCTTTGATCGGCAATACTAGTGTTTCCACCTTGAACTCCCGACTTCCTATCTTGACCTCAAGACCGCAAGATCGATCCGCGCACATTAAACATCCGTTAGGCAACAACACCTTTACACTGTCGGTCTTGGTCCGGATAGGCACCCCGACACGAAAGACAAAGTCCTCAGACAGAAACGAATGTGAAGCACCTGTGTCAAACAGTGCTCGCGCCGGATACTTTCGTATAAGGACAAACCCTATAACATGACAATTAAAACAAGCACAGTACACCAAAAGTAAAAACGTTAAAACCTATGTGCACCTGTGACGACATCCGCCTGCTTAATGGCCTCCTGTTGTCCAAGGTTGAAGACCCTGGGCTGCACGTGCGAGGCAGAAGACTCCACCACAGTCTTCCCCTTCTCCGCATAAGACGCTCCCGTCTTCCTATCACCCTTTGGAGGACCAAATCGGCATTCACGTGCGAAGTATCCAACCTTCCCGCACGTATAACAAGCACGAGATCCATACCCAGATGTATCCGTCACAGTCGCAGAAGGAGCTTGTCCAGAAGACTTAGACTTCTTATTCCATCTCCTTCGGTAGCCAAACTTGTCCGGACGCGGCGGCTTAAACTCTGGCTTCACCACCGCCAAGTTTCCCTTTGCTTGCCCCCGTTTCATGTCCGTCTCCAAAGAACGAGCTGTACAGACTAAGGCTTGGAATCCCTGACTCACAGAACTCGAGAGCAAATACCGCAGCTCATCTCACAGTCCCGCATAAAACCGACTAGTCTTACGCTCTTCTTCGGCGAAGATCGTGCCCGCATATCTTCCCAAACGGGTGAACTCATACAGGTAGTCATCCACACTTTGATCTCCCTGCGCCAATCATTGAAATTCCATTTCCATCGATATCCTTTGCTGCACCGGCAGATGTTGTGCTAAGAACAATCGAGAAAATTCGTCCATTGTAATCTCTGCCAATTGCCTACCAGCCAAGTGATGCATTTCAATCTCATCCCACCACAATCGCGCCTCTCCTTCCAGTAGGAAAGTGGCTAACATAACTTTCTGTTCCTCCTCAACCTTGATAGCTCTCATAATCCTCTTGATCCTTGCAAGCCAATCCTCTGCTTGGGCCGGTGTACGTGCCCCATGAAACTGCGGAGGGTTAAAGCTCAAGAATTGCTTCCATTGTTGATCTGCTACCCGCGGATCAACTTCGGCTTCTACCGGTTCTTGTCGTACCCCAGCTTGCGTTGGCACCACTGCAGGACGTGCCTGCCCAGTCTGCTGAGCATTCATCACAGCAAGTACCGTTTCCGTGATGAGACGGACTGTTTCAGCGGATGGAGGAGTTGTGGGCACCTCGGCTGGTGCCGCACTCTCAACAGAACGTTGTGGTTCGGATTGACCCGCAACACTTCTGTTCACCTATATGTGTACAATACACAGGTTAACGACCAATGAAAACGGCAACCATACAAAAAGAATACACAAGTTCAATAAACAAGTGTATTTGCATTCCTAAGTGGACAATCTTGAGTTCAAATTAAGTGTTATAACGACAGCACTGACACGTGCTCGCCACCTCTCAAAAGAATTCGTCCGTGAATTCGGAAGAGAACGACCAACAAGCTGATACCAAATTGTAACACCTCTACCCGTCAAGAAGAATATAATAGAGGGTCCGGCCGGGGCCCCACACCATATTCCACAAACAGGCCGAGACGCTACGAAATAATATCAAAACTAACGCATCCTAACACAGAGCATTCTAGCGGAAGCTTCACGGTTGAATTATTGAACTCAAGATAAAGAACATTGTCCACTAACATAGGAATGTATATATACATCAAAAGAGTCTGGCCTTAAGGCCTTACAACAGTTTCTCTTAACAAGAGTGTGGATTACAGACATCGGCACGCAGGCCGGCCACACATGAACAAAAGAAACAAAACAATGCCTTCGAGGGCAGCAACGCAGCTTTGGGCTTCAGCCCGCTAAGTCCCGCTCGGGCCAGCACCTCCAGTACCTGTAAGAACCAATCCACCAAGCGGTGGCAAAACAGGGCAACGGTCAGCATTCAGCTGACCAATTATAACGACCCTGCCCCTGGCACGGGGCAGCGGAATTCCATCCCTACATAGCAATCATCCAACATGATATATAGCAATTCAAGCAAGACGTGCACGACCGCACAGTCACATATCACAAACGTCGGCACGACAGCCCGACGCTCCGTGCACTCAGGGCACATTCACACCGTTCAGAGGTCCCAGACATAACGGTGCATTATGAGCATTCTAGTCTGATCGGCTCACAGGCCGTCGACTCTCGCTATGTGATCCTAACAGGGTCTTAAGCACCCAAGGTTAGACAACCATAACGCGGGTACAGATCCACCTTTCCCGTTGCTCACATCGTCAGACTCACGCCTGGACTGACGCGGGTACAGCTTCACCTTTCCCGTTCCACCATTTCCTAGTTGCAGCCTCACGGCTCAACCTTCCACAAAGTAGCACTCACGGCCACAAGAGAGTCCAACTCTCAATATTTCCTGGACTTCCTCCAGTACTTTATCCATCATGCATACAAGCAATAAACACGGAGTCTTCTCCGATATGCAATCAAGCATCACCAATCCAGACCATGTCCAGATGGGCTTCACACAGCTTGCCTAGATCAGTACTCCAATTCCGTACTCTAACAAGGGGGACTTCACATATCTACCCCAAGGGACGCCACAACCCACCGCACACTCGCGGGGAAGGGTTTTCCCTATGCAATGCAGGAATTAAGGACTTCACATGTCCAAGCAGGAAATCGTTACCCTAGGAGTTCGCTTCGGAGCCATGGAGAGAAATTTGAGATGGATGAAAGCCTTCGCAGCAGCGTTGCCTTCGCAGATCCGAACTCGGCTCGCGATTTGGACCACCGTAGCTCCACCGGCAGCCGGACTCCACTTCTTCTTCCTCCTTGCTCTCACCTCTCTCTTAATTTTTAGAAAGAGAAGATGAAATGAAGAATGAGCTTTTCTTCTTCCTTTTCCGGCCTTATCAGACCAGAAATGATCTCCAGCCATAGGATCCTATTTAAAGAAAATGAAGGGCTAAGATCTGCCTAAAAAATCCTTTTCTTTTGACCGACACGGCCTGTGACACGCCCGTGTCACAGGCCGTGTACCCTTAATCGGCACACGTGGCACTCGCACCGACTGAAATATTCGAGAACACGGGCATCGACACGCCCGTGTCGAACCTGACACGCCCGTGTCAGTGATGAGACACGCCTGTGTCCCCTGCTACACGGTACTCACCGATCTCCAAAACCAGTACATGGGTAGGCACACGCCCGTGTCAAACCCAACACGGCCGTGTTCCATGCCGTGTTCACTACCGTGTTCAAGGCCGTGTACTTCTCTGACTCAAACAGGCCATTTTCGAATTTAAATGAGTGACACGCCCTGTGACACGCCCGTGTCGGAGGCCGTGTCCCAGGCTCGACGATCGTCGACTATCAATCGTCGACTAACCTGAACACGCCCTGGGACACGCCCGTGTCCCAGGCCATGTACCCCCGACACGCCCTGGGACACGCCCGTGTCCCAGGCCGTGTCTAACAGCCTCCAACCCAAAACTGTTTGCAAACACATTTTGAGATTTTTGGGGTGTTACATGTGATCATCTTAAATCCCGCCCCTACCTCAGCATCAGTGCCCCCGCATCGGATTCGTGCTCGATCTACTGTTGGGGCAGGATGTTTTAATCCATTGTCTGGCTTGATCACAACCGCTTGATCATGTTTGATTTAGCTAATTGCAAACCAAATTTTTTAATAGAAACCTAGTGATTTTTTAAAGAAAAATTTAGGCTCCTAGTTAAAAAGTTTTGAACATGAAAGTTATTTCCCTTGATGAGGGAAATCTTCACAAAAGTCTGGGATTTTTTTAAATTGATTTGGTATTTTTAATGTCCTAAATAATAATTATTTGGCCAATTTAGAGACCCAAAATTGATCAGAAAATTTTGGAAAAAATATTAGGCTCTTTTTAAGCCCTCTTAAAGGTTGTATTAAAATTTGGTAACCTTGGGGTAAAAATTAAAGATTTTCTGATTTCTTGGAGCCTAGGGCCACGCTCGGAAATTGATTCGCTCAAATTCTTCGAAAATTAAAATCAAAACGCGCGACCACTTTCTATATCATGTATTAAGTTTAATTTATTACTCGATGAGAGTTATCTTGGCAAGATTTCTAGCTCTAAGTGCTTCGAGATTTTTGAAAAACAATTGAACACCTCATTCTTAAAAATAACTCTCGGGCATTTTGGGGGACTCGGAAGATGAAAGTACAAGCTTCGATAAAAAAAATCCCCAACATCTTTTTGGGTAAAGAATTTCCCTCATGTGTTGGAAACAATTTTTGAGGATAAAATTCAAAGAAGAATGTACTCTCTAACGAGATTCTTGGATTCGATCTAATGTGAGCAAATGAGTTGCTATTTATTCTCAGATGAAAGATAAATGTATAACTCATAATAAGCCTCCTGATCTGATTAAGCCATTATTTAAAGGCACAACTGAATTATTATCGGATCTTAATAATTGGTGAAACTCAAAGAAGCCTCCTAAAAACTAAAATGGAACTGAACATGCCTCCTGAGAACAGAGATAGAACTGAACTTGCCTCCTGAGAACGGAGATGGAACTGAACATGCCTCCTATAAACGGAGATAGAGCTGAAGCCTCCTGAATGGAGTGATTAGACTACTAACTATTTTTTTTATTCCAGTCTCGTACTGGTCCAGTTCCTTTATTTATTTTTGTTCAGTACTCCAGTCTCATAGTGGTCCTTCTTATTTACTTTCAATTTAGTTCAATTCATTTATGCACTCCTTCCAATCTCACACTGGTCCTGCTTATTTACTTTCTGTTCAGTTCATTTCTTTTAAGTACTATTCCAGTCTCGTTCTAGTCTGGTTCCTTTCAGTACTTACATTCAGTTCTTTCAGTTCAACACTACTTCAGTTTTGTACTGGTCCTATTTCATTACAACATTTCAATTCTACGGCTTATATTCTCTGCAGCTTTTATTACCCCACTTTTATTCCTGCAATTTAAGATTTTAAACACGATTCCTTCTCTTACGAGACTGCTTCTGTTAGGTTGAGCCTTAGTTTGGGATAACGGGAGTTAAGGTATTCCTTCAAGATTAGCCCCAAATAAAGAGCTCACATGCTCCTTGTTTAAAGTCGAGCTGATTTCTGCTTGCCTGAATTATTTGAAGCATAGTAGGGTAGGCCATCGCAGACCCGGTGCGTGCCAGCAAAAAAATGATAAATTTAATTACTTGTAAATTTCTTGTGGTAAATCATTGTGGGGCAATCACTTCCACAGACCTTTCATACCGGTGCGGGGAGTTAGACGACTTAAGGCGATAGCGAGATGAGTACCATGGGTGACCGGCCATTATGATTTTTCCCCAAAGGGTTTCCTCCGTTGGTCGGCCAAAATGTTGAATCGTCAGATGTCGCTCACATCCAAGAGTACACATGGTTGTACGTTGGGTCCTGGGCTGTGCAGTATAATCACCCTCAAAAGTGGCAGGACTGGCCACTATCACCGACGACCACATCGGTGAGCCCTGCGGGGCTCGCTACCCTCCTTGAATAGAAGCGGGCCATACTATGTCGACATAAGGTGTGTGCACGGCTTTGAATGCATGTAGCGTATTATCAAGTTTGAATACCTGCGGTGTGAATACAGGTTGTTAATACTTGTTGTGATGATAGCTAGTAGAGCTTTTGTTATAATTAATTTATAATGTTGATGTTATTCTAGTTATACTATATTTCAACTTCTTTTAATAATTGCTCCTAGCTTATGTATGAAATGATGTACTAACCCTCTCGTGCTTCAGCTATTTACTTTTGTGAGCTCATCCCCAGGATATGGAACCAAGGAGAAGATGTGTTTCCACTTAGCTCTATGACAAATGGTTATGTTTATAACCAATCACTGGAGACGGAGCACCGTGATGACCAGATGTCGCAGGACGATACGCCGACTGATAGGCCTGCTCGAGCAGAGGCACCACCATCATCTATAGAGTTTCGAGATATGAGTATTAGCGAGCAGGATTAAGAGCATGAGGAGTTTGTAATAGTAATTTTGTAGCCAACAAGCTTCATGTATAAACGGTAGCTACGGCCTTTGCGTACTCTTTTGGATATATATTGTTATATATATATATTTGTTGTTCCTATTAATGCTTCCACAATACTCTGTGATGAGATATGAATGTTGAGATTCAAGCAGAGCAATGCGGCCAACTAACGCTTAGTGGTGTGGTTTGATACCACTTAAGGAGCGCTGGGTGGACGTCTTGGGCAAGTAAAATCCCCTCCGTCCCTCACTTTGTTCCTTGGTTTGGGACGAACCATACAATCGAATCCTGGCGGACCCTATTATAGAGGCTTAGGGATTTTAGATTGTACGATAGCACGCCTGCACACCTTTGTTCCTATTTTGTCAGTTTTTGCAAATTTCCCCTACTTTTGCAAAGTACTGATATTTGTTTCTTATTACTTCTCCAGATACCGGAGTCCAATAACAGAAGATCCTCCTCTAAAGGATATATCCTTGCCACTCCACCTCTAGACCCAGATTCCCCTGTAGCTGTACTGTTCGCCGGGACAGAGTTGGGGTAAACATTTACAGCTATTATGGCGACATTTCGAACGGCTAAGGCACAACCACTACAATAGTTGGTGATACCCGCTAACCTACTTTCGACCTTCCGGGGGCTGAGGCCTCCCACTTTCAGAGGCACGGAGACTGCCATACAGGCAGAAGAGTGGGTCGAGTGCGTTGAGGAGCTTCTAGTGGGCATGATGTGCCAATCTATTGCTGCAGTTTCTTTGGTGGTGATGTTGTTAGAGAGGTATGCCAGAGACTGGTGGAGAGCGGCCAGTCGCTCGATGTTCAGGGGGCGACTGCTTAATGTTATCCTGTGGGGGGAATTTTTTGAGGTGTTTCTGAATCACTTCATTTCTAATGTTGATCGAGCTGCACTACGGGAGAGGTTCCTGCACATTTATTTATGTGACCAAGCAGTTCTATACTATGAGAGAGAGTTCATCCACCTGGCCTATTTTCAACGGAACCTTACCGGAAATGACAGAGATTGAGTTGTCTGATTCAACCGAGGCCTGTGGGATGACCTAAGGTTGGCTTTGATCATGATCTCCCAGTACACCTTCCACACCATAGCGACTCATGCTACCGCATTGGATTTAGATTAGAGGATGGTAGCCCAATAGCACCGAGTTCATATAGAGGTTCATAGAGGTCAGGGACGGGATAGAGGAGTTGCACCCTACTGACAGGAGAAAGTGCATAGACATTGATAGCGCAGGCAGCCCTACAGGTACCCACCACTAGCTAGAAAGGCACCAGCACCCCTACCAGCACAGCTGCAAGATCTTAGGCTAGCTCAAGCACCCCAGCCCACTCCAGCAGCTTGAGGAGATGTTCCCTTTGTAGGAACTTCTTTCTATGCTAGCAGCCAGGACACATGAGATCTTTCTGTTTACAGGAGGCAAGTTAGCCCGGATTAAGAGCAGTGCAACGAGGATAGGCAGCGCGAGGACAGGGCCAGAAAGGCCAAAGAGGTGGAGCCGACAGAAGAGGTCAACATGGTTGAATAGTGCCCTTAGAGGTATATGTAGACCTTTGGCATTGAATGGATCCCAATGTAGTGATAAGTATATATCTTATACATTAGAGATACGTTGGATGTTGATACCAAGGGTTTATGTTATATGTATATGTGTGCCAAAATCGGATGTATGTTTTGTTATATGATATATATGTACACCTTTGTCTCATTAGGATTACTTTTAGTAGAAGGACACACTGCAAAAGCTCTCTTCGATACTGGAGCGATACACTCCTTTATTTATCAAGATTTTATCGCACCCAAGGAGAATGTTGTCCGCTCAACTGGGTATCGATACAAATTCGTCTACCAGATGGTTCGAATATGACATCTACAGAGAAATGCTCATTCCAAGCTATGTTAGGGGACGTAGAATTTGAAATTTACACGACAATCCTAACAATAACCGAACTTGACATCATCCTTGGAATGGATTTGGTTGCCTAGCATAAGGCCTAGATAAATTGTTCGACCTGAGAGGTTAAGCTCCAGAACCTAGACGGACAGGTCATTATGCTGGCAGGTATACCCTCTGTCTCTCCCATCATATTTACCTCTTCCCAGACAATAAAGTCAGTTTGATAAAAGGGCGTGGTATACCTTATCTATTTTGAAATGAAAAAAAAACTAAAGTGGTCTCTAAGGTCCCAGTGGTATAAGATTTTCCAGATATTTTCCCTGAATCCCTTCCAGACTTGCCACATCAGTGTGAGGTGGACTTTCAAATTGAGCTTATGCCTGGAGCCCGACTGGTGTCCTGAGCAACCTACTAGATGGCCCCTAAGGTATTGGTAGAGTTAAAGATTAAACTTCAGGAACTGATTGATGTAGGGTTCGTCCGTCCGAGTTCCTCACCCTGGGGAGCCCCTATGATGTTTGTGAAAAAGAAGGACGGGACACTGCGCTTTTACATAGATTATAGAGAACTTAACAAGCTCACCATATGGAACACGTACCCCTACCCATGAATTGATGAGTTGTTTGATCAACTACAAGGTGCGGCTGTTTTCTCCAAGATGGACCTGAGATTGGGCTACTATCAGCTGCGGATCCGGGAAGAGGATATTCCCAAGACCGCTTTTAGCTCCCGATATGATCTCTATGAGCTCTTAGTGATGCCTTTCGGACTCACTAACGCACCCTCTGCATTTATGTCATTAATGATTAAAGTATTTGAACCCTTCCTAGATCATTTCATAATCGTCTTCATCGAGACATTTTGATCTACTCTAAGACCAAGGAAAACCATACCAAGCACTTGCAGTTGGTGCTACTCAAGCTTCGTGAGCACTTGCTCTTCACCAAGTTTAGTAAGTGTGAATTCTGGTTAGAGAAATGCAGATTCCTTGGCCATACCGTCAACAAGAATGGAGTAGCGGTAGACAAGACCAAGATTCAGGCAGTTCGGAATTGGCCTCCACTCAAGACGGCATCAGACATTCGAAGCTTCCTCAGTCTTGTTGGTTACTATAAGAAGTTTGTGGAATGTTTTTCCAAGATTGTGTTACCCCTCACTACTCTTACAATAAAGGATGTTGCGTTTCGATGGATGCCAGAGTGTGAGGTTGCGTTCATTGAATTAAAAAAACGGCTAACTTCTGCCCCAATCCTTACGATCCCCTCAGGAGCTGAAGAGTTCCAGATTTATACGGATGCATCCCTAAAGGGATTGAGATCTTTTCTGATGCAGCATGTTAAGGTATTAGCCTACACGTCTCGCCAGCTAAAGCAGCACAAGCTGAATTACGCAACTCATGATATAGAGTTGGGCGTCATTATTTTCGCCCTCAAGATTTGGAGGGTAAGATGTGAGGTCTTCTATGATCATAAAAGTCTCAAGTATATCTTTACTTAGAAGGAGTTTAACCTTTGGCAGCAATGATGGTTGGAATTTCTATGTTACTATGACTTTGCTCTCCCGTACTACTTCGAGAAAGCTAATAAAGTTGTTGGCGCATTGACTCGCGAACCCTCAATAGTCGGGTGCTGGTTGGAGCAGATTCCATGGCAATTGTTTCATTCTTTGTTATACTTGGATATCACACTTATTGCTCATAGGGATCCGGAGGAGTACCAGTCTCAGTTATACTTGATGGAGATACAGTGCGACATCTGAGATCGAATATAAGAGGCCTAGAAGGTCGATTCGGAAGTGGTCTCGATTATGCAGTCCCTATAAGATAGAGCACGGGAGGAGTGCAATCTACACTATTGGATCTTGTAGTTCAGGAACTGCATATTCATCCCCTCTACCGAAGGAATCCGAGATGAGATTTTTTGAGAAGCGCACCAATCGAGGTATTCTATTCACCTTGGTGTGGTTAGGCTATATATTGACCTATATATGACTATATACTGGCAAGGAATGAAAAGAGACATCACCAACTTCATAACCAGTGTTAGGCCTGTCAAAGGGTTAAAGTTAAATGATGCAATCTAGGAGGCTTGATGCATCCCCTATCGATACCAGAGTGGAAATTTGAGGATATTTCTATGGACTTTTTTCATGGCTTATCTCAATTCCGTGCTAGAAACGACTCTATATGGGTTGTCATGGATCGACTTAGCAAGGTAGCGCGGTTCATTCCAAACCGACAGGGTGATGGAGTTGACATTCTTGCTAGGTTGTTCATAGAACAAGTTGTCTGGTTCCACGAAGATCATTTTGTCAGACCATAATGGATGCTTCACATCCATGGAGTGAGGGTGGGTGCAAGCATACTTGGGGACCAAGTTTGCTTTTAGCACCGCCTTCCACCTATAGACAGATGGACAGACAATAAGGACAAATCAGACAATAGAGGATCTACTTTGACTTTGCATAGTAGAACATAACGAGCTATGGGAGCAGCTGCTGCCTTTAGTCAAGTCTTCTTATAATAATAGCAATCCGGAAAACATCAAGATGACACAATATGAGGCATTGTATGGAAGGTGTTTCTTAACCCCGTTAACTTGGACTCAGGATGAAGACCCAAAAGCCCTAGGAGTGGCTTATATTGACGAAACTACGATAGTGATACGGCTTATCTAGGATCGAATGCGGGAAGCGCGGAGCTGATAAGCTAAATACTATGATGAGCAGCACCGACCGGTGGAGTTTAGCATTGGGGATATGGCGTTTCTAAAAAAATCAAGCCTATGTATTGTATCTCCAGGTTGAGGAAGCAAAAGAAGCTAGATCCCCGCTATTTAGGCCCCTATCAAGTGATAGAGCGTGTTGGCCTAGTTGCATATCGATTAGCCCTTCCCTCAGAACTGGGAAATCTCCATGATGTATTTTATAATTCTTCTTCGAGGTGAGTCCTCTAGCAACCAGATCAGCACCTCCCTGCACCGCCAGTAACGCTACAATAAGATAGATCCATCCAGCTGGAACCAGTCACAGTAGTGGATTTTAAAGTGAGAAATCTGCGCAACAAGACCATTCCTATGGTCAAGAGATTATGGTGAAATTGCGGACATGACGAGTATAAATGGGAACCCGAAGCACTTGTCCGAGAAAAGCACCGAGAGTTTTTTCCCCAGGTATGTTATATTTCATTTTCCCCTTTACGTTAAGCAAGTCTTCGAGGATGAAAACCCTCATATTTTTATCGGATTGTAACACCCGACTTTTATTGGGCCACCGGAACCCTAGTGGGCCCAATAAAAATTACCCGAACCTCTACTTGTGGACCATACAAGGGTAGGGGTAACCCTAGAGGGAGTATGAAGCTAGAAAAATCATATTTGAGTTCTGTCAGTTCTTGTGGCCTCGTATAGTCGATACGAGTGAATTGTAAATCGTTCCATTGAATTCTGTGGTCATAGGATGGATATGACCGTTCCACATAGAACGTCGCGAAAACGAGATTTTTGAATATTAAGCTAGACAACTCCGATCTGAGTTCTGTCAGTTCCTATGGCTTTGTATAGTCGATACGAAGGCATTGGAACTCATTACGTCGCAATCCGAATTATAACAGTAGATGGAAGATTTTTGACCGTATTAGTGCGTCGCGATGCGCAAATTTTGATTATTTAGCAAACGAACTCCAATTCGACCCTAGTAAGTGGCATTGGATTTATATGGCCAATGCAAAGTCAACGGAATTTGTCCCTGTAAGTTTCATTGATGGGTGGTCAATCCGTGGTCAAATCAAGCTTATTCGATCATCGAAAAGGGTGTCCACACCAATTGTGGCATGATACCCAAACTTTGACCCTACCCCTGATGATTTGGAACTAATTTGACTTTGACCAGCAAGGGAGACCCACCCTAGGGTTGACTTTGGTCAAACCCCCATAAAAGTCATTTTTTTGGAATTTTCTTAAAAGAAGGTGTACACTCCTCTCCATGACTTGAGTAGGGCTTTACTCCCCTTACCCTTAGGCAATAAGATAGGGTGAGAGATGCCCATGGGACAAGATGAGGCCCAACCATCAATTCTTCCCCTCTTCCTCACTCCAAAGCCCAAGCCCACCAACACCTGGGCTGTGCAGTATGATGACCCCCAGAAGTGACAGGACTGGCCACTATCACCGACGGCCACATCGGTGAGGCCCTCGGGGATCTATACCCTACTTGAATAGAAGCAGTCCATTCTATATCAACATAGGGTGTGTGCGCGACTTTGAATGCTTGCAGCGTATTGTCAGGTTTGAATACCTGTGGTGTGAATATAGGTTGTGAATACCTGTTTTGCTAATAGCTAGTGGAGATTTTATTAAAATGGATGTATAATGCTGTTGCTATTCCAGTTATATTATATTACACCTTCTTTTAATAATTGCTCCTAACTTATGCATGAAATATTGTACTAACCCTCTCGTTATTTGGCTATTTACTTTTATTGGGTGCGTGAGTTCGTCCCCAGGATATGGATACGGGGAGGAGATGTATTTCCACTTAGCTCTGTGACTATCAGTTATATTTATAACCAATCACAAGAGACAGAGCACCATGATGAACAGCTGTTGCAAGACAATATGCCAACTGATATGATTGCTTGAACAGAGACACCCCCATCATCTCCAGAGTTTCGAGACATGAGTACTAGCGAGAAAGATTGATAGCATTAGGAGTTTGTAGTAGTAGTACTTTTGTAGCCTACGAGCTTCGTGTATAAACAGTGGTTGTGGCCTATGTGTACTCTTTTGGATATATATTGTTATATATATATATTTGTTGTGGCTTCCTGTTAATGCTTTTTTAATACTTTGTGATGAGATGTAAATATTGTGATTCAAGCCAAGCAAGGAGGCCAACTAGCGCTTAGTGGTATGGTTTTATACCACTTAAGGAGCATTGGGTGGACATCTTGGGCAAGTAAGATCCCCTCCGGCCCAACCCGGGCTAAGGTTTGGGAAGGTGATCTTATAGTTAATAACCTAGACGGGGTGAAAAGGTTTGTTTTGAGTCTTTAAAATCTTTTCAAGTTGTTGCTTGATGTGTGGTTTAGTTAGAGGTTAGCTTTCAAGATCACAGAATAAACATAATAGATTTATAGTGGTTCTCCTATCTAGGGTACATCCACTTACCCCCTTCACCTATCTAGCAGTGCGCTAGACTCAACTAACTCCTCCTTTATACTCAGCTCCTTGAGCTTACACCTCAGATCCCTCAGAATCTTACAACTCAGAGTAAACACCACCCCTACAACTCAGGTTTCCTCTAGTCCTACCTCAGATCCACTTCTGGACCCTACAACTCAGAGTTCACAAACTCAAATAACTCAAAGATTCTGAAATTTATCTAGTGTCAACTATCTTCACCTATGGGGGGGTATAAGTGATTTTTAGTCTTTTGCAGAATTAAAAATTAACCTGCACAAGAAAACAAAAACAACCACAACACAGAAACACACAAGCAATTATAGTGGTTCCCCGATTTTGGTATGTCCACTCTCCACCTTCGACCTATCTCCCAATAAGGGATGACTCGGTCACTTCACCAACAGGATTGAAATTCAATCCTCTCACTATGGAAGAAACCCTTCCATCCGAAGGAGTCACTACTCCTCTACCACGGGTTGCACCCAACCCTTACAACGAGGAATCAAAGTTCCTTTACAACAAAGTTAAAATAGAATGTACAAGAAATACAAACTACGTTAGGAGAACTCGATGTCCCTCTTCGTTCAATGAAGCTTTTTTGATGAAGACAAAGAGTCCACGATCAGAGCACTCTCTTAGAGAGGATCTTCTCGAGATCGGCGGCGGCAAGTGAATGCGGTGGCGATGCTTTCTAGATCCAAACTTCTTGACGAGGCAAGCATGGTCTACCAACGATCTTACTCGGATCAATCGTCTCAATCGATTCGGAGGGAAGAAATATTCCTGTTCAACAAATAAAGAGACAAAGGATCTCAAGATAGAAACGTGAGATGCTAAGCTTAGCCTCGGTTCTATAGTCGGACGATCAAAGAGGACCTCTAAGATCAGCGGCGGCGACTATGTTCGAGCGGCGACGGCTTGCGAGCGGCGATGGCGATGGAAGGAAGTCCGCGATCGGCTAGGTCACGCTCGGCGACCGTGTTCCATTTTCGTTTTCTTCGTTGCTTTGTTAGTTCAAATTCGTGGGTATTTATACTGTAGATCAACCCTAAAAGACCGTTGTGGGCCCTACAAGGAGAAACCCCAAGCCCAGTCTAATCAGCGCCCAGCATCATGGTTCAGTCCAGCGAGTAGAGAAAATTCGCCTAAGGCAAATTCAGCGGATAATTGGTGATTCCCGTCAAAGTCGGCGAGAATCACTCATGATTCCCGTCGAATTTTCCTTGGAAAAATTCCAGTTGAAATCCATGACATCCGGAGGGAATCGGCGAGAATCAAAACCATTCTCGACGAATCGACGAGAATGCCGTCATTCTCGACAATTCGGCGAGAATCACTTATTGATTCTCGACGATTCTGACTTAGAAGAATTCTTGAAGGCGCTGAGTCAGCCAGATGCAGTCGGCGGGAATCAGCGAGTGATTCTCGACGATTCGACGGGAATCACTAGTGATTCCCGTCGAATTTAACTTAGATGATTCTTTGTCTTTCTTCCCATGAGGTTGTCTTTGACCCATCCTTGCTCCTCTTCTGCTCTTGATCTATTCAGCCATGTACTTGAAAATAAGTACACTTTAATCGAGAGAGTACACGTAAGCCAACACACTGATCTGCTCAACGGGGGATTACGTTGCGCAGACCCGTGTATATTGACCCACTGTACCCTGACATTGGTGTGTACTTAGCGTGGAATAACTGCAAGCACAATTTGAAGACATATCATCAAATACATTATGAATTCATCTTAGCTTGACAGGAGGCTTCTTCAAATCCAGGTATTTGTGGATACAATACCCAACAGATCTAACTGATTTCATATCTCAGATCTACTTAAGATCTTACCTCAGATCCACCCCAGATCCTACAGCTCTGAGTAAACTCACTCCTACAACTCAGCCTTTATAACTTAGGCTTACACCTCAGATCTCCAGAAATAGCCTACTGATTTGAATAAGTGTTTTGATGAAATAACTTCAGAAAAAAAAAGCTCTGAGTAATTTTCCTTGATTGTGTTATAAACGTACCTTCTTCACAACAAAAAGAAAATAAATCTTTAGTGTTGAATCAGCTTGTGCAGTGTAGTACATCTATAGAGCTCTGCTTTATCTTCACTCTTGAGAAAATTAGTTGTTTTGTGTTGCAGGCTTGAAGATGAAAAAAAATTCTTTTTAGTCTTCTAGCCGACCTTTCTGAGAGTTAGGGTTTTTAGATTTGCTAACAGTTTTTCGGGAATGCTCTCAAAAAATCTTGCTGGAAAGTCTCTGTAGAAGAAACACTGTCTTGCCTTTTATAATACGATAATAGTAACAACTACATCCTCCTTTGGTAAGCAACATGATAAATACGGCAACTTCCTACATGTTAAAGATGTTGACGGTGACGGCGACGGCGATGGCGTTCACCTACATGATGAAGACGGCAACTTCCTACATGTTAAAGATGTTGACGGCGACGGTGATGGCGTTCACCTACATGATGAAGACTAATTAATTATATTTAGTTCTCTAACTTGTTTCATTTCATCATGTTATTTTTAAATTTTGGTAATGTTTATTATTTGGGCTGCAAATAGCCAAGTCTTGTTGTAAGCCTATATATAGGCATGGACTCTATTATTTTCATTAGAAAAGTGAATGAAAAATTAAGAAACCCTAATCCTCTTTTGAGATTTCTCTCTCTTCCTCCTTCTTGGCCGCCCCTACCTCTCCTCCCTCTTTGGAGTTAGGCTCCCTCCCTCCTCCCTCTCCTTGGTCGCCGGCCATCCTTCCTCTCCCCTCCTCTTACTCGGCCTCCCTCTTCTTCCCTCCTCCCATTCCTTTCCTCCTTCACAAATCCGAACACCACTTCCTCCAAACCGACCTCCACTTTCATCTTCTACCCTACCCGTTCACCATCAAGAACTCCAAACACCCCCAATCTTTTGAAGATTAAATCAGCCAAGGCAAGATCTAGTTTTGTGGAATCCCTCTCTGGCGTGAAGTAAAAGAAGCGGACAAGTTTTCTCTCCGGTCAGTGAAACTCCGGCGGAGTCGTGGAAGAACGATCCTTGAAAGTGAACCGGAATCATCTATTCCGGTTGGGTAACGAGATCTTCTACCTCTTGTGTTATTCTTATTTTTTTAGATTTTCATTTGGTGGAATACCTTTGTGTTACTATGGAATCGTATTTCGTTCGTGGTTTTATCTTTCCGATTGCATGTGTTGTTCTTTCTAGTTGTTTAATTTTCCGAGAGGTTTGGCGAGCCTCGCTTTCGTTTTGTTGGGAGAGATCTACCATTTCCGAACAAAACTTTTCGATAGATCTCTTTTGGTACAACCATCGCTCGTTCGGACTGGGTGGGTCCTTTTAGCTTGAGAGAACGACGACCTATAGTCGTTTGTTCGATCTTAAAATGGCGTGGTTACCGTACGTTAGTAATAGTTGATAACGTTGTTCGTGAGTGTGTTGCGTTTAATTATTGTGTGAACGTAGTAGTGGAAATATAGAGGCGTACGTGTTATTCCCTTCGCCATTGTAGTGTCAAACACTGTTGCCTACATCACAACATGGCTGGCTTTAATGGAGGATCCATTTCAGGATATCACTGTCCGAACAATATGATGCCCTTTTGTCTTTTAGCACGCAAACTGTGTTGAATTTGAATTTGATGATGGCGTCAGCGCTCATGTCTCAACGCTGGAGGACTTAGAAATTTCTTCCATACAGTCTGCACAGACGATGAGAGATTCTTTGTGACTCAATAAATTGAATCTTTGAGTGTTATTTGTAGAAGTGTTGAGTGATAAGCCTTCACCCAACAAAAAACCACTTAGCTGAATTCAGACAATCTTTAGAGGCACTGAGTGAGCCTTCTTCTTTAAAGGTTTTGTCCTCTGACAATTAAACTGAGAAGGTGTTGAGTGAGCGTCCATCACTCAACTCTTTTGTACTTAGCAGACTTTTCTGATAAAGTACGTTAAGTGAACATTCTTTACTAAATGCACTTGAACTTGGTAGCAATACTAATGAATGTGTTGAGTGAATGATCATCACTCAATGCTTCTGGACTTGGACCGATTTTCAGATGAAGGGGCATTGAGCGAACGTCCATCACTCAAAGCTCTTGAACTTGGACAGATTTCTCTGCCAGGGCATTGAGTGAATGTCCATCACTCAACGCTTTTGTACTTAGATTGATTTCACTGCATCTTTACTGAGGCTTTGAGTGACGGATTATCTGTCGACTCTTTTTGGCCTCAGGTGTTGAGTGAAGTGTATTCACTTAATACTTCTGTACTTAGTCAAAATTCTACCTCTCCTTAATATTCTTACTTCTTTGTAGGCAATCCTCTGACATATGTAGCCTGTCTAATCACCGATAACAGATATCCTGCAAATATGAACTTAGGCAAATTTCAAATACACACATGTGTATATTATTGACTTGTAGGCCTTCTTCAAATCTGGGACATTGTGATCAATGGACCCAACATAAATAATACCGAGTTGGCCACCACTCTTATTAGTAGAGTAGAGTGGACAGTTTGATGCTTTGTATCATTCAATTTTGTCTACCATTAAGAGTTGACCTGAAGACGGAACAGTCCTTCAGGGTTAACCCTAGGTAGACCCGGACTGGCCATCGCTCTTGTTAGTAGAGTAGTGTGGGCATGTTTGAGAGTAAGTTTTTTTATTTAGTATTGTCTATAATTAAGAGCTGTCCTAGAGAATGGACATTTCTTCAGGTTCAATCCATATATAGTGCTGAACAACCTGCGGATCTTGTTAGTAGAGCAGAGCTGACAGTTTGATAGTTAGTTAGTTTTAGTTCTTTATGTTGGGAATTATGCCCTTCAATGTTCCTTAGGATTTGAAGAGGCATCACCAATCATGCTAAGGGGCATAATGTATTTGATGTGTGCTTGAGTTCTTACATGCAGGTTGTCCTTGATTGGACAGGTGAAAAGGAAGAGGAAGCTGGAAGTCAGATAATTTGACCAAGGCATAACCGCTGAGACAAATGAAACAGCTGAGAAGGAACCGCTGAGACAGAAGAGTCTCAGTTGTGAAGAAGAAACCGCTGAGACAATTGAGAAGGAGCCGCAGATACAAAGCCAACAGAAATTTTCTAAGTCCAGAAAGTGGAGTTCGTTGAACTGAGTTCAGAGTTTATCGAGCCTAGCTCACAGATCGTCGAGCTCAAGTTAAATTTTGAAGATTCAGAGTTCATCGAGCTGAGCCCGCCTTTCATCGAGCTCATGTTAAAGTTTGAAGATTAAAATTTCATCGAGCTGAGGCCGTTATTCGTCGAGCTCAAGTTAAAGGTTGAAGATTCAAAGTTCTTCGAGCTGAGCCCGCCTTTTGTCGAGCTCAAGTTAAAGTTTGAAGATTCGGAGTTCGTCGAGCAGAGCTCACATTTCGTCAAGCTAAATGTAAAGTTGTTGATTCTGAAGTTCGTCGAGCTCAGCACCGAGTTCGTCGATCTCATCTCGACGATCGTCGAGCTCAGTTCAAGTACTTAATGTCATTGCGGGAAAGCTGTAGTAGCGTCGGAAGCTACTGTTTGTCTTCTTCTGAGGGAGGTGGCGCTCACCATACTTAACTGGGCCCACATTCAAATTGTGTCGTTGATTCAAATCAAAAAATATAAAAGGAAGAGAAGAAAAGAAGATTAGGGTTAACGAAAACAAAACAAAAGAAGAAATCGAAATAGAGACGGCTAGACTTCATCTTCTTTGACAAGCTTGAAAGCCAAAATGCAAAGATAGCTGAAGCTTCTTCCAGTTCAGCAAGAGTGTTCCTTGAAGAACAAGTTGGCTGATTCAATCTATCAGCAAGAGAAGATAGCTGTGTGAAGGGCTGTAAGCCTTCAACAGCAGTTGTTGCCTTCAGTATAGTAGAGAAATTGGTAGTTGTAGAAGAAGACTAATTCCTTCTACAACAAGTGGGCTGGATTGATATCTGCTCAGTCCAACAAGTTAGACTCAGAGAATTTTCTCTGTTGGTACCCTAGTTTGGATTTGAGTTAAGTCTTCTCAATTAGTTTCTTGACCCAAGATTTATCTATGGTCAAAGGTTAGATTTAGGTTTGATTCCATCAGTTGTGTAGATTTGTTGTTTATCCAGTTGAAAATCTGGTTAAGTGTTTTTTTAGTTTGACTATAGTCGAACGCCGCTCGACTATCGTCTATCAGTTGATCGACTATCGTCTATCAGCAGATCGACTTTCTCTGAGTTAGTTCAACTCTGTTAGCTCGACGATCTGTGGTCTCAGTATCGTCGATCGTCGAGTCTTGCTCGACTTCTTCTATCCCGACAGATATCTTGTAGGTCGACGATCTTCTCTGATAGTTCGATGATCGTTGTGATTCGTTCGACTATCTTTTTGTCTGCATTTAGTGATTGTGTACTCTTTCTATTCTGTGAGTAATTTCCCATTTATCTAGCTTATTTTATTAAAGATTATTTTATTGATTTTATGCTTATATATCAAGGTAATCTTGGTCTCATTCTTTATGCATAATTCAAGTTCTATCTGACAAAGTCTTTTGTCCTATTAGTTGAAAAATCTTTGTGCTTTATCTGCCATGCTGTCCTTTATAGCCGTTAGATACAGATGTCTTTCTCTAGCCGTAAAGAGTTTTTTTTTTATGTGACTTTCTCTAATATCTTTTGGACTTGCAGAATGGATAAGTAGCTTCTAAGAAAGCTTTATCTCTTTATAGGATGTCCTTCTGCAGGTTATTTGTACTATGTGTTATTTGCAGCCCAGATTGCA
Source organism: Platanthera zijinensis (assembly GCA_039513925.1). NCBI lineage: Eukaryota > Viridiplantae > Streptophyta > Magnoliopsida > Asparagales > Orchidaceae > Platanthera > Platanthera zijinensis. The sequence continues at coordinate 136,845,201 of CM077084.1, read as the reverse complement.
GATCTCAGAAGAAGACAAGATTCAAATCAAGAGAAAGATAGAAGCCGTTACAAAGGCTGATATATAAAGAGCTAATGAGAGAAGTTAATATATAGATATACAGATATTCATATACACAGACACATAGATTCAACAACAAGAACAAGTGTATAATAACTCTCTTCAGAGTTCTCTTCTTCAATCCTGAGTTCATCCTGCTCACAGGAACATTCATACTCAGAGCTTCAAGAAGAAGAAGAAGAAGAAAGAAAAGTTGTTGAAGAAGAACAACCATTCCACATCAAGAGTCTTCTTCAAGCTGCTCCTTCAAGAACTTCAAGACAACAGATCTTCTCTGTCAAGAGTTCTAAAGAGAACCTGTACCCTGAAGCAAGGCTTCTTCCTGGATATTCTCTAAGCCAGGGGGAGCTTTGATTCCTTCAGAGCTTTCAATAGCTTAGTGCAATCCACTAGCTTCTCTAATTATGTTTAACAATAGAGAGGACATTCTAACTCTCTCAACCTCCTGTACAAAGGGTTATTGCTCCCTTCAAAAGTGAACCTTGGTGGCAGGGCACCTGAGCAAAAACCTGTGTTGGATTTTGAGCTACTGATCAAAAGCTCAAAGGGTTTACTTGATCTACCTGAATCAGATCAGTTGGTGGCAGGGCACCATAACAAAAACCTGTAGTGGATTCCTACCAGGGTGGTAGAAGAGTAGATGTACCTATTAAGAGGGAACCACTATAAATCTCCTTGTGTTGTCTGTGGTGCTTATTTTAATTACTGCACTGTGGCTGTGACTAGAACTACTTAGGATTGCTAGTTGTTGTATTAGGACTAAAGCTCAAACTGTAATTACAGTTAGCTTTTCCTTGTGCACCTCACCTTGTGTTAGGCTCTAGGGTTTCATATATCTATTTACTTTTTCCGCAAATTAACTCTAAGGGAGTTGAGTAGATTGTCATATTTTTGAATACTCTATTCACCCCCCCCCCCTTTAGAGTTGTATCTATCCTCACTTTCAATTGGTATCAGAGGGAGGTTGACTGACTGTACAGGCTAACACCTTAGTCACAAGATCTAAATAGATACCAAGTTTATAGATATTCACTTCATGGCCCAGTACAAGGATTACTCTAGCACCAGACCTCCAGTATGCAACTTAGCTAAGTTCAGCATCTGGAAGGCAAGAATCAGACTGTATATGAATTCTATTGATTAAGATATCTTTTCTTCTATTTTGACAGGACCACCAACACCACCTGCTGCAACTACTACTACAACTTCAACAAATCTGAGTGCAGTGCAACCTCCTGACTATAATGATGTTTACAAGAAAGCAAAGATAGCTGATGCAAAAGTTATGAACATTCTAGCTCAGACCGAGTCTGATGAAACATTCCAGAAAGTGGCTGATTGCACCTCGGCAAAAGCCATGTGGGACTCACTGAACCACATTGTAGCTGGTTCAGCTGATGAGAGGAAGGACAGAAGGTCCAACCTCACATCCCAATATGAGAATTTCAAGAAGACTGAAGAAGAATCAGTTGATGCAATGTACACCAGGCTCAGCTCCATCATCAATGAGCTGAGAACCCTTAATAAAGAGATCACATTGACAGAAGTCAATGACAAAATATTGATGTGCTTCCCAAGCACATGGGATCTCAGGATCTTGCCCATTAAAGAGTCCAGAAGTACAACTGAGATTTCAACTGAAGCTCTCCTTGGCAAGCTCAAATCATTTGAGCAATTACTGAAGACCAGGGAAACTGAAGCTGAAGCCAAGACATTCACTCCTACCAGGAAAGAGCAAACTCTTGCTCTAAAGGCTGCCGATGCATCTGAAGGAAGCCAATCAAATGAGGAGCTAATGGCACTCTTTGCCAAAAGATTTCTCAAAATGGGCAGAAAGGACTTCAGAAAGAAGTTTTCCAGATATAAAGACAAGCCAAGTTATGACAGAACACCAGCTAAAGAACTTATATGTTATGGCTGCAGGAAACCTGGACACATTCTACCTGAGTGTCCAGAGGAAAAGAACAAAGAGAAGAGAAAAGACAAAGAATATCAGAAGAACCATTCAAAGTCCTCCTACAAAAACAAGAAGAAGGAGAAAGGATTTGTGGCTGAAACCTGGAGTGATACTTATGAGGAATCTTCCTCCTCAAGCTCCAGTGAAGATAAGGAAGAGAAGAAGGCAAAAGAAATTTTCCTAATGGCAATTGATGCCTACAGCAATCATTTAGCTGCAGAAAATTCCGATGAAGAAGAAATGCCTACTGTAGATCAGGTATTGTCTTCTTATGATTTTACTTCTGTTGAATTTAGATTTGAATTTAAATCTCTCTGTTCAGATTTAATTAGCTCAAAGAAGGAAATTAAGGAGCTTAGAAATAGGATAGCTGAATCAGAATCCATATCTAGTGAAAATGCTAGGCTAGAAGCTGAACTCACTAGATCTACCGAAGAAATCAAATTTCTTAAAACTGAACTAGACAAATCTAAAAGATTAGAAGAATCTCTTAATGGTAGAAGTCTTAAGTTGCTAGAGATTACTAGCATGTCAAACACTAGGGCAGGTAATAATAAGCTAGGCTTAGGAGCTTCACCAAGTGAACCCCCCATGGTTCTGAAAAACCATCTTTCCACCCCAGTAAACTTTATTTCAGCTGAAGGAATAAAGAATACTGAGAAAGTAATTCAAGTTAACAAAGCTTTAAATAAGGCTAAGAGTGAAAAGAGAAAACAGAAATTTAAAGAAATACAAAAATCGTCGAACAATGCTCGACGATCGCAGGCCCAATGGTCGACCAATACTCGACGATCTGGGAAACGATCATCGAATGTTGATCGATGATCTGAACTTGATTTTCAAAATAATAATCAGAACCTTAGAAACACTAAGGTAAATAGAAACACTAGGTTCATTGACCCATCAACTGCATGGAGTATTCCACCTAGGAGATCCTATCCCTTAGGATATAAACCTCAGCCTGCTTATTCTTTCATTTCAAGTTTTAATTATGTGAAGAATAATGGACCCAAGGTTGTCTGGGTCCACAATGTCTAACTGTTTATTTTGCAGGTGAAGACCTATCCAATTATAAAAGACAAATGGTATTTGGATAGTGGCTATTCCAAACATATGACAGGAAACAAAAACAATCTGTCAAGCTTCAAGTCTAAGCTTGGACCAAAGGTGATCTTTGAGGATTCCAGCTGTGGTCAAACAGAAGGATATGGTATGTTTACCATTGGAGCAGTGACATTCAAAAGGGTTGCATATGTAACTGGGCTGAAGCACAACTTAATCTTAGTAAGCCAGTTATGTGATGCAGGTTATCAGGTATCATTCACTGACACTCTTTGCAATATTACTTTAAATAGTAATTTAGTGTTAGTAGGCATTAGACAAGGTAACATTTACTTAGTAGATTTTAATTCAACTCAATCTGAAATCTGCCTGTTTAATGAAGTAACCAATAATAACACCTTATGGCATAAAAGGCTTAGCCATGTTAACCTCAAGAATATATCTAGGTTATCTAAATACAACTTTGTTAGAGGTTTACCTTCTTGCCCCTACAAGAAGGAAAGCCTATGCAGGGCTTGTCAATTAGGCAAGCAAACCAAAAATTCTTTCAAATCTGTAAATAAGAGTGATTCACCTAGAATCCTGTATTTATTGCACTTGGACTTTTTTTGGCCCAATAAAAGTACAGAGTTTAGGAGGGAAATTTTTCGCTTTAGTGATTGTAGATGATTTATCTAGGTTCACTTGGGTGTTTTTTTTTTAGAACAAAGGCTGATAACTTCAAAGTTCTTACAGACTTTCTGCTATTTTTGCAGACTAAGTATTCTACTCATGTTGCCTTGATCAAAAGTGATCATGGTACTGAGTTTGAGTCTCTTCTCATGCAAGAATTCTGTGAGAACGAAGGTATCAAACATAGCTTCTCTGCTCCTAGAACTCCTCAACAAAATGGGGTAGTGGAAAGGAAAAATAGAACCCTAATTGAAGCTGCAGGAACATTATTGGCAGATGCTAACATGCCTCTCTCTTATTGGGCAGAAGTTGTTAGCACAGCTAATTATGTTCTGAACAGATCTCTAATACATAAGCTTAAGAGTAAAACTCCTTATGAATTACTTAAAGGAAAGAAACCTAAAATTAACTATTTTAGAGTCTTTGGTTGTGTAGTGTACATTCACAATAACAACAAAGAATACCTTAGAAAGTTTGAAGCAAAAGCTTTAATGAGAATTTTCTTGGATATTCCCAAGTAAGCAAAGCTTATAGGGTGTTTAACAAATTAACTTTAAAAATAGAAGAATCTATGCATGTTTCCTTTGATGAGTCAAAAAAGTTTTACAAGGAGAAGGAAACTTCTCCTTCCTCAAACTCATTGCAGGTACCTGAGTTATGCAAGGATCTCACCCAAGAGATTCACCCTCTATCAACTCTTCATATCACTGATTAAGACAGTGATGAAGACACTGTAGAAGCAGTTGTTGTACTACCAATAGTTAATCCTATTCCACAAGAGGAATTAATCCAAAGTGTTGTTGAAGATCACATCCCACCTACTGATCTTGTCACACTTAGAGATCATCCTACATCTCAAGTGATTGGTGATATATCAACTGGTGTGCAAACAAGACATAAATTAAGACAAGATGTGATGCATGTTTGTTTCCTTTCACAAATTGAGCCCCTCACCATAAAAGATGCTGAGCTAGATCTCCACTGGATCATTGCTATGCAAGAGGAGCTTAATTAATTTGAAAGATGTAAAGTATGGACTTTGGTTCCAAGACCAAAAGGCCAACTAATCATAGGCACCAAGTGGGTGTTCAAAAACAAGTTGGATGCCCAAGGAACTATTATAAGGAACAAAGCTAGGCTTGTAGCTCAGGGTACAGACAGGAGGAAGGTATTGACTATGACCAAACCTTTGCCCATGTTGCAACGCTAGATGCAATAAGGATCTTTCTAGCCTATGCAGCCTATATGAAGTTTAAGGTTTTTCAAATGGATGTTAAAAGTGCATTCTTAAATGGTGAGCTAAAGGAAGAGGTGTTTGTTGAACAACCTCCTGGGTTTGTTTCTTTGACTCAACCCTTATTTGTTTATAAGTTGCAAAAATCTCTTTATGGACTTAAGAAGGCACCCAGAGCCTGGTATGAGACTCTAGCTAAAGTTTCCTTTTAGAGCACAACTTTGTTAGGTGAGTAGTTGATAGAACCCTTTTTGTTAAGCATCACAAGGACACAATCCTGTTAGTTCAAGTCTATGTGGATGATATTATCTTTGGTTCTACTGATCCCAAACTATGCAAAAGGTTCTCAGACTTGATGAACTCTAAGTTTGAGATGAGTAGTATGGGTGAGCTGTCTTACTTTCTTGGTCTCCAAGTAAAGCAAGATGTTGATGGCATCTTCATATCCCAATCCAAATATACCAAGGAATTGGTAAAGAAATTTGGGATGGCTGATGCTTCAGCAATGCATACACCCATGGCTACAAATGTAGTTATAGATTCTGATGATAAGGGTAAGCCAGTTGATAGGAAAAACTATAGGGCCACTGTTGGTTCCCTATTGTATTTAACTGCAAGTAGACCTGATATAATGTTTGCCACATGCCTATGTGCTAGATTCCAGGTCAACCCCAAGGAATCTCATTTGATTCTTCTCAAGAGAATTTTGAGATACCTGAAGGGATGTCCAAATTTAGGACTGTGGTACCCAGCTGAATCAGAATTTGAGTTAATTGGATACTCTGATTCTGACTATGTTGGTTGTAGAGTTGACAGGAAAAGTACCTCAGGGACATGTCAGTTCCTTGGAGAGAGATTAGTCTCTTGGTTCTACAAGAAACAGGCTTCTATCTCAACTTCAACTGCAGAGGCTGAATATATAGCAGCTGCTAGTTGTTGTTCACAGATCCTGTGGATTCAAAACCAGCTTTTGGATTATGGGTACACACACAAGAACACAAAAATCATGTGTGACAGTATTAGTGTTATTTCCATAGCACAAAATCCTATGCACCACTCTAGGACCAAGCACATTGAGATCAGACACCATTTTCTAAGAGATTGTGTGGAAAAGAACAAGATCAATCTTGAGTTCATATCCACAGACCTTTAGAGAGGTGATATTTTCACCAAGCCCTTAGATGAACAGAAGCATCTGTTCTTTTTGAATCAACTAGGTATGATAAATTGAATAGACCAAGTGTAATTTCTGCCTATGTTGAAATTTGCTCGAATATTGTCGAATGTCGTACGACCATAGTCGAAAAGGTTGAGCCTATCGTCGACCTATGGTTGATGACGGCTCGATTGTTTGTGAAGACAGAAATAGTCGATTGATAGCTCGACTACTTTGCTTCAGGAAACGATCGTCGAACGATCGATCGACCATCGTTTCTAGTATCTGTTGAAATAGGTCGATGATTGTTGTTTAAATATAAACCGATGGTCGACCTAGGTTAATAGATCGTGCTTTTTATAGTCGGCAGAGCTCGTCGTTTCATATTCCTCATTCCTGCTTGAAAGGTGACTTGAGCTCTGCCCCACGCTTTCTGCTTTCGTTTCTCTCGTCTTCCCCAACCAAATCCATGGTGATTGTTCTAGCTTTGCTGACCATGATGAAGTTTGATGCCGGCTTTAGCGTGGATTTTGATCTTTCAGTGCCTGCGATGCCGATATTCTCGATATGCTACAGTTATGCAAAGATCAAGGACTGGAGAAGCTTATGTCTATAAGGATTAAGATAAATGTTCCAGAAGTCAAACAATGGGTCTATACATCGTCTTCCAGCGACGAATCGATGACAGGGACTATCGGCGGCGAGGAGGTAATTTTGAATCCTGCCGTCTTAACTGAGTTTTTTGGTTTGATCAATGGTCAAGAAGAGTATGATCAAGATACTCAGGAGTATAGAAGGATGCTATTAGAGCTAGGACATGCTGAAGGCATTCGTTCCAAGTTGCTGAAGATAAGCTTCCTGATGAAAATCAAGTTCTTAGCAGAACTAGTAGGGAAAGTGCTGTTGGGAAAGCACTCTGCGCACGATAACATTACTAGGGAGCAGTTTGCCTTAATGTGTGCTATTTCTAACAGGAAAGCAATCAATTGGGCTGGAATAGTTTTTGAATTAATCAGGAGAAAGAACTCAAAGAAGATGGATCCTCAGTTGTTGGGAACAGTCTCAACATCAATCAATGCAAGCAAGAAGATGGATCCCACTCTGTTCATCAAGTGGAGAAGGAATATCCAGAAGCCTTCACCTGCTGGGGTTGCTCCTGTTCCATCTGAGAACACAAGGACAGTAACAGTCACCCCCACCTAATTGAAGAAGGCTCTTCCATTCCCCCCCCCCCATTCCATCTACATCTGCATTGCCATCCACTTATATTGCAGTACTATCTACATCCACTACTATTCTCCATGCATCACCTCCAGCATCTCCAACTCCTTCACACCTTGCTGGGATTTCAAATCTTAGCATTGATCTGTTGGTTTTTGAGACTCTTCTAACTCCACCTCAGTCACCAATTTCACCACAAGATCATATTGATCTTCATGCATCTGCATCTCCATCACCAGTTCACACTCCATCTCATCAGGAGAACACCATCCCTGATGCTCATCCAACTGTTGTGATTCCCCTATCTACATCTTTTGAAATCACACCAGCTCTACTTGCAAGCATCATGGAGCTAATTACTCCTTCAATCAAATCAATGATTGAAGCAGCAATTGCCTCTCTTATTTCCTCTATTTCATCTCTTACATCCTCCATTGCAGCCCTCTCAAATTCTGCTGAGCCCTCTTCTCTTAAGGGCCTGAGTTCAGTACCCACTGAAGTCAGGCAGGGGGAGATGTTCCAGGAAGATTTCTAAGGACTTCCACTGGTCATTCTTTCAGCCTAAGTTCCAGAAGATACATCATTAGATGAAATTCCTACAGCTGCAGATTCAGAAATTACAACATCAGTTGCAGTTGCAGTTCCAGATATAGCTGAAGTTATAGCTGAAATTCAAGACACAACTATTGCTCCAGAAGCTCAAGTTTCAGAACAAAGGACAGCTGAAGTTATAACTGAGGCTGAATTTGCTTTCAGAGTTTGTCTTGAAGAATCATCTACTCCTATTGTTGTCATGTACCTAGAAGGAGTCATTACATCCTATCTAGATGATTTATGGGAGTTAGGGAATTCTGCAAGTAATACAATTACTCAATTCTCTGACCTGTTGACTGACATGTTGACTTGTGAATACCTTAAAAGGATGTTTCTATACCATTTAGAAAACTTTTGTGTCCCTTTGGCTACAGATCAAGCTCAAGATGTTCAAGAACCTGCTCCAGAACCTGCTATAGAAAATAAAGAACCTGAGTCTGTTATACCAGATCAGGAATTTGTGCAAGACTCAGAAGAACTGGTCCCCAAGACAGTTACAGATGAGTCAGTAGAAAGATCAACTGTCTGGGATGATACTCCAGGACCAGATCTGGATTCTCTATTGGCTCAGGATGCCATAGAAGAAGAAAAAGAAAAGGCTGTTTTAAAAGCCAAAGCAAAAGCTGTTCAAGATATCATTAATCCATATGACCAACCTCAGTCATCACATTCTGATGATGAGGAAGATTCAGAGGATTCTGAAGGAACCAAGAAAAGGAAAATTGCTCAAAGGAAAAGGAAAGCTCAAGCTCCTCCTCCTCCTAATCTAGAGAATGACATCCCTTATTACATATTGAAAGGGATTGACCCCAAGTCTAAGGACTTTCAACATTGGATGGGATTGTCTAAGAATCAGCAGAAGAAGAGGAAGAAGAGCAAGAGATATGATACTCCAGCTCCCAAGTGGACTCCCAGAGGTCCTCCTCCTCCTCCTCCTCCTAGTGCAGGAGCTTCAAGGAATGTATCTTCTAATCCCTCAGCTCCTCCAGCCAGATTTACTCCTTCTCAGGCCTATCAGAGAAGAGGAAACCCAGGTTACCAGGGCAAACCCCATTCAGGCCAGCAAAGACAAGTAGCTGGACCTAAAGAGCAGGTGAAGGAGATGACTTATCAGAAACCAACATTTTCTTCTCCTCCTTCACCTAAAAGAAAAGTTTCACCTCCTAAGGAGAGCAAAATTCTTCCATCCAGAAAGCCAGCTCAGATTAAGCAAGTAGATTCAAAAGGAAAAAGAGTAATTTACTCTGACAAGTCAAGCAAGAAATTTGCAGAGGTTGCTCCACCATCATCTCTTGTTATTCAAGAAGACATAGAACCAGCTGCAGGTCTGTTAGACCTTTCTACAAAGTTTAAGACTATCAAGACTTTAGATCCAGCTAATGAAAATTCTTATGAAAGCCAAGAGCTTTATCCTGAGTTCAGGATGGCCAGATTTCTTGAGTTAGTTGGATCAGCCCAAATTAGAAAAGCTAAAGCTGAAGGCAAAGACATAACAGGCTTAACAACTATGTCAAAGTTCAGAGAAAAGGAACTAGACAGATTTCAAGTCAGACCAGAAGTTTTTGATGCCTCAAAATATATGGAAAAGCATCCAGAGGCTGTTTTGCCCGGAGTAGGAGAATCTAAGATTATTGGAGAACAGGACTTGAAGACTTCAAAGAAGGATGCTCTTGATCCCAAAAGGAAAATTTCCTTCCTTCCTGTTTCTTTCACTTCTAAACCAGACTCTGATAATATATAAATTTATTTGTATTGACAGTCTGTTTTGCTTGATTGTTTGATTTTATGTTTGATATGAAATGCTGCTTATTGATATGATAAGATACACGTTGATCCTAACAGGTTATTGTTGTTTTTATATCTATTTATAGCATTCTTTTTGTTTTGAGAGACTTGACCCAAATAGGGGGAGATTGTTGGTACCCTAGTTTGGATTTGAGTTAAGTCTTCTCAATTAGTTTCTTGACCCAAGATTTATCGATGGTCAATGGTTAGATTTAGGTGAGATTCCATCAGTTGTGTAAAGTTATTGTTTATCCAGTTGATAATCTGGTTAAGTGTTTTTTTAGTTCGACTATAGTCGAATGCCGCTCGACTATCGTCTATCAGTTGATCGACGATCGTCTATCAGTTGATCAACTATCGTCTATTAGCAGATCAACTTTCTCTGAGTTAGTTCAACTCTGTTAGCTCGACGATCTGTGGTCTCAGTATCATCGATCGTCGAGTCTTGCTCGACTTCTTCTGTCCCGACAGATATCTTGTAGGTCGACGATCTTCTCTGATAGTTCGACGATCGTTGTGATTCGTTCGACTATCTTTTTGTCTGCATTTAGTGATTGTGTACTCTTTCTATTCTGTGAGTTATTTCTCATTTATCTGGCTTATTTTATTAAAGATTATTTCATTAATTTTATGCTTATATATCAAGGTAATCTTTGCCTCATTCTTTATGCATATGTCAAGTTCTATCTGACAAAGTCTTTTGTCCTATTAGTTGAAAAATCTTTGTGCTTTATCTGCCATGTTGTCCTTTATAGCCGTTAGACACAGATGTCTTTCTCTGGCTGTAAAGAGTTTATTTTTGATGTGACTTTCTCTAATATCTTTTGGACTTGAAGAATGGATAAGCAGCTTCTAAGAAAGCTTTATCTCTTAATAGGATGTCCTTCCTCAGGTTATTTGTACAATGTGTTATTTGTAGCCCAGATTGCAGATCTCAGAAGAAGACAAGATTCAAATCAAGAGAAAGATAGAAGCCGTTACAAAGGCTAATATATAAAGAGCTAGTGAGAGAAGTTAATATATAGATATACAGATATTCATATACATAGACACACAGATTCAACAACAAGAACAAGTGTAGAACAACTCTCTTCAGAGTTTTCTTCTTCAATCCTGAGTTCATCTTGCTCACAGGAACATTCATACTCAGAGCTTCAAGAAGATGAAGAAGAAAGAAAAGCTGTTGAAGAAGAACAACCATTCCACATCAAGAGTCTTCTTCAAGCTGCTCCTTCAAGAACTTCAAGACAGCAGATCTTCTCTGTCAAGAGTTCTAAAGAGAACCTGCACCCTGAAGCAAGTCTTTTTCCTGGATATTCTCTAAGCCAGGGGGAGCTTTGATTCCTTCAGAGCTTTAAATTGCTTAGTGCAATCCACTAGCTTATCTTATTCTGTTTAACAATAGAGAAGACATTCTAACTCTCTAAACCTCCTGTACAAAGGGTTATTACTCCATTCAAAAGTGAACCTTGGTGGCAGGGCACCTGAGCAAAAACCTGTGTTGGATTTTGAGCTCCTGATCAAAAGCTCAAAGGGTTTACTTGATCTACCTGAATCAGATCAGTTAGTGGCAGGGCACCTGAACAAAAACCTGTAGTGGATTCCTACCAGGGTGATAGAAGAGTGGATGTACCTATTGAGAGGGAACAGCTATAAATCTTCTTGTGTTGTCTGTGGTGCTTATTTTAATTACTGCACTGTGGCTGTGACTAGAACTACCTAGGATTGCTAGTTGCTGTGTTAGGACTAAAGCTCAAACTGTAATTATAGTTAGCTTTTCCTTGTGCACCTCACCTTGTGTTAGGCTCTAGGGTTTCATATATTTATTTACTTTTTCCGCAAATTAACTCTAAGAGAGTTAAGTAGATTGTCATATTTTTGAATACTCTATTCACCCCCCCCCCCTCCTCTAGAGTTGTATCTATCCTCACTTTCATTCTCTAAGTCAGTATTTCAATTTTATTAATTAATTTCATGTAGGATTCAGTTTATCTGGATCTGAGTGTAGGCCACTTTGTGCCTGAGTGGTAGGTGACTAATTAGTCACTGAGGTAGGTACCCTGCTGGAGTACTGAGGTAGGATCCAAGTGTGGATCTGAGTTGTAGGGCTTAATTTCTTGAGGTAGGAGAGTACTGCTCTTTAAGATAGGATCCAAGTGTGGATCTGAGCTGTATAGCTTAATTTCCTGAAGAAGGAGAGTGCTGCTCTCTGAGGTTGGATCTAAGTGTGGATCTGAGGTAGGGCTATCCTCCCAGCCTAAGTGTAGGGCCTACTGCCTGTGTTAGGTGACTGGTGAGTCACTGAGCTGTAGGTGACAAGTGTGCCACTAAGTTGTAGGCCTTAGAGGAGGCTGAGTTGTAGGTGCCTGGAAGGGCACTAAGGTAGGTACCTTGAAGACCACTGAGTTGTATGAGTGCTGCAGCACTTTGAGAGTAGGGCCTTGTTCCTGAAGTTGTAGGGATGAAAATCCTAAGCTGTAGGCCGTAGAGATATGGCTGAGGTAGGTGGTTTGAGGACCACTGTGTTGTAGGAGCACTGTAGGGCTCGTAGGTAGGAACCTTTATGGTTCTGAGGTAGGGTTCTGAAGAGAATCTGAGTGTATGGCTGAGGTCCTGAGGTGTAAGCTTTGAGGATCATTTTGGTGGATTTTGTGCCTTGTCTAAAATAAGTTTAAAAGGTGGGAGGGAAAGTGGATGTACCCAATTGGGGAACCACTATAAATATTTTTGTGCTTGTTGTGTTGCTTGTTTCTCTCTTGTATTGCAGGTATTAAGGACAAGCTCTAGATCATTGAATAATAAAATAGCAAAAAGATCTAAGAAAGTTTAAAACACCTATTCATCCCCCCCCCCTATAGGTGACTAGCTAACCTTAAAGTAATAACATTCAAGTGGTATTAGAGGGATGTTGCTCAAAAAGGATTTAATAATCTGAGTATACCTCCAAGGTTAGCTAGAAGATATAATCATGGGGTCAGGAATTAACTATAAGGAGCTAGGGGCCATGAAACTGCCAATCTATAGGAAGGAAGGATTTGGCCTCTGGAATCAAAGGGTCAGACTGTTCATGGAAACATCTGACCTTGGGATCTATATAACAGTTGTGGAAGGTCCTTTTATCCCCGACAAAGGCTACCACTATAGACCCAAATCTGATAGTGACCAATTCATATACAGAGATGAATAGAGATGAGGTAGTGATGTCTACCATTGACAAGAGGGCACAAAATATCATAGCCAGTTCCATTGATGACTCAACATTCAAAAATCTTGTACACTACAAGACTGCCAAGGAAATGTGGGACACACTTGTGGTCTACATGGAAGGCTCTTAGGAAGTTAGAGATGATAGGAAGTCTATGCTCAACCAAGAGTATGAGGCTTTCAGACAAAGAAAATCTGAAAAGGTGGCTGACTATTTTGAAAGGTTCTTTAGGACAATCAATAAACTAAGAACCTATGGTAGGGTCTTCAGCAACTATGAGCTGAATGACAAGTTCCTTAGATCTCTCACCAGATATTGGGACACCATGATTTGTGCCATTAGGGAAATGGCTAAGCTGGCAGACACTCCTCCACCAACTCTCTTTGGAAAGCTATTATCCTATGAAATGCAGTTGGCTGCTAGACTATAAGAGGAAAAGAGCAGCAAATCCAAGTCCAAGGATAAGTATGTAGCATTCAAGGCAGAAGCCCCATGAAGGAGAAGAAGAAAGACTCCCTCACCACCAAAGAGGGAAGCTGAATCAAGCTCAGAAATATCTGAGTTAAGCTCATAAGACAACTACATGTTTGATAAAGATCTAGCTGCCTTCTCCAGGTAATTTCAGATGTTCATGAAGAAGAAGGATTGAAAGAGCAGGCCATCCTCATCCTCTTATCATAGGAAGTCATCCAAGGATGACAGGTATGTCCCTAGAACCAGTAAATAGATTTCCTCTAATGTCATCTGTTATTATTGCAGCAAGGCTGGGCATGTCATTGCTGACTGGCAAGTCAAAAGAAAGGAAGAAGAAGATAAGAAGAAGAAAAAGCATCACCATCATCACAAGGGCAAGAAGAAGGAGAAGTCCTTTGGGGCTAAGAAGGAGAGAAGCTGGACAGATTCTTCCTCCTCAGAATCTGAAGATGAAGAGGAAGAAGCCTATATAGGGTTGATATCTGTTGCTGCAAATACAGAAGAAGAAGAGGAATATCCTATTGCCAGGATAGGAATCAGGGCCCCTCTGTCACACTCAGACAGTGACAATGTGGAGGATGAAGAAGATTGTGGATACTAGGGGCAGATAGCAATAACTGAAGAGTAAATAAGTCAGGGAGATTCAAAATCAATCAAGGTACAACCACTCTCCATTCCTTCATCTTCCTCTGAGTATGAAACCAGTTTAAACACTATGATGAAGATTGCTTGGACTCTGAGACTGATGTCAATCAATTGATTGATAAGTATGGACTACTCCTAGATGCTCTAAGGAAGAGCAAAAATCTTGCCAAAAGGCAAGAAAAGGAGATTTATGTCCTCAAGCCTTATAAAACTCTTTATAACAATAAATCTATTGAGTTTTATAAGAAGAGTCATAAGGTGTCTGAACTCAAGAAAAGTCTTGAGTGTCAGACCAAGCTTCTAGAAGAAAAGAATAAGCATATCAGATACCTGGAACAAAAGTTCACAGAGAAACTAGGGATTGTGATTAACCCTTCTCTATCATAGGGCTAATTGCCAAAAGCTGCAACCTACCAAGTCCCTAGGAAGCTGGGTATTAATCACATTAATCAACAATTCAAATCTGAATTCCCTATTAAGTTGACAATATTTCAAAAGGTGAATTTACCTTCTAAAACTATCAAGTTTGCACCTCCTCAGGTGGATCAATCAAATGTGTGCTCTACTAGTGGGGTAAAGACACATGATCTTAGAAGGAGTGTTTTTGTCCACTCTAGCCATAAAGCTCAGGATAAGCTCTTTCGATTTGGATCCAAATATCCTGTATCTAAAGAGATAAGTGAGTCCACTAGATGGCAGGCTGCAAAAATACATTTGGCCCATACTGGACCAGCTGTATTTAGTTCTTCAGTACAATCACTAAGGAAGAAGGGGCAGCATCATGCAATGCTCATCCAGCAAAGTCTGGTGCTGCTCACATCTCTCATGGACAGTAATTATGTGTTGTCCTAAAGATAAGGTACAACATTCATAAATGTTGGTGTTGTGGGAAAGTGGGTCACTTTGCCATTGATTGTTGGCATAACCTGAATGTGACTAGTGGACAGAAAGGTGCTCAGTCCAGGCAGAGAGTTGAGCAAAAGTCTTATACTCCTAACATGAACCTAGGACCCAACTATTGTTGGGTGCCTAAGGGTAAATAAATTTCTTTTTTCAGGTTAGTCCAAATACCTGTCTAGATAATTCATGGTATTTGGACAATGGATGTTCCAGGCAAATGTCTGTGACATAATGATTGTTCAAGGAACTTGCTCCATGTAAGGAAATAAATAAAGTTTGAGGCAGTTAAGTGTATAATCCTCAAAAGCTAGAGGCAGTAAGCCTCAAGGTAAGTCTCCCTCTCTCGCATAGAGACTAGGTTTGAAAATTCATTAATAAAGTTAGATGTGCATAGGATGAACCTCGTCAAGCACACCAATTAGATACCAATGATTCAATTATCCTTCATAGTTATCTACATTTTTTACTTATGTAGCATTTTCTCTCATGTCCAAATAACATATAAATCAGTGCATATTAAGGTTGCCAATAAAACTGACTGATTAGCATGTTAGGTCTCCATCATACTTAGAATTGATAAAATATCTGTATAATGGTGTGACAAATATCGTAGAGCAAGCTGTAAAGTCTAAAAATGTTCAATTGGTAAATCTAATGATAAGGCATTTAACCTTTCTCATTATATATATAAAGGCGACAAGAAACAAAAAGCCACTTCACTCTTAAATGCTTTAACCCTAGTAGTTGAGACCGAAACCTTCTCAGCGTATTGCCGCACTGACTCAATGGCGCTGAAGATAACAAAGGAGCTCCAAGAGGGCTATGAAATTATGAGTAATGGATTCAGTCATTCCTCGTTAGGGATTAAGGAAGTGTTAAGGATGATTGGGACCACGGGTTTGGAGTACACCCTTTTTGAACTCTCAACCATTCTTAGAGAAGAGGTAGTGGAATTCTTCTCCAACGCTAAAGTGTTGTCTTCTCAAAACTCACTTAAATCAAAGATTGAAGACATCAAGATCAAGGTAAACCCTAAGAGACTAGGCAAAGCCCTTCGTCTACCCTCCGTCACCCCTATCGAGGAAGAATAATCAAATATTACGGACAAATACAGAGTTCTCGGATGGTGTGGATATAGTGATGCTAAAAATGGGTCTATTCAGAGGAAATTCTTCAATCAGAGAGGTAAACTGCTAGCAGATATTGTAGGTAAAGCCCTTATCTACAAACGTGGATCACATAACATAATCTCCAGGTCAATGCTTGAAGTGATGACTAGGATAATCTTCAATATGAAGACCTCATGGTCATCAATCATCTACCAGAGAATAGTAGACTGCTTACGCACTCCAGACATGGACAGAATTCTTTCCTTATACCTAGTGAATACCTACCCTGATACATTCAAGCAGGAGCAAGGAGTGAAGATTCACTACCTAAAAAGAATGGAGATAAAAACTTTGGACAGATTCACTAGGGTCCTACCAATGAGCCAACCTTCAGCTATAAAGAACTCCTCTAGGGACACAAGAAAGAAACCTACTGAGTAAATAATTGCCAGCTCTAAACCAGAACTTGGAACCTCCTCTCCAGCTGATGTTGGTCTGCAAGTTGACTTATCACTCAGTCAATCCTCTACAAACATTCAACTCAAGGATATTGTTGTGCATGTTGATAAAATCCATGCCATCCCAAAGTCAGGACAAGTGTCAAAGAATTCCACTGAAGAAGAGGTTACTGCAGAAGATGAGGCAGATATGGCAGATACTGATAATGTAGCTACAATTGATGATATCCCTACTACAGAAGATAACCATGAGCCTTATGAGGCATTAGATACTTATCTTGATAGGTCAAGCCCAAAGAAGGATGCTCAGTCTGAGGGGGAGAATGATCAGATGGATTTAACAAACTTTGATCAAGTTGTCAACAGAATAGTTGAGTCTGCACCCACTACAGGTAATACCCATACCCTCTTAATTAGTAGTGTTAATACAACTTTAATTAGGAAATGTTTCCTTTTATAGGTGTTATAGTTGAGGGGGAGCCTTCTCAGGTCCCTGCTCAGGATGATGTCCCTCCTCCTATGAGCCATACATCATCTACCCCTATCTCAAATGAGGAATTAATAAACCAAATCAAAGCACTCATAGATGCTCAGACTACAACCCTCAAGGAGTATGTTGACAAATAAATTGCCAAGCTAAGGGATGAATTGTCAACTAAAGTCAAGGAAAATAAAGAAGAAATCTCTCTCTTAAATAAATAGGTCACCACCTGGTTTGATAGGGCTGGAAATGCTGGGATCAAACTGACCACCCTCATGAAATCCATGGACACAAGCCAAAAACTCTCTATAGCTGACATAGGATATGTCAAGAATTATGTGAGCGAAACTGATTTAGTGATCAAGGGTACAGTAGATCATGTAAATCAGCATATCACCAATGTTGCTTTCCACTCTATGAAGGAGGCAATACTTCTGAAAAATGAGCTTCTTGCTTAAAATAAGAGAATACTCCAATCCATATCAAGCAAATATGAAGCAAAGACCACCCTACTGCAAAATAACATCTGCGAAGAAGGCAAAAAGTGTGAGAGCAGCCATGCTAAGACAACAGCACTCATTGAAGAACAAGCCTTCAATGTAATTTAAGGCACCAGGGTGGAACTACACCTTCCCCTCCTAGATAGAAAGAGGCCAAAGGACCTAGACTTCCCAGCACAAGCTAGAGCTGCACAGGATGCACAACTTGCTACCAGAAGAAAGAGGGAAGGAACTTAAATGGCTGAAGAGTTCATGGCAAAGAGGAGAGCTAAGAATAGAGATGATCCAGATCATGAACATCTAAGTGATGCCTCTGAATACATCATTATCAATGCTTGGATAAGCCATGGACAAATCTTAAAGAATATTGATAGTGTTTATCCTTCTGAGGAATGGATCAAGCATTTGGAAAGAAATTTCCTAAGGGAAAGAGTATTCAAATAAAATCTAGTAAGGAAGAGCAATCCTAAGAAAATGCCTCCCAGATATATTCCAAAGCCATTCAGTTACTTCAAGAGGCAGGAGAACAAAGATGAAAACTTTAAAAAGACAGCTGCTACCAAGGATGCTAATTCAAGTTGATCAAAGAAGAGCTGAGATGAGACTGCAAGATTAGGGTGCTTTAATTATGTAATCAATGTCTTGTAATGAATATCAACAGTATAGCAATACCAAATCTTTATCAATGAAATTAATATGAGTTGGCCCTGATTATATTGATGTGATAAATATGCATGCAATTATCATTTATATATTCGTGATTAATAAATATGTTATTCTTTCATAGATATCTTATAATCACAGGTTTCCTATTGTTGTTTGGATTAGTTAATGATTAGGTATATCTTAATCATAATGTTTACCTTGTTAATGATTGATAATTCACTAGTACCATTGGTTATTCAATCATAGTGTTAAGCCATCTCATCTAGGGGGAGTGTTTCCTATACTACGATGACTAGTTATCATGATAATGTTTCATCAGGCCTATCATGATATTTTTTGTGTTGATGCACCTTAATATGGATGGGTGTTCTGCCTTCTTCAAATAGGGGGAGATTATTAGGAATTGTGCCCTTCAATGTTCCTTAGGATTTGAAGAGGCATCACCAATCATACTAAGGGGCATAATGTATTTGATGTGTGCTTGAGTTCTTGCATGCAGGTTTTCCTTGATTGGATAGGTGAACAGGAAGAGGAAGCTGGAAGTCAGATAATTTGACTAAGGCATAACCACTGAGACAGCTAAGATAGCTGAGAAGTAACCATTGTGATAGAAGAGTCTCAGCTGTGAAGAATAAACCACTAAGACAGTTGAGAAGGAACCGCTGAGATAAAGCCAGCAGAAATTTTCTAAGTCCAGAAAGTGGAGTTCGTTGAACTGAGTTCAGAGTTCGTCGAGCCCAGCTCACATATCGTCGAGTTGAAGTTAAAGGCTGAAGATTCAGAGTTCATCGAGTTGAGCCCGCTTTTCGTTGAGCTCAAGTTAAAGTTTGAAGATTCAAAGTTCATCGAGTTGAGGCTTCCGTTCGTCGAGCTCAAGTTAAAGGTTGAAGATTCAAAGTTTGTTGAGTTTAGCCCGCCTTTCGTCGAGCTCAAGTTAAAGTTTGAAGATTCAGATTTTTTCGACCAGAGCTCACATTTCGTCAAGCTAAATTTAAAGTTGGAGATTCTGAAGTTTGTCGAGCTTAGCACCGAGTTTGTTGATCTCAGCTCGACGATCATCAACCTCAGATCAAGTACTTCATGCCATTGTGGGAAAGCTATAGTAGCGCCGGAAGCTACTGTTTGTCTTCTTCTGAGGGAGGTGGCGCTTACCATACTGAACTGGGCCCACATTAAAATTGTGTCGTTGATTCAAACCAATAGATATATAAGGAAGAGAAGAAAAGAAGATTAGGGTTAACGAAAGCAAAAACAAAAGCAGAAATCAAAATAGAGGCAGTTGGACTTCATCTTCTTCGACATGCTTGAAAGCAAAGTCCAACAGTGAAAGCAAAAAGGCAAAGATAGTTGAAGCTTCTTCTAGTTCAGCAAGAGTGTTCCTTGAAGAATAAGTTGGTTAATTCAATCTATCAGCAAGAGAAGATAGTTATGTAAAGGGTTGTAAGCCTCCAATAGCAGTTTCTACCTTCAGTACAGTAGAGTAATTGGTAGCTTTAGAAGAAGACTAATTCCTTCTACAGCAAGTGGGCTAGACTGATATCTTCTCAGTCATGCAAGTTAGACTCAGAGAATTTTCTCTGAGTCAGTATTTCAATTTTATTGATTAATTTCATGTAGGATTCAGTTTATCTGAATCTGAGTGTAGGTCACTTTGTGCCTGAGTGGTAGGTGATTAATTAGTCACTGAGGTAGGTGCCCTGCTGGGGTATTGAGGTAGGATCCAAGTGTAGATCTGAGCTATATGGCTTAATTGCCTGAGGTAGGAGAGTGTTTCTCTCTGAGGTAAGATCCAAGTGTGGATCTGAGCTATAGGGCTTAATTGCCCGAGGTAGGAGAGTGTTGCTCTCTAAAATAGGATCCAAGTGTGGATCTAAGGTAGGTCTATCCTCCCAGCCTGAGTGTAGGGCCTAGTGCCTAAGGTAGGTGACTGGTGAGTCAATGAGTTATAGGCCTTGGAGGAGGCTGAGCTGTAGGTTAATGGAAGGGCATTAAGGTAGGTACCTAGAATGGTACTGAGCTGTAGGAGTGCTACAGCACTCTGATAGTAGGGCCTTATGCCTTAAGTTGTAGGGATGAAAATCCTGAGTTGTAGGCCTTAAAGATAAGGCTGAGGTAGGTGGTTTGAGGACCACTGAGTTGTAGGAGAACTGCAGGGCTCTGAGGTAGGAACCTTTATGGTTCTAAGGTAGGGTTCTGAAGAGAACCTGAGTGTAAGGCTGAGCGCCTGAGGTGTAAGATCTGAGGAGCATTTTGGTGGAGTTTGTGTCTTGTCTAACATAAGTTAGAAAGATGGGAGGGAAAGTGGATGTACCCAATTGGAGAACCACTATAAATATTTGTGTGCTTGCTGTGTTGCTTGTTTCTCTCTTGTATTGCAGGTATTAAGGACAAGCTCTTGATCATTGAATAAGAAAATAGCAAAAAGATCTAAGAAAGTATAAAACACCTATTAACCCCCCCCCCCCCCCACCCCACCCCACTAGGTGACTAGCTAACCTTGAAGTAATAACTTTCACTATAGTTAAGAGTTAACCTGGAGATGAGATTTCCTTCAGGGCTAATCTTATATAGTGCAGAACTAGGTCGGCATTCTTGTCAGTAGATTAGAGTAAACGAGTTTGGGGATAAGGCTCTTTAATTGATTTCACTCATAATTCATAAGTATACAAATCTTTTAAAATTCGGTATTTGGCAAATTGATAATTTAAAGCACAAGATTTGCATCTGTATAAAAAGATTTTGGATAGGCATGAATTCCTATATCTATTATTGTGATTATTTTGGTGCGTAGCACAAGAGGCCATAACACATGAAAAGTCAAGCCCGAGACTAGGGCTTACCTGAGTTACATAGCTATAATCATAGTTTATGAGTATGTTGAGTAGGATAAGGCCCCGACCTTTGACTCAACCCCCGATTATCTTGACATTAGTTTTGTTTGTTTTATGACGGTTTTTATTCAAATGACCTTACTTTTATTACATCATATTTTGAAGATGTATTTGCCTTCAATAGAATTATATTGATTCAATGGGAAAAGTCGCACTGGTCCTAATCAGTTCCTTCAAAAAAATGTGCTCCGAGATATAATTCCTACGAGAATGGGGCGTGCCTCCGAGATATTATTCCTACTGGAATAAGTTGTACCTCTGAAATATTATTCCTACCAGAATGGAATGTGCCTCCGAGATACTATTCTTTTGGGAATAAGTTGCACCTCCGAGATATTACTCCTACGGGAATGGAACGTGTCTCTAAGATACTATTTCTATAGGAATAAGTTGTGGCTTTGAGATATTATTCCTACATAAATAAGATGTGCCTCTGAGATATTATTCCTATGGGATTAAGTTGTGCCTCCGTGATATATATACTATAGGAATTAAGTTGTACCTCTGAGATTTTATTCGTACGGGAAAAATATTGCATTCAAGATAGTACTCCTAGCTACAAGAATAAGGTTGTCCTCGAGAAAGTATTCGTACATGAACAATGCTGCAGTCAAGAAAATGAATCCTACGTAAATTAATTGTGCCTCTAAGAAATATTTCCTACTAGAATAGAAAGTTCCTACAATATTTGTGCCTCGAGATGTGATTCCTTCGGGAATAGATTGTGCATCAATAATTGTGCCTCAAGAAATGATTCCTTCGATAATAAATAGTGTCTTCAATAAATGTGCCTTGGGGAGAACATCGATTAGCTGATGGGTTTCACTCTAAGGAAACTCGCATGATGGACGGTCTTAGAAGATAACTCATGCGAAACTATTGAACTACGTGTGTCTGAGAGTATGTAGGATGATACAGAGTATGCAGACGGTGGTCATCAGAAGACCGCTTCGAACCAAAATATAAGTCCAATCCAACCTCCCTTATAAATATTATTGCACTTGATGCTAGTAGGGATTGATTTTATTTTTACGTGGTTCTAATAACCTGTCATTAGCACAGGTTATAGGTGTGGGTGACAGATAGCACCCAGATAGGGTGCCTGAAACCGAGCGGGCTTTCTCAGGTATTGAATATTGGGTTTCTGTGTTGGATAATCTTTCGCTCTGATATAATGCTTTCCAATAAGTGCAAACAAGCACTCGTTAATGATGTTTTCTGCTGGAGAATTACTTCTCTACTCTGGTGTGCAACATTGTTCTCTTAACATCACCATCAATACATGACAATGGGAAATTGAAGGGTGGCAATGAAGATGGGTGTTCCTTCGCTGCCCCTTCAGCGTCGTGTGTTGGTTGTGGTTTGTGAAAGGATCCCCCGCTTAAGTGAGTCCTTATGAGCTAAGGGAAGGGGGCTCTTACACAAATGGCCTCTAAAAATTGGCCAAATCCCCCGGCAGCCCGAGCACTAGGCGGCCAAGGGGCGGCCGACCCTTGGATACCGGTTGAGGCACCGGCCACCCGAGCTTCTGGCAGTCAAGGGGGCAGTCGAGGCCCCCAGCTACATGATCATCGGGGTTGAAAGAAAAAGGATAGATACTACTCTAGAGGGGGTGAATAGAGTAATCAAAAATTGCACTAGGAAAGTTGACTGTCTACTCAACTCCCTTGGAGTTAATTGCGGAATGAAGGTTATAGATATTTGTGATGAAACCCTAAAGCCTAACACAAGTGTTGTGCACAAAAGGCAGCCAACTGTAATTACAGTTAAGGCTTGGAATCCTAAACAGCAACTAGCAATCCTAGTTAAAATCTAATCACAGCCAATCAGCACAGAGAATTAATTAAACAATCCAGACGACACAAGGAATTTATAGTGGTTCCCCAAACAACTTGGGTACGTCCACTCTTCTACCAACAAGGTAGGAATCCACTCAGGTTTTTGATCAGGTGCCCTGCCAGCAACAAGATCTGCTTCAGATAGATCCAGAAACCCTTTAGACTTTTGATCAAGTGTCTAAAAACCAACACAGGTTTTTGATCAGGTGCCCTGCCACCAAGGTATACTTTTGAAGGGAGTAATAACCCCTTACAGGAGGGGGAGAGGAGGTTAAAATGTCTTCTCTATTTTACAATAGATTAGAGAAGCACAAGAATTTGCACTGAGCTAGAAAGCTCTAAAGAGTCAAGGCTCCCCCTGGCTAAAAGAACGTCCAGGTGAAGTCTTGCTTCAGTGCAGAAACACTTCAGAAAATCTGAAGGAAAAAGCTACAAGAAGATAAAGAATAGGAATAGAAAATTCTTCTTCAGGCAGCTATCTTCTTCTTCTTCTTCTTCAAAAAGCTCTGAGTGAAAATCTTCCTGTAAGCAGGAGAACTCAGGTTGAAGAAGAGTGAAGAGCTAAAACTTCTTCTCAGTTGAATGTGAACGAGCTGAGAGCAGTTGTAAACTGTAAGTTGTAAGCTTGAATGCTGTCGTTAGCTTTTTGTATGAGAACTAGTTGATTTCTTTCTCCAAAGAATTCTTTATATAACAGCAGCAGCAATGTCTCTAATTTGAGTTTGAATCTTGTCTTCTACTGAACTCTGCAAACTGGGCTGCAAAAAGCATAAAGCAAAACAAAAACTGCAGACAGATATCCTATAAGAGGATAAAGCTTTCTAAGAAGCTGCAAATAACTCTGATGAAATAATACTAGAGAAAGTCACATCAGAAGAGACTTTTTACAGCCAAGGAAGACTTTTTTAGTCTAACGGCTATAAAGGACAGCCTGGCAGATAAAGCAGAAATCATATCTCAGCTATTAAGACAAACAACTTTGTTAGAAAAGATTAGCTCATGCATAAGGAATGGAGCAGATATTGCATGGAAATAATATCATAAATCTATTCAAACAATCTTTTATAAAATATGCCAAAATAAATATGAAATTAATCACATCATAGAAGATGACAAAATTACTCAAGATATACAGCAAAACGTCAATCGACCCTCGAAGATCGTCGACCGAAGCACAGAGATCGTCGACCTATCAGACAGATAGTCGAACGATACAGATAGTCGAACTGTCAAAGAAGATAGTCGAACTACCACAGCAGATAGTCGACCTATCAGAACAGATTGTCGAGCTATCAGATAGTCGATCTATCAAGACAGATAGTCGAACTACCAAAGCAAAACAGATAGTCGACCTATCAAACAGATAGTCAAACTATCAAAGAAAACGGATAGTCGACCTATCAACAGATAGTCGAGCTATCAACCAAAACAGATAGTCGACCTATCAACAGATAGTCGAACTATCAGATAGTTAAACTATCAAGCAGATAGTCGAACTATCAAAGAAGAACAGATAATCGACCTATCAAACAGATAGTCGAGCTATCACAGAAAGCAGATAGTCGACCTATAAACAGATAGTCGAACTATCAGATAGTTGAACTATCCAAGCAGATAGTTGAACTATCAAGAAGAGCAGATAGTCGACCTATCAACAGATAGTCGAACTATCAAGGAAAACAGATAGTCGACCTATCAACAGATAGTCGAACTATCACAGACAACAGATAGTCGACCTATCAAGCAGATAGTCGAGCTATCAGAAAGACGATCGTCGATCGGCTGATCGACGATAGTCGAGCGACGTTCGACCATAGTCGAACCAGAAATTACTTAGCCAGATTTTCATCTGGACAGGAAATTCTACACAACTAGAGAATCTATCCTATCAACTAACCTTTGACCATAGATAAATCTTGGGTCAAGAGACTAAAAGAGAAGACTGAACTCAAATCAAAACCTAGGGTACCAACAATCTCCCCCTATTTGAGTTAAGTCTCTCAACAACTAAAACACACAAAACTAATTATAGAAAGTAAATAAACTGCATGAAAAGAGATAACTAAGCAGATAACATCAATCAAACAGATAAGCAATTAACTGTCAATCAATGAAATTTTTAAGATGCTTCAGAGTTAGATTTAGGATCAGAAGAACTAGGAACAAAATTAATCTTTCTAGAGGGATCTAGAGCTTCTTTTCTCGACAACTTCAGGTCTTGTTCTCCAATGATTTTCAATTCTAACGCTCTTAGGACAACTGCCTCAGGATGCTTTTCCATGTATTTTGAAGGATCAAATACCTCAGGTCTAACCTGGAATTTATCGAGCTCCTTCATTCTGAATTTTGACATCGTGGTCAATCCTGCAGTGTCTTTTCCTTCTGCTTTAGCTTTCTTAATTTGAGCTGCTCCAACAAGTTCAAGAAAACGAGCCATCCTAAAATTAGGATCAAGCTCTGGGCTTTCATACACATTCTCAGAAGATGTATCAACTGGCTCTTTATCCTGAATAACTAGATAAGAAGGAGGAGCAGACTTAACAAATATCTTGCTAGATTTTTCAGAGAAAATAATTCGCTTACCTTTTGAAACGGCCTTCACAGAATGATCTGGCTTTGGAGAGGTTGAGCTTTTGAGTTCTTTGGAAGGAGGAGGAGAAAATGTTGGTCTTTGATACACCACCTCCTTTACTTGTTCCTTAACAGCATAAAGTCTTTGATAGCCAGTTTGAGTTTTACCTTGGTATCCTTGAGAACTTCTCCTTTGTGTTGACTGAGATGGATTGAACCTTTCAGACTGAGCAGCAGGGTTTGCAGATTGGTTTCCTGAGGCTCCTGCACTGGGAGGTGGAGGAGGAGGACCTCTAGGAGTCCATCTTGAAACAGGACTGTCATACCTCTTTGACTTCTTCCTTTGCTTCTACTGATTTTTAGAGAAAGCCATCCAGTGCTGGAAATCTTTTGATTTAGGATCAATTCCTTTCAGGATATAATAAGGAGTATCATTATCTGGATTTAGAGGAGGAGGAGGAGCTACAGCTTTCCTTTTCTTTTTAGCAGATCTTTTTCTTTTAGACTCATCAGATTCATCAGAATCAATTTCATCCTCAGAATTAGAAGAAATGGGTAGATAATATGGATCAATTGCTTCTTGCACAGCTCTTTCCTTTTCCTTTAGAGCAGCTTTTTCTAATTCTTCTTCTATGGCATCCTGTGCCAGTAGAGCATCTAAATCCAATCCAGGGGAATCATCCCATACAGTAGACTTTTCAATTTGAGCATCTGCAGCCTTTTCTTGATGATCAGAAACTGTCATGGTGACCAGTTCTACTTGCACTGCTAGCTAAGCAACCTCAGAAAATTGAACACTTGGTTCTGGTTCAGATTGAGCTTCTGGAGCTTGTTGGATAACAGGTTCTTGAACATCTAGTACTTCTTCTATATTATCTGTAGTATTATGAATAAAATTTTGCTAAATGACATATAATCATCCCTTCCAGGTATTCCCATGCAAGCATATCAGTAATTAAGTCTAAAAAGTAAGTAAAATGGATACCTTCAGAATTGTCCTTTACGTGTCCTAACTCTCATAATTCATCTAGAAAGGAAGTGATAACTCCTTCTAGGTACAGGGCGACCAGGGGAGTATAACATTCTTCCAGGCACACTTTGACAATGAATTCAGATTTCAATAAGGCATCAGAAATTTCTTTTTCAGACAAACTTTGAGGAGGAGCTGATTCTTCTATTTCTTTCTCTACCACTGCAGGAGGATCTGCTGGAGGGGAGGCCAAAGGCAGCTCAGAGACATCTTCATTAAGCATCTCCCCCTGCCTGATTCCAGTAGATACTGAAACCAGGCCCCTAGAGGAAGAGGGCTCAGCAGACTTTGAGAGTGCCTGAATAGCAACAGTCAAAGAGGAGATGGAGGAAGCAAGGGGAGCAATCGCCTCTTCAATCATGATTTTGATTGAGGGGGTAATTAACTCCAAAATGCTAGAAATGAATGCTTGAGAGATTTCAAAGGATGATGATGATGGGGGAATCTCAGAGGATAGATGATCAGCAGGAATGGTGTATTCATGATGATCTGGAGAGTGAACTGGAGAATGAACTGGAGATGGAGAGTGAGCTGGAGATGGATGAGAGGATGCAGGGTGATCAATGTGATCTGAAGAAGGAATTGGAGAATGAGGAGGAGTAGAAATTTCAGAAACCAACAAATCAAAACTAGGATGAGATATCCTAGCAAGATGAGAGGGTAGAGGAGATGCAGGAGATGAATCAGGAAGATGAGAAGCAGAAGGTCGTACTTCAATTGAAGTTGATGGAACTTCAACTGAAGTAGACGGCAATGCAGATGAAGAAGATGGAAGGGAGAGGTTTGCTGAGCCAGCTTCTTGTAGGGGAGGAGTGACTAAGGCAGTCCTGGTGCTCTCAGATGCAGCTGGAGCAACCCCTGCGAGAGCGAGCTTCAGAAAAGTCCTTTTCCATTTGGCGAACAGGGTTAGATCCATCTTCTTGCTGGCGTTGATGGAGGTAGCAGCTGAAACTAACAGATGGGGATACTTTTCCTTCAAAAAAATCCCAACTACCCTACCCAGGGTAATTTCTTTCTTGCTGTTCTTTTTCCTGATCAAATCAAACAATACTCCTACCCAATTAATCTGTTTCTTATTCACAATTGCACACATCAGTGCAAACTGCTGCCTTGTAATATTGTCATGGGCTGAGTGCTTTCCCAGTAGCACTTTTTCGACGAGTTCAGCAAGGAACTTAATCTTAAACGGAAAATTTACTTTAAGCAGCTTAGAGGGAATGCCTTCGGCATGTCCCAGCTCTGTCAGCATTCTCCCAAACTCTGGGGTATCTTGCTCGTAATCTTCTTCCCCATTTATCAATCCAAATATTTCAGTTAAAATGACGGGAGTCAATGTTACCTCTTCTCCGCCAATGGTTCTGGTCATTGAATCATCATTTGAAGACGAAGTAAATGCCCATTCTTTGATCTCTTGAATATTTATCTTTATCCTGGAGGACATGAGCTTTTCCAAACCTTAATCTTTGAACAGATTAAGAATTTCCACAATTCCGGATTCGCAGCAACTGAAAGACTCGAAATCCACACTGAAGCCTGCATCGAACTTCACTACTGTCAAGAGCGCTAGAGAAATCGCCAACGAGAGGGCTGGAGAAGACGAGGGAGAGACGGCGAGGACGAAGCGGCAGAAATCGCAAGACAAAGAGCAAGCGGGAAGACTGAATGCGAAAAGACGCTCTCCGTCGACGATAAAAACAACGATCTCTTAACCTAGGTTGACCATCGACTTTATATTAAAATAACGATCGTCGATCTATTTAAAAGATACTGGAGATGATGGTCGAACGGTCGTTCGACGATCGGTCCTGAAGCAGAGTAGTCGATCAATCATTCGACTATTTCTGTCTTCACAAACAGCAAGCTGTCGTCAACCATAGATCGACGATAGGCTCGACCTGTTCGACTATCTTCGAATGTCGGTCGACGATCTTCAAGCAGATAAGCTATCTTCAACCATAGGTCGACGATAGGCTTAATCCGATCGACTATCTTCGAACGCCGTTCGACGATCTTCAAACAAGTTTCAACAAGGCAGACGTCACACTTAGTCTCTTCCATTAATCATGCCTAGTTGAACTAAAAAGAACAGATGCTTCTGTGCATCTAAGGGCTTGGTGAATATATCACCTCTCTGAAGGTCTGTGGATATGAACTCAAGGCTGATCTTGTTCTTTTCCACACAATCTCTCAGGAAATGGTGTCGGATCTCAATGTGTTTCATTCTAGAGTGGTGCACTGGATTTTGTGCAATAGAGATAGCACTGGTACTATCACACATGATTTTTGTGTTCTTGTGTGAGTACCCATAATCCAAAAGCTGATTTTGTATCCACAGGATCTGTGAACAACAACTAGCAGCTGCTATATATTCAGCTTCTGCAGTTGAAGTTGAGACAGAAGCCTGCTTCTTACAGAACCAAGAGACCAATCTCTCTCCCAGGAACTGACAAGTTCCTGAGGTACTTTTCCTGTCAACTCTATAGCCAACATAATCAGAATCAGAGTATCCAATTAATTCAAATTCTGATTCAGCTGGGTACCAAAGTCCTAGATTTGGACATCCCTTCAGGTATCTCAAGATTCTCTTGAGAAGAATCAGATGAGATTCCTTGGGGTTGACCTAGAATCTAGCACAAAGGCATGTAGCAAACATTATATCTGGCCTACGTGCAGTTAAATACAATAGGGAACCAATAATGGCCCTATAATTCTTTTGACCAACAGGCTTTCCCTGATCATCAGAATCTATAACTACATTAGTAGCCATAGGTGTATGCATTGCTGAAGAATCAGCCATCCCAAACTTCTTTACCAATTCCTTGGCATATTTGGATTGGGAGATGAAGATGCCATCAGCATCTTGCTTTACTTGGAGACCAAGAAAGTAAGACAGCTCACCCATACTACTCATCTCAAACTTAGAATGCATCAAGTTAGAGAACTTTTTGCATAGTTTGGGATCAGTGGAACCAAAAATAATGTCATCCACATACACTTGAACTAACAGGATTGTGTCCTTGTGGTGCTTGACGAAAAGGGTTCTATCAACTACTCCCTTAACAAAGTTGTGCTTTAATAGGAAACTAGCTAGAGTCTCATACCAGGCTCTTGGTGCTTGTTTGAGTCCATAAAGAGCTTTTTGCAACTTGAATACATGTGAGGGCTGAGTTGAAGAAACAAACCCAGGTGGTTGTTCAACAAATACCTCTTCCTTTAGCTCACCATTTAGAAAGGCACTTTTGACATCCATCTGAAAAACTTTAAACTTCATATAGGCTGCATAGGCTAAGAAGATCCTTATTGCCTCTAGCCTTGCAATAGGAGCAAAGGTTTGGTCATAATCTATACCTTCCTCCTGTCTGTAGCCCTGAGCTACAAGCCTAGCTTTGTTCCTTACAATGATTCCATTTGCATCCAACTTGTTTCTATACACCCATTTGGTGTCTATGATCAGTTGGCCTTTAGGTCTTGGAACCAAAGTCCATACTTTACATCTCTCAAACTGATTGAGTTCCTCTTGCATAGCAATGATCTAGTGGGGATCTAGCTCAGCATCTTTAATGGTGAGGGGCTCAATCTGTGAAAGGAAACAAGCATGCATCACATCCTGTCTTAACTGATGTCTTGTTTGAACACCAGCTGATATGTCTCCAATCACTTGAGATGTAGGATGATCTCTAAGTGTGACAATATCAGCAGGTGGGATGTGATCTTCAGCAATAGTTGGGATTAATTCCTCAGGAGGAATTTGATCTACTATTGGTGGTACAGCAACAACTTCTGCAAGGTCTTCATCACTGTCTGATTCAGTGATATGAAGAGTTGAAAGATGGAGAATCTCTTGAGTGACATCTTTGCTAGATTATTGTACCTGTAATGAACTTGAGGAAGGGGAAGTTTCCTTCTCCTTGTAAAACATTTGAGATTCATCAAAGGACACATGAACAGACTCTTCAATTTTAGAAGAAGATTTATTAAAAATCCAATAAGCTTTGCTTACTTGGGAATATCCAAGAAAAATTCCCATTGAAGCTTTTGCTTCAAACTTTCTAAGGTATTCTTTATTATTATTATGAATATAAACTACACAACCAAAAACTCTAAAATAATTTATTTTAGGTTTCTTTCCTTTAAGCAACTCATAAGGAGTTTTACACTTAAGCTTGTGTATCAGACTTCTATTCAAGACATAGTTGGTTGTACTAATAGCTTCTGCCCAATAGGAAAGAGGCATATTAGCATCTGACAACAATGTGCTAGCAGCTTCAATTAGTGTTCGATTCTTCCTTTCAACTACCCCATTTTGTTGGGGAGTTCTAGGAGCTGAGAAGCTATGTTTGATACCTTCTCTCTCACAGAATTCTTGCATGAGAAGAGAGTCAAACTCAGTACCATGATCACTTCTAATCAAGGCCACATGAGTAGAGTACTCAGTCTGCACACATAATAGAAAATCTGTAAGGGCTTTGAAGTTATCAGCCTTAGTTCTCAAAAAGAACACCCAACTGAACCTAGAGAAGTCATCTACAATGACTAGGGTATAATACTTCCCTCCTAAACTCTGTACATTTATTGGCCCAAATAGGTCCAAATGTAATAAATATAGGATTCTAGGAGAATCACTTTTATTTACTGATTCAAATGAATTCTTGGTTTTCTTGCCTAATTGACAAGCCTTGCATAGGCTCTCCTTCTTGTAGGGGCAAGAAGGTAAACCTCTAATAATGTTGTGTTTAGATAACCTAGATATATTCTTGAGGTTAACATGGCTAAGCCTTTTATGCCATAAAGTATTGTTATTTGTTACTTCATTAAATAAGCAGATTTCAGAGTGAGTTGAGTTAAAATCTACTAAATAAATGTTACCTTGTCTAATACCTACTAACACAACATTATTATTTAAAGTAAAATTACAAAGAGAGTTAGAAAATGATACCTGGTATCCAACATCACATAACTGACTTACTGAAATGAGATTATGCTTCAGTCCAGTTACATAAGCAACTCTCTAGAATGTTACAGCTCCAATTGTCATCCTGTCATAGCCTTCAGTTTGACCACAGCTTGAATCTCCAAAGATTACCTTTGGGCCAAGCTTGGCCTTGAACCTTGACAGATGTTCTTTATTTCCTGTCATATGCTTGGAGCAACCACTATCCAAATACCACTTATTTTGAGTGATAGGATAGGTCTTTACCTGTAGAGAAATAAGTTAAACATTGTAGACCCAGGTAACCTTGGGTCCCTTGTTTTTCACATAAGAAAAACTGGAAATAAATGAATAAGCAGGTTGAGGGTGATAACCTAACGGGTAAGATCTCCTAGGTGGGATTCTCCATGCAGATGATGGGTCAATGAACCTAGGGTTTCTATTTTCATTCTGGTTTCTAAAGATCTGGTTGAAGTTTTGAAATTCATATTGAAAACGTCGATCAGCGTTCGACGATGGGTGCCCAGATCGTCGATCTCCGTTCGACCATTGGGCCTGCGATCGTAAAGAAGCATTCGACGCTCTCCTTAAATTTTTGTTTTATTTTCTCTCTCTTAGCTTCATTTAAAGCTTTATTAACTTGATTAACTTGCTCAGTGTTCTTTATTCCACTAGATGAAATAAAATTCACTGGAGTTGAAAGATGGTTTTTAAGAATGATTGGGGGTTCACTAGAAGAAGCTCCTAAGCCTAATTTGTTATTGCCTGACCTAGTGTTAGACATGCTGGTTATTTCAAGCAACTTAAGGCTTCTACCATTCAGGGATTCTTCTAACCTTTTGGACTTAGCTAATTCATTCTTAAGGAATTTTATTTCTTCACTAGAATTAGTGAGTTCTGCTGTTAACCTAATGTTTTCAATGGAAATTAATTCAGATTCAGCTAGTTTATTTCTAAGCTCTTTTATTTCCTTTTTAGAACTAATAAAATCTAAACATAAGGATTTAAATTCAGCAGATGTAAAATCGTAAGAAGACAATACCTCATCTTCAGTTGGCATCTCTTCATCAGAATCTGAACTCTCTGCAGCTGAGTGATTGCTGCAGGCATCAATTGCCATCAGGCAAACTTCCTTTGCCTTCTTTTCTTCCTCATCCTCACTGGAGCTTGAGGAGGAAGATTCCTCATCAGAATCGCTCCAGGTTTCAGCAACAAAACCTCTCTCCTTCTTTTTGTTCTTGTAGGAGGATGGCTTGGAATGCTTCCTGTGCTGATCCTTGTCTTTCCTTTTCTCATTATTCTTTTCCTCTGGATAATCTGGAAGAATATGTCCAGGCTTCCTACAACCATAGCAAATTATTTCTTTAGTAGGAGTGCGATCATACCTTGGTTTTTCTTCATATTTTGAAGACTTCTTTCTGAAATCTTTCCTTCCCATCTTGAGAAACCTTTTGGCAAATAATGCCATCAGTTCCTCATTGGACTGGCTTCCTTCAGAAGCATCAGCAGCTTTGAGAGCAAGGGTTTGCTCTTTTCTTGTAGGAGTTGGGGTCTTTGCTTCAGCCTTAGCTTCCCTGGACTTTAGCACTTGCTCAAAAGACTTGAGCTTGCCGAGAAGGGCTTCTGTTGAAATTTCTGTTGTGCTTCTGGCCTCCTTGATAGGCCAGATCCTCAGATCTCATGTGCTAGGGAAGCACATAAGAATCTTATCATTGACCTCTGTCAATGAAATATCCTTATCAAGAGTCCTCAGCTCATTGATGATTGAGCTGAGCCTTGTGTACATTGCTTCAACTGATTCAGCATCAGTTTTCTTGAAATTCTCATACTGGGAGATAAGGTTGGACCTTCTGTCCTTCCTTTCATCAGCTGAACCAGCTACAATCTGATTCAGTGTATCCTACATTGCTTTTGCTGAGGAGCAGTCAGCAACCTTCTGGAATACTTCATCAGACATTGTCTGAGCCAGAATGTTCATTGCCTTAGCATCTGCTATCTTTGCCTTTTTGTATTCATCATTATAATCTGGAGGAGGCACTGCACTCATATCAGTTGATGATGAGGCAGTAGCTGCAGCAGGTGCTCTTGGTGGTCCTGTCAAAATAGAAGCAAAAATACTCTCATCAATAGAGTTCATATATAATTTAATCCTTGTCTTCCAGATACTGAACTTGGCTAAGTTGCATGCTGGAGGTCTGGTGTTAGAGTAATCCTTGAACTGGGCCATGATAGTGAAAGTGAATATCTATAAACTTTGGTATCTATCAGGATCTTATTACTTAGGTGTTAGCCTATGCAGTCAGATAACCTCCCTCTGATACCAATTGAAAGAAAAGGGATAGATACTACTATAGAGGGGGGTGAATAGAGTAATTAAAAATTGCACTAGCAAAGTTGACTATCTACTCAACTCCCTTGGAGTTAATTACATAATGAAGGTTATAGATATTTGAGATGAAACCCTAAAGCCTAACACAAGTGTTATGCACAAAAGGCAGCCAACTGTAATTACAGTTAAGGCTTGGAATCCTAAACAGCAACTAGCAATCCTAATTAAAATCTAATCACAGCCAATCAGCACAGAGAATTATTTAAACAATCCAGACGACACAAGGAATTTATAGTGGTTCCCCAAACAACTTGGGTACGTCCACTCTTCTACCAACAAGGTAGGAATCCACTCAGGTTTTTGATCAGGTGCCCAGCCACCAAGAAGATCTGCTTCAGGTAGATCCAGAAACCCTTTAGACTTTTGATCAGGTGTCTAAAAACCAACACAGATTTTTGATCAGGTGCCCTGCCACCAAGGTATACTTTTGAAGGGAGTAATAACCCTATATAGGAGGGGGAGAGGAGGTTAAAATGTCTTCTCTATTTTACAATAGATTAGAGAAGCACAAGAACTTGCACTGAGCTAGAAAGCTCTAAAGAGTCAAGGCTCCCCTGGCTAAAAGAACGTCCAGGTGAAGTCTTGCTTCAGTGCAGAAACACTTCAGAAAATCTGAAGGAAAAAGCTACAAGAAGATAAAGAATATGAATAGAAAATTCTTCTTCAGGCAGCTATCTTCTTCTTCTTCTTCTTCAAAAGCTCTGAGTGAAAATCTTCCTGTAAGCAGGAGAACTCAGGTTGAAGAAGAGTGAAGAGCTAAAACTTCTTCTCATTGAATGTGAACGAGCTGAGAGCAGTTGTAAATTGTAAGTTGAAAGCTTGAATGCTGCCGTTAGCTTTTTGTATGAGAACTAGTTGATTTCTTTCTCCAAAGAATTCTTTATATAACAGCAGCAGCAACGGCTCTAATTTGAGTTTGAATCTTGTCTTCTACTGAACTCTATAAACTGGGCTGCAAAAAGCATAAAGCAAAACAAAAACTGCAGACAGATATCCTATAAGAGGATAAAGCTTTCTAAGAAGCAGCAAGTAACTCTGATGAAATAATACTAGAGAAAGTCACATCAGAAGAGACTCTTTACGGCCAAGGAAGACTTTTTGAGTCTAACGGCTATAAAGGACAGCCTGGCAGATAAAGCAGAAATCATATCTCAGCTAATAAGACAAACAACTTTGTCAGAAAAGATTAGCTCATGCATAAGGAATGGAGCAGATATTGCATGGAAATAATATCATAAATCTATTCAAACAATCTTTTATAAAATATGCCAAAATAAATATGAAATTAATCACATCATAGAAGATGACAAAATTACTCAAGACATACATCAAAACGTCGAACGACCCTCGGAGATCGTCGACCGAAGCACAGAGATCGTCGACCTATCAGACAGATAGTCGAACGATACAGATAGTCGAACTGTCAAATAAGATAGTCGAACTACCACAGCAGATAGTCGACCTATCAGAACAGATAGTCGAGCTATCAGATAGTCGATCTATCAAGAAAGATAGTCGAACTACCAAAGCAAAACAGATAGTCGACCTATCAAACAGATAGTCGAACTATCAAAGAAAACGGATAGTCGACCTATCAACAGATAGTCGAGCTATCAACCAAAACAGATAGTCGACCTATCAACAGATAGTCGAACTATCAGATAGTTGAACTATCAAGCAGATAGTCGAACTATCAAAGAAGAACAGATAGTCGACCTATCAAACAGATAGTCGAGCTATCACAGAAAGCAGATAGTCGACCTATCAACAGATAGTCGAACTATCAGATAGTTGAACTATCCAAGCAGATAATTGAACTATCAAGAAGAGCAGATAGTCGACCTATCAACAGATAGTCGAACTATCAAGGAAAACAGATAGTCGACCTATCAACAGATAGTCGAACTATCACAGACAACAGATAGTCGCCCTATCAAGCAGATAGTCGAGCTATCAGGAAGACGATCGTCGATCGGCTGATCGACGATAGTCGAGCGACGTTCAACCATAGTCGAAGCAGAAATTACTTAGCCAGATTTTCATCTGGACAGGCAATTCTACACAACTAGAGAATCTATCCTATCAACTAACCTTTGACCATAGATAAATCTTGGGTCAAGAGACTAAAAGAGAAGACTGAACTCAAATCAAAACCTAGGGTACCAACAGGGGTCCAAGGGCCCGGCCGCCTGAGCGTCGGGCAACCAAGAGGGAACCCGAGCACCGAGGGGCAAGGCCCCGACCTCTCAACTATTTTGCGGCTGGCGGCCGGCGATTGGCCGATCCCCGTGAAAGTCTTTGTTTCAATAGTCGTGTTCAAAAAGCCCCCCCGGGCCCGGGCCTAAATCGGGCCTCCCAGGCCCGGGCTTTCCCGAACCGGGCCCGAGACTGGGCCCTGATTGTAGCCAGGCTGGGCTTCTGGCTCTAGGAGGGGCCTGCTAAGGCCCCAGGGCCGGACCCAGGCTTAGCCCGGGCCCTATTTTTATAAAAAAAGAAATACGCTCCTTTTTGAACTGCTTCTTTTAGGTGTATTTTCAAGATAAGTCTTCAACATGAAAGTTGTATATCTCGATGATATCTACAATTTTTATGTTGAACACTTTTTGATTTGAATCCGTTTAGGCCCCCGATTTGGCCCCCGAAAAAAATCACGCCGAACATGTTCCACGTGATTTTTTTGGGGGGCCAAATCAGGGGCCTAAACGGCTTCAAATCAAAAAGTGTTCAACATAAAAGTTGTAGATATCGTCGAGATCTAGAACTTTCATGTTGAACACTTATCCTAAAAATGCCCCTAAAAGACGCAGTTTTAAAAGGCACGTAGGAGCCGGGCCCGGGCCCGGGCTTAGCCCGGGCCTAGAAACTAGGCTTTGCCCGGCCTGGCCCGGGCCGGGCACCGGGCACCGGGCCGGGAAAATGTTCATATATGGTGCCTTGTTAAGCCCCATAGCCCGGCCTGGGCCCAGGGAGGGCCTAGCCGGGCTTTTACCGGGCCGGGCCTAGTTTTTATGCACACCCCTAGTTTTCAAGGGTGGATAAATAACTAGAGGGGAAATGAATAGGTTTTTATGTCTTTTTAGACTATCTTCTTACTTTGGTGTGTTGTGACTTAGTGTTATATTAGCTTTCATGAACACACAATCAGCACACAGGTATTTAGAGTGGTTCCCCAAGATTTGGGTACATCCACTGTCCCTCCCATCTTTCTAATAGTGTGTTAGGCAAGTCCAACTTCTACAAACTCAGCTCCAAGAGCTTACAACACAGATCCTTTAGGATCTCTTAGACTCCTCCAAGTCCTACCTCAGGCCCAAGGCCCTACTACTCAAAGCAGATGATGCTCATACAACACAGTGATCCACGAATCACCTACCTCAGACTATAGTCAAAGTCCTACAACTCAGGCTAGGAGGATAGCTCTACACTCAGATGCATAGGAGGATCCTACACTCAGTGAATGGACTCACCTATAGCTCAGGCACATAGGCCTTACCTCAGATCCATAGAAGGATCCTACACTCAGCCTTTATAGATCAGGCTTACAACTCAAATCAGCTAAGATCCTATAGAATAAATGTTGTTTATGTTTGATGATTTGACTGCAGATAAATGATCTCTGAGTCTGCTTCTTCCTAAACTGAGAAGACTTATTCCTATCTCCTTCACAGCACCAAGAATTGATCTTCAAGGTAGTTCTGCTAGAGTTATAAAGTAATTATAGCTAGGGCTTGATCTGTTCCTTCTTCTAACTCTGAGAGAGAACTCTCAAAACTTGTTGTTGAAGATGTGTCTTCAAACAGCTAACTATCAGAACTTTTAGACCAACAGAAAGAGTAATTTCTTCAAGCTCTACAATTAGGTCGAGAGGAAGAAGATGAAGCTCAAATACTCTTGTTTCCAAAAGTTAATTTTCTTTTCCTCGAAACTCTGAATTTGTATATCATCGTCCAATGGCTCACTGAGCAATATGGACCACTGGGTTTTGTAGTTGTAACTTTTCATTTATGCATTACAGCTGTACTAGAGACAAGCGGCGCTTTTTGTCATATAGCAAAACAATCCCGTGTAATTTGAATTTTTGTTAACGTCAGCATGAGTCAGCGCTTCTGGACATAGTAAATTTCATAGAGACTGCATAGGCAATGAGTGAAGCCTTATCACTCAACGCAAAAGTACTTGGCAGAATTCTGCGACTTGAGGCGTTGAGAGCGTTGAGCGAGCCTTCCTCACACAACACATATAGACTTTTATAGCCTAACATCTTAGGCGTCGAGTGAACCTTCATCACTCAATGCATCTAGACTTGGTTGATTAAGACTGCATGAAGGCGTCGAGTGAGGCTTCTTCAATCGACGCTTTCTGACTCTACCGGTCTTCTTGATGAGGAGTTGAGTAGCCTTTCTTCACTCAATGCTTTTGTGCTTAGTAGGATTATGTGTTAAGGAGGCATTGAGTGAATTGTCTTCATTCAATGCTTCTGTACTTAGACATATTTCTTTGATATCAACCCTGTGTCTTTGACTGCATGTCCTGCCGACGCTTTTGCTTATTGGCATTGAGTGAACTGCTTTCACTCAATGCTTCTGGACTTAACCAAATTTATGTTTTGTGAAAATCCTGTCATGAGTCCATCTGACTTTGTGACTGTGACAACCTGTCAAATTAGTTCAACAAAGAACAACCTGCATACATTGAATTGAGGGCAAGCATTAAATATATTCATGTGTATACCATTTACTTGTGGGCCTTCTTCAAATCTGAGATATTGTGATCAATGGACCCAACAATCTCCCCATATTTGAAGAAGTCAGAATCTTAGTCAATGATATACACTAACTTAATTAAGCAGATAAACATTTCGGAATATGAAATCAATAATATGTAAGTGAATTCCATAAGATTTATACACACAGAAATAAGATTTTTATTTAAGGAAATGTTCATAAACAGATTGTATGCTTAATACAAAATATTCAAATTCCTACAGCTCCTTAAGGAAAGAAAGAAACATCTCAAGTTTCAGGTTCCTTAATCGCAATCCCCCTGCAAGGTTTCTTGGCAGTCTGCTCTTTATCTTTGTTGTCCTTTTCCTTTTCCCCTTGTCTTTCAAAATAACTGTGGGGTTTGGGGAAATACTTGTTGGGCTCCACAGTATTTGGTGGCAGTGCCCCTGACTTTTTGTCCCTTCTGAACTTTCTTCTCAGCTCCTCATTCCTCTCAAGCTTGGCCCATTCTAGGGAGTTGTAGAGCTTTCCCCTGTCAGTTTTGTGGTCTTTAATTTGATCCTAGGCAGACAAGATAATTGTCCTTGATTGAGGACTCCACTTCTCAAAGTCAGGCCTGGTTTCCATCTCTTCTCTGTATCTTTTCTTTTTGAACCTTACTTCTTCCTCTTCTTCTGCAGTAGACTTGCATATAGACCTGACTATCCGATCAACAGTGGGGCTAAATATAGGAATTAGTTTTACAGTTGAAGGTTCAGCCCACTTAGCACCAGTCTGTTCAGCATAATGGTCACCACTCTAATTAACACAATATTAAACAATATACAGATCTTCAGGGATTGATGCAGTTTCAATGTTTTCATATGAGAGTTGATCAAGACCCATTGAGCCTATGATTGCTTTCTCCCCCCTTTTTGACTTCTTCAGAGGTTGTAGAAGTCAGAGTCTTCTTTGCAGTTCTGAGTCTCTCATCCAAGAAGTTTATTCCTTTAACAACATTGTTTTTGACCTCAAGCATATGGTCATCCATAATTTGCATGCATGCATCCATTATCCTTTCAGTTATGATCATGTGTTCATTCATCAATTTCTTATAGACATTATAAACCATCTCCATATTGCTAGATGTGATGTTCTGGTTCAGGTGAATGTCTTTTTAGGTTTGCCTGATCTCTTGAAGTTTCCTTTCAGTGAATGTGACAGCAGGTGCAACCCTCATAAAGAATGATACAGTGTTTGCTTTCAGCGGGTTGACCTCAAACCTGATGGACTTTATCTCAGTTGAAAGATCTTGTCTCACTCCCTTGATTGAGTCATCAATGAAGTGTTCCAATTGTCTTCTCTGATCATCTAGTAAACCTATGAGTTGGGCTAGAAAGGAGGACATTTGATTAGCCTGAGCAGATGTGCCTTGGTCACATACCTCCTCATCCCTATCCCTGGAAGGAATCCTTTCTTCTGAATCAGGCATCATATATTATAAAGAGTGTTCTCCTGCATGTAAATTGGTAGTAGGAATGTCTTTGTCAGATATAGAGGAGACAATCTCATGCATAATATCATGATCAGGGAGTTCCAGGTGAATCTCCCCCCTCAACAGTATCCTCGTCTATAGGGACATCTTGGTCCTCTGCATTCCCCATGGGAATTTTTGGCTCTTAGGTGGTAGTGGCTGGAGCATCTTCCATCATCATCCCAAGGACTTTCTCCCCCTCAGCTTGAGGACTAAATAGAACAACTTCAGGACCCTCAGGAGTTTTAGAAATCCTTCTCTACAAATTCTCAATGAAAGTGTCTAATTATTCTTAAACTGATGGGATAGTCTCCCCCTCAGCCGGAACAGGTATCTGGGAAGTCTCCTCCGCAAATTCAGCACCCATTTGAGATTTCTCTCCCACAACATCTGCACTGATGTTCTCTATTTCATCTCCGCTAAGAAATTTCAGAGCTTCGGCTCTATTCTCTTCAGATAGTGATCTTGCCAACTGGTTCCTTGCAGTAGGTTCAGAAGATATTGATACATGAGCACTCATGTCTCGTCTGGTTTCTTCAGTAGACTCGGTGTGTTTGGGATTATGTGGCTCCTCTTCACTCTTCTTATAAGAGCTGCTCTCTGTTCTTTCCTCAATAATTAGAATAGCTTTCTTCTTCTTCTTGGGAACAGTCTGTGCATGTAGCAAAAGAACTTTGTCCCACATATCAAGCCTTTTTGAGTCCATCCTCCTCAAATGATGGATTTTAGTTGCTAGCCTTATGTAAAGGATCCCTGAAACATTGTTGTGCAGAAACAGAGACAGAATTTACCCATGTTTGGCTCCAGGATACATTCTACTATTCTGTCAAAAAGAACCCTACCTCAATCTATTTTCTTTGAAAGAATTATCCTTGCCATCAATTCGAACATCTTCTTGGAAATTTTATCGTGAGATCAAGCTTAGCACTGTAGTGCCTTCCCGATGACATCTGTAAGGAATTTTCCTTTCAAATTCAGTTCTCTTCCTAAGATTGATCTACTGGAGTGTTTGGACAATCCACACCACTTCAGGGAAGCTTTGACATCAGTTTGATCCAATTCATCTTCTTCATCTAACATCTTGAACTTTGACAGTTGTTGTGCCTTGCTCAGTCTTTTAGAAGTAACCTTGACCTTATTTCTACAGATGAAGGACCTGATTTTAACGGATGAAGAGTCGACCTTTGTATTTGAGTATAAATCAAGTACCTCTCTCTTCCAAAAAAGAATGGTATCTGAAAGAACATATTCTAGGCCAACGACCTGCAGTAGATGGAAAACTAGTTGAACTTCCTCAAGCGCATCCTTGAACCCATTCCTAACCAGCTCTGAACCCTCGAATAAGAAATCTAATCTCCTTGGCGCCATTATTTCTGTGAGTTGTTGTATATTTTTCGAGCTTTCATCATTTCGTCGCAAGGGGCATAGAAGAGCGATAATAGTGTATTTTGTT
Source organism: Platanthera zijinensis (assembly GCA_039513925.1). Taxonomy (NCBI): domain Eukaryota; kingdom Viridiplantae; phylum Streptophyta; class Magnoliopsida; order Asparagales; family Orchidaceae; genus Platanthera; species Platanthera zijinensis. The sequence continues at coordinate 136,803,683 of CM077084.1, read as the reverse complement.
CTAAACACACACCATTCATTTATACATGCCTCTAATTTGAGAATGTCGAGAGGCACGTACCTATTTTGAGGATCATGAGGAGATCAATGTCTGAGATTAATCTATCAAATTAGCAGTAAATATAAGTCTCTGGGCATTTCTGTCGGGTGAATTTTACGCACTCGATGCCTGCTGTTAGACTCAGCGCATTCGACACCCGATGTTGACTTAGTTCTCTCAACGCCTGGACACTTGGTCCGTAATTTATGTATTTTACTGCATGGTTGAGTACCATCTGCAACTAAAATACATGCAGAGCAACTGAAGCTATGCTAAGTTCATCATACCCAATTCAAATTTGAAGGAGTTGAACTTGGCTTCATCTAGTAGTTTGGTGAAGATATTAGCCACTTGTTAGTCAGTGGGGACAAACTCAAGAGTGATGTCCTCACATTACACATGCTATCTAATAAAATGATACCTAATCTCTATATGCTTAGTCTTGCTATGAGAGACAGGTTTCCTAGCAATAGAGATTGCACTAGTAGAATCACAATACATAGGAGTTCTACTTAGCTTGAAATTATAGTCTTGGAGCTGATGTTGGATCCACAGTACCTGAGCACAGCAACTTCCAGCAGAGATGTATTCTGATTCTACTGTTGATATTGCAACACTTATTTGCTTCTTGCTGCTCCAAGATATAAGCCTCCTTCCTAGAAATTGACAAGATCCAGAGGTGCTTTTCCTGTCTTCTCTGCATCCTGCAAAATCTGCATCTGAATAATCAGTTACTTCAAAATCACTATTCCTAGGGTATCATAGGCCAAGATCAGGTGTCCCCTTGAGATATCTCAAAATTCTTTTAGCTGTGGAATAATGAGACTCTTTAGGGCAATCTTGGTATCTAGCACAAACACATGTAGCATACATGATATCTGGCCTACTAGTAGTGAGGTAGAGGAGGGAGCAAATTATGCCTCTGTACAAGGTTTCATAAACAGGTTTCCCAGTCTCATCCTTGTCAAATGATCAAATGACACACTTGTCCTCATAGGAGTTTTCATTGTGGAGGCACTCTCCATTCCAAACTTTTTAATTAACTCCCTTGTGAACTTAGACTGTGAGATGGATAATCCATTCTCAGACTGTCTTACTTGGAGTCCCAAGATGTATTTGAGTTCACCGATATTACTCATCTCAAATTTCCCTTGCATAAGTTTGACAAACTTTCTACAGAGGTCATCATTAGTAGAGCCAAAAATTATGTCATCTACATAAATTTGGACTAGAATGATCTTACCCTTGACCTCCCTTAGGAGTAATATCTTGTCTATCTTTCTCTTTGAAAATTTATTCTCAATGAGAAAGCTAGACAGGATTTCATATCATGCCTTGGGGGCCTGCTTCAACCCATACAAAGCTTTTCTAAGCTTAGATACAAAATCAGGAGAGTTGGGATTAACAAAATATGAGGGTTGCTTAACATAGACCTCTTCTTTCAGGTCACCATCTAGGAAGGCTGACTTCACATCCATTTGATAGACCTTGAATCCTTTATATATAACATATGCAAGCAACAGTCTTATAGCTTCCAATCTTGCAACTGGTGCAAAGGTCTGATGAAAGTCAAAACCTTCTTCTTGTATGTATCCATTGACAACCAGTCTGGCTTTGTTCTTGATTATAACACAATTTTCATCAAGTTTATTCCTGTAGATCCACTTGCTTCCAATGATGTTATGTCCTTGAAGACTGGGAACCAGCTTCCTGACATTGCACCTCTTAAACTGGTTGAATTCCTCTTGCATAGGCATAATCCAAAATGGATCTATGTTGACATCTTCAAATCTTTTTGGTTCAACCTGAGACAGAAAGCTGGAGTACATAGCAATATTTAGGCTTCTGCTCCTGGTTGTAACCCCTTGGTTGGCATCTCCTATAATCTATTTTCTGGGATGATCCCTCAAATGCCTAACTATAGGAGGTATTCTTACTTAAGCATCATGATCTTCAATGGCTGGATCTTGATGGTCTTCTGCCATATTTTGAGTGCCTTGTCCTTCTTCTAGAATGTACAAACCATCACCTTCTTCTAGTGTAGCTAGAGAGGTGTCCTTGATGGCTAGTTTATCCATCTTCATCTCCAAACCTGCAGATCTAGAGGAGCTTGGTAGCTCACTGTTAATCATTGATGACTCATCAAAGACTACATTAGTAGATTCTTTCATAACTTGATTTTTCAAGTTACAGACCCTATAGGTTTTGTTATGATTGTTGTAGACAACAAATATCCCTTCATAGGATTTTGCACCAAACTTAGTCAAGTAGGACTTCCCATTATTAAGCACAAAGCACTTACTACCAAAGATCCTGAGATATATTAGATTTGTTTTTCTGCATTTTATAATTTCATAAGGAGTCTTCTTGTGGTACTTGTTAATAGAGACTCTGTTCAAGACGTGACAAGCAGTGTTCACTACCTCAGTCCAGAAGTATTCTAGGAGAGAAGTGTCATTGAGCAGTGTCCTGTCAGCCTCTATAAGAGTCTTGTTCTTCCTCTCAGCTATGCCATTTTGCTGTGGTGTTCTTGGAGAAGAAAACTCCTGACATATTCCTAGTTCCTCACAGAACTTTTTTATGCCTTCAAACTGAAATTCAGTACCATTATCACTTCTGATTTTTACCACAGAACAGTCTTTTTCATTATGAACGTGCCTAACAAAAGTCCTAAAGATGTCTAGGGTCTCAGACTTTTTCTTTAGGAAGAAAACCCAAGCATATCTAGAATAGTCATCAACTATCATAAGTGTATGGACTTTCTTGCCTAGATTATGAACTGACATAGGACCAAATAAGTCCATATGTAGGAGGTACAAACACCTCGCAGAATACTTGGCCCCAATGCTCTTAAAGGATGCTTTGGTCTGCATACTCATTTGACATGCAGAGCAAATGCCCTTCTTGGTGCATCTCATATTGGGTCCATTTCTGACTAGCTCTTCATTGAAGAGCTTGCTAATGGTCTTCTAGTTCAAGTGACCAAGTCTCTTATGTCATTGCGCACAGTAAGAGACTTTCTAATTAGCAACTAGACACACAGGAGTGTCTGAACCTAAAAATAAAAAAGTTTAAACAATAGATATTTCCACTGCTAGTGCCTGTCAAAATGACCTCTTGGTCACATGATCTTTTAATTAGACACTCATCCTTTTAGAAGACAATGACATAGCCTAGATCACATATTTGGCTTATGCTGATTAGGTTGTGTTGTAACCCTTCCACATAAGCCACTTTTTTGATTCAGCCTATGTCATTGGTGATCATACCATAGCCCTTGGTGACTCCTTTTTCTGAGCCTCCAAAGATCACCTTAGGTCAATTCTTTACAGGACTGTATTTATTTAGCTGGCACCTTGTTCTAGTCATGTGTCTGGAACATCCACTGTCCAAGTATCATATTGGTGTATGGGTACTTTGACTAACCTGCAACCATAATTTAGTTTACCTTAGGACCCCAAAAGAGTTTGGATCCTTGGTTCTTGTTAGTCTGAAAATGAACTTGTCTACCTGTAGCACTTTTGACAGGAAGACTTTCCCTTGCCATTGGCACACTAGGCTTGTGCCAACAATCTATGGCAAAGTGTCCTACTTTACCACAACACCAACATTTATGGATATTATATCTCCTTTTCTGAACATCCCTTGTATATTGCAAGCTGTCACCAACTAACTGTTCAGAAGGGAGCACAGCAATCTTTTTCTTGTTTCTGTCAGCAACAGTCTGATTGAAAGTGAGTTTGTCAGTTGATGTACTTGGCTTGCTCTAAGACCTCCAACAACAGTCTTCTTTGCATTGGACATGTTGTTAGTGGCTTCAGAGATGGCTAAGTTAGGTTCACTTATTGACTTACTTTTGGTTTGAGTAGTTGTTGGAGGAACCTGTGAATTGACTGATGCCCTATCCTTGAGTATGGGGGTTGGGGCACCAAACACAAATGGTCCATTGAAAGTCTTGATTTCAAGAACAACTAATCACCTAGATGGAGGGTGAATAGGTCCAATTTAAAAACATAGGCAATTTATTGATTAAAATCACAGCACAATAATCTTATCACAATCAATACCAGCATAGTACACAGCATAGTACACAGAGATATATAATGGTTCCCCAATTGATGGGTGTATTCACTTTCTCCCTTTGCCTATCTAGTAGTATACTAGATTCGGCCAAACTTCCTTATATCTTTATCAGATCCTTAGATCTTACAGCTCAGAGCCCAACCGGCTCCTACAACTCAAGCGCAAGCCCTACCACTCAGATCACCAAGATCCTACAACTTAAGTTCTTCCCAAGAACTCTACCTCAGAGTGACTCCACACTCCTACAGCTCAGGAAATCATGCCCTACCTCAGTGTGAATCCACACACCTATAACTCAGGTAATTATTGCCCTACCTCACCCTTTATAACACAGTCTTACAACTCAGGCCTTAGCCTTACCACTCAGATTCAAAATGAATCTTACATAGAAATATTCAAGATTATGAATTACAAACACCTGAGAAAATTCGATGTGCCTGTCTACCTGGACCGAGCAGATATCAGCCCTAACTTCGACTTCACAGCAACAAAATGATACAACGATCTTGAAATAATGCATGGCTTGTTCTGGAATCAACTTAAAGATGAATCTGCTTCTTCTTCTTCAGGAATATCTCCCGATCTGGATTGAGCACATTTCAGCCCTTCCTTCTTCTTTGATCCAGCAAATTGATCTTTAGATTCTGGCTCAACTTGGATCGAGAAGATAACTTCAGCTAGGGCACGCCTAGGCTGATTCATCTCTCTCAGAAGATTACTCTGAACCTGCTGGAGTGGATGTTGATTGCACTAGCAAACTCAGAAGCCCTTAAGATTTGAACTTGAGGTTCTTGGCTTCTGTAACAATGGCGGATGAAGACGACGAACTTCGCTTCTCATTTTTTCAGAAAGTTAATCAGAAATTAATCCAATCATTATTAATAGATCTCGATCTCTTTTGCTATTTATAATCCCGTCACATTGGCGAGATGATCGACACGTGTCTCGGTTTTAACGGTGGTTAAAACCTCTGCTTTAATAACTTGAGACCCACTGTAGACTGAAAGCGACGTTAATGTCGATTTTCATCGAATCTGAACTTTGTTGACTTGTTGAATTTGTTGAGTCAGCATCATTTTGGAGTTAGCAAAAATCAACTAACTTTTCTGAAATCCTGCATTCAACGAACTTCAAGCTCATCTCGACGAACTCTGAGCTCAGCTTGACAAAATAGTGAAGCTGAGATCGACGAATTCTCTCAGCTCAGTTCTTTCTTCAGGTGAAAGCTGAGGTCGACGAATTCTCTCAGATTAGTTCTTTATTCAGGTGAAAGCTGAGGTCGACAAACTTTGAGCTCAGCTCGACGAAACCTGAGCTCAGATTGACGAAATAGTGAAGCTGAGATCGATGAATTCTCTCAGCCCAGTTCTTTCTTTAGGTGAAGGCTAAGATCGACGAAATCTGAACTCCGATCGACGAAAGCTGAACTCAGATCGACGAATTCTCTCAGCCCAGTTCTTTCTTTAGGTGAAGGCTGAGATTGACGAAATCTGAACTCCGGTCGACGAAATCTGAACTCCGGTCGACGATTCTGATAGCTGAGTCCTTCTTATAGGTAAAATCTGAGGTCGAAGAACTCAGAACTCCGGTCGACGAAAGCTAAGCATAGCTCGACGAATGGTAGACTCAGCGATTCTGGACTTAGAAATATTCTGGATTCTTCAAAGAAAGGCTATGATAGGATTACCTTGACTCAACGCTTCTATCTGTATGGCGTTGAGTGAGTTGAGCTCACTCAACGCTTCTAGACATAGAAATTTTCTGGATTCTTCAGCTTTGCTTGATGGCATTGAGAGCGTTGAGTTCACTCAACGCTTCTGGACTTAGCCTGATTTCTGCCTTTGCAATACTATTAGTTTTGACTGCCTGCCTTCTCTCTATACTATTAGCTGAATGGCGCTGAGTGAGCTTGCCTTACTCAATGCTTTTGGACTTGGGTAGTTTTCTGAGTTTCCAGCTCCACCTTGAGTCCACCTGTCATTGTCTCTAGAACTAGTTGTCCAATCATTTTGACAAAGACTAACATATATGTATGAACTTAACCATACATCAAATACAACTATGTTATCTCTTTGACACGTTTGACATTATCAAATCAGGGTCATTGGGATCAATGGACCCAACAATCTCACCCTATTTGAAGATGTCAAAACTACTGATCAATTACCTTAGTCAATGAGATACATATTACACAGGCAATAAAAGGATATTCATATTAAATTCAGTGAAATGAATTTTACCTACTCCCCCTAGATTGCTGCAGGGTGAGTTACACATTAGAGGATTACCTCTTAGCTTGATCCTTTCTTGCTTGATCAACCTCCCCTTGTGTTTCTGTCATGAAGGAGCTTGAACCTTTCTGATAGTCATCTTTTATCTCTCCCCCTTGAGCTTGATCAATTAAAGGTAAACATAACCTCTATCTCTCAAGGTAAATATGACCTCTATCTATCCCCCTTTTTGACCTCTTCAGATAGTCAGGAAAGTGCATCAGGTCTTTTTCTCCACTTGTGTTCTCCCCCTAGATGATGTAGATGAAGCCAGGATTGCAGCTGCCAACATGCCCCTTATACAAGGCAGACTTGTATATCACTTAATACCACTTGACAGCACTAGAAATTCAGTACCACTGGAAATTCTTTAAACCACTTGAAAAGACTACTTGAAAGTCTCTAGTCCTGCAGCTGCTGATACCACTTGAGAAGAAGCATCTTCTCTCAACTTGCTTTCCACTAGGTCTACAGCACCTGCAAAAAGAACAAACATGTACCGAGCATAATACCTTAGGGAGTACCTGAAGCTATTATAAGTTCAACATACCCAAATCAATTTTGAAGGTGTTGAACTTGGCTTCATCTTGTGACTTAGTGAAGATATCAGCCACTTGCTTGTTAGTGGAGACAAACTCTAGGCAAATGTCTTCTTTCACAACATGCTCCCTAATAAAATGATACTTAATTTCTATGTGTTTAGTCTTGCTATGTGAAACAGGATTCCTAGCAATAGAAATTGCACTCGTACAATCACAATATAGAGGAGTTCTACTTATCTTAATGTCATAGTCTTCAAGCTGATGTTGTATCCACAATAATTGAGCACATCAGCTACCTGCTGCAATATACTCTGACTCTGCAGTGGAGATAGCAACACTAGTCTGCTTCTTGCTACTCCATGACACCAATCTTCCACCTAGGAATTGACATGTACTAGTGGTACTTTTCCTGTCTTCCTTACAGCCTGCAAAATCTTCATCTGAAAATCCAGTTAACTAAAAATCTCTATTCCTAGGGTACAATAGACCAAGATCTGGTGTCCCCTTAAGATACATTAAAATTCTCTTTGCAGTAAAATAATGAGATTCTTTAGTGCATGATGATACCTAGCACAAACACATGCAGCATACATGATGTCAGGCCTACTAGTAGTCAAGTATAGAATGGAGCCAATTATCCCTCTATACAAAGAGTCATCAACAGGTTTCCCTGCCTCATCGTTGCCTACATGCATACTTGACCCCATTGGAGTTCTCATGGTGGAGGCATTCTCCATACCATATTTATTAATTAACTCCCTTGTGAACTTAGACTGGGATATGGACAAGCCATCATCAGTCTATCTTACTTGGAGTCCCAAGAAGAATTTTAGCTCACCCATGCTGCTCATCTCAAACTTCCCTTGCATAATTTTGGGAAACTTCCTACAAAGGTTGTTTTCAGTAGATCCAAAGATAATGTCATCGATATATATATCTTGACTAGGATGACCTTGCCCTTAGATTCGCTTAGAAATAGGGTCTTATCTATTTTCCCCCTTGAGAATTTGTTCTCAATGAGGAAAGTAGAAAATGTTTCATACCATACTCTAGGGGCTTACTTCAATCTATATAGAGCTTTCTTAAGCTTATAAACAAAATTAGGAAAGTAAGGATCTACAAAACCTGTTGGTTGATCCACATATACTTCCTCTTTTAAGTCTCCATTCAGGAATGTTGACTTCACATCCATCTAAAAGACTTTGAATCCTTGATAGGCAGCAAAAGCAAGGAATAACCTTATTTCTTCCAGCCTTGCTACTGGGGCAAAGGTATGGTCAAAATCTATTCCTTCTTCTTGCATGTATCCTTTTGCCACCAATCTGGCCTTGTTTTTGACAATAATGTAATTCTCATCTAGCTTGTTCCTGTAGATCCACTTTGTTCCTATGATATTATGTCTCTTTGGTCTGGGAACCAGCTTCTAGACTCTACACCTTTTGAACTGGTTCATCACTTCCTTCGTAGCTCCAATCATGTAAGAGTCTTTGATAGCCTCTTCAAGCTTCTTGGGCTCTATTTGTGATAGGAATCTTAAACATATAGCTGTATTGATGCTCTTGCTCCTTGTCTAGACACCATGTCTTGCATTACCAATGATTTGGTGTGCTAGATTGTCCCTCAGATGTCTCTCAGCTGGTGGCATTCTTGCTTTAGCTTATTGTTCTACATTGTTCTCAACTAGCTGAACTTCATTGTCTTAAGCTGGCTATACTGCATTGTCTTTAGCTGACTGTTCTTCATCCTCAGCTTGTGAGTCTCAATATCCCCCTAGACAGCACCCATCTTCTTCCTTTTCTTATCATGTTGGATCCATTTCCCTAATGGTAAGCTTGTCCATCACATCCTTTAAACCTGCAGAACTATAAGAGGTGCTTAGCAGCTCACAATTAATTAGGTTTGACTTTCAAAGACAATATGTACTGATTCTTCTATGACTTGAGTAGTCAAGTTATAGATCGTATATGCCCTACTATTGTTGTTGTACCCAACAAATATCCCTTCTTGGGACTTGGCAGCAAACTTAGTCACATAGGACTTACCATTATTTAGAACATAACACTTGCTACCAAAAATCCTGAAATAGGATAAGTTTGGTTTTCTGCCTTTCAGAACCACATAGGGAGTCTTATTGTTGTTTTTGGTGATGGAAGCCCTGTTAAGGATAGGACATGTAGTTTTAACTGCCTCAGCCCAGAAATATTCTGGGAGTAATGTGTCACTTAACAAGGTTCTACCAGCCTCTATGAGAGTTCTGTTTTTCCTCTCAGCAATCTTATTTTGCTGGGGTGTTCTAGGAGAGGAGAACTCTTGATGAATCTCAAGCCCTTCACAAAATCTTGTCATGCATTCAGACTGAAACTCATTGTCATGGTCACTTCTGATTTTGACCACAGAACTGTTAAGTTCATTCTGAATTTCCTAACAAATGTCTGGAAGACATCATAGGTTTCAGATTTCTTCCTTAGAAAGAACACCAAGGCAAATCTGGAAAATTCATCAACAACCACAAGGGTGTACACTTTCCTACCTAGACTATGAACTGGCATAGGACCAAATAGATCCATATACAGGAGGTATAAACACGTCACTAAGTATTTGGTATCAAGGCTCTGGAAGGAGGTCCTGGTTTGGTTGCCCTTTTGGCATGCTAAGCAGATACCCTCCTTAATGTACTTCACCTTAGGACCATTCTCATTAACTCTTCACTAAAGAGTTTGCCTATGGTCTTGTAATTCAGATGAGCTAGCCTCTTGTTCCATTAAACACAATATGAAGCTTTCTCATCTGCAACTAGGCATATAGGAGAGTCCTTACTCTCACAAACAAAATTGAGATAATATACATTTCCTCTCCTAGTGCCTGTCAATATGACCCCTTGGTCACTTGACCTCCTAATTTTGCACTCATCCTTGAGGAAAGAAATGTCATAGCCAAGATCACATAGCTGGCTTATGCTTATCAGTTTATGTTGCAAACCTTTCATATAAGCTACTTGTGTGATAGTGATTATGCCATTAAATATATTACCAAACCCTTTGGTTACTCCTCTTTCTGAACCACCAAAGATGACTTTAAGTCCATTTTCAACAGGAGTGTACTCCTTCAGCATGGTCCTTGTTCAATTCATGTGCATGGAACATCCACTGTCCAAGTACCATATAGTGGTATGGCCACTTGGACTTACCTACAACAAATAAATCATCTTTCCTTAGGATCCCAATTCTTATTGGGTCCTAGGTGCAGGTTAGTCTGAAATTGAGCATGTCTATCTGCAGCTCTTCTAACAGGTAAGCTGGCATTATCTCTCTGGACACTCTTATTCTATTAGCAATCAATAGCATAGTGGCTCACTTTGCCACAGCACCAACACTCATAAATATTGTACCTTCTTTTAAGGGCTGGCTTTACAGCATAGCAGTCAACAGCTCTCATTCCAGCAGGTACAACAGCCTTTTTCTTAAGTCTTCCAACCACATCATGATTTTGGATTTGTCTGGCAGCAGAGGTACTAGGTATGTTGTTGGGTACATTGGAAAATGTGTAACTGATTTGGAGAAGCCTCACTTAGCTCAATTATGTACATCAAGGTGTATTTGATGTTATTTTGAGTTTATATGTTCAGGTTAAGTATATATTAATATGCCGGAAAAAGTTTCTAAGTCCATGTGTCGACACTTAAGAAAGCCTGTGTCGACACTTGGAAAAATTATGTCGACACCAGAAGCAACTGTGTCGACACACAGAATTTATTAGTCGACATCGACTGTGTCGACACCGGGAGGAAGTGTCGACACACAGAAGTATTAGTCGACATCAACTGTGTCGACACCTGGAGGCAGTGTCGACACACAAATTCTGAGACTATAACAACTGTGTCGACACACTGGACTTGTGTCAACACTCAGCAGAGTTTCAACAATGTTGATTGTTGTGAAGTGAAGAAGTGTCTGTGTCGACGCAAAGAAGCTGTGTCGACACATTCTATAGATGTAGTGTCAAGAAGAAGTGTCGACACCAAAGGAGCTATGTCGACATCACCAAAGCCTGTGTCGACACTTAATCTACTTGTATCGACACATAATAACAATCAGTCTCGACGCTTTGCTTACAAAGACAAAGGTTCAAGAACTGACTGGAGACTTGACAGCTGTATATTCCAACAAGTTTGTTGAAGCTATCAGACTTGTCAGAAGTTGGTTAGAAACCAGATCAGCCGGTTACCATGGATGAAGTCTATATATAGATGGATTCTGTCAAATCAAAAACACGAACAACTATTGAAGTATTGATCATTGATCAAGAAAGTGCACGACACACAGAAGAAGATTTTCGTGAGAAGATCTTAGAAGACAATCTGAAGTGGCAATCTACTCAGAATTTGTCTAAGGAGAATTTAAGCAAGAATTCTGAAGAAACTTCAGAAGTTCTGGAGAGTGAGAGAGATCTCCAACTGTTGAAGTAAAGGAGGAGACATTTACAAGTCTCTTAAGAAGCAGATCTTGAACTAATCTGCTAAGGAGGATTCAAATCTTTTTCTGAATTCAAAGAAGGGAGCAAGCAGCCAGTCAACTTCAAAGAAGATCAACCCTACTGAGTTGAGATTCAAGAAGCTTTGAAGAAAGCTAAGAACAGGTTGATTTCAGCCATCAGTTTTATCAAGAAACCTTTTATCCCTTCTCTCTCAACAAGGGTAAGAGTCCATCTAAAATACTTATCAAATTTTGTAGGATCTTTTCAAAGATCTGAGTTGTAAGCCTATATTATAAAGGCTGAGTGTAGGAGATATAGATCTCTTAGTGGTAGGGCTTTTGAGCCTGAGTGTAGGAGAAATTATTCTCTGAGTTGTAGGCCTGTGGGAAGGCTGAGGTAGGGCTGTTAGCCTGAGTAATAGGAGTGTGGTTACGCTCTGAGTTGTAGGAACCTTATAGGGTTCTGAGTTGTAGGAACCTTTCAGGATTCTGAGCTGTAAGATCTATAGATCTGAGAAGAAGGAAGAAGTTAGGCCGAATCTAGCACACTGCTGGATAGGTGAAGGGGGAAAGTGGATGTACCCAGACCTTGGGAAACCACTATAAACCTATGTGCAATCTGTGATGTATGTGTGATTGTGAATTCTGTGCTGTGATTGTTGTAGAATAAGTTAGATTCTATTTTAAGAACTGAAATATTATTTTGCCTTAAGTAAAAAAGAAAAGAAGCTATTCACCCCACCCCCACCCCCACCCCCCCCCCCCCCCCCCCACCCCTCTAGGTGTTTGGGTTGTCTTGAAATCAATTCTATAAAATTGTATCAGAGGGAGGTTGCTCAAAAAAGGACTTAACAGTCTGAGTAGGATCTATAAGGCAGATTCAAGATCAAGAAAATTGGTTCAGGATAAAATCATAAGGAACTAGGTTCTATGAAATTACTCATATGCAGGAAAGAGATATTTGGAATATGGAAAGAAAGGGTCAGGCGTTTCATGGAGGCTTCTGATCCAAGGATCTACATTATAGTAATGGAAGGTCCTTATATTCCAATGAAGTTGTCAGTTCTAGATGCAAATCAAAGAACTCCCAAAGATTTTTCAGAGATGACTAAGGAAGAGATCATCCTGGCAACTATGGATAAAAGAGCCCAGAATATCATAGTAAGTGCCATAGATGATTCAACCTTTCAAAATTTGATTCACTGCAAGACCTCCAAGGAAATGTTGGACACTTTGATAGTCTATATGGAGGGTTCTGAAGAAGTCAGACAAGATAGAAAATCTATACTAAACTAGGAATATGAGAGTTTCAGACAAGGAAAGTCAGATGGTATAACTGAGTGTTATAAAAAGTTCTATAGAATAGTAAATGAGTTGATGTCCTATGGAAGGATCTTCAGTACATATGAACTGAATGATAAGTTTCTAAGATCCTTGACAAAGGATTGGGACACTAAGATTTGTGCCATTAGGAAATTGGCCAAACTTGCAGATATCTCTCCTCCAACTTTGTTTGGAAAATTGATGTCATATATGATGCAGCTGATGGCTAGGAAAGAGGAAGAGAAAAGTGCAAAAGGGGAGCATAGAGAAAAGTCTGTGGCCTTCAAGGTGGAATCCACTAGGAAGAATAGGAGGATGTCTCCATCACCTCCTGAGATAGTTGCTGAAGTTACTTCAGATAATTAATACAACCAAAGTTCAGACAGTAGTGACTCAGATAAAGACTTTGCTGCCTTCGCAAGGCAATTTCAGAGATTCTTGAAGAAGAAGAAGTAGTGGAAGTCTAGGCCCTCCACATCTCAGCGTATGGATGACTATTATCAAAAGAGGAAGTCATCAAGGAAGAAAAGGAGCAGTTCTAAGCCTAACAAATCTACAACATCAAAGATAGTTTGTTACTACTGTAATAGGCCTGGACATATTGTGGCTGAGTGCCCAGACAAAAGAAAGGAGTCTGCTGATAAAAGGAAGACTCAACAAAAGAGCAAGAAGGAGAAATCCTTTGTTGCTAAGAAGGAGAAGAGCTTGACATACCAATCAACTTCAGAGTCTTAATCTGAAGCTGAGGCATACATTGGTCTATATGCAGCAAATGAAGAAGATGAGTTTATGAAAGTGCTGAACTCTATCTATGAACAAGAATACCATCAGTGCATGGGACTTATGGCTGTGTCAGAAGAAGACAAGTGATAGGATCAGCCTGGTCCTAGTAAGGTATAATGTATTTCTAGAAATTCAGATTGTAGTACTGGTATAGAGTCAGTAACATCTGCATCAAGTGATGTGGATGGGTCTGAATCTGAAGGTGATATTCATCAGCTGATAGATGAATATGGGGACTAATAGCAGGAACTAAATAAAAGCAAAAACCTGGCCAAAACTCAGGCTAAGGAAATTGTAGATCTTAAGATGGCTGCATCTGACTTAGAGAAAGAGTTGGATCAAAAATTGAATGAGATTGCTAAACTGAAAACTATAACTGTTATTCAGATGGGCACAATCACATACAAAAATGATCTAATTAAAAGTCTGGAAGTCAGACTTCAAAAAGAAAAAGATTTGGTGGCTAGTTATTCCAAGTCAAAATCAGTTTTACCCTTAATAGATGAGTTTGTGGCTCAAAAGGGTAAGGCTGGAATAGGCTTTAAAGGTAACACCAGGGCTGTCCAATTTAAGAGAAAGGGCAAAGCCTCAGTCCAGCCACTGAACTTTAAAGTCCTTGTAGCTTTTAGAAAGGTACAAGAGCCTTCTAACAAGTATGACCTTGAGAATCCTCATGGTCATAATAAGACTAAAGTTCTGAATGACAAGGGTGTTTATGTCAATGAGGCAGCCCAGGTCCATAAACCCCATGTTTTTGAGAAACCATTGGGTGTAGCTTCAGCAGTACCAGCACAATACAAAAGATTTGCTGTCAACCAGACTACCAAGAATGGATCTAAAAATAGATACAACAAGTATGAATGCTGGTGTTGTGGCAAGACAGACCATTATGCCTTAGACTGCTGGCACAACATTAGTGTCATGAAGAACAACAGTCTACCTGTTAGAAGAGCAGCAGGTAGATTTGGTATGTATGAAGCTAACTTGAACCAAGGAACCAAGACTTACTTGGGTTCTAAGGGGAGGTAATTCTTTATTGCAGGTGAGTCCAAGTTACCATGCCCCTATATGGTACTTGGACAGTGGATGTTCCAGGCACATGACTGGAACAAAGGGATTGCTGAAGGAGTATTTACCTATCATAAATGGGCCTAAAGTAATCTTTGGTGGTTCTGAAGAAGGAATCATCAAATGATTTGGTAATATTTCTAATAACCAGATTACTATCACTCAAGTGGCCTATGTAAAGGGTTTGAAACACAACCTTATAAGCATAAGTCAGCTGAGTGATTTAGGATATGACATTTTATTTGTTAAGAATGGATGTCATATCAAAAGATCAAGTGATCAAAAGGTCATTTTGACAGGATATAGAAAAAGAAATGTGTACTGTCTTAATTTTGAGTGTGAGAACAAAGATTCTCTTATTTGTCTTGTAGCTGATGAGAGAGTCTCTCATTATGTCAAATTGGCCAACTCTTTAGCAAAGAGTTAGTAAGGAATGGTCCAAAAGTTAAGTGTATAAAGGATGGGATATGCTCAGCTTGTCAAAAAGGCAAGCAGACAAAATCCTCCTTTCATAGCCTATTCAGTGAGGTGTCTATACCTCTTACATATGGATCAATTTGGTCCTATGTTAGTTCATAGTCTAGGTAAGAAGGTCTACACTTTTGTGGTGGTAGATGACTATTCTAGATATTCCTGGGTGTTCTTTCTGAGACAAAAATCAGAAACGCCAAGTGTTTTATACAGCTTTGTCAAGCAAATTCAGAATGAACTTGACAGTACAGTGGTGAAAATTAGAAGTGATCATGGAACTAAATTTCAATCTGAGAGTATGACAAAACTGTGTGAAGAATTTGGGATTTTTCAAGAATTCTACTCACCTAGAACACCACAGCAAAATGGTATTGCTGAAAGGAAGAATAGAACACTGATTGAGGCTGGTAGAACTTTATTGAGTGACACTTCTCTCCCAGAATATTTCTAGACTGAGGCAGTAAATACTGCATGTCATGTGATCAATAAGGCATCTATCACCAAAAGCCACAAAAAGACTCCTTATGAGATCATGAAGGGTAGAAAACCAAACTTATCCTATTTTAGGATCTTTGGTTGCAAGTGCTATGTCCTTAACAATGGCAAGTCTTATCTAACTAAGTTTGCTGTCAAATCCCAAGATGGGATATTTGTTGGGTACAACAACAATAGTAAGGCTTATAGAGTCTACAACTTGATTACTCAGGTTGTAGAAGAGTTTGTACATATTGTCTTTGATGAAACAAGACTGATTAACAGTGAGTTGCCTTTTAGCTCATGCAGTTCTACAGGTATTAATGAGAAAATGGACAAGCTTACCATTACAGAAGAATCAACTGAAGAGAAGGAAGTGGAAAATGGTGACTACTGACCAGGGGGAGTACAGGACTCCCTAGATGTTGTTGAAAACCAAGAGGTGCAGCATATTGAAGAGACAGGAGATGTTCAACCTGAAGATTATCTATCTCCAGCTGTGAGACACTTAAAGGATCATCCAGCAAATCAGATAATTGGTGATCTAAGACATGGAGTGCAAACCAGAAGCAGGAACTTGAACACAGTTCTTTGCTCAAGCTTCCTATCTCAACTGGAGCCAAAGAGATTTGAAGAAGCTATTCTAGACCCACATTGGATTGATGTCATGCAAGAGGAGCTAAATCAGTTCAGAAGGTGCAAGGTCTGAGAGTTAGTTCCTAAACCAAAAGACCACAACATCATTGGAACAAAGTGGATCTTTAGGAACAAACTGGATGAGAATGGAATCATTGTGAAGAACAAAGCAAGACTTGTTGCAAAAAGATGCAGGCAGGAAGAGGGTATTGACTTTGATCAAACCTTTGCCCCAGTAGCAAGACTGGAAGCAATTAGGATGTTCCTTGCCTATGCAGCATATCAAGGCTTCAAGGTATTCCAAATGGATGTAAAATCAACATTCCTAAATGGAAATCTAAAAGAAGAAGTCTATGTAGAGCAGCCCTAAGGTTTTGTTGATTCTCTAAAACCTGATTATGTTTATAGACTTAGGAAAGCTTTATATGGGTTAAAGCAAGCCCCAAGGGCATGGTATGAAACCCTGTCTACTTTCCTTATTGAGAACAAATTCTCAAGGAGGAAAATAGACAAATCTCTATTCCTAAAGGAGTCCAAAGGTAAGATAATCTTAGTCCATATTTATGTAGATGACATAATATTTAGGTCTACAGAAAGAAACCTTTGCAAGAAGTTTGCTAAACTTATGCAAGGGAAGTTTTAGATGAGCAGCATGGGAGAACTTAAGTTCTTCTTGGGCCTTCAAGTAAGACAGACTGATGATGGCTTGTTCATATCCCAGTCTAAGTTCACCAATGAGTTAATTAAGAAGTATGGTATGGAATCATCCTCCACCATGAGAACTCTTATGGGAACAAGTATGGAAAAGCTGTGTCGACACACAGAATTTATTAGTCGACATTGACTGTGTCGACACCGGGAGGCAGTGTCGACACACCGAAGTATTAGTCGACATCAACTGTATCGACACCTGGAGGAAGTGTCGACACACAAATTCTGAGACTATATCAACTGTGTTGACACACAGGACTTGTGTTGACACTCAGCAGAGTTTCAACAATGTTGATTGCTGTGAAGTGAAGAAGTGTCTGTGTCGACACAAAGAAGCTGTGTCGACACATTCTACATATGTAGTCTGAAGAAGCAGTGTCGACACCAAAGGAGCTATGTCGACATCACCAAAGCCTGTGTCGACACTTAATCTACTTGTGTCAACACATAATGACAATAAGTCTCGACGCTTTGCTGACAAAGATAAAGGTTCAAGAACTGACTGGAGACTTGACAGTTGTATATTCCAACAAGTTTGCTAAAGCTATCAGACTTGTCAGAAGTTGGTAGAAACTGGATCAGCCGGTTACCATGGATGAAGTCTATATATAGATGGATTCTGTTAAATCAAAAACACGAATAACTATTAAAGTATTGATCATTGATCAAGAAAGTGCACGACACACAGAAGAAGATTTTCGTGAGAAGATCTAAGAAGATAATCTGAAGTGGCAATCTACTCAGAATTTGTCTAAGGAGAATTCAAGCAAGAATTCTGAAGAAACTTCAGAAGTTCTGGAGAGTGAGAGAGATCTCCAACTATTAAAGTAAAGGAGGAGACATTTACAAGTCTCTTAAGAAGCAGATCTTGAAATAATCTGCTAAGGAGGATTCGGATCTATTTCTGAATTCAAAGAAGGGAGCTGGCAGCCAGTCAACTTCAAAGAAGATCAACCCCATTGAGTTTAGATTCAAGAAGCTTTAAAGAAAGCTAAGAACAGGTTGATTTCAGCCATCAGTTTTATCAAGAATGTTGGGTACATTGGAAAATGTGTACCTGATTTGAAGAAGCCCAACCTAGCTCAATGATATACATCAAGGTGTATTTGATGTTGTTTTGAGTTGACATGTGCAGGTGAAGAATTGATAAAGTATGCAGAAAAATTCTAAGTCCAAGTGTCGACACAAAGAAGGATGTGTCGACACATAGAAGAAATTAGTCGACACAACACTGGGAAGCAGTGTCGACACATAGCAGTTAGTCTACAACTACACTGGGAAAAAGTGTCGACACAGAGGAAGTATGTCGACACATAGCAGTTAGTCTACAACAATACTGGGAAGCAGTGTCGACACAGAAGAAGTAAGTCGACACAACACTGGGAATTTGTGTCGACACAGAAGAAAAGCGTCGACCTCAACATTGGGAAAATGTGTCGACACAGAAGAATATAGTCGACCTCAAGTTTGTCTACACCAGCAGAATGTGTCGACACATTGTGATTGAGTCGACACATTATAGCAGAGTTAAAAGAAGACTGTGTCGACACCTGAAGGCTAAGTCGACACTTACTAAGTTATGATTCTACAACAACTGTGTCGACACACAGGACTTATGTCGACACACTGAAGAGTCAAGACCAAGTTATTTTCAGAAGAAGCTGTGTTGACTCAAAGGCAACTTAGTCGACATCACTGAAGACTGTGTCGACACCAAAGTCAATTGTGTCGAAACAGATAGACAGATGGTCTCGACACTTTCTGACAGACTGTCTCGACAACTTGTGGTTCAAGACTAAGGCACAGGACTTGTTTGAAGACTTGACAGCTGTGGGTTACCACCGGTTAACTGAAGCTGTCAGACTTGTCAGAAAACAGTTAGAAACCGGATCAGCCGGTTACCATGAAGAAAGTCTATAAATAGACAGATTCAGAAGGAGGAAAGAGAACTTTTGAAAACATTGATGAGAATCAAAAAGTTGAGAAGGATTACAATCCAATTCATTTCAAGAAAGTGCTAGGCACTTAAGAAGATCTTCTCCAGAAGATCTAAGAAGACTATCTAAGGATAGATCAAAGAAGAGTTCTAATCAGAATTCAGAAGAATCATTCAAAGTGCTGGATAGAGAGAGATCAAGCCAGAATTTGAAGAAGAAGAAAGAAACCACCAGTGGATTCTCAAGAAGCTGTTTGGAAATCAACTCAGCTAAGTTCATATTCAAGAAGCTTTGAAGAAAGCTCAGATACAGTTGATTTCATCAGCTGATCAAGAATTGTCTTGGCCTTTTCTCTCTCAATTTAGGCAAGATAGTTAAATAATATTTTCTATATTTCTGTAGGATCTGTTTACACAGATCTGAGTTGTAAGCCTGTGTTATAAAGGCTGAGTGTAGGAGTGTTGAACTCTGAGTGGTAGGGCTGTTTGCCTGAGTGTAGGAGAAGGGTCTTCTCTGAGTTGTAGGCCTTGGGGCAAGGCTGAGGTAGGGCTGTTGTGCCTGAGTTGTAGGAACCAGTTGGGTTCTGAGTTGTAGGATCTGTTGATCTGAGATTAGTGGAAGTTTGGTCGAATCTAGCATACTGCTAGATATGTGAAGGGGGAAAGTGGATGTACCCAGACCTTGGGGAACCACTATAAAACATTGTGCAATCTGTGATGTTTTATTTTTTGTGATTGCTGTGATTATTGTGTTAGCCATTAAATTGAATTCTGCCTAGAAGTTTTTATAAAGAAGTAGAACCTATTCACCCCCCCCCCCCCCCTCTAGGTGTTTAGGCTGTCTTGAAAGTTAAACTATCAAGTGGTATCAGAGGGAGGTTCCTCAAAAAGGACTTAACAGTCTGAGGTAGATCTGAAAGGCAGATTCAAGATTCAAGAAGATGGGTTCTGGAGAGAATCATAAGGAGCTAGGGTCTATGAAATTACCCATATGCAAGAAAGAAATTTTTGGAATTTGGAAAGAAAGAATCAGACTGTTTATGGAAGCATCTGACCCAAGAATTTACATCACAGTACAGGAAGGCCCCTTCATTCCAATGAAGGTATCAGTTCTTGATGCAAATATCCAAACTCCAAAGAGTTATTCAGAAATGACCAAGGATGAAATCATCTTGGCAACCATGGATAAAAGAGCTCAGAACATTATTGTTAGTGCCATAGATGATTCAACATTTCAGAATCTGATTCACTGCAAGACCTCCAAGGAGATGTGGGACACATTGATTGTCTACATGGAGGGATCTGAAGAAGTAAGGCTGGACAGGAAGTCTATGCTAAATCAGGAGTATGAAAGCTTTAGACAAGGAAAATCTGATAGCATAACTAAGTGCTATAAGAAATTCTATAGAATTGTGAATGAGCTAATATCCTATGGAAGAGTCTTCAGTACCTATGAACTGAATGACAAATTCTTAAGATCCTTATCAAAGGATTGGGATACAAAGATCTGTGCCATAAGAGAAGTGGCTAAATTGGCAGAGATATCACCTCCAACCCTATTTGGAAAGTTGCTATCCTATGAAATGCAACTTATGGTGAGGAAGGAGGAGGAAAGAAACTCAAGAGGAGAGCATAGAGAAAAGACTGTGGCATTCAATGTAGAAGCCACTAGAAAGAATAGGAGGATATCACCATCTCCTCCTAAGGAAGTTACAGAAGATAGTTCTGAAAGTTCAAACAAGGGTTCTGAAAGCTGTGATTCAGATGCAGATTTTGCTGCATTCACAAGACAATTCCAGAGGTTCTTGAAGAAGAAGCAGTGGAAGTCTAGGCCTTCCCCATCACAGCAAGTTGATGACTATTATAAGAAGAAAAGGTCATCAAGGAAAGAGAAGAGCAGATCAAAACCCAGCAAAGCCACTACTTCAAAGATTGTCTGTTATTGTTGCAATAGGCCTGGACATGTAGTGGCTGATTGTCCTGACAAGAGAAAGGAATCTTCAGAAAAGAAGAAGACTTATCAGAAAGGCAAGAAGGAGAAATCCTTTGTAGCAAAGAAAGATAAGAGTCTATCAGACCAGTCAACTTCAGAATCAGGATCTGAAGCTGAAGCATATATTGGACTATATGCTGCATCTGAGGAAGAGGAGTTTATGCAGTTGCTAGACTCCATCAATGAACATCAATGCATGGGGTTGATGACAAGATCAGAAGAGGACATATGCCAGAATCAGTCTGGTCCTAATGAGGTAAAATGTCCTTCCAGTACATCTGTTTGTAATACAAGTGAAGAATCAGCTACATCTGCATCAAGTGATGAAGATGCATCTGAATCTAAAGGAGATGTCTATCAATTGATAGATAAGTATGGGGACTTGTTGTAGGCCCTTAAGAAAAGCAAAAACCTGGTTAAATCTCAGGCTTAGGAAATTGCTGAACTAAGGGTTGCAACAACTGAGTTAGAACATGTCCTTGATCAAAAATTAAATGAAATTGCCAAGCTGAAGAATATAACTATTATTCAGATGGGCACAATTAATTATACTAATGATCAAGTGAAGAGTCTGGAGGCCAGACTTAGAATTGAAAGGGATTTAGTGGCTAGTTACTCTAAGCCAAAATCTGTCTTACCCTTGATAGATGAATTTGTCACTCAAAAGGGTAAGGCTGGATTAGGATTTAAAGGTAACTCCAGGGCTGGCAGATTCAAGAGGAAAGGCAAAGCTCCTGTTCAGCCACTAAACCTTTCAGTCCCCATAAAGTTTAGTAAGGTGAAAGTGCCTTCTAACAAATATGATCATGAAGACATTCAAGGTCATATTAAGACTAATGTTCTGAAGAACAAGGGTGTAAATGCAAGCAGGCCTACCTATGGTCATAAACCCAATGGTTTTAAGAAATCAGTAGGTGAAGTTGCAACAGCACCAGCAATGAACAGAAATTCTTCTGATAAGGATGTATCTAGATCTAGATACAATAAGTTTGAATGTTGGTGCTGTGGCAAGAGAGGCCATTTTGCATTAGACTGCTGGTATAACACAAGTGTTATAAAGAATAAGAGTCTACCTGTTAGAAGAGGTTATGATAGCTTTATTAATGCTAACCTGAACCAAGGACCCAAGACTTACTTGGGTTCTAAGGGTAAGTAATTATGTATTGCAGGTGAATCCAAGTAACCATGCCCCTATATGGTACTTGGATAGTGGTTGTTCCAGGCACATGACTGGAATAAAGGGGCTGCTGAAGGAGTATTCATCTGTCAAAGATGGACCTAAAGTGATCTTTGGTGGATCTGAAAAAGGAGTCATCAAAGGGTTTGGTAACATTTCTTCTAACCTAATTACTATCACTCAAGTGGCTTATGTAAAAGGTTTGAAACATAATCTAATAAGCATAAGCCAGCTAAGTGATTTAGGATATGACATTTCATTTGTTAAAGATGGATGTCATATCAAGAGGTCAAGTGATCAAAAGATCATATTGACTGGGTATAGGAAGAGAAATGTATATTGTCTTAATTTTGAATGTGAGAATAAGGCTTCTCCCATCTGTCTTGTATCTGATGACAATGCTTCTCATTGTGTTAAGTGGCACAAGAGATTGGCTCATCTAAACTACAAGACAATTGGCCAACTCTTTAGCAAAGAGCTAGTGAGGAATGGACCTCAAATTAAGTGTATAAAGGAAGGGATATGCTCAGCTTGTCAAAAGGGAAAGCAGACAAAATCCTCCTTTCAAAGCCTTGAAAACAAGGATTCTGTGAGGTGCTTATACCTCTTGCATATGGATCTTTTTGGTCCTATGCCAGTTCATAGTCTAGGTAGGAAGGTCTACACTTTTGTGGTTGTAGATGACTATTCTAGATTTACATGGGTGTTCTTTCTGAGACAAAAATCTGAAACCCCAAGTGTATTACTTAATTTTGTAAAGCAAATTCAGAATGAACTGAATAGTACAGTGGTCAAAATCAGAAGTGACCATGGTACTGAGTTTCAATCTGAAAGCATAACAAACTTGTGTAAAGACTTTGGGATTTTCCAAGAGTTCTCCTCACCTAGAACACCTCAGCAAAATGGAATTACTGAAAGAAAGAATAGAACATTAATTGAAGCTGGTAGAACTCTATTGAGTGACACCTCTCTCCCAGAATATTTCTGGGCTGAGGCAGTTAACACTGCTTGTCATGTCATCAATAGGGCTTCTATCACCAAAAGCCACAGAAAGACTCCCTATGAGATTGTGAAAGGCAGAAAACCAAATCTATCCTATTTTAGGATCTTTGGTTGCAAGTGCTATATACTTAACAATGGCAAGTCATATTTGACTAAGTTTGCTGCCAAATCCCAGGATGGGATATTTGTTGGGTACAGCACAAATAGTAAGGCCTATAGAGTCTTCAACTTAACTACTCAAGTTGTTGAAGAATCTGTGCATATTGTATTTGATGAAACAAGATTAATCAATTGTGAGTTGTCTTGTAGATCAAATGACTCAACAGGTATAAGCAAGAGGATGGACAAGCTCTCCATTGCTGAAGCTTCAAAGGATGATGGAGCATTGGAAAATGAAGGCTACTGTCTAGGGGGAGTACAAGAGATAATGGAAGCTGATAAAAACCAAGAGGTTCAGCAGAATGAAGAAGCTGGAGATGCTCAACCTGAAGGGAATCTTCCTCCAGCTATAAGATATCTAAGAGATCATCCTGCTGATCAGATAATAGGTGATCCAAGACAAGGAGTGCAAAATAGAAGCAGAAATCAAAGCACAGTTTTGCATTCAAGTTTCTTGTCTCAAATGGAACCTAAGAAGTTTGAAGAAGCTATCCAAGAATAGCACTGGATTGATGCTATGCAAGAGGAGCTGAATCAATTCAGAAGGTGCAAAGTCTGGGAGCTTGTTCCTAAACCAAGAGGCCACAACATAATTGGCACTAAGTGGATCTATAGGAACAAGCTGGATGAAAGTGGGATAATAGTGAAGAATAAAGCAAGGTTAGTTGCAAAAGGATACAGGCAAGAAGAAGGGATCGACTTTGATCAAACCTTTGCTCCAGTAGCAAGGCTGGAGGCAATCAGAATGTTCCTTGCCTATGCAGCCTACCAAGACTTCAAAGTATACCAGATGGATGTGAAGTCAGCATTTCTGAATGGTGATCTTAAAGAAGAAGTATATGTAGAGCAGCCATCAGGTTTTGTAGATCCTCTTAAACCTGATTCTGTGTATAAGCTTAGGAAAGCTTTGTATGGGTTAAAACAAGCTCCAAGGGCTTGGTATGAAACCCTGTCTACCTTCCTCATTGAGAATAAATTCTCAAGAGGAAAGATAGACAAAACTCTATTCCTTAGGGAATCCAAAGGTAAGATCATCTTAGTTCAGATCTATGTTGATGATATAATATTTGGATCTACTGAAAACAACCTTTGTAAAAAGTTTGCCAAACTTATGCAAGGGAAGTTTGAGATGAGCAGTATGGGAGAACTTAAGTTCTTCTTGGGACTCCAAGTAAGACAGACTGATGATGGATTGTCCATATCCCAGTCTAAGTTCACCAAAGAATTAATTAAGAAATATGGTATGGATTCATCCTCCACCATGAGAACTCCTATGGGAACAAGTATGCCTATATGCAAAGATGAGGCAGGTAAACCTGTTGATGAATCTTTGTATAGAGGAATAGTTGGCTCACTACTATATCTCACTGCTAGTAGACCAGATATTATGTATGCTACATGTGTCTGTGCTAGGTACCAAGCCTGTCCTAAAGAATCTCATTATACTGCAGTCAAAAGGATTCTGAGATATCTTAAGGGCACACCTAATCTAGGTCTTTGGTACCCTAGGAATAGAGATTTTCAACTAACAGGCTATTCAGATGCAGATTTTGCAGGATGTAGAGAGGATAGAAAGAGTACTATAAGTACTTGTCAATTCCTGGGAGGAAGACTAATATCATGGAGTAGTAAGAAGCAGACTAGTGTGGCAATTTCCACAGCTGAGTCAGAGTATGTTGCTGCTGGAAGCTGCTGTGCACAGCTATTGTGGATGCAGCATCAGCTTAAGGATTATGGTATTCAGGTAAGTAGAACACCCCTTTTATGTGATTCTAAGAGTGTTATTTCTATTGCTAATAATCCAGTTTCTCATAGTAGAACTAAGCATATAGAAATCAAATACCATTTTCTTAGAGAACATATAGAAAAAGGAGACATCTCATTGGAATTTGTAAAAACAGATTATCAAATAGCAGATGTATTTACTAAGCCTTTAGATGAAACCAAATTCAATAAATTCAAAATTGAATTAGGTATGTTAACCATTGATTAATGTATTAACAAAATCATTAACAATGCAATTGAAGTGGTATTTAAGTAAGTTAAAGTAATAACAACATAATTAAGTGTTAAAAAAGGACACATTGAAGTAACACTTACAAGTGGTGTTGAACCAACAGAAATTGGCTAAGTAAGAATGTGTCGACACATTCAGTAATAATGTGTCGACTCAGAGAAATAATGTTGACAAGTCAGAAATATTGTGTCGACACAGAGAATATGTGTCGACACTTAAGAGTTATATTGTCGACTTAACCAAAAATGTAATGTCGACTCAACCAGGATAATGGTGTCGACACTTACAGAATATGTGTCGACACTTATCCTTAGAGTCGACACCGAATTTCTGTCTATCTACTATGTATCCAAGGTGTCGACATAACCACAAATTGGTGTCGACACATAGTAGGCTGAAGTAATGTCGAGACAATAGAAGTTTGTGTCGACACATTCCGTCTGTGTCGACACATTTAGTCTGTTTTTGGCGCCTTTTGAACTTCTTTCAACAGAAGGTATAAATAGGTCAAAAACTCTTTCTGTCGACACGCTTCCAAGGTTTTCGAGACTAAAACCCTGTGTCGACAGTCTATCTTTCTCTCTTCTCTCAAGCTTTCTCGACGAATCGATGGCGCCAAGGATTGAAGACAACATCAATGAAGGGTATGAGTTGGTGCGCCAGGCTTTTGCAGATGCGCCGCCAGATGTTCAAGGGGTTATCACCCTCCTCTCCGAGTCAGGGTTAGAATTTCTAATCTCAGAACCAACTAAAATCTGGAAGAAGGAGGTGCACGAGTTCTTTATCTCTGCATCAGTCCACTCAAATGGCCTCAAGATTAAGTCCAATGTTCAAGGGACTAAGGTGAAGATTACTCCAAGAAGTTTCAGAAAGATCTTTCAATTACAAGTAGTTGAGAATGAAGAGGAAGTTCCTAGTTCTAAGACAAGGGAAGCCCTTCAATGGTGTGGACTGGACTCGAGCATGAAGATTGGAGCTGCATTCAACAGGAAGGGTATGAATCAGCAAGGGAAGTTCTTGTCTGAAATTGTTGGGAAAGTGATCCTCTGCAAAACAGGTGGACATGATAGGATTTCTGCCTATATGTTCAGCCTTATGACCAGGATTGTTTTTACAATTCCTACTGATTGGTCAGGAGTACTCTTTGACAAGATCAAAGAAGGAATCAAGAAGCCCAACATGGCTAGAATCATGAGCTTATATCTCACTGGAGTGATTCCTGAAGTGATGCAGCAACTGCCAGGGACTAAGATCAATCATATGAGAAGGATGGATATGAGACTGTTCTCTAGGTGGGATAGGGTGCTGTCCAAGGATGTGCCTGAAGAGAGCAGGCCAGACGCCCCTGTGAAATCCCCTTCTCAAACTCAAGAAACTGAACAACAACAAGAAGACCCACTCAGGACACAGGTTGAAGAACAGCCTGACTCAACTATAGTCCAGCAAGTGTCAACACCTGCACAGATGCAGGGGGAGCCAGTTCACTCTCCTGCTCAAAATATATCTACTCCTGATCAGGTACAAGTGTAGGGGGAGCTAATGTATTTTACTATAAAAGACATTGCTCATATTCTTATTACTGCACAGGTTTAGGGGGAGCTAGTGTCCACTCCTACTCTAGATACTATAATTACTGAACGAGTACAGGAGAAGCTGTTGTCAGTACAAGTGCAAGAGGAAGCACAGTTAGACTTATCTCAAGATTTAACTGCTGCAGAAGATACAGCTCAACTGGAATTTACTCTGGAGGAGTTATTCCCTGATGCTGATACTACTACTGATAAAGTAGGAGGAGGACAAGAAATTGAGAAGTCCATAGGTATGGAAATTGATCAGGAAGCTGAAGTTGAGCCACAGGTTGAGGGGGAGCCAGTGGATGTTGAGACTGAGCAACAGGTCACTGGAACAGATACACTTCCTCCTCCTCAAGAAAGAATTCACCTAGATACTTCATCTGATACTGAAACTGAAGAAGCCAGGCTGGCCAAGAAAAGAAAACTTGTTGTATTTAAGAGAAGAAGCAAGAATTATAAGCAGGCTTTACAGACAACACCTCAACAAGTATCTTCTGCCTTTGATCATAACAAGTTTATGGTAGATCTACAGGTGAAATTGGATGAACAAAGAATGGCTGTGGAAAAGTATGTTGATGAAAATAGCAAGTCACTTCAGTTTGACTTAGCTCAGGATATAAAGTCCATCCAGTTTCAAGTCAATATACATAAGAAAGAAATGACAGATTGCTTCCAAAAGGGAGTCCATGCTGTGGTTTATCTAGCTCAACAACAGGAGGCTATTACTAAAAAGATAGATGATGTTGTCCTGAAGCAAGGCTATGTCATTACCAATCAGATCAATATGAATGCAAATCTGGAAGACTCCCACAATCAGATTCTTCTACAATTACAAAAGCATTACACTGAAATGTCTGAGGCAAGAGCTAAAGAAAAGGAAGAGTTTAATAAGAAATTTCAAGATGCCATTGCCTCAGTACAAACTGCTATCTCCACCTACCAACAGGACATATCAACCAAGCTGCAAAAGTTGAAACCATTTTTCAAAGATGGTATAAATTATCTAGAAGGACAGATAAGGTTTCAGAAGAATGATCTTAGAGATCATATGACCAGAGAAGTCATAAAGGGGGAGAGGTTATTGATTCATGCAGGCCAAGAGCACTCTAAATGGGTGACAAATAGTATAAGAGCCACCTTGGGATATCCACCCTTGTGTGATGATGATATGATGGCTGAATCAGGCATTCAAGCAGGACTACTTGAAGGCAACTAACCTGAGGTTGCCCAAGTTATTTACCCCCCTTCTGATTTTGATATTCTGGATAAGCAAGTGCAGGATATGTATAATCCTCCAAAGGAGGTGAATAATGTTGTGATTGAGAAAGTTGAGATGCCAGAGGCCTTCCTGAAAGAATAGCAAGATGCTCTATTAGCAAAGAAGAGATTTAGAGAGCAGGCTGCACTTAAGCCAGATTATGAGCAGTGGAGTCCTACTTCAAGGAACATAATACTCACTGCATGGAAGGCTGTACAAGACCAAGTTCATGAGAGAGGGAAGTGGTACAATGAGATAGAATGGCAGAAGTATGAGGCAAGACAGGAAGCTATAGTACAATTCAGAAGGAAAGCTAAGCTGGGGAGGCTGCCACCAGATGCTATGGAGCCAAGCAAGTACTTCCCAAAGCCTTTTCACTATTTTGAAAGGCAAAGGCTCAAGGAAGAAGCTCAGAAGAAAGCTGATCTAAAAGGAAAGAAGATAGCTGAAGAATCAGAAGCTCCTGTGACAGCTAAAATTCAATCTGGCAAAGGGATTATCATTAGAGAGCCTGATCAATCCTGATTGTGTTTTAGTTCCTTTATAATGTTTTGTAATGTTGTGATGTGATCATTAACTGTAAAACAATGTAATCAAACATTACCCAGTAGTAAACAAAATATTGTTTAAATCTGTGATAGATTGTTTTATCTATGATGTTTTTATTATTTTGTTTATAATTAAGTATCCCTGTGTTTTTTGTCATATATCATCATTTAGTACTGTTTATAAATGGTGTATATCATTGGCTATAAGGGTTATGACTTCTCCAAATAGGGGGAGATTGTTGGGTACATTGGAAAATGTGTACCTGATTTGAAGAAGCCCAACCTAGCTCAATGATATACATCAAGGTGTATTTGATGTTGTTTTGAGTTGACATGTGTAGGTGAAGAATTGATAAAGTATGCAGAAAAATTCTAAGTCCAAGTGTCGACACAGAGAAGGATGTGTCGACACATAGAAGAAATTAGTCGACACAACACTGGGAAGCAGTGTCGACACATAGCAGTTAGTCTACAACTACACTGGGAAAAAGTGTCGACACAGAGGAAGTATGTCGACACATAGCAGTTAGTCTACAACAATACTGGGAAGCAGTGTCGACACAGAAGAAGTAAGTCGACACAACACTGGGAATTTGTGTCGACACAGAAGAAAAGCGTCGACCTCAACATTGGGAAAATGTGTCGACACAGAAGAATATAGTCGACCTCATGTTTGTCTACACCAGCAGAATGTGTCGACACATTGTGATTGAGTCGACACATTATAGCAGAGTTAAAAGAAGACTGTGTCGACACCTGAAGGCTAAGTCGACACTTGCTAAGTTATGATTCTACAACAACTGTGTCGACACACAGGACTTGTGTCGACACACTGAAGAGTCAAGACCAAGTTATTTTCAGAAGAAGCTGTGTCGACTCAAAGGCAACTTAGTCGACATCACTGAAGACTGTGTCGACACCAAAGTCAATTGTGTCGAAACAGATAGACAGATGGTCTCGACACTTTCTGACAGACTGTCTCGGCAACTTGTGGTTCAAGACTAAGGCACAGGACTTGTTTGAAGACTTGACAGCTGTGGGTTGCCACCGGTTAACTGAAGCTGTCAAACTTGTCAGAAAACGGTTAGAAACCGGATCAGCCGGTTACCATGAAGAAAGTCTATAAATAGACAGATTCAGAAGGAGGAAAGAGAACTTTTGAAAATATTGATGAGAATCAAAAAGTTGAGAAGGATTACAATCCAATTCATTTCAAGAAAGTGCTAGGCACTTAAGAAGATCTTCTCCAGAAGATCTAAGAAGACTATCTAAGGATAGATCAAAGAAGAGTTCTAATCAGAATTCAGAAGAATCATTCAAAGTGCTGGATAGAGAGAGATCAAGCCAGAATTTGAAGAAGAAGAAAGAAACCACCAGTGGATTCTCAAGAAGCTGTTTGGAAATCAACTCAGCTAAGTTCATATTCAAGAAGCTTTGAAGAAAGCTCAGATACAGTTGATTTCATCAGCTGATCAAGAATTGTCTTGGCCTTTTCTCTCTCAATTTAGGCAAGATAGTTAAATAATATTTTCTATATTTCTGTAGGATTTGTTTACACAGATCTGAGTTGTAAGCCTGTGTTATAAAGGCTGAGTGTAGGAGTGTTGAACTCTGAGTGGTAGGGTTGTTTGCCTGAGTGTAGGAGAAGGGTCTTCTCTGAGTTGTAGGCCTTGGGGCAAGGCTGAGGTAGGGCTGTTGTGCCTGAGTTGTAGGAACCAGTTGGGTTCTGAGTTGTAGGATCTGTTGATCTGAGATTAGTGGAAGTTTGGCCGAATCTAGCATACTGCTAGATAGGTGAAGGGGGAAAGTGGATGTACCCAGACCTTGGGGAACCACTATAAAATATTGTGCAATCTGTGATGTTTTATTTTTTGTGATTGCTGTGATTATTGTGTTAGCCATTAAATTGAATTCTGCCTAGAAGTTTTTATAAAGAAGTAGAACCTATTCACCCCCCCCCCCCCTCTAGGTGTTTAGGCTGTCTTGAAAGTTAAACTATCAAAGAAGCTGATCAAGAAACCTTTTATCCCTTCTCTCTCAATAAGGGTAAGAGTCCATCTAAAACACTTATCAAATTTTATAGGATCTTTTCAAAGATCTGAGTTATAAGCTTATATTATAAAGGCTGAGTGTAGGAGATATAGATCTTTGAGTGGTAGGGCTTTTGAGCCTGAGTATAGGAGAAATTATTCTCTGAGTTGTAGGCCTTGTGGGAAGGCTGAGGTAGGGTTGTTAGCCTGAGCTATAGGAGTGTGGTTACACTCTGAGTTGTTGGAACCTTATAGGGTTCTGAGTTGTAGGAACCTTTCAGGGTTCTGAGCTATAATATCTGTGGATCTGAGAAGAAGGAAGAAGTTAGGCCGAATCTAACACGTTGTTGGATAGGTGAAGGGGGAAAGTGGATGTACCCAGACTTTGGGGAACCACTATAAACCTATGTGTAATCTGTGACGTATGTGTGATTGTGAATTCTGTGTTGTGATTGCTGTAGAATAAGTTAGATTCTATTTTAAGAACTGAAATATTAATCTGCCTTAAGTAAAAAAGAAAAGAACTTATTCACCCCCCCCCCTCTAGGTGTTTTGGTTGTCTTGAAATCAATTCTATCAGATATCTTGGACCCAATCAGCAATTGCCTTCTTTTCAGAGTGCAAGCTCCTGATAGCTTCAGATATACCCAAGTATGGTGTGCCGTCAGACTTTCCTTTAGTCTGATTGTGAACTGGCAGACTTTGAGAATGGGCTGCAGCCTTATTTTTGAGTTTTGGGGCTGGTACACCAAACACAAATGGTTCAGGATGGGCCATTTGGATTTATTCATTGGCTGCCTTGTAGGCACTAATACCCTTGTCATTCCTCCATACTCCCAGTGACCATACATGCTCTCATGGTCATACCTGTTAGATGGTAGCACCACTTTTCTGAAAGGAACAAGAGGCTTGGAGGCTAGTTGCTGCACTGGAGCTTTGCCCTTCCTTTTGGAATAGGAAGCTTTAGTTCTCCCTTTGAAGCTTAACCCCTTCTTACCCTTTTGGGGGGAGAAGGTATAAATCAAAGGCAATACTGAACATGGCTTTGAGAACTTAGCCACTAGCTCCTTCTCCTTTTGGAGTTTACCTTCAAGATTCCAAATGTGATCATTTTTGATGTTGATTGTGCCCATCTGAATAACAGTGATGTTTTTCATCTTACTGACTTCTTTTATCTTAAGTTTCAGCTTGTTTGCTGAGTCTGAAATAGCCAGTTTCAGAGAGGCAATCTCCTCAGCCTGTTTTTTGGCTAGGAGTTTGCTTCTCTTCAGTGCATGTAGGAGTTTACCATAATCATCAATCAATTGATTGACATCTCTTTCAGATTCAGAACCATCTTCATCTCTTGATGCAGATGCTTCTAATTCTGGACTAGTTACATAATCTGACACAGAAGGTGTAGAATATACCTTACTAGGGCCAGGCTGCTCCTAGCTGGGTTGTTCCTCAGTCAAAGCCATCAGCCCAAGGCAATGGCTGACTTCTTCTCCTTCTTCAGATCTGGCAGCATCATCAGCTTCTCCAATGATTGCAGCCAGCATCTCTAAGAAGTGTGCTTCTACAGATTCTTCTTCAGCAGTAAATAGCCCAATGTAGGCTTCAGCTTCATCTACCTCTTCTGACTCTGATGATGAGGAGTTAGTCCAGCTCTTTTGCTTCTTTGCAATAAGGTACTTCTCCTTCTTTACCTTCTGCTTATTTTCTGTCTTTCCACCAGCATCCTTTCTTTTGACAGGGAAGTCAGCTATGACATGCCCTGGCTTGCTGCAATAATAACACACCACTTTAGAAGAAGTATATTTACTTGGTTTAGAGCCATACATGTCCTCTTTAGAGGATTTCTTATTGCCCTTGTAGTAAACTTCCTTGGGATAAGAAGAAGAGGATGGTCTGCTTCTCCAGTGCTTCTTCTTCATAAATTTCTGAAATTGCCTAGAGAAGACAGCAAAGTCTTCATTTGAAATGTTGCAGTCTAATGTGCTGATTTCTGAGCTTTTTGACTCAGAATCAACAACTCTCCTTGGTGGAGAAGGAATCTTTCTCCTTCTCTTCCTTGTGGCTTCAGCTTTGAAGTCCACTGACTTATCTTTGACTGTAGGCTTGCTGATTTTCTCCTCCTCCTTTCTAGCAGTCAGTTGCATTTCATAAGACAGCAGCTTTCCAAACAGGGTTGGTGGTGGAGTGTTTGGAAGTCTGGCCACTTCTCTGATGGCACAAATTTTTGTGTCCCAGTCTTTAGTTAAAGACCTGAGGAACTTGCCATTCAATTCATAAGTGCTGAAAACTCTGTCATATGTCATCAGTTCATTCACAATTCTGAAAAACTTCTCATAGCACTCAACAATGCCATCTGACTTGTCCTGTTTGAAGCTTTCATACTCTTGATTGAGCATGGACTTCCTGTCCTCCATCACTTCTTCAGTCCCCTCCATGTATATAAAAAGTGTGTCCCACATCTCCTTAGATGTCTTGGAGTGGACTAGGTTTTGGAAGATTGAGTCATCTATGGCACTAAAACTAATGTTTTGTGTCATCTTATCCAATGTAGCTAAGATGATTTCATCTTTACTCATCTCAGAATAAAGCTTTGGAGTCTTCATATTTGCATCAAGGACTGATGTCTTCATTGGGACGAAGGGTCCTTCCTGTACTATAATGTATATCCTAGGATCAGATGCTTCCATGAAAAGTCTGACTCTTTCCTTCCATATACCAAAGGTCTCCTTCCTGCAAAGAGGAAGTTTCATGGATCCAAGTTTTTTATGATTCTCATTTGAACCCATTTTGGCCTTCTGATAGTTTCCCCTGGAGATCAACTCAGATTATTAAGTCAAACTTGAGGAACCTCCCTCTGATACCATTTGAAAGTCTTGCATCACCAAATCATTGTTGATGCAAGACTTTCATCCATGATGGGCCATTTGGATTTCCTCATGGGGAGCCTTAAAGACACTCAAGCCCCTGCCCTTCCTTCCATCATAACTATGAGAAATTTTATTCACACTACATGATCTTTCATTCAACCAATGACCATATATACTTTCATGGTCAAACTTGCTGGATGGTAACAAAACTTTCTCAAAAGAGATATTAAGCTGAATTGGAGACTTGCCCTTACTCCTATTCCTTCTTCTAGTATTCCTCTCAATGTACCCCAGTCCCTTCTTATCAGTTTGGGTGGTGAATTTTGAAACAAAAAATTCGGTCTCTGTGGAATTCACCCTTGGGGAAGGGGTGATCGCACACCTACTTCTCTCATGCAAGCCAAATAACAAAGGAAAAGAAAAGGGAACTAACCCAAGGGATCGGCATGGAGATCCCACCACACACTCGGAAGATCTTAGAGTGCTTCCCCTCCTTAGCCAAAAGCCGAGCTAAGGCAACCTTAAAAAGCACTAGAAGACTGGGAGAAGTGAGCATGCCTTCTGAGGTACCCCTTGGGTCCTATTTATAGATTTCTGAAAACAGCCTGCAAATAGCTAACCTCCGCTGTTCCAAACAGTTATGTGCAACCCAACTGGGTCTGCCAATAACGTAACTCCTCTGTTTTAACTGGCTATGGGCAGACCAGTGAGGGCAAAATGGTAAAAAAAACATCATAGAACTGGACGAGTGGCCATCTGAAGCCTCCACTCACCTGGAGCGGCAAGTGCTCGATGGAGCTGGCACTCGCCGCCTCCCTTTAGGTTTGTGCGAATACGGGCCCGGCTTGCCCTGCTCGACTGTCGCTTATCGAGTAGCCTGGGGCAAGTGCAAGCCCTCCAACTCTACTCGCACCCCCCCCTGATGAGTCCACCTTACCTGGGCGAGTCGGGGGCTTCCGAGCTCTGGCCCCATTGGGTGCTCGTCCGGGACTTGGACTGCTTGGTTCGGCTGGCTGGCTCCTAGTGACCCCACTTGCCGGATACGGGATTGTACAGTGAAGGCATCAATAAGTGGCAATACATATTTAGGTTTGGAGTATTGAGCCACTAGCCTCCTCTCTTTGAGGAGCTAATCTTCAAGATCCATAATGATCTTGTTCTTATGGCTGATAGTCCCAATTTGGATGATTGAGATATTCTTCAGCTGGCTGACTTCCCTCCTCATCTGATCAAGTAAGAGTGCTGAGTCAGACTGCTGGGAAGAAGCTAGCTGTAGGGAGACAATCTCCTTGGCTTGTCTTTTGACAAGCAACATGCTCTTCTTTAAAGCTTCCAAGATTAACCCATACTTGTCAATCAATTGATTGAATTCTTCCTATGATTCGGAGCCATCTTCATCCCAGGATGAAGGTGCATCAGAGTTGGGACTTGTCTCATAATCAGATTAAGAGGACGAGAAGGAATGAATTTGTACCTCATGTTGATCAGTCTGATCCTGGCTAGATTCTTCATCTATTATGGCCATAAGTACAAAACATCCACTAATATCTTCATCCACCTCATTATCATTACTGAGTGTGACAGAGGGACCTTGATTCCTATCCTTGTAGCTGGATATTCCTCATCTTCTTCAGCAGCAAACAACCCAATATAGGCTTCATCTTCTTATTCAGACTCAAAAGTTGCTGAGTCAGTTTGACTCTAGCTCTTCTCTTTCTTGGCAATGAATGTCTTTTCCTTTTTGCCATTTTGGCGGTGATTCTTTTTCTCACCTGACTCTTTTCTCTTAACTAGACAGTCAGCAATGGCATGCCCAAGTTTGCTGCAACAATAACAAACAATTTTAGAAGAACTATATTTGATGGGTTTGGAGTCATACATGTCTCCATTGGAGAACTTCTCAGATTTGTGGTGATCCTTCTTGTGATGTGAAGAGGATGAAGGCCACAAATAATGTGTGAGGAGGACATACCTGTCTCAGATTTTCTAGGTTTGGAGTCATAGTTGTCTCTATTGGAGAACTTCTTCTTTAGAACTTCTTGTGATCTGATGGTGGTCGATAGATGAATATCATAGGAGAGCGGTTTTCCAAACAATGTGAGGAGGAGTTTCAGCCAGCTTGGCCACTTCTCTGATAGCACAGATCTTTGTGTCCCAGTCTCTGATTAGAGATCTTAGGAACTTATCATTTAGCTCATAATTGTTGAAGACCATCCCATAGGTCCTCAGTGCATTGACCACTGAAAACTTTTTATAGCACTCGGCTATGTTGTCCTTTTTGCTTTGTCTGAAAGCCTCATATTCCTTATTAAGAAGGGATTTTCCATCATCCCTAACCTCTTCAGTTCCCTCCATGTAGACAATCAAAGTGTCTCACATTTCCTTGGATATTTTGCAGTGGACAAGGTTCTGAAATGTTGAGTGATCAATGGCACTCACAATAATGTTTTGTGCCCTCTTGTCCATAGTTGTCAGGATGACCTCATCTTTGGTCATCTCAGTGTATTTCTTTGGGATTTGGACATTTGCATCAAGATAAGAAACTTTCATGGGGATGAAGGGTCCTTCCTGAACTGTAATGAAGATCATGGGGTCAGATGCTTCCATGAACAACCTGACTCTTTCTTTCCAAATCCCAAAACTTTCTTTCCTGTAGATTGGAAGCTTCATTGAGCCCAACTCTTTATGTCTCTCTCCTGAACCCATAAAGATAATCTATAGCTACCCTTGGAGATCTATTCAGACTGTTAAGTCCTTTTTGAACAACATCCCTCTGATACCATATGAAATTCTTTGTTTTCAAAGGTGGCTAAACACCTAGAGGGGGGGTGAATAGGTTTTTATGTCTTTTTAGACTATCTTCTTACTTTGGTGTGTTGTGACTTAGTGTTATGTTAGCTTTCAGGAATATACAATCAGCACACATATATTTATAGTGGTTCCCCAAGGTTTGGGTACATCCACTGTCCCTCCCACCTTTCTAACAATACAGATGATGCTCAGAGAAAATGATGCTCCTACAACTCAATGATCCACTGATCACCTACCTCATACTTTAGTCAAAGTCCTACAACTCAGGCTAGGAGGATAGCCATACAATCAGATCCACAGGAGGATCCTACACTCAGTGAATGAACTCACCTACAGCTCAGGCACATAGGCCTTACCTCAGATCCATAGAATGATCCTACACTCAGCCTTTATAGATCAAGCTTACAACTCAGATCAGCTAAGATCCTATAGAAGAAATGTTGTTTATGGTTGATGATTTGACTGCAGATAAATGATCTTTAAGTCTGCTTCTTCCGGAACTGAGAAGACTTAGTCCTATCTCCTTCACGGCGGCAAGAATGGATCTTCAAGGTAGTTCTGCTGGAGCTGTGAAGTAACTAAAGCTAAGGCTTGTTCTATTCCTTCTTATAACTCTGAGAGAGAACTCTTAGAACTTATTGTTGAAGATGTGTCTTCCAATAGCTAACTGTTAGAACTTTTAGACCAACATAAAGAGTAATTTCTTCAAGCTCTGTAACTAGATCGAGAGGAAGAAGATGAAGCTCAAAAACTCTTGTTTCCAAAAGTTAATTTTCTTTTCCTCAGAACTTTGAATTTGTATATCGCCATCCAACGGCTCTCTGGGCGGTATGGACCATTGGATTTGGTAGCTGCAACTTTTCCTTTTCGTATCACAGCTATACTAGAGGCAAACGACGCCTTTTGTCCTGTAGCATGACGATCATGCGTTATTTGAATTTCTGCTGACGAAAGCATGAGTCGGCGCTTCTAGACTTAGTAAATTTCATAGAGACTGTATAGGCGTTGAGTGAAGTCTTATCACTCAAAGCAAAAGTACTTGACAGAATTCTGCGACTTGAGGCGTTGAGAGCGTTGAGAGCATTAAGTAAGCCTTCCTCACTCAAACACATATAGACTTTTATAGCCTAACAGCTTAGGCGTCGAGTGAACCTTCATCACTCGACGCATCAGGACTTGGTTGATTTACACTGCATGAAGACGTCGAATGAGGCTTCTTCACTCGACGCTTTCCGACTCTGTCGGTCTTCTTGATGAGGCGCTGAGTGGCATTTCTTCACTCAACGCTTCTGTACTTAGTAGGATTATCTGTTAAGGAGACGTTGAGTGAACTTTCTTCACTCAACGTTTTTGGATTTAGACAGATTTCTTTGACAGCAACCCTGCAGCTTTTATTGCATGTTGTCCTGTCGACGCTTTTGTTTTTTGGCATTGAATGAACTATCTTCACTCAACGCTTCTGAACTTAACCAAATTTCTGGTTTGCCAACATCCTGTCATGAGTCCATCTGACTTTGTGACTTTGACAACCTATCAAATCAGTTCAACAGAGAACAACCTGCATACATTGAACTAAGAGCATGCATTAAATACATTCATGTGTATACCATTGACTTGTGGGCCTTCTTCAAATCTGGGGCATTGTGATCAATGGACCCAACACCTCTGGCCTCCCGAGCATCAGGCGGTCGGGGGGGACGAGGCGGGGCCGCCCAACTGCCGGTAGGCCTAGGGGCTCGGCCGACGCGCGAGATCCCTGCGGCGGTTGGGATCCCGCGTGTGGTGGTTGGGACCCCATGTGCGGCGGTTGGGATCCCGCGCGCAGTGGTTTTCACGCTAATCGGGCGAAGATCGCGCGCGAGGCGGTTTTGAATGTATCTCCCCACTTCGTTAGTGGGGAACAGGGAAACCACGCTTATTTACAGGACAGGATTTCTATAAATTGGAGGCGACCGCATCAATAGTGAATATAAAAAACAAGGCAAAATAATAAGAAAATAAGGAAAAACTTGAAAACAAGTATTGCTACAGAAACGAGTTAAGTACCAAATCAGTAATAAAGCCTACTATAACATGTAAATGACCAAAGGAAAAGTAAAATGATAAATTTTTTGCTGTGTAGGCTAGTGGTATGTGATATCGCCAAGCAGTGTATCGTTAAGACAGTGTTACAGATAGACTAAATATTTTTGCAGATTAGAACTACATGTAGAGTCAAACAATCATAATTTAAGACAAGTGCAACAATGTTCTAATCCATTGTAGTGATATGCATCATCACGTTTAAAGCAAACTTATTTGACAAAATGACAATAAAATTTACTTACAAATTTGCATACGTATTAGTTATGTGATCATTAGACATGAATATCACCATACAGCAAAATATGATCATACAAACTAATCAAACCTTAATGCAACTAAGAGTTACAAGGCATGGTAAAAACTATTTTTATAGTATTGGTTTTCACGAAATAAATACCTTTTTATAAAAAAAATTATTTATCAAAAGCAAGTATGAAAACCAAAATAAAACAATCAAAATATAAAATTAAAACATGAAAAACATCTATAGCAAAGAAAGACAAATAAGTAAAGCAAATAAAACAGTCTTGAAAGCTCAAAAGGAAAATAAGAAAACAAATTCAAAAATGTGAAAAGAAAGATAAAATTTCTAACTCCAATAAGAATGACTTATAACACATGAGTTAGGACGATGCATGCTAAAGATAAAATATACTTGATGGAATAAGACCCAACAAAAATACACATGCAAAGTAGATAATCTCAAAATCATTAAGCAAAGTACACTTATAGACTCAAGAATATACACATTATTCTTTAAAAATATGGTGCATATATTTAGTAATGGTTATATTCCGTAGATCAATACTTTGAGAATAAGAAAAAGATTCATCAAAATTTTCCAGGCAGGATAATGAACACCAGTGAATAAAGAAGATACATCTGAGTTTGTAAGATTTTATGCAACCCAAGATGCTTAATTGCAATGTCAAAAAGAGTAATATCTCCTTAAAATCATCCTGAGAGATGACCATGAAAGTTGTAGGCAATTATAAGTGGCCTTCGTTTAAGCTTAATACTTTTGGTAGT
Source organism: Platanthera zijinensis (assembly GCA_039513925.1). Classification (NCBI taxonomy): domain Eukaryota; kingdom Viridiplantae; phylum Streptophyta; class Magnoliopsida; order Asparagales; family Orchidaceae; genus Platanthera; species Platanthera zijinensis. The sequence goes on along the minus strand of CM077084.1, from coordinate 136,764,328 downwards.
GGTTAAAAAAATATTTGTATTTTCAGCTTAATACCTTCGTTTAAGCTCAAAACACAGGACAAACACCATTTCTTGAAATTTCAAACAGCTGGGCTTTATCCACGTTCAAGCAGTAAGAGATGAAGATGCAATAAGAATTATCATCAATTTTGATTGAAAAGAAAAAGAAGATGCCAAAATAGCTAGGATTTCAATATTTAAGATATTAAATTTTCTAGGGCATGAAGGATTCACCGAGTTTTGAGATGCCTGAACTTATGTAACTTTTCATGTACTTGATTGGGATCAAATCTCAAGCAATGAGTTGCCATGTTGGGATTTTTTTACGATAAAACCAGCAGTAAGAAATCATTAAAAAGACGGATTTTTATTGATTATCATGTCTACTCAAATTTATGATCATAAACTATCATGCTATGATCATAAACTAAACCAGCTTGGACGCAAAAATACAATACCAGCATAAATTTGACACCTTTGGCTTATCACCCTCTTTGCCGATCGGCTAAGTTTCTTTGGGCCCTCTTGGGTTGTTTGCCTATCGGCTCATCAACATAAAGTGGCTTTCATCGCTATTGCGACTTAGCTCTACACTCATTTGCCTATCAGCTCAAAGCCAGACCTCTTTGTCACTATCGCGACTCACGCAGTACTCTTCGCCTGTCAACTCAGTGGCAGGCTTGCTCATATATAGTTTTCTCTCTATCAACCAAAGGTTCTAATGAACTCAAAAAAATTCATATTCTTCAAAAGATTTCAAAAACATTATAAAGATGAATCTATCAAAGTAGTAGATGTCGAGATTATGTCGGTTTGAGTTTGAAATGTCATACGTCGAATTGTGAAAGAGAAATGAGGATATTTTACAATATTCGATTTTAACATTTAAATAAATTTATTCATAAATATAAACAAATTTGTAAATAAATGCAATTACATACAATGTATTTTTATAAATTATACAATAAGCATATACACACATAATATATGTTTATAAATTATACAATAAACATATATACGCATAACATATGCTTACAAATTACACAAAAAATATGAACAGCAGTAAACGACATAAAGAGCATCAAATCAGAGTGAGATGAAAAAGAAATCAAATCTTAGCTTAAAGAAATAAACAAAAATTATCACAAAATAAAATATTATCTCTCAAACGCTTAAAAGAAATAAAATATATATACTTTTAGTACTCGTCATATATCGTCCGTGAGATATCGCCCGATATATCGGGATTTAAAGACCGATATATCGGGAATATTTTAAAAACTATATTTTTGCTTAAAATATCGATGTCATATTGCTTTCTGCTTGAAACTTTTATATCGGTCGACATGTTGTAGATGTCAGCAGACATATACAACATTGTAAGCTATCATAATAAACCAACAAATCCTAACCCTAATCCGAGTTTAGAGTTGATGATGAAAGGACTCTAAGATCAGCAACCCACTATTTCTAAATATCAAGAAGTGCCATGGATAATCGAGCAAGCAAAAAAAGAATGATAGAAACACAAATCTGTGTACAAGGAAGGCCCGGTTTGCCGGATCGCAGCCAAGAATCTTGATAAATTCACAGTTTTTCATAAATTTGTACGCACAGGTCGGCGAAATGCCTGACCATGGCCCTGCCAAAATGCGAGGAGGCGGTGGCAGGGTTCCACCGATTTGCTGAGCGCACAATTGGGGCCTAAGAAATTACACTTCAACTAAAAGTCAGGCTATTCACCAGCGGTGACAAATCATTCACAATGGAAAATATATTTACTAGGGAGCATGTTTCAAATAGATTATGATAGAAGATATCTCAGCATGAATAATCCACAACGTTTCCGTTTGGTACCGTGGTGGCGGTCATGAACATGAGGTTAAATTGTCATTCGTTAACGCCCACCTAAGGAACTTCATCAACTTTTATGTTCAAACAGATCATGTTTGTTACGTGATTCTTAACAAATGACGGTTTAACTCATGTGTTTACGACCGTCACCACCGTGCCAAACGGAGCCTAAATCTGCGGTCACAAAGAAGAGCGAAAGGCAGAAAAGCGCATCCTCATATTTCGCTAGTTTCACTGATGGTTTACAGAAATAAACAGCCATGGAAATCACAGCTGTATCGATTTCTTCTTCAAGATATTTACAACTTGCTATGTGGAAAAACTCTAGCTGCTGAGAACATGGAAGGGCAGCCGTTACATGAAACCTTGAAACACATGGGCAAACAGGTATAAAAGCTTCAGTGATTTCAGAACAAACCTGCAGTATTTGATTAGAAATCTACAGTATAGCCGTAAATCCTGAACTTGAGTAGGAAAAAAATGAGCACCTTATGACCAATTACTAACTAATCAAATGCCTCCAGCTCCAGCGAACTCGCTTATGGAACTATTTTTCCTGCTGAAACAGTTGACCGGAATTTTCTCAAATCAGTGCAGAGCAAACTTTAACCTCATAGAACAACAATACCTCAAATTAGACTGGTTGATATGCTTATTGGATGAGATCTCTGACTACGGCACCTTCTCGTCGTTCTACCCCAGCCGATCATATCATGTCGGTCAACTTCAAATTCGGGATTATCGATGTCATCAGCCACAGAAAATGAGGATGGAGGATTGATCTGGACTATGGGGATGGCGGCCGAGTCATTTATCCGCCGCCGTTTCTGGTTGGCACGAAGTTGTGCTCCAATCCGACGAGCTTTTCGTCTCCCTGTCCCCACTTGCCAAGACAATCCAGATGCTTTCATCGATTCCCCGATGGCCCGGAGGTCTTCGATAGTCTCTCGTCTCGATAATGTTGCGAGTGAAGGGAGAATGTCCTTCTGGAAATCCTTTCTCTGCCTTCTCTTTCTCCCTTGGGCTCTCCGAGGCTTTGCTAGGAGGATTGAGGCCTTGCTCCACTTATCCAACTCTGTGTTTTCTACTTCCCTAGTCCTGCACCATAATTTCTCCGGTGCCATCTCTTCGAGTTGCAGAGTCATTAGCTCAAAAAAGTCGAATCTGTCACATAGAGGTTCATTCGATCTTATGATGTTTTGATTTGATAAAATCATTTCGGCAAACAAATACAAGGACGAGCCATGGATGATATCCTTGTGCTTAAATTTATCAAATGATAGCCTGACTATGTTCTCAGCCGCCTCCCTGATAAGCATCTCATGGGAGCACAATTCTTCCTGCAATCTCATGGAAGTGATGTTGTTGACTGGCTCTTCCAGATCAATAAAGGTTACAATTCCCGGAACTGGAATTGGATCCAAATGATTTGATGGAAATTCCTCTTGAACTTTTGTTGAATTATCGGAGGAATCTGGATCATCCGTAATCAGAAACACGGAATTCAGATCGATGTAATTCCGAGAGTTCCTTATGTTATTTTCCACGGAGGTTGACTTTTCGGAGCTGCGCTTTTTGATGTCATAAGACATGTCGACACATCTTAACTTATCAGTTACTAGGTTTTCTTCATTGGAAGAAGATGCTAAATTGTGCTCAAAATTAGAGTCAATAAACTTTGCAGTACTCAAACTGCCAGATAGTGGATTGATCTTTATTTCGCTCTCCCTTTTCTGCAATGATAATGAAAAAACTTCCAAGTCGCATGAAAGAAGACTCTTATCATTTTCAATTTTCACATCATAAGCTCGATCAATATTTTTGGATAATATATCCAAATGGGAGGGAAGCCTACTTGGTTCTTCAGATTTTCCATAGATGCTACTTGCTACCTTATTCTGCTGAGCATTTAGTCGATTTTGGGTCCCAGAAAAGGAAATTTCTGCATCTTCATTGAGGTTTTTATTCATGAATGGAAATTTTAGCTTCTGCGAATCATGTAATGTAGAATGAGATCGAAAGAGGAACCCATTATTTAAGTCATTGGCATGAAACAAAGAATTATCTTCAAATCTAACAGGTGAACGCAAATCGCTACCAACCTGCATATTTCCTGAAGCAGCATTATGATCATCGGTGGAAGTGCCAGAAATAAGGAAGTTTTTCAGTTTAGTAGTACTTGGAGTTGCTGGAAATTGCAAAGAATCTTGGTTTTCATCACCTGACAATTTCATCCAAGTTGGACCCAGGGGCAAGGAGGTAACACTGCTATCCAAATTAAGAGAAGTTGAAAAAGAGTTGGGCACTATGGAAGGAAGCTTTCCTAAATCTGAGTGTCTGATTTGAAAACCGCCTTTTTCATGCATAAATCGTGTTGAAGCTACATTATGATCAGTTGAAACTATGCCACTCGCCTCATTAACATTCAGCTTTATTGGTTCACATAACATCGAGAATTTACCTTTATGTGAAATTGGGTCAGATTTCCCTGCGAAATAAAGAAAAAAGATGTTTTGCATGGAAATTTATCTTCAGAGAGAAAAAATTATCTACCAGCTGTAAAAGATAATCTAACTGCAATTAAATACCTCCATGATCAGATTAAACATTCTAACATCAAAGGACGGAGTTTCCTAATGGATCCGCACTATGCAATTACCAATGAAAAGGATGATTTATTTTCAACACAATGGAAAAATAGAAGTTCTACAATTTTATACAATTATAATTCATAGATGAATTTTACTATTGGAGAATCCACATCTCAGATGGATTTTCCAATCACAAAGTTGATCACGGACCACAATTAATACTAATGATTACCCACGTAAATCAGGACAAGGCATTTTAAGGGCATTTACAGTAAAATCCCTTTCTTTTTTGCATCACAAATAATAAGTAGACAGTTGTATCGAAATTAGTCCAGTGAAAATTGACCAAGCATTAATCCAATCAGAGGGATAGTTAGCATTCCTCCTGTGACTAACCTTAATCAACTTTTGGAGATTATTTGATAACTTCGGATACTTGTCGTGATGGATTTGTAACGAATGGCTCCTCATAGACAACTTGTGGCGGACGACTTGCCATGAGCGACTTCTCATCTCTAAGATGTGGATCTAGCTAGGTCGTCCTAAATGATTTAGCTAAAATCAATAGTGGTCTGTCTGACCCACTTTGACAACTTTCTTGACAAGCCAGAGCAAGGTAGATATGGGTAATATATACACAACTATAAATTCCATTCTGATGTTCTCAGCCTTGCCAGTACTCTTGTTGAGAGGAGGTTTTACAATTTATGTTATCCACTAGAAAGCTCCTGATGAGGATCAACCACTTCACTCAGAGCACGAGTATCGAGAACCACTTAAGGACGATGCTTATTATCGACAATTATGGGATCCTCGTCTAGACAATCAAAGGCACTCATCACGTTCAACGTCATTTTCCATATGTTGTATGTATTTGACTTATTGTTTTAAAAGTGATATTTTGGGAATCATGTTAAATGCCCCAAATGGGTGATCATAGACATCAAATTCATTTAAACTAATCCATTTTCTATTCACACTCACGAATTACTAGGTCTTTGCATCAAAAGTTTGGTTTCTTGCGAAGCCTCCTGGGCACATGCGCAGGTGCTAAAGTTTGTCATGTTCATTTCTGGAGGTGCTGAAGCCTCCAGCAGCTGTCGCCTTAGCTCCATTTGCCTTCAGACACTGCTGCAATAGCCTTCCTTGAGCCCACGTGCATCCCCCTCTCTAGCCATCGGTTCTCCCGGACATAAGTGCAGACCTCGCCAACAGCTCTGTTTTCTCCAAGCACCACCAACCACTCGAACTCTTTCCCCAACCCCATAACAAGCCCTAACACTGTCACTTACCCCCATTTCCCCTTCACAGTTCCCACTCAACAGTGCTTCCTTCCCCAGCCCCACCAAGGCACAACCCCCTGCTGATCCGCATTTCCCTTCTCAGCTCCCACTGGACAACTTCTCTTGCTGAGCCGTCGCAAGTTCAATGTTGCCCTTCTTGTCTCCATCCTATCACTAGAGCCCACTTTCTCATCCTTGGATCACTTTTGACTATCATTCCTCCCAGCCATAGTACTTGATAAGTTCTAATTCTAGTTCCAGGTTCCTTGGAATTGTCCGGATATGTCCTTATGTCTAATGATAAATAGCTCTCACTGTTTTGCAAAATTTCCTTCAGTACACAAGTAATTATATGCTTGAAATTTAATTTACTACCACGTTCAATCATGTGCAATTGTTATCTGTTAGTCTTATCAGAATTATTTGTAATCTGGTTAATTTAATTAATTGTGCATCAGAATCTTGGATGTTGAAAATTTAAGTGCAGCATCAGTTGTTATCCTATTCTTTAATTGCACGTTTCCTTGCACTTACATTTAATTAGGACAGCATGGAATCCTATAGCCTTATCCTTCGTCAAATTTGACATCAAAGCCCAAGATATACAGCTTTGTGTATGCTATATAGTCGTAAGGTTTATCAGTTCTTATGGAGGCCCTAGTAACCATAATGCCCAACAATGAGTTCTACCACAGTGATATAGCCTAATCCTTATTAGGAAAAACCCTAATGATTTAACTTAACAAATTATATTTTAAGTGATTTTACATCCTAGGCTTATTACCCATATTGTATAGAGAGCGTAATATAGTCTTAGAAGTCCTAAGATCTCATTAGAGTCTAAGACATGAGATAGACATACTGAATTCTAGAGGAAAGTTAAGAAAAGCTAACATGCATCGACTAGAAGTCGACGCAACATCGACTTGATATCGACATTACTTTGACTGGAAGTTAGAGCAACATAATAAGAACAGTCGACGCTACTTCAAGGTGCATATCAATGTATACTTCAACATGTTATCGACGTAACGTCGACTATAATGTTAGGTCGACAGATATTCAGTATGAAGCAAGATTTCGACGCAACTACTATATGAAGTTGACGATGCGTCAAATAGATTTCGAAACGGAAGTATTTGAGAATTATTTTAGGCTTATTCAAGAAAGATCTAATGAAAAAAATGAATCTTGGAGACGGTAATAATAAGGAAACGATTATCTGTCATATATATATATATATATATATATGGATAAAATGTATATACGCGTAACGCGTATATACAATTTACCCGCGCACAGACAAAACGGTGGCGTTTCACATCGGGGCGGCCGGTGGCCGGCGAGCCCGCAGCCGCCGGCCTCCCCGATGTGAAAAACTTTGCAATAGCGGCGGCTCCGCGCACATACAAAACGGTGGCGCTTCACATCAAGGCGGGCGGCGGCTGCAGGCTCGCCGGCCGCCCTGGGCTCGTCGGCGTTCACGCCGACGAGCCCAGGGAGGCCGGATGCCGGCGAGCCCACAGCCGCCGGCCGCCCCGATGCTAAAAAATTTTACAACAACGGGGGCGGCCGGCGACTGCGGGCCCCGGCCACCACCCGCACTGGGCTCGTCGGCGTCAACGCCGACGAGCCCAGGGCGGCCAGTGGCCGGGGAGCCCGCAGCCGCCGGCCGCCCCGCTGCAAATTTTTTTCAAACAGAACCGGCGGCGGTGTCGGTGCTGTCTGCAATTTTTTTTAGCATGGGGCGGCCGGCGAGCCCGCCGCCGCCGGACGCCCCATGCTAAAAAAAATTTGCTTCGGCATTGTTTTTGTTAACCGTTGGATTTAATCCATCCAACGGTTATTAAGGTAGCGCGGACTTTTTGGAAATACGCGTTGCGCGTATTTTCAGCACACCGTGTATATATATATATATATGCCTACATAGTTGGAAAGAGATGAACAGAGGCAGAGAGATCATACACAAACACATAAAGTGTTTTTAACAATGAATCGACGGAGATGAATTTGAAGGTGATCATTCAATTCTTGATGAACATTTTTCTTCGAGGATTGAGTCGATCAAGTGTTTGAATCAGATTAAAGAGCCTATTCTTCATTTTCTCCATGGCTCTCAAAAGGATACAACAGATTCAGTGAAATAAAAGAAGAAATCATTTAGATCAAAGGGCAAATAATCTTTGAATCTTCTCAATCAAGGATTCATCAAAGATCAAGGATCCAATTCAATAAATGCCTAATAGTCCTCAGATTTGCTGAGAGGATTCATCAAAAAGATCAATTCTTCTATATTTTTATTCTCAATTCTCTTTTATTTCTCTTTTACAGATTGAGAAAATAGTTTTTAGAATCCCTCTTCAAAGGATTCAGATTGTGATTCTAAAAGTCTCCTACTCTCCTTGTTAAAAAACTCAGATTGTATTGGTTCAAGATCTTCTTATCAAAAGATCTAGAGATTGGTTCTAAGAGTCTCCATATGAAAAGACTCAGGCATTAAGATAGTGAATTCCTACCAATGTGGTAGAAGAGTGGACGTGCCCAGATTTTGGGGAACCATTATAATTTTATGTCTTCTGTGATTGTTCATTTTCTGTGTTTATTATTTTGTTTATGCTATAATATAGATATATATATATATATATATATATATTGCTATATTTAAAATTCCTGGTCAGAAATCTGTGTGTGTATGCAAATTCCGTGAAAATTTATAATTAATATAAGGATAAGTTTTAATCTTTATTCACCCCCTCCCCCTAGAGAATAATCAGAAGATTTATTCAACTGTTCATTCTTTCAATTGGTATCAGAGGGAGGTTGATCAATAAAAAGGTTAACACCTTGATTATAAAGATCTGAATAGTTGTAAAGTCACACTAATATATATAAACCTAATTTCAAAATATCATCTAATACTTTAAAAGGATTTGCATGCCTCCAGTATATAATCTTGAAAAGTTTGCACTCTGGAAGACCAGAATTAAATTATACATAAATTCTATTGATGAAAGTATATTTGCTTTTATTTGACAGGATCACCTATGGCATATACGAAAGATGCAGATGGCAATATCACCTCAGAACCTGTGCCTAGATCTAAATGGACAGAAGAGGGGAAAAATGAAGGATTGGGATGCAAAGGCCATGAACATCCTAGTCTCAACAATGTCTGATGATATATTCCAGAAGATGGTTGAATGTCAGTCGGCAAAAGAAATTTGGGCATCTTTATCAAAGATTGTTGATAGAAGTTCAGATGAGAGAAATGATAGAAGATCTCTTCTCATACCTCAATATGAAAATTTTCAAAAGAAAGCTGAGGAATCTGTGCATGGGATGTATGACAGGTTCAACATTATTATTAATGAAGTCAAAGGGACAAGGAAATCTCGATCACAGAGATCAATGATAAATTACTCATGTGATTCCCAAGTACATGAGATTAAAGAACCTGGGCTATTAGAGAGTCTAGATGCCACAAAAAAATTACTACTGATGTCCTGTTAGGCAAACTCAAGTTCTATGAACTTCTCTTAAAGAGTAGGGTTGAGTCAGAAGTAAAGGACAATGTCACAATCCCTAGAGACAAGTCCATTGCATTTAAAGCTACTGATGGAGAACCCTCAATTTCGGAACAAGAAATGTTCAATCTCTTAGCCAAGAGATTCAGAAGGTGCATCTAAGGCAAAAGATTCCAGAAGGAGAGACAGGAGTCTGAATAATATTAAGTTTAACAAAACACCAAATAAAGAGATAATTTGTTTTGCTTGCAGAAAGCCTGATCCTATAACACCTGATTGTCCTGAAGAATAGAAGGACAAATCCAATAGAAATGATCAGAAAATGAAATTCCTTAAGAAAAGAGATAAGAAGAAAGATAAAAGTTTCATTGTTGAAACCCAGAGTGATACAAGTTCATAATCAAGCTCTTCATCATGTAGTGAAGAAGAAGCATGTTTGATGACTTTTAAAGTATTCTCAGAAGATGAAGAAGATCAGGTATGCTATTTTGATAGCATATATTTTTTTAGATGTATTTAAGGAGTGTTCTAAAGATTTTTGGAAAGACCGATTATTAGCAGAAAAATAAATAAAACTGAGAAGAAAAATTGAACTAATCAAGGGATGTCAACTCCTTGATCAGTTATATAGCTCATGGCAAGAGAATTTGTACGTAATTGATTATATGGCTTGATTCAACGAATTAGTAGTAAGGAACGGCATTTTGGAAGGATCGCATTGCGATTTCTTCCTGACTGCCTTAGGGTCTGTACTGTGGTACGAATGAAGTTGACAGCCACCTCTTAAAATCTATGAGTAAAAATTTTAGTGTCTTTCCAGTACAAACATTATCTGAGATTCATAGGACTGAGGCGGGTTAAGCCCGCAACCTAACCATCAAATCATTAGGAATCCTCCCTAACTCAGAATACTGATACTCCAAATGGTATTTCCACGTACATGAAAGACAAGACCCCAAACATCGGACCATCTCTTCCTAATGGGATTTAATGATTTATGGGTCAAGGTAGAGGATGATGTAGGGGTAGGCTACTGGTGGACAAAACCTACGAATCTAGATGATAGTGCAAGGGTGACACGCTAATCCAAACCTACATGCAATGTAATGATCGATGTTTCGACGAATAAATTAAAGCAATGCAAATTTCAGCACCACGCAGATATTTAAATAGAAAACAATATTTAATTTTGGCAAATTATAGTGGCTTTCTCCGCTCGGAGGGCCAAAGCGAAGCGCGCGGCGAATGTTTCCTCCTGCAAATTATTAGTGTACCAGAATAAGAATCGCAGCAAAATATATCAAATCACTAGATGAAAAATGTCAATCAAATAATACAGTACTACAAAAGCTCACAAAGTAGAGGGCTGAACCGAGGCACTGAATAATTTGAGGTATGGATGTGTAGATCGGTGATCGGAGATGGAACCGGTGGCGAGGCGACGATGGCGGTGGCTGTCCTCGGCGGTAAGCGGTGATAACGGACAATAAAAAAGTGGAACCGGCCACGTATAAGTAGATCCGGGCCGGGGGAGGGAAGATCCGATGTGTAAGAGCGGAACCGGACAAAAATGGTAACAAGGGTGGAGGCAAACGTCGGAACGAGGGCTGAAATTCTCAGATCTAGCGTGATCTAGAGAATAGAGGCTATTTGGAAGTGGATCCACGGAGGGGAGATGAGGCGTGGTCGGCTAGGGCAAAGAGGCCCTTGGAGTGGCCGGTTTTGGGATGGGGGAGTGACGGTGGGCTGGGGGTGAGGGTAAGGAGGCCGGCGGCCTGGACTGGAGAGGGAGGGGTGGCAGTACAACGGGCTGATGGGGCGGCTGGGCGGCGGTATAGGAAAGTGGGCGGCTTGCTGGAATTATGCAGGCCGGCGGCTGAAATGGGCTTGGAAACTATAGTCGTGAACAATAAATCACATAAATGAACAGTGAATAAAAGTAAAACAGTGAGTAAAACCTGGGCAGCAAACGGTGAGCTTTGGAGAGCTTGTAGAGGCTTCGGGAAGGAGTTTTGGAGGGGCAGAATGAGGGTTAGGGTTAGGGGGTACCTTGGGGAGGAAGATACAAGTCTAGGAGTCGTCACCTAGGGTTCCACGGAGTCGGCACCGTGGCTTGATCACGGGATTCCGGAATTCAATGTCTCCAAAATCTGCAATGACTGAATTCAGCCCTCAAGACTCCTATTTATAAGAGCTAGGGTACCCCCATCAACGGCTATGATTGGTCGGTGGGTTCGGCCCATAAATACATCAATAATAAAATGAAAAAAATAAACTAATATAGTGTTTTGACTCGCGGCGACGTCCCAGACGCAACCGCAGAGTTCGATCGGCGATCCGATCAAGTCCTCCTGAACGTGGGTCCCGCCTTGCAACCCCTCCAGGTGCATGATTTGATGGATCCCCATCAGAGGACATGCGGCGGACCAATGCCCACCGAGGAATTCACTCCTCGGTGGTGAGAATGAGTTGATTTAGATCCAATAGTTCAAACTAAGGGAGATGCCTTCGTGTTAAGGATGGTTGAGAGGGTATATAAGCCACTAAGTTAGATATCTTTGGATGCTTATCTTACACTACCATCTAAGTAAGAATTATAATCACACGTCTATCTTGCACACTTACTTTCCTATGCAGGTGAAGTTTGCAAGCTATCACTTGACAACACGAGCCTTGTCAATGACATAGCTTCGAAGGGCTCTTGAGAAGTTGAGTAAATATGAAGTTTGCAAGCTATCACTTGACAACACGAGCCTTGTCAATGCCATAGCTTCGAAGGGCTCTTGAGAAGTTGAGTAAATAAGGTTCAAGTTCAAGCCTCACCCTCCTCTTTATCGCATAGTTTGGGTCTACATATGACATTACAGGTCACAAAATAGTGTCTTGAACCAATCAATCCTGCTATGTAAGAAGGTGTGAAGTGTGATGTTCTCCCTATGAATGTTGCCAATATGTTATTAATCTGACACCGATTGTGCGACTACAATATCACGTGTTTCAAGTGATATAACATGTGTGTATTCTATGATGTGTATCACACTATAACAAGAGCTTTATCCCACACCCACTTAGAGATAGCAGCAAGGGTAGGATTCAAGTAAGAGACTTATCTTCAATTGTGGGATCCTCGAAGTCTCTTCACATCATACCTACGAGTCGCTCGACTGGCAGTTGAGAGACTAGTGTAGTTTATATAATGGATGTGTCACCTACACTTGAAGACACTACTAACGACTTAGGCATTCTTCTTTGATGTTCATCACCCCTAGATGAATTATTTTACTCTGCCCAATGAGCCTTTTTATGAGATCCACTTTCTAAAAGATATTCAACACGAGATAAAGTCGCATCTTAGTGAGATCATTGAGTCAATTGATCATCATTTGTATGACTTACATGATTCACATGACTCGTTTGTTATTGTTCAACGCATCAATAAATTAAATAATGAAATATTAAAAGTTGGTGGAATTAGTCACATGAGAAAGCATAAATTAAAAAAATGTGATCATGTGATGATTCACACTCAACCTGAGAAGTTTAAATTGAAAATTGTTATGAATTGAAGTGTTAAACAAATATCTCCATCTTTGACAATAATGACCTCTCAGAGATGCTACAATTATTAAAGATCACATGTTCAAGATGACATTACATGGAGCTACATCACACTCTGTTATGTTGGAGAAGACACTCATTCACCAATAATACTTGAGTGGCATCAGAGGAGTTACACCTATTCTCACCCGACTGAGAGCATGACAATCCCATTAAACAGGAATGAATGCTTCCAAGAAGGTGCAGTTTGATAGACAAACAACTTCACTCAAAGCCCACACACGGGGACCCCCTCAGGGCCGATTTTTCTTATTAAGAGTTATAAGATTGTACTCTGGATGATTAGAGGCTTCCATCATAGTCAATGTGATTTCTCATATTTTTACATATTTTATTATTTTTTTGAGTGATCTTTTGGGAATTTAATTAAATTTCACATTCGGCCGACCTGAGCCACCTAGATTCATTTAACATAATCCCTTCTTTATTTATGCCACTTTTTAAATGCCCTCCGACATGTCTGTCAACATTTTTTGAGGGTAAAACAATATTTTTTCTAAAAAAAATCAATTATGTCATTTTGGAAAATAAAGGACGATATATCTGAATTCTTCCAAGTATCTGCAAACGCAACTTTTGAACATATCATCCACTATTTTATTTTTTGTTATGTTAGCAGTCTAACAGTATATATCTAAATCACATATATAATATATTATGTAAATTTAAATCAATTAGAATTATTGTTTTATTCTTTTAATGTGTTATTATTATAATCAATTTTGTATAATTTTTTTACACTATTGTTTTCTTATTTCATATTACAAAAACATGAAAAAGTTCAACACATTTATTAGTTGTTTTTAAATGATTTTAACATAAATTTATAAAACTTGGAAATTCATATAATAAATTAAGGATTTTTAGGTTTTAAATCTTACTTATTTGTGATAAAATATAGTAATAACAAAATAAAAATCTCATATAATAATAAATATATTTTACATTGTACTAATTTGTACTTATAATGTTTTACTTTGAATATTTTTAAATTTATTTTGGCATGACTCATTGTTAGTTTATTTATTATGTTATTTTTTTATTTTTAGAACATATAAATATATAATTATACTTAATATACATAAAATTAGTTTTTTATTCTTTTTAAGATAGGGCACAATGGAGACAAAAGATTCAAATAGCTGACCCCACTATAGTGGGATAAAGGCTTGAGTGTTGTTGTTGTTGTTTCTTTATAAGTTATGAAAATTCGATATTTTAAAATACCTCTGACATGTCTCCGACTTACGTTATCCTACATTTTGACGGCGCACCACGACCGACACGCGTGTACTTCTGTAGGAGGCAGTGATCCGCTACCTGGGCGGACGATCCGACTTCGTGGTTGCGTCTGGATGCTCGATCTGAATCTCTTTTATATTTTACTTTTAAATTTGAGTTATATTTGGACCTCGATCGGCCTAAACAATATATGTCGTCCAATTTGGGGAGTTGTGATATATTGCAGTTGGCAGTGATTTATTTTTAGGGTTATAAAGAGACCGGCAGGCGGTTCGAGGGAGGCATCGTGGGTTTTGCGCAAAGTTAAAACTGTCGGTCTCACAGGGGCGATTCCTGTTCCTTCTCTGGCGCGATACCGAGAAGTCCATCCCGTCCAACTCCTCCGCCTCTCCACTGTCGGTGCGACGCCGGCCTCTACTCCTTCCTTTGCCTCTCTCCTCATCCCGATTTGCCATCCGCCTACATCCTGCCCAGTATTCCTCCTCCCATCATCGAACTGCAGCCCGCCCTCTCATGCACTCCTGTTGTACGCCATCAACCCCGACGGGCTCTTCTCCATTCGCCGCAGCCCTCCTCATCTCCGGTAAGCCGCTCCATCTCTCTCATCGCGACGCCTTCCGCCTGCTACCCAACCACCGCTTAACCCCACGTCCATCTTCCTCTCCTTCGTTCAGTCCCACAAGCCCAACCCCGGCCTCCCTTCTCCCGTTGAACCCCGCCGCCGACCAACCCTCCCGCCGGCTGTTTCACCCTTTCCACTATGCCCACCTCCCCACCGTGAACCTCTCCACAAAAAGACCAAAGTTTGGGCCACATTTATATGTGCAAAGGTAGGTTCGGGCTTTATGTTAGCACACGGTGGTTGAGTCTCTAGATTTCGTCCTATGTCGAGCTATTATCGTCAATACACTTCTCCACGACCTTATGTTGGTAGCGTTGAGTATCGTTCAGTTCATCGTCGTCACACATCTCCTCTATTTGAGGAACCCGAGTCTAAATATGTGCGCCCACCACTGCACGTTTATAGGGTCCACGCACCCCCACGAACACAATCTGATTATGTTATGAACTACTGTCTAGATGACCCTCAGGACCCTATAGAGTTCATCATCGCCAGAATCACAATAAATGTCAAGACCCTCCTAGTGTTCCACAAATAGAGTTACCTGAGGCTGAATTTCAGCGATTAGTTCTTGACCGTCTTGACCTCTTAGATGCTCAATTTGATTACGTAAGTCTACATTACGAAAAGGGCCTAGGGATTTGGGTCAAACCACTGATGCGTCAAATAGTGCTCCCACCGAGATAAGAAACCCGACATTTGGTTTTGATCCTTCTCAGTTTGATGAGACTCAGTGCTCATGTGATCTTGAGGTTGAATCTGATCATGACCTTATGATACATATGGAGAGTGATACTAGTATGACTAGTGAGCGTGGTCACGTGAGTGAGGATGAGCGACCAAGTGACGTTGTGATGGTATACCCATCCTTATCACCTCACCTAAACCTAGCGTTCCCTTTGGACAGAGACACAGTTTTGGACACTATGTCGGTTGACCAACATTTGAGTCTAGGCACTCCCTACTCTACCCTTAGTATCATCTCGAGTCATATCACTACTGAGGACCGAGAGCAAAGTATTGACTTCATAGGGACTGCATCACTCACATATGAGAACACTACCTCTTTCAACGATACTCATTTGGAGGTTCATGAGGATAACATTGACTTTGTTATAGGTGACCTACTTGCTCCCACATACAGTACTGTTATTGGTGTCTTCCTTTTGGTAGACTATCCTATCATTAACGACCTCTGTGGGTTTAAGTCACTGAGAGGCTCATTTGGCGAGCTTCCCTGCCGACACTTTAGTGATGGGTCATGTATCCGCGCTAGTGATCATCTCACACGTGATGACTTTTAGTATACTCCCCCTGGTGAGCCCCCTGACGGGCTTTATCATTTAAAGTACGCTCATTACACCCATGTGTCACACTATTTTGTCACCATCTACGACGTCCCCACGAATAATGACGTTAGTCACGTTGGATTTTTCTATTGACCACTTAGTAAACCTCCTGATAGGTTACCCCATGTTATTGTTGTCCAAGTCATTGTCAGGCTTTTCCTTAGGAAGTCTGTCGAGTATGTTGTACCCCATTTGCATCCTTCACTTCATTTTTATGCGTCGGTTGAATCATTTACTTATCATTTGCATGCACTCCACGAGTTGGTCTGTAGTAAAATTGCAGCTTGTAATGATTACTATAAGGATCGTGCAGACCAGCACAGGCGGGAACAAAACTTTGAGACAGGAAAACAGGTATTGATTCACATTCGATCTGAGAGGGTCCCACAAGGACCAGCAAAAAAATTAAGCGCACGCCGAATGGACCCCTATATAATGGTACGACGAATTGATACAAACGCATATGAGAGGGACATCACTCATGGTGTGGGAATCAGCCAAGTAAGCAACGTAGAGGATTTGACCCTTACTACGAGGAGTGCGTAAATGTGGAAATCTTTTCCACGCCTCTACCAGAGCCTCCTTCTATCTTAGCCCCTCTACCTGAGCCTTCACCTCCCATAGCCTCCACCAGTACCTCTTTGTTGCCATCCGAGGAGTCGCGCCATGCAGATCGCATTGCAGCATCGACGGTGCCACCGATACCACCATCAGCCGGAGATACATTATTGCCAAACGGAGATACGTTACAGCCAGAGCCACCTACTTCTACAAATGGCGTACTTCAGATCATCGGCCGCGACAATTACACCGCATGCGGACGAGATGCGCGTTGTCTTGTCCGTTGGGGTGGTCGGCCTCTACAAAGTACTACATGGATATCTTCAGAGGAGCTCGAGAGACTCGCCCCGCGGTTATACAGCGAGGATGACCACCCGCACTCACCGGAGTTGAGTGCTTTTAAGCCGGGGGGAGTTGACGACGCACCACAACCGACAAGCGTGTACTTCTGCAGGAGACAGTGATCCGCTGCCCGGGCGGACGATCCGACTCCGTGGTTGCGCCCAGATGCTCAATTCGAATCTCTTTTATATTTTACTTTTAAATTTTTGAGTTATATTTGGACCCCTATCGGCCTAAACAATATATGTCGTCTGATTTGGGGAGTTGTGATATATTGCAGTTGGCGGTGGTTTATTTTTAGGGTTATAAAGAGGCCGGCAGGAGGTTCGAGGGAGGCATCGTGGGTTTTGCGCAAAGTTGAAACTGTCGGTCTCATAGGAGCGATTCATGTTCCTTCTCTGGCGTGATACTGAGAACTCCATCCCGTCCAACTCCTCCGCCTCTCCACTGCCGGTGCAACGCCGGCCTCTACTCCTTTCTCTGCCGCCCTCCTCATCCCGGTTTTGCCAGCCACCTACATCCAGCCCCGTCTTCCTCCTCCCATCATCGAACTGTAGCCCGCCCTCTCACGCACTCCTGTTGTACGCCAGCAACCCCGCCGGGCTAAACCCTGTCGGCCCTCTCCTTCCCAGCGTCGACCACCCCTAGCCAACTTCCTTCTCCAACGCCATCTATTCCGCTGGTCAGCCCCGTCCACCCCCACTTCCGGTAAGCCCCGCTCCGCCAAAACCCCTCCCTGCCAAAACCCTTCCCTCCTCTTTTTATCATCGCCAGCCACACCCACCTAGACCTCTACAGTCAACTCTTCCCTGCCCCAAACCCGCAGCTTGCGCACCTCTACAACCAACTCTTCCCAGACGCAAACCCGCAGACTGCACACCCTCCTACAGCCATCCCTTCCCTATTCCGAACTCACAGCCCGCACAACCCAGTTAAACCCCTAATTCCCTCCTCCTTAGTCTCCCCGTCATGGACCCACTTCAAAGCTGTCAGCCCCGACGATACTTCGACCTGGGATGCCTTTCACACCCTTCGCCTCCACCGCCTGCACGTTCGAATTGTGGTAAAATACATTTCTATTGTTTATTTTGGTATTTGTATTGTGTGGTGGATGTTCTCTCTTAATTGCTATTAGAATTATTCGTCATATGATTTACATGGTTTCTTCTGCGCTTGCTTGAAAGTAATTGCCCCTCTTTCGTTTTACAAAATTGATAATCTGCTCTCCGTTAATTAATTGTTTGCAACTGCACGTGCACCTGCTATTCACTCATAATAAATGATTACTTGCTTGCAATTTTAGCGGACAACTCTTGCACTTGCACGACACTTCATTTCACGTCATTGCATATAGGACTGCATTTAGTGTGTGCACCTTGTGACGGCCTTACCACTGCATCACATTTAAAACTCAATCCGACATGTCGACGACATCCAATATTTATAACCTTG
This sequence comes from Platanthera zijinensis, assembly GCA_039513925.1. Lineage (NCBI taxonomy): Eukaryota > Viridiplantae > Streptophyta > Magnoliopsida > Asparagales > Orchidaceae > Platanthera > Platanthera zijinensis. The sequence goes on along the minus strand of CM077084.1, from coordinate 136,745,890 downwards.
ATTTATGCTCACCAAATGGTAGGCCTTTGTATCAAGATTTTTGTGCTCTCTGAAGCCGCATAGTTATGTATGTGAGTACCATAGCATGCTATGTTTCTCTCGGAGATGTTGAATCCTCCAAATGTCGACGCCCTCAGTCCCTCTGCCTCCAATCTCTACCGTCATAGCCTTACCCCCTACACATATCTCCCCCCTCCCTCTTTGTTTCCCCTTGTTAGTTCCCATCGAACAATGCTTCACTAGCCCCACCAGACAACCCACGTTCTTAGCCCCCCGTCAAACAGTTTCCTCCCTTCCCAATCCTTTGCAAGCCCACTCCTTCCTTTCTTGGCTCCATCCTATCACACGAGCACTCTTCTCATTCCTCATATCACTTTTGATTCTCGTTCTGCCTTGGCCTAGTACTTGATGAAAGTCTTTGTTTTCAAGGTCAGCTAACACCTAGAGGGGGGGTGAATAGGTCTTTTTAATTTCTTTTTAGAGCATATTCTCCTAGATGTAAGTTGTGATTTGTTTACTTAGGCTTTAAAGACATTCACATAAGACACAAGCAATTTATAGTGGTTCCCCAGATTTTGAGTACATCTATTGTCTTTCTCCTCCTTTTTAACAGTGTGTTAGATAAGGCTCTTCCCCTATATTCGGCTCCTTAAGAGTTTACAACTCGATCCCGCAGGACCACTCAGTCTCCTTCAAGACCTACAACTTAGGCCCAAGGCCCTACAACTCAGTGATCCAGCAATCACCTACCTCAGGCTCAAAGGCCTTACAACTCAGGCTGGAAGGACAGCCCTACCTCAGATCCAAGGAATCCTATAACTCAGGCCTAAGCCCTACACTCAGATCCAAATTGGATCCTACCTCATCCTTTATAATCACAAGCCTACAACTCAGATTCACACAGGAATCTTACACTCAGATACAAGACTGGATCCTACAGAAAAATAGAAGTGGGGTGAGATTATTTGACACCAGAGAGATTTCCCTGTGTCTATCTTCCTGGTCTGAGAGTGATTCTGCCCAACTTCTTCTCAGCAACAAGATGAAAAATATCTTCAAAAAATTGTTGTTTGTGCTGGAAGAAACTGCTGTTGAGGCTGTAGATTTGACAGTGTTTTCCTTCTTCAAACAGCTACCTGGATTTTGCATACCACTAAAAGCTCTGCTTTTCTTCTCTATCCGAAATCGATTCTGAACTGTTGTAGCTGGTGAAGAATGCAACAACTAACTTTTTGTCACTTTCAGGTTAACTGAACTGAACAAGATCTTCAAGCTCGGCAACAATGGCGAAGAAGACGATGATGTTCAGTCGCTATGAGAAATCATAAAACCCTAAAAGCTACTTTCCTTTCAACCAAATATTATTCTTTTATAGTCAGCAGATCAACGACTCTTTGTACTGTGGGCCCAGCCTAAAAAGGACGAGTAACCACCTTCCATTTGCAGAAAACGACCACAGTTGTCCGTCGGTGCCATTAAAGGCATTCTGCAGCTTTCCCGCAAAGAATTTGAACTGCGTTGACTTTGTTGACTTTTGCTGACGTCAGCCATTCTGGACTTAGCCAAATTCTCAGAATCACTCTAGGCGTTGAGTGCGTTGAGTGAACTGGTTTCATTCAACAATTCTGGACTTAGATTATTCTTCAGCTCTTTCTGCATCCATGGCGTTGAGAGAGTTGAGTGGTTGGACTTCATTCAACATCATTTGCCTTAGCTCCTTCTGAACTCTGCCAACTGCTGAGGCGTTGAGTGAACTGGCTTCACTCAATGCTTTTGTACTTAGAAATTTTACTTCTGACTGGAGGCGTTGAGTGTGTTGACTTCACTCAACGCTTCCTGCCTCAGCTTCATTTTTTGACTAGGCGTTGAGTGAACTGCCTTCACTCAACGCTTCTGGACTTAGTAAAATTTTTGTTTCTTCTTAGGCTTTGAGTGCAGCAACATGACTCAACTCTTTCATCCTTTGGCGTTGAGTGAACTGGCTTCACTCAACGCTTTTGTACTCAGTCAGATTTTTTTGTCATTCTACCAAGGCTTTGACAAAATCAGCATGACGTTGAGTGAACTGGCTTCACTCAACGCTTTTGGCCTTAGAAACTTATCCTTTGGCAGAATCTACGTGGCTTTGAATGCTTGAGCTTGTCTCAACGCTATCTGTTGTCTGGCGTTGAGTGAACCAGCAAGGCGTTGAGTGAGCTGGTCTCACTCAACGCTTCTGGACTTAGCGTATTTTTCTTTGCCAGAAACATCGGGGCTTTGACTGAGGCAGCTTTACTCGACGAATTTGCTGTCTGGCGTTGAGTGAGTTGGTATCACTCAACGTCTGTGGACTTAGCCAATTTTCTGTCTTCCATTGTTGAGGCTTTGACAGACCCTGTTGTATTCAGCTCTTTTGGTGTTATGGCGTTGAGTGAACTGTCTTCACTCAACGCCTGTGGACTTAGGCAATTTCCTGTCTTTCCAGCCCACAACTTTGTGTCCACCTGTCCAATCAATGTAAGAAGGACTAACCTGCATGCATAAACTTACACACACATCAAATACAACTATGTGTATATCATTGACTTGTTTGACTTCTTCAAATCAGGGTCATTGGGATCAATGGACCCAACACTTGATGAGTTCTTATTTTAGTCTCATGTTCCTTGATGTTGTACAAATACTTCCTTATTTATAATAATAATTAGCTCTCATTATTTTGCACCTTTTTCTTTCACTTGATGTGTAATTTTATCAACTTGACGTTTGGTTTCCAAGTACTTTTAGGCATGTATCATTGTTATCTATTAGCCTTATTAGAATTATTTACAATAAATTATGGTTGTTGGTACGAGAATAAATTTTCTATTATTTAATAAAAGGCTTGTTGAAATTTTGCATGTTGACTTTTTACGTGCATTGTATTTAAAGCATATATATATATATATATATATATCAATTTCTCCATCTTGTTAAATTATTGAGAGAGAACATAACGATTCAAAACTGAACATAACGATTCAAAACTGAACATAACGATTCAAAACTTTTATGTAAGAAACTAACTTTTCTAAGATCAAAAAACATGATCCATGAAAGGTGTATTCTTCTTAAAAGCAGAACATTTTGAATGAAATGCCAATCAACCTGAATATTTGTTGGAAATATCGAGCAATGTCGGTCTATTAGAGTTTTTAGTAGTAGTTAGGTTTAGTCCCACGTTGTCTGTCTGTCTTTAAGAGTCTCTTGTAATGTTTTAAATATACCCATATGTGGAAGAATAAATCAATCCATCTATTATATTTCTACTCCTCAACATGGTATCAGAGCTAGGTTTTTCCTACCTGAAATTTTTCACCCTAAATTGTTGGTGACCTAAAGTTCTTGGTGGCTACCTATCTCGATTCCGCTATTCCTCCTGCTTCGCTTCAAGCCCGTCAAAGGAGTCCCTCACTGATGTTTCAGGCTCGATCAATCCCATTGAGCATCCTTATCTATTCGAAGAGTCCTGCTGAGCCTTCGTCTTCGACGACCTCCCATAGATTCATTGTTCTCGTAGAGCGCTCGTGACTCTCTGCTGAGCATTGTTGTCGATGATGGCTTTCTTAGGAAGACCTTCCCCTACTTCCCGTCGAACTCCTTTCTGTTCTTTGTTGAATGTGCATGAAGACTATCTGCACATCCTTCCTGGAGTTAACCCTGTCATTGATTGCTATCAATCCATCTGAGGTCGATAACGTTCTGTTGCTCCCTGCCTCGACCATTCCGGCTGCTACTCCGTTAGGTTTCCAATGCTTCCAGCAGTTGCTCGTATTTTTCTGATGCCTTCCGGACAACTCCAGCCGCAGCACTTCGGATGACTATCAATTTCAGTTGTTGCCACCACCTCCGGGACACTGATCTCTCACCGGCGATGATGTTTTGTGGTAGTTCCTGTCTTTTTATGAGCCCTTTTATTGTTTTGTTGTCCTTATGATTGTTTATGTCTTGTAATGCCTTCATTCACATGAGTTCCACGTGAGGGGGAGTGTTTGGGATAAGGGTAACTCGGATGATTTTCCCGTTGTTTGTCTTAGTCTCATATGGCCTCTACGCTTGTGTCGTATGTTGTTTGTGTCTCCCAAATTTTTTTGATTGATCATGTGTTGGGGCACGATTGTTGTTGGTTTTTCTAATGTCAGCGGGTTGTGTCGTGTGGGACCGTGTCGTGTGGGACTATGTCGTGCGAGATAGCATTTCGTGCGGATAATCCCCGACGGATTATCCCTGACGGATTATCCACGGTTGCTCGTTTGATAATTAGCTCCACATAGTCTATTCTCTTTTGCATGTGTGTAGGTGATGTTGGTTGACCTGATTCCAATGAATCCACGTCGTGTGTGAATCATGCATCGTGTGTGGGTCTGCATCGTGTATGACTATGTCCTCGATTTGATTCCCCAATGGCTCGTCTGAAGTTTCCAAGCTGAAGATTTCTCCTCAGCTTGAGGGGGAGTATTGGAAATATCGAGCAATGCCGACCTATTAGAGATTTTAGTAGTTGTTGGGTTTAGTCCCACATTGTTTATCTGTCTTTAAGAGTCTCTTGTAATGCTTTAAATATACTCCTTTGCGGAAGAATAAATCAATCCCTCTATTATGTTTTGTACTCTCCAACAATATTCTTTATTTATTCATAGAACACGTGATTTCTATCAATATTGAGCCAAGTGGAGCTATCATGAGAGTCAAGTACTCTACAAGGTTAAAAGAGCTAAGCTTGGAAGAAAATGAAAAGGAAAATGCTCCAAGCTCAGTCAAAGTCAACATTCCAAACCTGGTGGAAGAAGAACCTCAGGATGAAGAGCTTCATCAAATTGAAGAAGATGCACCAGAAGTAACGGAACCTCCTGGTGGCCTAGACGATGCGAGGAATCTAGTGATCAAACACTCAAAAGATCATCTAGTTGATCAGATCATTGGAGACCACGTGATGGAATAAGAACAAGAATAGGTACAGCTAATGAAATTTTGCACTTGAACTTTCTTTCGCAGGTCGAGTCAAAGAAATTTGAAGAAGCAAATAGAGACGCTTCATGGATCATTGCAATGGAAGACAACTCAATCAGTTCAAAAGGTGCAAAGTTTGGGAGTTATTACGAAGACCCAAAGGACACAATGTGATCGGGACGAAATGAGTCTTCAGAAACAAGCTAGATGAAGATGGCGTAATTATAAAGAACAAAGTCAGACTTGTGGCCCAAGAGTACAGACAAGAAAAAGGGATCTACTTAGATCAAACCTTTGCTCCAGGGGCCAGACTCGAAGCGATCAGGTTGTTCCTCGCATACGCTGCTCATAAAGGGTTCAAGGTCTATCAAATGGACGTGAAGTCAGTCTTCCTTAATGGTAATTTAAAGGAAGAAATATACGTGGAACAACCCCCAGATTTTGTAGATTCTTCATTCCCTGATTATGTTTACTTTCTTCATAAAGCTCTATATACTCTTAAACAATCTCCTCGAGCTTGGTATGAAACGATATCTAGCTTTCTTCTAAAGAACAAGTTCGCAAGGGGAAAGATAGATAAGACATTATTTATTAGGGAAGTTAAATGCAAGATTTTGCTAGTGCAAATCTATGTCGACAACATTATCTTTGGATCTACAGATGACAGGCTTTGCAAAAAGTTTTCTAACATGATGCAAGGAAAGTTTGAAATGAGCAGTATAGGAGAGCTGAAGTATTTCTTAAGACTTCAGGTGAAGCAATCTGAAGACGGAATTTTCATCTCTCAAATAAAGTTCACCAAAGAGTTAATTAAGAAATTCAGAATGGAGAACGCAACATCTATGAGGACTCCAATAGGTCCAACTATGACTCTGGACAAGGATGAGAAAGAAAAATCTTTTGATGAAACCAAGTACAGAAGCATAATTGGATCATTGCTCTACCTTACTGCTAGTAGACCGCACATAATATTTTCAACATGTGTATGTGCTATATTCCAGGTGAACTCTAAGGAATCTCATTATGCCACTGAAAAGAGAATTTTGAGATACCTTAAAGGCACACCAAATCTTGGCTTATGGTACCCAAGAAGTAATGACTGTGAACTAGTTGGTTTTTCAGATGTTGACTTTGCAGGAAGCAGGGACGATAAGAAAAGCACTTCTGGGACGTGTCAGTTCCTAGGAAGAAGGTTTATTTCATGGAGCAGTAAGAAGCAAAATTGTGTTGCAATCTCAACTGCTGAGTTAGGGTATATCTCTGCAGGCAGTTGTTGCGTGCAACTTCTATGGATAAGGAATCAGCTTGATGACTACAACTTGAAACTGAAGGAGATTCTCATGTTTTGCGACTCATCCAACGTAATAGTAATTGCTCACAACCAAGTCTCTCACAGCCGTACAAAGCACATCGAGATAAGCTACCATTTCATCTGGGAGCATGTGGAGAACAGAGACATCAATCTCAATTATGTCCTGACAGATAAACAAGTTGTCGACATATCCACAAAGCCGCTGAACGAGGCCAAGTTCAATTTCTTCAAGATGGAACTTAGTACGCTCAACAAGGAGTCATAAAGAGTCAAGAAATCAGCCAAAAGTACAGGAATTCATCATCTAAGAAATTCTAAGGAAAATTCGTCGAGTATACCCGTATAATTTTGACGAATTCGTTGAGACTTGACGTAAAATCAGGACCTCTTCACGAGTCATTTCGACGAATTACCCTAGCTTACACGAGTCATTTCGACGAATTTATCATGATGTCTCGAGATATTTCGCTGAATCTGATGAAGGTCAATTTTTTTTCTAAGTCTTCTGTATTGGATTCGAAGAGTCTTTTCCAAACAGGTACGCGCCTCTCTCTCTCTTCAAAACTTTAAAACTATATCAGTAGGACTTAAAGGCATTCAGTTTTCACACATTTCGTCAAGATCTCTCGATATCTTCCGTCGATTCAACTCCTGACAGAGCCTTCACCGCTGATTCACCTCTTTTAGTGCAGGAATTCATCATCGATTTCGTCAAAGGCAGTCCTCACCGACTTCGTCTCAAGCCATGTCGTTGTTCGTCTCCGGAAATTCTTGTCCTTTCCCAACAATTATTTTTCGAACCTCAGATATGGCACCAAGAGGCAGTGGAAACCTCCAGGTTGGTGGTGAACTTGTGCGTACAGGGTTCGTTACATCCTCCAATGAATTCAGAAATGCCATCTTGATACTCGAGAAAGAAGGCCTGACCTTTCTTCTGGAACACCCTTGCCGAGTTCTGAATAGAGACATCCAATAATTATATCCAAATGCCAAGCTTCGACATGAAGGGACAGTAATCAAAAGCAAAGTGATAAATACCTCTGTTAAAGTAAAAACAAGTCTCTTAAATAGATAGTTGCGGCTACCATCTGTTGAGGAGGAATAATTACTTGAAGAGACAGATTTGCATCGAGCACTTCTTTTTTGTGGCTTGCCAAGAAGGACTACCTCAATTCGAAGGAAAGGGATGAACGAGGAAGGAAAGTTGCTAGCAGATATAATGGGAAAAGTCCTGTTGTGCAAAGTTGGATCCCATGATTATGTGTCTGGTGAAATGTTCAAGCTACTCGCAGTTGTGATCTGTAGGAAGAGGATTGAATGGGGAAGAGTTCTATTTGAGAAGATTAAGGAATATCTCAATGCACCTAATTTCGAAAGGATCCACACTCTATATCTGAATCAAAAGGATAGAAACCGTTTTGATATGTCTTCAGGAGTGTCAACTCATCACCTGAAGAAGATTGACTCTTCTATCTTCAGCAGATAGGAGAGGAGGATTCTCAAGGAAGGTGGAATAAGAGATGTAGTAGAGGAAGAGGAACTTTTTGAGGAGAGAATTCCAACCCCTACCCCCTATGAAGCACCTGAGAGTTCTGGTGCAGTTGCTGAGGGGGAGACACTACCTTCAGTGGATATTGAAGATGTTCTCATCCAAGGTTGTCAGGATCGAGATCCTAGATAAGATCGTTTCGAGGTAGGATCGGTTCTGATAGTAGGGTCGGATCGAGGATCGCTTTACAAAATCAGGATCGATTTACAAAATCTGGATCGTAGGATCGTAAGATCCTATGATCTGGATCGCGATCCTGACAACTATGTTCTCATCCCTTCTGAGCCAGCACAAGTCATCACAGAGACAGAGATTCTAGAGGCAATGATTATAGAGACTTTGGTTGTAGAGACAATTGTGTTAGATTAGGATGCTACTGAGGATGTTGGTGATGTTGATGGTGGCAATGCTGATGTTGATGCTGAGGTCAATGAGGATGATGTTGTTGATGTTGCTGATGATGATGATGATTTTTATGGTGATGGTGAGGAACATGATGATGTTGATGATGAACTTGCTCCTGCTGCTGATTTGGTAGTCAGTTTCCCGAAAGATCTTTCAACTATGACTGAGGGGGAGCTGAACCAGCCAACTAATTATCTTCAAGACAGAATTGATAAGTTTATATATGATCACGAGAAAAGGATTGCTAGGATCCCAGCTGGGCCTCCAGTTGAGGGAGAGAACATCCTTAAGATTTCTGATGAGGAAGGAGAAGCAGAGGTGCTTCCTCCTGTCCTAGAGGTTGTAGATCCCTTTCTCCTACTGAAAGCTCATGTCTCTCCGCTGGCACACTCTCCTAGTGACTCTGAGAATGTTGTAGAACTTCCTTCACCTCCAAGATCTCAAGATGAGGATATTCCCGGTACCAGTTCTGGTAATTCTATGCTGAAATCCTTAGAAGCAATGATTGTCAAGCTGCCCAAGCAAAGAGCATACTTTGATCATTGCTTGAAGAAAGTACTTAACAAGGTAGAAGAGGTTGAAAGAGATGAATAATGGAATTGTTGAAGTCAATATCAGTTTTGAGAAGCTGGAATCCAACTTGGATAACTGGCTAGTTCAAGGTGGCAAAGCAATTTTGCATACGATGAAAGTACTTAGCAGCAATCTTGAGGAGACAACGCATGTGCATGATATAGCAAAGACTATTATTGATGCACAAAACAGCGAGATGCGCCACTTTGATGATCAATTGGCCTATACCAGAACTGCAAGTATTAATGTCGTCGCTGAAGAAGTCAGAAAGGGGGAGAGTAAACTTCAAAACATGGTGAATGCTCTGGAAGCTGTTATGCATCAAGAGATACGTGGTGTAAACACATACCGCTATGAAAATTTCAAGTGGCAGAATGGAGAGTTCTTTGGAGCACAAGTAAATGTTGAAGCCAGAATGCCAGAACTAGTATATGATGTTGTTCAACCTCCTCAAGACTACACTCAGTACTGGGCAGATACTCAGGAAGGGACAGATAATCAAGATTGGACAGAGACTACTGAAACTGCTGCTGCTGAAGCTGAGATAGAATTTGTTGATAAACCATCTCAACTAGCTCTCAAGAGAAGAAGATATGAAGAAGGCCGCTCTGCTCACAGGACTGACTCAAATAGGAAACCTGTTAAAGTATGGAGCCCAATTTCAAAAGAGATTATGCTTGACACTTTCACACTAGTAGACTTGGCCAATGAAGACAGATGGTTGCACTACACCAGAGAGGAATGGCAAAAGCACGATGTGACTAATGCGAAGAGCAGGATTCCCTTCAGGAAGTATAGGAGAGATGATCCAGATGCTCCTCCTCCTCCAAAGTATTTCCCAAAGCGAAAAACATACTTTGACAGACAATATGAGAAGACCAAGGGAAAGACTGCTTAATTTTCATATTCTATGTCTATGATTGTGTGTGAATTCTAGAATGTCATTAAGAACTGTTTATATAACATTATTGTTTTGTTGAGATTTCTGTCATTTTTACTTTCTTTACATTTCCTTATATGTTTTGTTTAAGATTATTTTATATGCAATTCACCTTAGTGTATAGGGTTCTGACTTCTTCAAATATGGGGAGATTGTTGGGTATTGTTTCCACAATAACCCTGATTTGAAAAAGTCTCTCTTGAACTAAGATGAATTAAGTTGTATTTGACATTACTTTTGAGTTATGTACTTGCAGGACTTAATTGTCAAGTACACACCAATGTCAGATTACAATGAGTCATGTAACACAGGACTATGCAATGTAATCTCGCATTGTGTAGGACATGATGTTGACTCATGTGTAATCTCTCTATTGAGGTGTACTTCATTTTCAAGTGCATAGGAATCAAGAGAAAAAGAAGGTTGCTGAGTTCAGGAAGAATCAGAATTTTCCTAAGTAAAATTCGCCGAGTATACACGTGAAGTCTCGTGTCATTCGTCGAGACATCACGTGAATACTCGTGGAATTCGTCGAGTTTACTCGGAAAATTTCTGATAGTTTCTCAAAACTTCTTCAGAAACGGCTAAGTTAAATTCGTCGAGTATACACGTGAAGTATCGTGTCATTCGTCAAGATGTCACGTGAATACTTATGGAATTCGTCGAATATACTCGAGTGGTCCAGTGACTGTTAACAGGAAATTTTCTTCTTATCTCAATTTTGAATAAGTAAAATGTTGGTGTTACCATTGTGATCTAGAAGTGGTCAAACAGGTAATGTTACTTTCAACGCAATATGAGCATATGGGGTCGCACTAAGAGTATTGGAGAAGTTGGAAATGTTTGTGTTGGCATTGTTCATATGTGAGAGTGAGACCAAGTCTGTGACATTATAGATTTGGACCTATATTGTGAATATAAATGACCAGGTGAGTTGTCGGAAGACTCAAGGGTAATTCGTCAAAAGGTGTCTTGGTGTTTCGAAGAATCCGTCTGAATTCGTCGAGTATACTCTTGTCATCTCGACGAATCGGACTTGGATTCGTCGAGTATACTCTTGACATCTCGACAAATTAGACTTGAATTTGTCAAGTATTCTCTTGATGTTTTGACGAATTGGTCTGTCTGGATTCATCGAGTATTCTCGTGACAAGAGTCTAAGGGTTTTTCTTGCTCGTGTGGATACCAATAGAGGCGTGGACATACTTCTATGCTCGAAACTCCAGCAGCAAGTGTTCGTCGGACTTTCTTGGAGCATCTTTGTTGAGTAGTGACTCAATCTCGCTAAGGTATACTTTTATTCAAAGTTGTTTCTACTTCTTAATCAATGATTATTCCAAGATCCATTTCTCTTTGGGTTTTCTTGATTTATTCTTGCTGTGCACAAGTGATGTGCATCTCACTAAGAAACCCAACAATGGTATCAGAGGCAGGTCCCGCGATGATAATTGTTTCGGAAGCTGCTAAATCTAGTGCGTGTAGATCTGGAAATTTAGAAGTGTTCTAAATGCTCAAATCGAGTCCTAGAGTATCAATTGTTGATGGGATTTTATGAGAAATCGGTGGTAGTTTTCCAAAAATTGGTAGGGGCGCTGCCCCGCACCACCGCTAGGGGCGCTGCCCCTTGGACCCCGTTAGGAGCTCTGCCCCTAAGACCCCGCCAGGAACGCATGTGATTTCGCTGTGATATCTTTGTTTCTCCTTAACAGTAATTGTCCTTCTTATTGGTTTGTGAAACCAAGTGTGTTAGATTTTTGATCCCACATAGAGGGACAAGCATGTCTACTGTGTAAGCGGAGTTTGTGTTGCTCATGTCCAATGCATGTAAATCTAAAGATTTAGAAGGATTCTAGATGTTTAGATTTAGCCCAGTTCGTCAAGTGTTGATAATTTTTCTTTGTGCACATCTGAGATGTATTTGGATTGTGAGTGTTGTAAGTATTTTGTGAATGTGCATATTTGTTAATTGTTAATCATGATTAAGTGTTAATCATGATTTAAGTGTCAATCAATTATCTTAAAATTTCAATGGATGACACTTTTTCTGCCTCGATCGATGAAATATGGGTTTGTCAAAGCAAGGTGCATTAATCTATCTTGGTAAGAGTGCAAACGGATAATTGTGATACTCCACTATCGACATCGGGTTAAACTTAACTGGGTGACCTAAAAAGTTGAGTGCCCAGAAGCATAGGTTTGGGATGCATCATAATATGATGGATGTGAATAAAAAGTTATTTACCAACTATACAAGAGTTGCATGATGATGCAATCGGCAAGCGTTGCCTACCTAAATAACTAAATTGTGAGAGAAAATTCAAAATTGACTCATGGTGCTGGTGAAATACGAATCTTGTCGACTAAGAGAGTAGCTCGCATAAACTCTCCGAATTGATATTGATGGTTATCAGTTTGATTAAAATAGTGGGAGTAATTTTAATTAAAGTCCTAATTGAAATAAAAATGTATTTTGAAATGTAGTACTGAGTTTTTCTTTGCATAAATTCTTGTAGAATTTTCATGGCAAGTGGATCTCACTCTACCCTGTCCTTCAGAACTATCCTTGAGAAGGAGAAACTGAGTGGGAAAATTATCTAGACTGGTACAAAAATCTGAGAATTGTTCTCAGACAAGAGCGTAAGCTCTATGTCTTGAAAGAAGATTCCCCTGAAGAGTCAATCGGGAATGTGTCCCGAGCTGATAAAGATGCTTATAAGAAGTATCAATACGACTCCTTGGATGTCGAATGCCTTATGCACGGCACTATGAATTCTGAGCTTCAGAAGCAACATGAGTTGTAAAGAGATTGACAAGCACCTTAAGAAAATGTTTCAAGCGCAAGCTCGACAAGAGATGTTTGACGTCACCAAGGCATTGTTTCAATGTAAGATGGGAGCTCGAGACCTAGTAGTGACTCACGTATTCAAGATGATTGGGTATATAGAGAACCTTGAAAAACAAGGTTTTCCTCTAGGCCAAGAGTTGGCTACAGACCTGATCCTGCAATCGTTATCGGACAGTTACGAGCAGTTTGTCTTGAATTACAATATGAAAGATATTGACAAAACACTCGTCGAGCTCCTAGGCATATTAAGAACTGCCGAGATCAACATGAAGAAGGTCAAGCATGTTAGCCTCATACTGATGGTGTATAAAGGCAAGGGCAAGACCAATGGTTTCAAGAAGACTAAGGTTGGACCAAAGTCATCTCTTGAACCCAAGTCTTCAGCACTAAAGAAGAAAATCTTTGTGAAGGAAGGGAAATGCCACCACTGTGCCAAGGCTGGTCATTGGAGGAGGAACTGTCCTTATATTGAGGGTCTGCTGAAAAAGAAGGGAAGTATGAGTTCCGCTTCAAATATTTATGTTATAGAGATAAACTTGTCTAGTACTTCATATTGGGTATTGAATACCGGATGCGGTTCTCACATTTGTATAAATGTGCAGGAATTGGGAAGTAGAAGAATGTCGAGTAAAGGCGAGGTGGACCTGTGTGTTGCCAATGAAGCAAGAGTTGTTGTTGTCGTCGTAGGAGTTTACCGTCTTTCTTTGCTCAGTGGGCTTGTATTGGAACTAGATAATTGTTATTATGTTCCTGCGAAAACTAGAAACATCATTTCTATTTCATGTCTGGACATGATTGGATTTTTTATTATTATTAAGAACAATTATTGTTCTATATTTAAAAATGATGTTTGTTATGTTGTAGCCCAAATGTTTAATGCTTTGTATGTTTTGGAACTTAGACCATCCGATCTATAATATAGAAAATGCTAAAATACTAAAAACGAATGACTCAAATTCTACGTACCTTTGGCATTGTCGTTTGGGTCATATAAATGATGAATGCATATCCAAGATCCATAAAGATAGACTACTTGACTCATTTGATTATGAATCATTTGAGAGATGTGAATCATGTTTATTAAACAAAATGACTAAAGACCCTTTCACTGGATTTAATGAAAGGGTTGATGATCTATTGAGTATAATGCATAGTGATGCATGCGGATCAATGAGTTCTTTGGCTAGAGGTGGGTACTTCAACTTTGTTACATTTACTGATGATTTCAGTAGATATGGATATGTGTATCTTATGAAGTGCAAATCTGAAACTTTTGAAAAGTTCAAAGAGTTTAAGAATAAAGTATGGAACCAGTTGGGTAAGAGGGTTAAAGCACTCTGATCTGATCGAGGTGGCGAATACCTAAGTCATGAGTTTCGTAATCATCTGAAAGAGTATGGTATTGTATCACAGCTCACTCCACCCAGAACGTCGCAGCATAATGGTGTATCTGAGCGGAGGAATCGCACTCTGTTAGATATGGTACAGTCGATGATGAGTCATGCAGACTTGTCTGTTTTCTTTTGGGAATTTGCTCTAGAGACTATTGTTTTTACACTAAATTGTGCTTCAATAAAAACGGTTCTAAAGACACCATATGAGATACGGACTAGGAAGCGTTCTAGTATGTCGTTCATTAAGATCTAGAGCTGTGAGGAATACGTGAGACGTCAAATGTCTGATAAGCTGGAATCCAAGTCAGATAAATGTTATCTTGTGGAGTATCCTAAGGAAACAAAAGGGTACTACTTTTACCTACCGTCTGAGGGCAAAGTGTTTGTCGTGAGTACTGGTGTTTTTTTGGAAAAAGAGTTCTTATCCAGAAAGACTACAAAGGTAGAATTTGAAGAAGTTCAGTAACCACAAACTGTAAATGAACCGGAATTAGAACCTAAGCAAGAACTATAAAATGTTGTAGCTAGAGAACCTTCTCAAGAAACACAAGTTCCGCGTAGATCTGGTAGACCAAGATTTGAGCATGCGATATATGGATTTATCGTGTCTCAAATAAGTAATGTGTTGCATATGAATCATGATGATGACCCTACAACCTATCAAGAGGATATGAGTGGACCGCACTCCGAGAAGTGACTTGAGGCCATGAAATCTGAAATGGACTCCGGGTATGCAAACCAAGTTTAGACCTTGGTAGAACCACCTGAAGGGGTACGACCCATAAGGTGCAAGTGGGTCTTCAAGAAGAAGATCGACATGGATGAGAATGTACAGACATTCAAAAGGCGACTGGTGGCTAAAGGTTTCAAGCAAATTCATGATATTGACTATGATGAAACTTTTTCCCCTGTATTATGACTACGAGATCTGGCAGATGAATGTCAAAACGGCTTTCCTAATCATACAACTCGAGGGTTTTGTATCTCCAGATGAAGTCGCTAAAATATGCAAGCTGCAGAGATCCATTTATGGATTAAAACAGGCTTCTTGAAGTTGGAATCTTCGTTTTGATGAAAAGATCAAAGAGTTTGGTTTTATCAAAAATGAGGATGAACCGTGTATTTATAAGATGATTAGTGGGAGCATTGTTGTCTTCCTGAAATTGTATGTAGATAACATACTGTTGATCAGGAATGACAAACCGACCCTACAAGTTGTTAAGAACAACCTAGGGAACTGTTTTTCTATAAAAAAACTTGGGTAAAGTGACTTAAACACTTGGTATTAAAATGTATAGAGATAGATTGAAGAAGTTGTTGGGTTTGACCCAAAGTACATATATTAAAAAGATGTTGAAACAGTTCAACATACTTAAGTCCAAGAAATGATTTTTACACATATCTCATGGTGTGAGTCTCTCTAAGGACCAGTGTCCTAAATCTTGTGAAGATAAGGACTGTTTGAAGTTGATTTCATATGCTTCGGCAATTGGATCAATCATTTATGTAATGATATATACTCGACCCGATGTCTCTTATGCTTTGAGCATGACTAGCAGGTATCAGTCTGATCCCGATGATGGTCACCGGATAGCCGTCAAGAATATCCTAAAGTACTTGAGAAGGACTAAAGATACGTTCTTGATATTTGGTGGAGAGGAAGAGCTCATTGTAAAGGGTTACATAGATGCTAGCTTCCAAACTGATAGGGGCGACTCAAAGTCTCAGTCAGGGTTTGTATTTTGCCTAAATAGAGGAGTTATTAGCTGGAAGAGTTCCAAGCAAGAGGCAATTGTTGATTCTACAACTGAGGCCGAGTATATCGTCGCTGCAAATGCAGCGAAGGAGGCTGTATGTATTAGGAAATTCATCGGCGAGTTAGATATAGTTCTTAGCATTGTTGATCCCGTAGTTCTCTACTATGACAATAATGGTGCAATTGCACTTGTTCGGAACCTAGATCCCATCAGTGCTCCAAGCACATATTTTGGTTGTTTCATCTTATTCGTAAGACTGTCGATCGAATAGATATGAAAATTTGCAAAGTGCCGACTGAAGAAAATATTGTGGATCCACTGACAAAGTCTTTCACACAGAGAAAGTATGATGGTCATGTTAGATCAATGGGTATTAGATATCTGAATGATCAACTCTAGTATGAGTCTTTTGGATTGTATGTTTGTCAGGTGTAATAATTTATTTGATGAATAGAGTACTATACATTTTATTTTGAATTTATGGCAAGTTCTTTTATTATATTAATTTATTTCTATTTGATAGATTAATTAACGTGATAAATTCCCTTAGAGTGTTTGCTTCCATAGGATTCAAGTTGATGACTTGAATGTGAGGGTCTATGTTCTTAGAAGCTTCATTCTTAAATGATCCCTGGTCGGCGTATCATCTTAGAAGTTGAGGGCGATGATGATACATCAAGACTAGCATGTGCGTTGACTGATGACTGATTATCACAGGTCATGATATTGTGATATCAATTCATCACATGGGTACTTATTAGTAAACAAATTGTACTGGACAGACCCAGCATGAGAATACTTTGTGGATTGTTATATGAACGTGTAACAAGTAGGTCTCAAGTGGCAATGGTGTTTGTGGTTCTTTGACCTGAAGTCACAGCATTCATCAAGTGAGAAGAACATATTTTGATGTCATCCAAAGTCTTTCTTGAGAAACGTTAATGATAAAGGTGGTTATTGGATATGTTACGAATCATTTGGGTATTTACGTATAGACAGAAATGAGATTTGTCCTCTTATATGACATGAGTTACATCCAAAGGCCCCTTGATGGAATGAGACTGAGAAATGCATGGTCATGCTTGGTTGAGTCAATATATGATATTGGACTCACCAATTTTTGGAAGTTCATTCAAGATGAGGAACTTTAGGTTGAACAATTATGATGGTGACACGGTCTATACCTCTAGTTCTATCTGGATGTAAGAGACAAAAGAGTCATCACAACACTAATATATTGGTCATAAAGGCTTAATGAGTTTAGAACTCTTATTGCTTGGGGAGTAATGATGTATTGTTAGATACCGCTCATTGTTTGTGAAACTTTTGTTTGATACTTTCAAGATCAAGTGGGAGACTGTTAGTGTTACCATTGTGATCTAGAAGTGGTCAAATAAGTAGTATCACTGCTAACACAATATGAGCTTATGGGACCGCACATAAGAGTATTGGAGAAGTTCGAAAGGTTTGTGTTGGTATTACTCATATGTGATATGAGTGAAAGGCCAAGCTTGTGAAATTTTAGATTTGGACCTATATTATGAATATAAATGACCAGGTGAGTTGTCGGAAGACTCAAGGGTAATTCGTCGAAAGGTGTCTTGGTGTTTCGAAGAATCCATCTGAATTCTTCGAGTATACTCTTGTCATCTCGACTAATCGTACTTGGATTCGTCGAGTATACTCTTGATATCTCGACGAATTGGACTTGGATTCGTCAAATATTCTCTTGATGTTTCAACGAATTGGTCAGTCTGGATTCGTCGAGTATTCTCGTGTTATCTCGACGAATGGATCTTTGATTCATCGTATATACACGTGTTATCTCGACGAATGTTGTTAACTCCGATTCGATCATGTAAGTCTGATTTCGGTTTGGTCTGCGGATAACTGATGTTTCGGTCTTGGAGTATAAATAGACGAGATTAATGTTATCCCATATGACTTAACCTAATCGATTAAGATCGAAAAAGGCGACTTCTTCTCCGACGGAACTGTTCGACAACCTAGAAGTCGCAGCCACTGATTCGTCATCGTTGTCTCTTCTTTAACGGATCTAGCAATCTGTGGAAACATTGAGGGCATTCCTTCTTCAAACCTAAATCTTCTGTGACAAGAGTCTAATGGTTCTTCTTGCTCGTGTGGATACCAATAGAGGCGTGGACATACATCTACGCTCGGAACTCCAGCAGCAAGTGTTCGTCGGACTTCCTTGGAACATCTTGGTTGAGTAGTGACTCAATCCCGTTAAGGTATACTTCTATTCAAAGTTGTTTCAACTTCTTAATCAATGATTATCGCAAGATTCATTTCTCTTTGAGTTATCTTGATTTATTCTGCTGCGCACGTGTGATGTGCATCCCACTAAGAAACCCAACATAAAATTCGTCGAATGGTCTAGTATAATTCGTCGAGTTCTTTCGTGCAATTCGTCGAATGCTCCCCTGTAATCTAAGTAATTCGTCGAGTGGTCTGGTTATTATACGAGTCATCTCGACGAATGGACTTAACGATTTTTCTGGTTCGATTTTTCCGACGGGTTCTATTTCAAAATGACGGCATGTACGGTGCACGTGAAGCTTGTTTTTGGAAGATTATTTATAGTCGTTGGAGATGAATTCTATATAAATATCAAGGATTCATTTCAGAAATAGAGATTGCTAAGAATCGCAAAAATTTCTCTTGACCTAATTTCCATATTCGTGAACGGTCAATCTTCTCTTCCAATCTTTTGTTCTCGAAAACGCAACCCGATGACTTCGAAGTTCACAATCGGCGATTCTTCTCAAAGATAGATTCGACAAGATCATTGTTTTCAGATTCCTCAAAAGTGGTTTCGATCTAGTCAGATTTCAAGATTTCAGATCAAGGTTCTCACGATTTCAAGTCCTCTCCTTCAACTTCATTTCAAGTTCTAATCTCCTAGAAGGAAGAAGATTGAATTCATTCAGATCTGAAGAAAAAGATTGTTTTCAATCTAAAAAGTTGTAAAAACTATTTTTTTTATTGTATGAAGTTTCTACTTCCGAGTTTGTAGATTCGTGTTTTGGATCGAGTTGTATGAGAGTTTGTTATCCGAGTTATAGGAGTGTCGTTCTCCGAGTTGTAGGAGAGTTGTCTCCGAGTTGTAGGAATTGAGGCTCCGAGGTGTAAGATTTGTATAATCTGAGTTTTGGAGAAGTAGCCGAGTCTAGCCCGAAGTGTGAGATAGGCGAGGCAGGACAGTGGAAATACCCATTCTGGGGAACCACTATAAATCCTTGTGTGTTTCTGTGTGCTTGTTTCTTATTAATTTTTATTCAGCAAAAAGACACAGAACTCACTTATTCACCCCTCTCTAGGTGATTTAGTTAGACAACTAGATACTTTCACCATTATGTCATGACCCTTGGCCAATAATAATGACATTGAAGGAGGTCCTTGTTGTTTGGCATAACTGTCCGGAGTACAAAGTCATGTGGCTGCCCCGAGAGGACATACGCCGTCCGTTCACTGACTACTGCATTGAAGACAAGACACATCTTCCAGAAGGCGACATTGTTACGATCGTGCATGCCAACGACATACCAAGGAGATTTTAGACTCGAAGGAAGGCGAAAGGCGACGACCCCTAGCCCACCGGGATTGGAGGAGACTGCGGGAACCATCGTCATTTAAATATTTTCATTTTCACTAAGTGCACGCCAGAAATCTAGCTATTCGCGTCCCGCTGTTATAAAGAGTGTTGTATGTCTCATTAGGGTTTTTATCTTTGGATAAATTTGGTTTTAGGGATGCTCCCTAAGTTCCTCCCATTTTCCCTTCCCCCTCTTCTCTCTCACTCCTAGCCGTCGGCCCCTCCCTTGTTGGATTCTTCTCCGGGATCGTATTTGAGACTAATAGAAAAGAAGTAATAAAGTGGGAAAAATATCAATTACCATAATTGGAAAACTAATATCAATGTATAAAAATCACCAAGAAGAATATATAGGTCTTACCAGATTCATTGGAACAAACAGCCCCTTTATATGTTTCATCCTTTGCTTCATGAAAAATCTTAGAGAAAGCCCTTTCATGGCAATCACTTCCTTTAATGAAAGCATTTTGCAGGCTTAATTTGGTCAAGCTTAACGAGAAAAAATTGAACCCATGATTGTCTTCCTTTTGAGTTCTTTGCCCAAAAACCTGAACAGGAAATGAATCAGATGCCCCCTCCAAGAATGAATGCTCATTAGATTCATTTGAATCAGCCAAGCTGGCAAAAAGATTCTTGGTGTGATGATAATTCAATTTGTAAACATCTTTTCCCATTGAACCACTATCACTAGATAAATTGAGCTTCAATTCAATCTCAGAATCTCCTTTACTGATTCTGGAACAAGTAAATGTGTTTAATGATGATGAACCAGGGAATGCCTCCTTCGAACTTTCTGTATCATGTCCACGGGCAGGAAGTTGAAGACCCATTGTCTTGGGACATTTTTTTAAACTGGCATCTGGTTCAGCAACTCTTTGAAGAGCCTCAGTTTCAAGAATACCACAAGAAGATTGCTGATTTCTTTCAAGAAAATTGATAGGAGAAATATTATCAACATTGTATCTAGACTTATCCTTTTCCTGGCTATTGTTCATGTCATGCAAATGAGAAATTTGAAACATCCTTGTGGCATATTCAGATTGTATTTGAGAAGTATAAGAATTTGCTTTTGATGGGACTTCAGGCTTGGAAGACCCAGATGAACCATTCTTTTGAAACTCGACCATCAAGTCCTTCTGTATGCTATAAAGACGGTGAAGTTCATAAACCTGGATTACAACAAGATAGTAAGAAATTTGAGCATTATGCATAGAACAAAATCAAAGATTTTAATAATTGGCATCATAAAATAAGTCCTGTTTGTGGAAACATAAAGAGAAGTGAAACGATCTCTTGTTCAGGTAGACTTGCTGATAAAACTGAGGATAATTTATTAATAATAGCAGACACGTAGAGCTGATGAAATCAAGGTCCCGCGCATTCTTAGCATTTTCAAACATAATTGTATACAACAGATCACATTGCCAATTTGGTGAATGAAAATTGTCCAATAATAAAAAGGTTACAGAAAAGGAAACAATTTCTAATTGGTATGATTTAAGTCAAGGTGACCAAGTCATTTCCGTTTCATGATATTAAATGTTTTCTAGGATTGCATTTTAAAAGGGGGCATCTAAGCCATCTAGGCATGTCAAAGCCCAAGACAAAAAGTGACGCAGGACGGGTGGTACGAACTAGGGAATCCGGCGGTAGAGGGGAGGGGTGTCGGCGGTAGAGAGAGGAGGAAGAGAAAGAGAGGGAGAGGAATTAGGGTTAGAGGGAAAACGGGAAATTACAACATTCATCCAAGATACATTACAAGTCCAAATCAGCCCAATCTTATAGAGGAGGGGTGCCAATAACAGGAAACATAAAATAACATAACATAAAACATAAACTAAATATTAATTATCCCTCCGCCCCGACCCATCCTGGGCCGCCCTCGTCGGGCCAATCCGCTCCGGACGCGCCCGGTCCATCTTCATCGGTTTGTGTCACGCTCGCCGTGAATATCTGTAACAATGTCGCTGTCTGAAAAATATATCTTGTCCCCAAGGCAGCAGTTGGAGTGGTGGCGACATCAGTGATCCTAGAATAGCCCCGTGGCTTCAGACTCCAGACAGTAAGTCCCAGCAACCGAGTCCTCCTACGGGCCAGAGTCCCCCTGAAGGTGGTAGAAGCGACCAAGTAGCTTGACTGGGTGGTTCGGCGCCAGTTGCCGTCTTCCTTCCAGACCAAAGCCAGCTGGGCTGGTGGCAACCCTGTCGGAGGCTGAGTGATGTCGGCGTGCGCCGTAGGAAGCTTTTGGTAGTTCGTCGGAGAAGGAAGAGGCACAACGGACGAGCCCGAGTGGACCCACAACCTCACGGAGAAACCGACGTTTGTGGGCTGCTGGATCGTGCCGAGGGAGATCGGAGAGCGTTGGATGGAGGAGTAATCGTCGAGGCGACACGGTTATCCCTCGTGTAGGAACTGCATGAACATAGTCTCCCAATTGACGCATACCTCGTCGAGCGTGCGGAGCTAAGCCACTCCCAGCACGGCGTCGAAGCCGCCTAAGCCAAATATGTAGAAGTTCGCGGTCAAGAAATAGGGCCCTATAGAGAGAGAGACATTAGTGCAACAACCCTGAGTCAGGCGGTAACGCCCATCGCCCATGCGGACCGCAACATCCTGGGAGGGAACCCAGGGAAGGCGGAGCCGCTGCACCAGGTGCTCAAAGATGAGGTTGTGGCTTGTGCCACTGTCCACTATGATGATGACCAGACGATCCCGCGGTGTGCCCGGAAGCTGCATGGTCTGTTGGCTGGAGATCTCGCCCATCGAGGAGCCAGATAGCTCTAACCGGTGGTATCTAGATGCAGTGGATTCGAGAGGGGTATCCTCCGGTAAGAGCTCCAAGGCCTCAAAGTAAGCCAAGGTAACCTCAAGGACGACGACGTCGATGATGGCGCAAAACCCCTTGACCGCGCAAACGTGGGTAGGAGAATAGGGCTGACGGCAGAGTAAACACAACCCCTTTCGACGGAGGTCGTCAAGCTCGCAGTTGGAGAATCGCTGAAGAGGGGCCGGTCGGCCTGGAAGAGCGATTGGAGGAGGCCAAGGAGCTGGTGTCTCTAGAGTAACGGTCCGCCACGGACGGCCCCCGGGCAGAGGTTCGCCAGACGACGGAGGTGGTCGAGGAGACAAATCTACCTCCACGAGGCGGGCCATGTCGAGGGCATCAGAAACCGTCCGGGGGTGGTGAGTGTGGAGCCGGGAGCGGATGTGGGGCAAGAGGCCCTGCATGAAGAAGCTAAGATAATGATCCAGCAGTAAGACCGGAACATGGGTGACGAGGGCCACAAACTCATCGATGTAATCATCCAATGCACCGGTTTGGCGGACCCCACACAAACGTTCAATGGAGGATCTGGAATAGCGGCTGTCATAGCGGCGGATCATCTCCTGCTTGATCTTTGGCCAAGAGATCGTCGGGTTGGACTACCGGAGCCATCGAGCCCAATGAAGGGCGAAGCCGTCGAGACCCACGATGGCAGTAAAGACCTTATCCTGCTCGGGAATATGGTGGAGGTCAAAGTACTGCTCTGCTTTGGCAATCCAAACAATCGGGTCCACCCCGGCAAAAGTGGGGAGGTCCAAAGCGAGGGCGGGGCGGCCGAGGAGTCCCCAATGTAAAGAAGAGCCCCCCCCCCCCCCCCCCCCGAGTATGGACGCACCTGCGGCCGGGAACACAGAGCCGTTCACGGAAGAGGAGGCGGCGGACTGGAGTGCGTCGAACTTTGCAAGAATGGAGGCACTTTTATGTTGTGGGTCGGGTCGGGCGGCGACAGGCTTCTTCCTCCGCAGATCAGTTTGTGATGGAGAACATGTTTAAGTCCTCTCATCAAGGAGGTCGGGGGATCAAGCTCCCGCCTCAACATCCCGCCGCGGATTATACTGGGCCCGGAGATGGGTTGGGGTGTGCAGGGCCGCGGCACATGCTTGTGTTGGAGGGTTAAACGGGAGCAGGAGAAGAAGCCTGCCGCCGCCCGGCCCAGCCCACAACATTGGGACCCTGAACAAGACGGTTAACACATTGTCCCAAAGGAACAAAGCCGGGGAGCCAATTTTGTGTTATCTTTTTACCTACTGCATCATTATTTTAGTACTATTACAAGGAGCGGGTCTCATGGCTACCATGGGATGAGTACTATTACAACACACTCTAAGACAGCATTGCAAACAAAACCATTCAAATCAGTGTTTGAGAGGGATGTCCCATGTCTAGTCCCTTTCACACACCTCACAACACATGTAGAAGATGTACATCAAGGGCTATTACAACTCGAGACCACTTGCTGCAAACACAAAACCACATGAAACAATACTACATTGGGTTACATAGGAAAAACCAATACCGACGAAGAATGGGTATGCTGAAATCGAGACCTCATAGGCAGTAGTTACTTGTATCCCAAAGGTGGACCAACAAACTCTCATCGTGATTTTTGCAGACCTTACCAAATTATAGAATGCATTGGTAAGGTCGCTTATAATTTGAGTCTACCAGTGAATTAAAAAATAAACAACATTTCATGCTCGACACTCAAGCCTTTCCGAGGAGCACCTCTTGTCAACATTTTTCAGCTGCTAATTATTATAGAACAAAGGATACAATCCAGACCAATATGTTTGTCTTCTTTGCACACGAGTTGGCAAAAGGGTTAAGGAACCGTCAATGCAATAGGAACAATGAACTGAAGAAGAGGCCACGTAGGAAATGTGGGAAGCAGTTTGTCGGGATTACGAGTGGTTCAACTTGAGAACAAGCTCATTCCGGAGGTGCTAAATGACGTGTGGATACATTATGGAGGCGCTCATACACGGATAATAAGCAAAGGCTGCATCGGATCATGACGACAAAATATTGGAATGATCAATTTTATCTTTTGAATCAAAGTACTTTTGAGTTGTCATACGTTGTTTATACTTATGAAGTTAGGAGGGTTTATGCATGTATTACCTTCCATGTATGTGTGTGTGTTACTTGCACGACAACGAAACACCGTGGCGGGTCTACATGCGGAGGAAGACGGCGATGGGTCCGTCTGGAGGAGGAAGACCAAAGACGCGATGCCAGCGTGACTATTATTTATTTTGCACTCTATTATTTCATATTATGTTGGGCCCGTCTGTTATTTCGCCTACTTTTCACCGCTTAGAGTTACCTTGTTTCTAGGTGGATGGCATTTCGGGCCCGCGGACCATGAAGTTGGCAGGCACGTTGCGGGATCGTTCCATTGTGATCATGGTGGACAGTAGTGCGAGCCACAACTTCCTCTCAGCCCAGCTGGCGCACCAACTTCACCTTCCCTGGTTCCCTCCCCGGACTTCCCAGTCTGTCTGGGCGATGGGCGACGTCGGCAGACTCACGAGTGTTGCACCGCTCTCTCCCTGATGGTGGGATCCTTCCTGGTGACCACAGACTTCTACGCCTTCGGGCTCAGCGGTATTGACGTCATTCTGGGAGTGGCTTGGCTACGCACACTGGGCGAAGTGCGGGTCAACTGGAAGAGTATGACTATACAGTTCCTACAGGAGGGCCAAACGTGTCGCTTGGTGGGCGACTCCCCTCTGCTTCGCTCCCCGGTCTCGGCCCGTGCAATTCAGCGGACTGTCGATGTCGACTTTTTTGTATGCCTTTGGCCGCTCTCTGCTCTGGCACCGTCGTCTCCTTCACACCTAGCCGACCTTCAGGCACTACTCGCTGAGTTCGCCGACATTTTTGAGGCCCCGACCGGCTTCCCGCTTTGCTTGCCCGACGAATCACGTCATTCCCCTCTAGCACGGTGCGGTTGTGGTGTTGGTTTGTCCTTATCGCTACGGACACGTGCAGAAGGACGAGATCGAGCGGCGGGTCCATGGGATGTTGATGGGGGGCATCATCCGCTCCAGTGCGAGCCTTTTCTCCAGCCCGGTCCTCCTGGTCCGAAAGAAGGACGGTAGCTGGCATTTTTGTGTGGACTACCAGAAGCTCAACAAGGTCACCATTCTGGACAAGTACCTGATCCCAGTTATTTAGGATCTTCTGGACGAGCTCCACAACACCATATTCTTCACCAAGCTGGACCTCTGAGCGGGCTATCACCTGATTCGGGTACGACCCGAGGAGATCTCCAAGACCGCTTTCTAAACACACGATGATCACTGTGAGTTCTTGGTCATGCCTTTCGACCTGACCAACGCACCGACCACCTTCCAGGCAACAATGAACGGCATCTTCCGGGCGATACTTCGTCGACACGTTCTCATTTTTTTATGACATTTTGGTATACAATTTTTCCTGGCAGGATCACCTCCAGCACATCCGCCTCACTCTGACTACCATTCGGCGCCATCACCTCAAGCTCCATCTGAAGAAGTGCTCCTTTGGGGCGTCGGAAGTGAGCTACCTCGGCCACATCATTTCATTTTGGGGGGTCGCCATGGACGAGAAGAAAAACGCGGCGGTCCTTCAATGGCCGACACCAACATCCCTGCGGAACGTCCGGGGATTCCTCGGCTTGACGGGATACTATCATCGCTTCATTCAAGGGCATGGGGTTCTGGCTCGGCCACTTACGCAGCTCCTGAAGAAGTCGGAGGAGGGCACCTTTTAGTGGATGGTCGCCTCCTTTGCCCCCCTTCAGCAGGCATTAGTCTGTGGGCCGGTGCTGGCCATGCCAGATTTTTCTCTGTCATTCCAAGTGGAGTGTGACGCATCGGGCTCCGGGGTGGGAGTCGTACTCATGCAGGTCGGACGGCTGATAGCCTAATTCTCTAGCACTTTCCGCAGTCGCTCTGCGTATGAGAACGAGCTCATGGGCCTCATTTTACCGTTCAACACTGACGTTCATTTCTGCCAGGCCTCCCCTTCGTGTTCCGCACCGACCACCACAACCTTTGCTACCTCCTCAAGCAAAAGATCGCAACACCCGCCCAGCAGGTGTGGGTGGCCAAACTCCTGGGCTATGACTTCACCAACGAGTTCCGCCCGAGGAGGGCAAACCGGGTGGTCGATGCTCTCTCTCGGCAGAGCCAATCGCCAGAGCTAAGGCTATCTCTCGGCCGGTGTGGGAAGACGCGGCGACCATTCAACACGAGGTCAAGGCCGACTCTGTTTTATCCGGGATCCGGACGGCGCTCATCGTGGATGCCTCCGCCCACCCACCATATTCGCTCGTAGGGGACCGCCTGTTCTTCAAGGGCCGCCTTGTTCTAGCACCCTCTTCTCCAAGCATCCCCGCCTCCTCACCGAGTTTCATGCTTCTCCCTCCAGAGGGCACGCCTGGGCCTTCTGTAACTACCGTCGTTTAGCGGTCTCTCTACTGGCCCCACATGTTCCGACAGGTCAAGGCCTAAGTTATCAAAGGCGCAGCAAGGCGCAAAAGGGCCATGGAGCCTAGGCGCGCTCCTGAGCCACATGAAGCGCAAAAATGAGGGGAAAAGGAAATTGAGCGAATTGGGCGCCCAATTCGCTGAAATTGAACGAATTGGGCGCCCAATTCGCTGAAATTGAGCGAATTGGGCGCCACATTCGCTGAAATTGAGCGTCCAATTCGCTGAAATTGAGCGCCCAATTCGCTGAAATTGTGCGAATTGGGCGCCCAATTCGCTGAAATTGAGCGAATTGGGCGCCCAATTCGCTGAAATTGAGCGAATTGGGCGAACAATTCGCTGAAATTGAGACAATTGGGCGCACAATTCGCTGAAATTGAGACAATTGAGCGCCCAATTCGCTGAAATTGAGACAATTGAGCGCCCAATTCGCTGAAATTGAGTCAATTGGGCGCTCAATTCGCTGAAATTGAGTCAATTGCACGTCCAATTCGCTGAAATTAAGTGAATGTCAAATGGATGACGGTTGTAACAAACTAATCTCTGAGTTCACGAGCGCCACCGTCGTACCAAATAGACACTAAAGCAGATGGAAAAGGTTTTGGAAATCTCTTATGAGTGTTCATGAAATGTTTTAAATTTTAGAATGAGTAGTAAAAAAATTCCAACGAGTGAGTGTTAATGAATGTCTTAAAATTTTAAAATGATGTGCATGGAATGTATAAGCAGCTAGCCAACTATCTAACAAATAATCACTGTAAGTGATGAACTTAACAAAGTCAGAAACATTCACTATTGAAATTAGAATGTTATACAATCGAATACAATCAAGTTAAATCAACTTGAAAATACTTCAATTAAATTCAAAGATGTGCTACAAACTTACATAACAAATAGAAAGCCAGGGAGATGAAATGTTGAGGGCCTGGAAGTTACTTCGACTTGTTGTAGACAGGCAGGTTGGAGAGAAGAACCCCAAGTTAGCAATGTTTGGAGATGAAATGCTCTTTCACATTTGAAAACAATGATTTGAAAATAAAATTAAGAGATTGAAATGTTTGGCATCAAAAACAAACATAAACCACCAAGTCAGCAATCATAAACTCTAAACAAATATGCAAGAAAATAACATAACATCACGTCATCACATAGTATTTCAATTTTTCTCGGTCTCGTGATCTCGTCATCATTAAGTATTAATTACTCATCGTCTGAATCAATTAAGGTTTCATTTTCTTCACTAAAATCTTCTTCTTCTTCATTGAACTCGGCTTCTTCTTCATCCTCGGCATCATCTTATGCATTGATGGAGTAGGTGCCCTCTTCTTAGATGTGCTCCACTTGTCAGCTACCATCTTCCTTTTGGATAAGCGTGTGGAGTAGATGTCTTCTTCTACTCCACTGGCCCTAGCTACTATACCTCAGGTCAATAAATCGTCATCAAAAACTAAATCGTCATCCTGCTAAACCTCCTCATCTTCCTTCATTCTTCCCATCAGCCATTCATTGTTATCGTCAATATCTTTCAGCGAGATCGGATCAATACGATCACGTGAATCATATCGTAGACGCAAGGCACGATTGTATTTTCCAAATACTAAATCATTTAGGCACCGTTGTGCTAGCCGATTTCTTTTTTTGCTATGGACCTGCAACATAACAAATAAATAATTAATCATATAATGATATAAATTAATATTTACATACTTGTTCAAAAAAATTCATACATGTTCAAAAAAACTCCAGTCACGCTCACATCCGGATGAACTACAAGTGAGACTTAGAACCTTTACAGCAAATTTAGTCATATTAGGAGTATAAGCTACATATGATTGCCACCATTCAGCTGCCCCAAAAAATGAATATCAAGAAATTAATAAATCATTCTTAGTAAATAAATTGTTTGTTTGAAACTTCGAATAATATTTAATTTACTAACCAAGGGACTTTGTTTTCCTATGACGAACTGCAAATTGCATACCAAATAAACCTTCAACATTTTTATATAAACTTAGTTGGTCCATAATTTTATCTTGAATGTCAGGACTTGGAATGAGCATTTGCATTGTTTAATATAAACCTCTCATGACTTCTCCATCTAATATCATTTCAGGGTTTGAATAAAAGAATTCCGGATTTAAATAATGAGTCGCCGCATGCAATGGTCGATGAAGCTGATTTTCCCAACTCTTGTCCACAATCTCCAAGACTTCTTTATATTTTTCCTCTTTCCCTTTGAAAGAGTTCATGATTGTCTCTTTCGCTCTATCCATAGCCTCATAGATATAACGCATAGTCGGTCTTTTCTCCCCATCTACCAATCTTAGTACCCGAACTAAAGATCCAAAAATCTTCAAAATGTACATAATAGTACTCCAGAAAGAGGCCATGTATATAATGTTATGTACTTGCTTACCTCCCATTTCCTTTGATGCTTGATGTCCACTCAGGTGAAGTGAACATCTTACTTAGATTGATCCTCTTCTTATGAATGCGCTGAAGAGCAAGGAATGAAGTCGCAAACCTAGTAACAACAGGTCTAACAAGCTCCACTTGTCCTGTGAAGTTCCTTAGCATGTTGACTAGTCCAGGACGAACATAAATATAACTATTTATGCTCATTGCTCTTTTAATTATTCTACAAATGCTAGGCATCTTTCCAATATCCTCCAGCATTAAGTCGATGCAATGGGCGGCACACGGTGTCCAATATAAATATGCTCGTTTTGCTTCCAATAATTTTCCTATTTCATAACAAACACAGTCATAGTCAATATATGACATTAAAATTAAATAAATATTAAAAAAAGATGATTAATGATATATTTACCTGCTAGTACATTATTGCTTGCACTATCAGTAACAACTTGAACAACATTGGCCTCTCCAACAAATTCCACTACTCTATCAAGCAATTGAAAGGTCCTCTCTCCAGTCTTCGCGTAATCGGATGCATCAACAGATTCCAGGAAAAATGTACCTTTGGGTGAATTCACCAAAGAATTTATAAGAGTTCTCTGTTTCTTATCTGTCCATCTGTCTGTCATGATTGAACTTCCAAACAACCTCCACTCATCCTCATAATTCTTCATCATATTCTGGACTTCAGTTACTTCATTATTCAACAAAGGCGTGTGAACTTCATGGTAACTGGGTGGTTTCAGTCCAACCCCAAACTGTCCAACGGATTCTATTATCACTGCAAAACTAGGATAGGTAACCGCATTAAAAGGAATAGTTGCATCATAAATTCATTGAGCTATATGCTTGCAAGCCCTCCCTCTAAGTTCCTTCTTACATGTTTCGTTAATTGAAGTTTGCTTCACTTGCTTATGTTGACCTTTTTGTTTCATTTTCTTCTCAATATTAGGTGCAAAAAACATTCATCGGTCATTTGGTCCTAGACTTTTTAGGCGCACCGCTTGGACCGCATCCATGAATCTTCGCACCGACGTCATTCATATCCTCATCGCTTCCAAAAGTATCCACATCTGCAAAGTTTGGGAATGCTTGTTTTTTCGTATTGCTTACAGTCATTTTCTTTTTCATATAATCATGAATTTCTGTCCTTACATGTTGTGAGATTTTGGGACAAACTTTGGTATTTCTAAATACCCCAACAAGGTATTGTCTCGCACGATAAATTCCACCCTTTGTGACTTTCTCATAGAAAATATAAATTAAATCATTTTTATTAGTGACAGATGTCTGACACACATACTTCCAGCCTGGATAAATCCTAAACTGGACACTGGATAAACAAGATCCACTCACATCCATTTCCAGCTATTAAAACATTTTACAAAAAAAATAATTACATAGATGATAAAACAGGATAATTACTGAAAACTGTAGCGTCCAGTTCACTGTTTTACAGTGAACTGGAGCCCAGTTTACTGTAAATTAGTGAACTGGAAGCCCAGTTCAGAATAGGGTGGCGAACGAAAGAGGGCAGCCGGAAAAATGGGCAGCCAGAAAAAAGGGCAGCCGGAAAAAATGGCAGCCGGCAGCCATTATGCTAGAAGAAGAAGTAATGCAGTGAGAAGAAGAAGAAGTTACCAAAATAATTAGTGGCGGTCGGCGAGCGGAAGAGGAGCGGCGAACGGAAAAAAGGAGCGGCGAGATTTCAACCCTAAACCAAATTCGGCGTGAATCGAAAAAAATGAGCCCAAACACTTCTTATTCTGATGAGAAAACAAAACCATAACCCTAATTAAACCAAACCGGCTGCGCCTAGACCGGAAAATGTCTAGGCGCGCCTAACCTGCGTCTGAATGGCCCGCGCCGAGGCGCGCCTGGAGCGCGCCTGGGGCGCGCCCGACCCACTTCGCCCGCCTAGGCGCGCGCCTTGATAACTTAGGTCAAGGCATTTAAGGCCGCCTGTTTGGTCTGTCAGAAGGCCAAGTATTACTATTATTAAGGCGCGCCCGGCAGGTGCGCGTGAGCGAGCGCACGCGTGTGCGTGTGCGTGTGCGTGTGCGTGCGTGCGTGCGTGTGTGTGTGCGCGTGTGTGTGTGTGCGTGTGTGCGCGTGTGTGTGTGCGTGTGTGTGTATGCGTGTGTGCATGTGTGTGTGCGTATGTGTGTGTGTGCGTGTGCGCGCGCGTGTGTGTGTGTGTGTGTGAGAGAGAGAGAGAGGCTTAACCTAATAATTTTTCTTCTCTCCCTAAATTTCTCTCTCCACTTTCATGATGCCTATAGCCGACACTAACCAAGTATTTCTTCTCTCCCTAAATTTCTCTCCACTTTCACGAAAGTATAGGAAGAAATTCTCCTCCCATAGTATTGTTATGTCACTCTCATAGCCGGTGACTTGATCCTACACTAGAGCATATAACACGGTGTCCAAGATGTGTCTATTTTCTTTTGAAAACTCAATTTTTTCGGGTTTGGAGTCCCCCGTAGGTGAATTCTATTCAATTGTCACTTCGAAAACAAAAACTGGGCTTCAAAAATACTTTTGACATGATTATTAAATACTTTAAACATATCCTTCCATTTTTTTATTCATCAAGTATATCTAAGAGAATTTAGAATAATTATCAATTAAAATATCAAAGGGCTGAAATCCAATGAAAGAACTAACAGTAATGTCCACATTTGAATGCAACAAATCAAAATGAAAAGGACTTCAACGAGTACTAGGGGAATAATAGGTTTTACAATGTGTCACAAACTCACTCTCGACCAACAAATTTATTTGTAAAGATAGTATTTACAGTTCTTGCATGAGCATGATAAATACGTGATGCCTTCATATAAACCACCCCCTTGCTCCAAGGAATTTACTCCATCCATAATATACGCAACATCATGCTCATGTCCATCACCAAGTTAGATCATGGGAAGACATTGATGACATACAAAAAAGTTGGTAGAACAATTCATCTAAAAAGATTATGTAGAGATAACAAGTTACTGAAACAAAAAAAGAATTAAGCAACACAAACATATTGACAGATCACGAAAAACACTTATAATGCATTTATCATAAACAGAGACCAGTGAGACATTTGCAAATCTCACAAACACAGGACGGGAGCTGGAAGGTGACTATTATGGGCTTCCTGTAGCGTGTTGATATCTCATTAGAGAGGTGACCAGAGGTAGTGTAAAGGTGGCGGAGATTCAAGGAAGTCGTGCACAATTGAAGGAGAGGAAGAGATGAGTCTAGCTCAACACTAACCCTAATCTGAGGAGAAAAGTGAAACTAAGATTTAATTCATGCTTCTCATTCATGATCTTAGAGTCTTTAATTAGAGATACAGGGGGACATGAGCATAAATAAATCCGAACACTTGGACTTATATAAAAGGAACCTATGTTAGACTCAATGCACATATAGCATGATGATTAAAAGACATGACATGTATAACATTACTAAATAATGACAAGGGTATGAAATTAATTAAACATACACAATAATGGATAACTGGTCTTGTGGACCCATAACATCCCCTAACCAGAGTCTCCTACCATATGAACGGAAGCTCAAAAATCAATAATTCATAGAATAGTCAGCTCACAGATGAGTAAGAGGAAACTTAAGTAGCAACCTTTGAACTTAATTCCATTTCCAATCGAGCAAACGACAAGCATCCAACCATGCCTGAAAGCTCAACGTGAAAACAAGGGACTAAGATAATAATCTGGCAATAGTAGGAGAAACATAAAAGAAACTCAATGAAATGGACCAACAACAAATGACATGGGCACTACTACCAAAAATAATCCTAGAAAGATGTCTAGTTGAAAATCCAAAGAAGAAGAATGATAAAATAGTTGAAATAGAGCAAACAATTACAAGAACATGCATAAATTACTACAATTCCTGCAAAGATAGGGACATGACAACACAATTGCAAATTAGAGGTCAAAGTATAATTTGCCGAAAATAAGAGAAGCAACATAAAATTCTCTTTGAGACCAAGTTAAATCTAAGACAAAGCAATATAAACATAACAAAGAAATATATTGAAGTAACGAGGTAAACAACTGCACCAGGGCACTATTAGAGATGACAAAGGAAAGGAACCGCAAACAAGGTCCTCAATTTCAGTTTGAAGACACGCTTAAACATTAGAGTATGAAATCCAATTATTATCCCCTTTGATATTCACTCCCAACGCCGTTGTGAAAATCAACAGACATGTCGGTTCTCGGGACAAAACGACACAAAATTGATATATAATTTCCAAAAATATTGTTCCGGGGTATATCGCGTATATTTTATTTTATTTTCTGCATTTTGTTATTTCCTAACGTTATTAACATCAGCTAACACTCAACGATTGCATTCCTCCAGCATTTAGGTTCATTTGTGCCTTAACTATTAATTATTTCCTCCGGCTTTCTACTTGAACAGTCCTTCTTATATGTTCTATAGCAGCTTTAAGCTCCTCTCATACTCTATTCCTCTACAATGACTTCCCTTTGTAAAGCATCAATGGGTTCCTATTTGGTTTACGGCATTCTTTAATTGTGTCGTTGATGTTGCGGTGAAATTAATTCCACTCTTTAGTTTCTGCCTCGATTTCTCCTTTCTCACCTACACTTAGAGCTATCACTTAAAACCGAAAATCATAAACTGAATCGGAACCGAACCAGAACCGCGAAGAACCGGACCGAACCGTTCGCTAATTATCCAGGTTCCGGTTTTAATTTTGAAATCGTGAACAACATTGAGTCGGGCATGGTTCCATCATTTTATTATCCGGATCGGAACCGGAACCGGAACCGCAAAATGCAAGTCTCGAACGGTATCAAAATTTTTAGACCCGATCCGGACCGAACTGACACGGAACCGAACCGCAACCCGTTTATTATTATTATTTTAATATAAAAAATTTATTTATCATACAAATATACTATTACTATTTATTTTATATTTTGATAATACCCTAAAAAATATGCAAAGATATTGATCATTTTAAACGTTGTGTATAGATATTATGCACATATTTTATATTTAAGTAAAAAAAAGTTGTTCGGCACTATTTAATAAATATCATAGCTTTTTTATCTTTATCATTTTAAACGTGTGTATAGATGTTCTGAACTATTTATTAGTATTACTATTATTATTTTTGTTAGATTATATTTCTTATATGTGATTATTTCTTTAAGTTGTAACACCTCTATATATAGAGGCCTCCTTGTATTGTTATGAAATAATCTAATTTTCACGGTCAACATGGTATCAGAGGAACGCGTGCCCTAAATCTCCCTCCCGCACTCGCTCGCTCGCCGCTCTTCCATCGCTCGTCGCTCGCCGCTCGACCGCACGCCGCTCCTCCCTCTCCGCAAGTCGCACGCCGCTCCGCCCTCTCCGCACGCCGCACGTCTCTCGGCGTCCGCTCTCGACCGCAAGCCGCATGCCGCTCCGTTTTTTTCTTCTGGCGCCGGAATGATCGTGCAGTGAGTTTATGCTTCCTCCGGCGCCATTTTCTTCCCGTAATGGCTTCTTTGTGGATGGATCCTTTCCTCCTTTCCGTCCATCTCTTGATGCCATAATCCTTGGGTTGTTTCCCTCTCCGGATTTCTCTTCCGGTCTTTTTTCCTCTCCCTTAGGATTTCTATTCCTGAGCTATGGAGACTAATGACGCAGATTCTCCCTCTCTCTCAACCGGAGTCACTCCGGCTCCTTCCGGTGTCTCTTCTCCGGCTATTACCTATCGTGGAACCACCGAACATAATACTTCTCAAATCACTACCATTCGCCTTGATGACGGCAATTACCTCTCGTGATCCCGGTCTATCACCCTTGCTCTCAAAAGTCGGCGCCTCTATGGCTATGTCACGGGACAAATGAAGGAACCGGATAGGAATTCCCCCGAATGGCAGCAGTGGGAGTCCAAGAATTCCTTGGTTATGTCTTGGCTTATCAACTCTATGCAGGAGTCCATTGCCCGCAACTATCTCTTCCTCGACAATGCTACTGATCTTTGGCGTCGTGCTGAGGCTACTTACTCTCGTCGGGGCAATGCTGCCCAGATCTTTCAGTTGCGACGCAGGATCAGCTTACTTCGGCAGGGTGACCGTCCTCCTTCTGTGTACTACTTGGAGTTCACACAACTTTATCAAGAGTATGATCATTTTGATCCTCTTGTCTTTGTAAGTCCCATCGATGAGGCAATGGTTCGGGCCCGGGATGACCGCAATCGCATATTTGAATTCCTTCATGGATTACATCGTGACTTTGACCAGATCAGCGTTCAGATCCTGGGCCAACCGCAGATACCTTCTCTTCCTGAGGTCTACAACATTGTACAACAAGAGTTTGATCGTCGTCAGACACTTCTCCCTGACTCTGTGCCGGAGGGCTCTACTTTGGCTGCTACCACCACTCCCTCTCTTCTTGGTACTAGGTCATCCCGGGATTTCAAGTTGAAGGGTTCAGATAAGGATCATCTCATGTGTGACTATTGTGGCAAGAATCGCCACACTCGGGATACCTGCTTCAAGCTTCATGGATTTCCTACTCCAAGAGGGGGTGCTCCACCTCGTGGAGGCCGTGGTTCTGGCCGCTTCTCAGGTCGACATGCTGCTCTGCCCCGTGCAGCCCATCTTGCTGATGCTCCTACAGATAGCTCTCCTGGATGCTTTAGTACTGATACTGTTGCTACCCCTGGTGGCTTTACTGCGGATGAAATGTTGGCTCTCCGACGCATGATGCAGGGAATGTCTACTGAGCCATCGTCCTCTTACGCTCATACAGGACTGCCAGGTGCCCACTCAGCTGTTTCTTCGTCTTCTACTCAATGGGTCATTGACTCTGGGGCTACGGATCATATGACCGAGTCATCCACAGGTTTTGTTTCCTATACCCCTCTTTCTGGGCGTGATAAGGTGAGTATTGTGATGGTTCTCTTGCCCCTATTGCTGGCAAGGGTACCATCCCCTACTCCTCTCTCACCCTGTCCTCAGTTCTTCATGTGCCCACCTTTACTCGTAATCTTCTTTCAATCAGTCATTTAACTAACTCCATGCATTGCTCTGTGACATTCCTTCCCTCCTCTTGTGTCTTTCAGGACCTGACGTCGGGGAAGGTGATTGGCTCTGGTAGTATGGTGGACGGTCTCTATGTTCTTGATCCGGGCACTGCTTCTCCTACCATGGCTCTTCATTCCAGCACTACCCATCCTCTGTACCCCTGGCATTATCGTTTGGGCCACCCTCCTATCTCTATTATGAAATTATTATTTCCAGCTATGTCTAATGCTGTTTTTGAGACTTTTGTCTGTGATGTCTGTAGTCTAAACAAACATCATCGTACTTCATTTAAGCATGCTTCGCTACCTAGTTCTATTCCATTTGCGGTTATTCATAGTGATATATGGGGTCCTTGTCGTGTTCCTTCCATTTCTGGGTGTGCATGGTTTGTTACTTTTATTGATTGTTTCTCTCGTACTACCTGGTTGTACTTGATACATCGTAAAAGTGATGTATTCTCTGTTTTTCGGCGCTTTCATAGCATGGTTTCCTGTCAATTTCAATCTAACATAAAAGTTCTTCGTAGTGACAATGGACGCGAATACATTGATTCGCAGTTTGAAAACTATCTTACTGATCACGGCATCCTCCACCAGACTACATGTGCTTATTCTCCAGCCCAAAATAGTGTGGCCGAGCGGAAGAATCGCCACCTCCTGGAGGTTGCTCGCTGTCTGTTGTCCACCATGCATCTCCCAAAATTTTATTTGGGAGATGCTGTCCTGACTGAGGCATACCTTATCAATCGAATGCCAACGCGTGTCCTTGGGCATTCCACTCCCCTTCATACCCTCCGGGTGCGCCCTACACAGCTTCCTCCTAAAGTGTTTGGTTGTGTTTGCTTTGTTCACATCCACCAACCCCGCCCCTCTAAACTGGATCCTCGTGCTCTCAAGTGTGTCTTTATCGGTTACTCACCTACACAAAAAGGGTACAAGTGTTTTCATCCTCCTACCAGGAAAGTGTATGTCAGTATGGATGTCACATTCCGTGAATCCGAGTCCTACTACCCTATCACTGACTCTCCGTCTTCGGGTGATTCCCCGTCTTCGGGTGTTTCTCTGCCCGTTCCTCCACCATATCCCTCACTTCAGGGGGAGACTCTACCAGTGGAAGTGAGTTCTCCAATACAAGTGGAGGAGAGCTCCTCTCCTATACCTTCATCTTCCTCCATGCCTTCACCCCCGATCCTGCGGGTATATACCTGGCGTGTCATGCGGCCAAGCACACAAGCCCCCACTATGCTACCGGAACAGTCAGTGGATCCTGACTCAGGGCCTTCTGATCTTCCGATTGCCCTTAGAAAAGGTACCAGGTCTTGTACTCACCATCCCCTATCAAATTTTGTATCTTATGCTGCGCTTTCTACCCCATACAAGTCCTTTGTCTCTTCCCTCTCTACTGCCTCTATACCTGCATCTTGGCAACAGGCTCTGGCAATCCCTGTGTGGCGAGAGGCGATGATTGAGGAAATGAAGGCTCTGGAAAAAAATCATACATGGGACTTGGTACCTCTCCCCAATGGCAAGAAACTTACTGGGTGCAAATGGGTGTTCTCGGTGAAACAGACCCCACAAGGAATTATTGAAAGATGTAAGGCGAGATTGGTTGCAAGAGGTTATACTCAAACCCACGGCATTGATTATCAGGAGACGTTCGCCCCGGTGGCCAAGATGAATACTACCCGGGTCTTACTTTCCGTTGTTGTTTGCAAACATTGGGACCTATTTCAGCTGGATGTGAAAAATGCCTTTCTCCACGGTGACTTGGAGGAGGAGGTCTATATGTCAATTCCCACGGGTCTTGCTCCTGTTGGTTCTGTTGGAAAAGTGTGTAGACTGTTGAAGGCTCTCTATGGATTGAAGCAGTCCCCAAGAGCATGGTTTGGCCGGTTCCACAAGGCCATGATGTCATTTGGATACTATCAGAGCAATGCTGACCACACATTCTTCATTAAACGTAGATTTGGAAAACTTACTGCTCTCATTGTGTATGTTGACGATATTGTCATAACTGGTAATGATACCGAAGAAATTCAGAGCCTGAAACAAAAGTTAGCTGGAGAGTTTGAGGTCAAGGACCTGGGAAAACTCAGGTATTTCTTGGGAATAGAAGTTGTCAGATCCAAGCGGGGGATCTTCATTTCTCAACAAAAGTATATGTTAGATCTCCTCGAGAAGATGGGAATGAGTGGATGCAGACCGGCCGACACTCCAATTGAAGCAAATCACCGTTTATCGCGTGATGATGGAGTGAACATTGAAGATGTCTCAGGGTTCCAAAGATTAGTGGGGAGGTTGATATATCTGTCCCATACTCGCCCAGATATTTCCTATGCAGTGAGTGTTGTGAGCCAGTACATGCACGCTCCCAAGACCCGACACATGGATGTTGCCCACAGAATTTTACGGTATCTTAAGTTTTCACCAGGAAGGGGTATCCTGTTTGCCCCAAACACCGGCCTAAAAGTTGAAGTCTACACTGATGCTGATTGGGCAGGGTCTGTTGATGATAGACGTTCAACTTCGGGATATTGTTCTCTCATTGGAGGCAATCTTGTTACTTGGAGGAGCAAGAAGCAACAAGTTGTGGCACGCTCTAGTGCTGAGGCCGAGTTCAGAGCTATGGCTCAAGGGGTCTGTGAAGGCTTATGGCTTCGCGCCTTAATGCGTGATCTTGGTCTCGAAGGAAAAGGACCCATCCTTCTGTATTGTGACAACAAGTCGGCCATCAGTATTGCACACAATCCCGTTTAACATGACCGAACGAAACACATCGAGGTGGATCGACACTTCATCAAGGAGAATATTGAGCGAGGGATTGTGTGTACTCCCTTTGTGCCCTCCAACAGGCAGCTAGCAGATATTCTCACGAAAGGATTAAGTGGGAACACATTTGGCAAGATTGTGGACAAGTTGGGCATGATCAGCATCACTTGCCCAACTTGAGGGGGAGTGTTAGATTATATATTTCTTATATGTGTTTATTTCTTTAAGTTGTAACACCTCTATATATAGAGGCCTCCTTGTATTGTTATGAAATAATCTAATTTTCACGGTCAACAATTTTCGCATTATTGTCAAATATCAATCCGCAGCTGTCGCATACAGCTGTACAGGGCTGTTCAACTACACTGGAGTACCCTAGAAAAAACCGTATATGTTTGCTTGTTTATATGAATGTGTATGTATATAACTATATGAGGAGTGAACATTTTTCATATGATGGTTGTTTTTCATAAGAACATTTTTCATAGGCGACGCATCACTCATTCTGTGAGAATGGTTATTTTAATTTAAATTGAGTGACAATTTATGTAGCAACTTTACGCATAAAAGTTACTATACTTTCATAATAGATACCACAGGCTAGTCTACAATATCTTTATTATATAAGGGAAGACAAAAAGAGGATGGTGTAACATTGACTCATCCTAAAATACCCTCCAAAACCCCTTTTTTTATTTCAAAATGTATGGTTCTTTTGGTCTTCTCCCATTCCCGCGCATTACTTTGAAAAAAAAATCCCATCGCATCTCAAAAGTTGAACCCATCTCCATGTCTTTTCCTTTCAACCTGATACCCCCAGTCCAAAGCACGCCTCTCCTTGATAACTCCACCAGTGCAAACCCTCAACAAGAACCCCCACCACGACAAGATGTCCTCCTCGGTAGCTCCTCCTCCAGTGCAAACCCTTGACAAGACCTCTCCTCGGCAGCTCCTCCTCCAGCGCAAACCCTCGACAACAACCCCTCCTCGGCAAAGCCTCCTCGGCAGAGCCTCCTCCACTCAGCTTCCTCAACAACTTCTCCAGTGTCCAACGCAGTGATAAAGAACCCCTCCATTAGAGGTGATATTGAGCTTCAATCTAGGTTAGAAATTTTCTTGCTATCCAGTTGCAAAGTTCGATCATGGTGAAGTTTCTCCACCTCCCTCACCCTTTTTTTGGCTCTCAACCTCTCTTCTCCGCTCTCAGGTGATGATAGCACTACAAGGCAAACTCTACAAGACTCCACCCCGACAGCTACTTGCCAGGCACAACCTATGAAACTTGATGACAATTTTACTTTTATTTAGCCTCTCTTCTCCACTCTCAGGTAAAGATGACATTTTCAATTTAATTTTCTGTAAAGATGGCTTTTTTAATTTCATTTTCTGCAAAACTGTCAATGTGTTTTGAAATAAAACTTCTGCTTGCACATTTTTTTTAATTTAAGCTGAATTAATCAAAGAGCATTAGTGTGATGACATTTTTTAAGACCTATGTTTTCCATTCTGCTTTTCTTCTCTCCGAGACATCTATTTTATTTTTAGAAGATTGATGATCTATGTATGATTGTCCTCAACATAAACGCCCATCAAAATTTCTTTCATTCAGTAGGTCTCCATTATATCATTATGAATTTTTTTTATTCATTGTCATTAGATCATCAAAAGTTTTAAATAGATTTGCAGCAAGGAAATTTTATATAGATCGAAATTTAAGAGTGCATGTCAAATGCTTTCATTATCCAATAAAATCTATGTTTAAATATATTTGTGACACATTCTTGAAACTATTGAAGTTCGCACATCATATGGATTTGTTTTTTATTTTTTTGGGAATCTTTAATATAACTTTGGATGATACAAATTTTATCAAAACTTTGGATGGATCGGTTTATAGAATGATTTTTATATACTTTTGCATGTCGCCGCTCCAATCGCATGTTGGCTCTCATGTCGCATGTCGCAGCCCCCCGCATATTATTACCTCACGCATGTCACCATCCCTGTCACAAGCCGCCACCCCTGCGGCATTTCACCGCCCCTGCCAAAGAACGCCGCCCACGTCGCATGTCGTCGCTCCTGCCGCATTTTTCTACCGCTGACATATATCACCTCCCATGTTACATATCGCGGCCCCCGCTACATTTCACCTCCCCCGTCGCATTTTGCCGCCCCTGACGCAATTCGCCTCCCCTGACGCATGTTGCTGCCCTCGATGAATGCCAGCGCCCCCGTCGAATCTGGCCTCCCCCAGCAAATGTCGCCTCCACCGCACGGGGTCCATGTGCATGACTTCCTCCCCTGCTTGAATGTCACCGCCCCCGCCAAATGTCGCCACCCCCGCTGAATTTTACCGCCCCAGCAGTATATCGCCGC
The DNA here is from genome assembly GCA_039513925.1 of Platanthera zijinensis. Lineage (NCBI taxonomy): Eukaryota > Viridiplantae > Streptophyta > Magnoliopsida > Asparagales > Orchidaceae > Platanthera > Platanthera zijinensis. Next base: position 136,704,597 of record CM077084.1, on the reverse strand, counting down.
CCTTGTCGAATGTCGCCGCCCCTGCCGAATGTCGCCGCCCCTGCCGAATGTCGCCGCCGCTACCGAATGTCGCCGCCGCTGCCGAATGTCGCCGCCCCTCACAGAATGTCCCCTCCCCCGTCAAATGTCGTCACTCCCGCCGAATGACGCCACTCACGACCAATGTCGTTGTCCGCCACCAATGTCATTGCATGCCCACGACCACTATTGTCGTTCTCCCATGACCAATGTCGCCACCCACAATCAATGTCGTCGCCCCGCCAAATTTTTTCGCCCTTGGCCGATGTCGCCGTCCACGTCCGATGGCGCAGACGCCGCCCACATCCAATGTCGATGCTCACAACCAATGTCGCCGCCTACGACCAATATCATCACCCCCGACCAATGTCATCGCCGCCGACCAATGTCATCGCCGCCGACCAATGTCGCCGCCCCCGACTAATGTCGCTGCCCCAAACTAATGTCGTCGTCACCGACCAATGTCGCCGCCCCCAATCAATGTTTTCGCCAATGACCAATGTCATCCTCATGATCAATGTCACCGTCCACGACCAGTGTTGCCCCTAGGACCAATGTCGCCGTCCATGATCAATGTTGCTCCCCACGACCAATGTCGCCCCCAACGACCAATTTCGCCGCCCTCAGTCAATGTCACCCCCCACGACCAATGTCGCAGCCCACGACCAATATCTCCGCCCCCCGACCCATGTCGCCGCTTCGACCAATGTCGTCCATGATCAATGTCGCCGCCTCGATCAATGTCGCCGCCCCCAACTAATGTCGCCGCCTCGACCAATGTCGCCGCCCCCAACCAATGTCGCCAACCCCAATCAATGTCGTCGCTCATGACCAATGCAGACCCCCTAATACCATTGTCACAGTCCACGATCAATGTTGCGCCTCACGACCAATATCTCCCCCCACGACCAATATCTCCCCCACGACCAATGTCGCCGTCATCGACCAATGTCGCCGCCATCGACCAATGTCGCCTCCATCGACCAATGTCGCCGCCATCGACCAATGTCGCCGCCATCGACCAATGTTGCCGTCATCGACCAATGTCACCCCCCACGACCAATATCGCCGCCACCGACCAATGTCCTCGTCACTCACGAAAAATGTCGCCCTCCACGACAAATGTCGCCCTCCAAGGCAAATGTCGCCTTCCACGACAAATGTCGCCCCCACGACAAATGTTGCCCCTACGACAATTGTCGCCCCCACGACCAATGTCGCCCCCACAATAAATGTCACCCCCACGACAAATGTCGCTCACACGGGGTTTCCCGTGCATGACTACTTGTATATATATATGGCCATTTATTGGGACCTCCCCTATAAGTTTGTTAAATTACAAGTTGCACACCTCCTACTTTCAAAATTACAAAAACATCTCTGAAGTTTACATTTCATAACATTAACATCTCTTGAACCGGAACCGCATAGAACCGGACCGAAACGCAAGTGCATAATTTGGTTTTGGTTCTTAGCGAACCGGAACTGTAGGTCCTACGGTTCCAAAAAATTATTTTAGAACCGGAACCGGTCAAACTAAATAAGGTTTTGGTTCTAACTTGAAGAACCGTTACCTTAATGGTTCGGTTCATGATTTTAGTAGAACCGGAACCAAACCTGAACCGTGACAGCTCTACCTACACTGTAAATTTTTTGTTTAAAGCTTCTCTTTGCTACATTGTCGGATAGCCTAGACATCTAGTTCCGCTCTTTTATTCCTCTATCTAGTTCCTCTCTCAGGTTCATCTTTAGTTCCTCTCTCTCACGCTCTTCTCTCTCTAATTACTCTGTCAATTCATCTCTCATCCTCTATTACTCTATATTACATTATTATCGTCTTACAGGAGGTGCTCACTCTCTCCATCTCTTTGGTTCTGAGGTAGAATATGTTGTGAAAGTGGACTCTAAGCAATCCAAAGTATAAGTGTACTGTCAAAGAAATAACTCGTACCTAACCTTGGATGATGGATGATTCAAAAGACAATCCGACAATAAATTATAGTTAATATCGAAAGCATAAATCTCATGCAGTTATCACAAACAAATTGCAAATTTTAGAAAGTGAGCAAGCTAGGTTTTCCTTTGTATGGAGAGACAAACACTAACATGCGCAAGCGATAAAGGTAATGCAAGTCAGGATTGGTCACAAACAAATATAATAGAATAGTAATGCATCCATAATTGTATAAAAAACAAGGTAGTACAACAATAATGAAGAATAATGAAACTAAAACAATAACTGATGGGGATCCATCAGATCGTGCACCTGAAGGGGTTCTCCGCAAGGTGGGACCAACGTTCATTTATTCGCGCAGGAAGGCTTGATCGGATCGCCGATCCGACTCGGCAGTTGCATCCGGAATGTCGTCGTGAGTCAAATTCATATATTAGTTTATTATTTTTGGTTCATTAATCATGTATTTTAGTGACATCTCCCACCGGCCAATCATAGTCGTTGATTGGGATGCCCTAGTGTTTCTTTTTATTATAAATAGGAGTCTTGAGGGCTGAATTCTGTCATTGCGGGATTTGGAGACTTCTATTCCCAGATTTCAGAGATCACTCCCCGGTGCCGACGTCGTGGAACCCTAGGTGACGACTCCTAGGCGCTCAAACTCCCCCGCAAGGTACTACCCATCCATAGTCATCTTCTTCCCCCCCCCCCGAAACCCTCATCAGCAGCCCCTACAGCCCCCAAATCCCAACCCCCTACCGCTGTCCAGGAAGCCCGAACACTGTTCACCGATCACTGGTCACTGATCATTGTTTACGAATTACTGTTCACGGGTTACTGTTCACACCGGTCACTGTTCACGCCGACCCTCCACTTCTTTCCTCCCGTAGATCCACCCTTCTTTAGTCCTAATTTCTTGGATCAACTCAGATCTAGGAATTTCATCCCAGATCCGTTATTTCCACCTTTCAACCATCACCCCTCCACCCAAATCCGACCCTAAATAGCGGATCCACCCTTCCCTAGCCCGGATCTACTTGTACGTGGTCGATTCTACCAATTTCTCGTCGGATCTCACCATTTACCGCCGAGGACAGCCACCGCCATCATTTTCACGCCGTCGGTTCCACCTCCAATCGTCGATCTACAAATCTGGACCCAAATTCTTCAGTGCTCGGTTCAGCCCACTACTTTGTGAGTTTCTTGTGGTATTGACTTATTTGATTTGACATTTTCATTGGTGAATTAATATATATGCTGTGATTTTTGCTAGTAGAAATTGTCTTCAGTAAGCTAATAATTTGTAGGAGAAGACATTCGCCGCGCGCTTTGCTTTGGCCCTCCGGGCGGAGAAAGCCATTATAAATTGCCAAAATTAATTAACTATTTTCAGTTTCAAATATTTGCGTAAAATTAGAATTCTCATTACTCAAATTTATTTGTCGAGTTATCGACGATTACATTGCATTTAGGTTCAGATTAGCGTGTCACCCTTGCACTACCACCTAGCGTCGTAGGTTTTGTGCACCCGTGGCCTACCCCTACATCATTTTGGTATCAGAGGCAAGGTTAGGTCATTTGAATTCTCCGTAGTGGTATGATCTTTAAAGGAAGCATGGTAGAGCCGCAAGTCATCGACGACCGAATGGCAAGCTCGAATTCGGACGCCGCTTTTGCTGAGTTTCAGCGCCTTATCCTAGACCGCTTTGACACGTTAGGTGCCTAGTTCAACGATGTGCGTCATGATCTTGCTGAGGTGAACCTTCGCTTAGACCACTTGGAGAATGTCAGGGACACTCCGACACAGTATGACGAGTCACTTGAGGACGACCCTGATGCCCCTCCACGTCATGAACAGCGTCCGAGAGATGGTCAGCCTCTAGCAGACCGCCATCGTCGTGATATTCCTCATCGAGCCCCAATTTCGTCGGTAAGGCGAAATCCTAACTTTGTGATGGAGTATAGGCAAGCTCCGATGCGGGATAGGCTTCCCCACCAGCGTGATGAGTATTGTATGTCATTTCAGCCTCAGCCTGACCCCAGAGATCGTGTGCCCCCACACGGTCGTCGTGAACATCACCACGATGAATATTATCCCCCGGGTCGGAGAGACCGTGGACCCCCACCCGCTCGACACAACTACGCCCATGACGAGTACCCCGAGGATTATCCCGAACCACGGAGGGGAGGCCACCACCACGACATCACTCATCGTATTCGACTTGACGCCCCTTCGTTCGATGGTCTCCTAGATCCGAAAGCCATCAGCGATTGGCTCTTGGACATGGACCACTATTTCAAGTGGTATGAGATGAGTAACGAGCATTGCGTTCGCTTCGCAAAAATGAAGCTGGTAGGGCAGGCTAAGGTAATCTGGATTAGCGTAGAGAGAGCCTTGGAGCGAGATGGTTATTACCCCATCACCAGGTGGGATGAGATGAAGCAAAGGTTGAGCGAGAAGTACCTCCCCGCTTACTACCGAGACAAGTTATTTTAGCAGTTACAGAACTTACGACAGGGGTCACTTACTATCGCTGAGTATATGGCTCACTTCGACGAGCAAGTCGTTAGGAGTGACGTCTCGGAGTAGCCTATCGCCACTGCCTCTCGTTTCAAGGCGGACCTTCGTTCTGAGATTTGGGGAGAGTTAATTCCACATCGTTTAGAGATGGTCGATCGGATATTTCAGCTCGCTCTCAAGTACGAGCAGTACCTCCGATCTTCTAGCACGAGGCAGTTCACTTCTCGGACTGAGTCCTCGACTTTTAGAAAACCCGCTCCGCCCCAGACCACCACGGCTGCACCCTCACGTATCCTCGCGGATGCGAAGGGCAAAGTCATAGCCACTGATGGCCAGCGATCTGGGGGTATTTTGTGCTATCGATGTTCTGGCAGGGGACATGTGGTGGCGCAGTGCCCCACGCGGAACCTGCTAGTTGAGGGTGAGGAGCGGGATTTGGAGGAAGATGAGGAGGGTACGGAAGAAGTTAAGGCCACTGTCGAGGAAGGCTGGGAGAGTGACGCCAAGAGATCTTTAGAGGTGGGAGTGATTAGACGCCTCTTACACACCCCTCGTATAGATGAGGATTGGCGACGCACCATCATCTTTTACACATACTTTCCTAGTGCAGGCGGTCCCTGCAAGTTGGCAATCGACAGTGGAAGTTGCGTGAACATCGTGGCCCAGAAGGGGCTTGACCGTATGCAGGTGAAGGCAGAGCCTCACCCCAGCCAAAATCGTGTCGTCTGGGTAGATAAAACAGCGATTCAGGTCACCCAACGCTGCCTCGTCCCGATCACCATTGCCTTTTTCAGGACAAGGTCTGGTGCGATGTCATTCCCATTGACGTCGCTCATGTGCTTCTTGGCCACCCCTGGCTGTTTGATTGTGGCATCACGTGTTTCGGATGCTCGAACGCGTATGTCTTTTACGACAAGGGGCGAAAGATCACATTAACGCCCACCCAGCACCGAGATAGATCTAAGGGTGTGGTCGAGACATCTATTAGTACAAGTGCCTCGAGGCCCTTGCATATTTTGAGGCGAGGCGAGTTTCTGCGAGATAGTGCTGAATCGAATATCATCTACGTTATGGCAGCCACCCAGACACCTGAGGATACCCAAGTTGACCACCCACTAGTGGTGCGTCCCCTTTTAGATGAGTTTGCGGACATTATGCCTGACGAGCTCCGCTGCCCCCTCCACGGGACATTCGGCATGCTATTGACTTGGTCCCGGGGGCTTCCCTCCCGAACTTGCCCCATTATCGTATGCATCCGGATGAGCACGTCGACCTCAAGAGGCAGGTTGACGAGCTTCTTCAGAAGCAATTCATTCGTGAGAGTATGAGTGCATGTGCGGTCCCCGCCTTTCTGACCCCTAAGAAGGACGGTAGTTGGCGTATGTGCATTGACAGTCGTGCCCCATTAACAAGATCACGGTCAAGTATCGCTTCCGAATCCCACGACTCGACGATTTACTAGATACTATGTCCGGTGCCCAGATCTTCTCCAAGATCGATCTCCGTAGTGGGTAACATCAGATACGAGTTCGTGAGGGCGATGAGTGGAAGACCGCACTCAAAACCAAAGATGGTCTTTATGGGTGGCTAGCCATGCCATTTGGGCTATCCAACGCCCCGAGCACGTTCATGAGAGTTATGACACGGGTGTTGCGGCCCTACATGGGCAAGTTTATGGTCGTGTATTTCAATGACATACTGATTTATAGCAAGACTCAGGATGCCCACCTCGATCACTTGAGGCTTCTCTTTGGCACCCTCCGCCAAGAGAAACTGTATGTCAATCTGAAGAAGTGTTCATTCCTCTCTGAGTCTGTTCACTTCCTAGGATTTATTATACCCTCGACTGGAGTATCTGTTGACCCTGAAAAGGTCAAATCCATTCGCGACTGGTCAGTGCCGGCAAACATCCACGAGGCTCGTAATTTTCACGGACTTGCCACCTTCTATAGGATGTTTGTCCGGGGGTTTAGTATGAACATGGCCCCCTTCATGAGCTGTCTCAAAAAGGGAGAATTCCAGTGGACCCCCGCAGCCACTAGAGCCTTCGAGGAGATTAAGGAGAGACTGACGACGACGCCTGTTCTGAGATTGTCAGACTTTAGACGTGCTTTTGAGGTCGCGTGTAATGCGTCTGGTGTAGGTATCAGTGGCATTTTGAGCCAGGAGGGACACTCAGTTTCTTACTTTACTGAGAACCTGAACGAGACCAAGCAGAAATACTCGAACTATGATCGAGAGTTTTATGTTATTGTTCAGTCTCTGCGCTACTGGAGACAATATTTCCTTCCCCGGGAGTTTGTGTTGTATTCCGACCACCAGGTCTTACGTTATCTCGATTCACAGCGCAAGCTGGGACACCGACATGCCAAATGAGTCGAGTATCTGCAGAACTTCAATTATGTTCTCAAGCACTTACTGGTGTTGAGAACAAACCGGCTGATGCGTTGAGTCGTCGCGTTTCCCTATTGCAGGCGATGACCGCTAGCGTAGATATGCTTGAGAGATTGATCCTGGATTATCCGATATACCCAGACTTTGACAAGATTTATACCGCCCAGTCCCGAAACCCACCAGACCTTGTTGAGGGATATCAAATCTTTGAGGGATATCTGTACCGGGGCTCCCGATTGTGCATTCCCCAGACATCATACCGTGATTATTTGATTTGGGAATTGCACGCGGGCGGAGCCGCAGGGCACTTCGGGAGAGATAAGTCCATAGCCATTGTCGAGGACCGTCTTTATTGGCCCAGCCTTAAGAAGGATGTGGCCCGCGTTGTCCGCCACTGTCGTATCTGCCAAACGGCGAAGGGTACCAAACAGAACACGGGTCTATACACGCCTTTATCTGTCCTTCACCTCCCTTGGGAGGACATTAGCATGGATTTTGTTCTGGGACTTCCCCGCACTCACGAAAACACGACTCCATCTTCGTGGTGGTCGTTCGTTTTTCGAAGATGACACGCTTTATCGTTTGTCGTAAGACGGCAGATGCAACCCACGTTGCATCTATTTTCATGAGGGATGTTTTTCGTTTATATGGCCTACCAAAGTCGATCGTGTCAGACCACGATGTGAGGTTTATAAGTTACTTCTGGAAGACCCAGTGGCATAAGACTGGCACCATACTTAGGTTCTCCTCGGCATATCTTCCGCAGACGGACGGACAGACCAAAGTAATGAACAGGAGCTTAGGGAATCTCTTGCGGTATCTAGTAGGAGAGCATGTAGGCAGCTGGGACTTGTATCTTCTGATTGCAGAGTTCACCTACAATAGCTCAGTCAATAGGTCCACCGGGTTGAGTCCATTTCATGTAGTATCATGATACGACCCTAAGAAGCCCATTGACCTCGTCCCGAGTCCTTTAGAGTTGCGCCCTAGTGAGTCTGCTGAATCATTTGCACAGCATTTGCATGAGTTGCATAAGTCGGTTCGCCGACGAATAATAATGAGCAATGAAAGTATTAAAACTCATGCGGATAAATGAAGGCGAGAACAATTATTTAATGAATGCGAGAAAGTAATGATGTGAGTCTACCCAGAGAGGCTCCCCTCGGGGCCTGCCAAAAATTTAAGCGTCAGGCGAATGGGTTTGTACTCTATTATTAGTCGTATTGGGACAAATGTCTATCGGCTCGATATCCCGGCTAGTATGGGAATTCATCTGATGTTTAATGTTGAGGATCTGATGTTGTACTATAAGCCTCACGAGTATGTGGACCCGAGCAGTGGAGATGCCCGCTTTCGTTGTCGTACCATTCTCATACTCCACATACGTCTGATGGACACCACAGTCCACCTCGTACTACCACCCACCCACCTGGGGACTTGTTTTCTCTGGTTTCACCACCGGCACCACCGATCGCACCGGGATCCACCTTTTGAGAGATGAGAGATGAGTGCATCACAGAGGTCAGATCCAATCAGTTTGTTCCCACCACAGATGAGTCGCAATGTCGCTACTTGGTACATTGGCAGGGCCGCCCTGATGCAGACGCACTTGGATATTACCGACAGAGCTTGATCAACTCGCCCCTGGACTTCGACTTCAGTACAATCATCTCCATTCATCGGAGATGAAGGCTTTTCAGTCGGGGGACTTGATGGAGATCCATCAGATCGTGCACCTGGAGGGGTTCGCCGCAAGGCGGGACCACATTAATTTATTCGCGTAGGAAGGCTTGATCGGATCGTCAATCCAACTCAACGGTTGCGTCCGGAATGTCGTCGTGAGTCAAATTCATATATTAGTTTATTATTTTTGTTTCATTAATCATGTATTTTAATTGTCTCTCCCACCGGCCAATCATAGTCATTGATTGTGATGCCCTAGTGTTTCTTTTTATTATAAATAGGAGTCTTTGTTGGAGCCGACGGTTCACATATCCTCAGTTTGATAATATCAATTCTCATGTTGTATTTGATCACATCTTGTATTTGGTAGAGTGCAGGTTTCCAGGTCCAAGCAATGCAAGAATCTCTCCTCTGGCACCTACTGTCGAGCGGTGGTAGTTACCGCCGGGCGGTAACCTGAATTAAAAATACATGGTGTTCGGGTTTCTACCGTGTCGCGCTAGTACTACCGCACGCGATAGCTCTGGAATTATTTCATTCAGGCGCTCAGGAAGCTACCGCACGGGTGTTAACTTTGTATCGTGCCGCGTTAGTATACTCAACGATCGCCGAGACGGATTCGTCGAGACGACTGGTCTACCGTCGGGCGATACCTTAATACCGCTCCGCGTTAGCCCACTCAACGATCGTTGAGGTGGATGCGTCGAGATGACTAGACTACCGCCAGACGTTACCTACCTACCGCGTCGCGCTAGCATTTCAAAAAGGAAAATTATCGTTTTGAATACTTTTCTAAATGTGCAGGAAAGCTGTCAGCATCAAGCGCGTGAACCTACCGTCGGGCGCTAGTCTTATCGCCGGGCGCTAGTCTTATCGCCGGGCGCTAGTCTTATCGTCGGCGGTAGCCTGTTTTTACAAAGACGTATAAAAAGCGTCTCGTTTTCTGAATTCCTAACTAAGACGAAAAGAGACTCAGTTCTTTGATTCCTAGGGTTCGGCCACCTCTCTGTGGTCCGTTCCGTCGTCTTCATCGTAGGAAAAGAAAACCGCCTCCCTCCCGTTCGCGCACGAAGAACACCGGCGAGCCAAGGACAACAACGACTACTAAGAGTTGATCGGTTGCGAACACACGAAGATTTCAAGCACCGGTCGCGGATCGCTCAACGTAGGAATCGTCAAGAGGGAAATTCAATCTTAAATCTTTATATACCTTTATTGTATTCTTTTCTTTTCTCTGTATACTTGTGGTGAGGAAAATCGACCGGAGAAGGTCGTCGGAATCCGGGGAGGATTCCGGGAGAAATCGCCCCGGGGAAGGGACGTCTACATCGGGTGATCTAGTGGGGCTCTAAGGCACTTCCTTGCGTGAAGGTGAAGAGCCGGCTCGAAGACCTTTCTTGGAGGGAAAGGGAGAGAGTCAACTGGTCCGAGGAGTGGGTCAGTATAAAAAACCAAAAGTCTTTCTTAATTCACCGCCTCCGATCTCCGGCGTCACGGAGATCCAAGTTTTTGTAATCGTTAAAAAAAGTTGTTGATTTAGTTTGTAATGAAATTCATTTTCTGTTTTTTTTTCTGTGTATAACGCTGTGATTGTTAGCCTGTAATTTTCTAAATGGTGCATAGATCTCTAAGGAGGAATCTGCCTAGGAAAACGAGTTATGTGACATACTGTCGCGCGTTAGCTAGCTAACGCCCCGCGGTAGCTTCCAGAACTAGTTTTTCTGGATCGAAATAATTCGAATTTCTAGTAAACGTCGTAAACCTTATTCACCCCCCCCCTCTCTAAGGTTGGTCACTAGATCAAACAAGTGGTATCAGAGGCAGGTTATTCCGAAACGGTTTCACCACCGAGAATAATGGTCAACCCTATTCTCGAATCGACGAGTGGGGATGGAACTGGTACACTGAAAAAACACTAGCACCACTACTATTCTTAGGTAAAAACTATGATGGAAAGTGTTGATGAGAAAATTCCTCATAAGTCTAGACATAGAGGTGTGGCACATAACGTGTATCAAGCCGCCAAATAACTTAACTAAGCATGAGTGTCATATAAACGCTAAGGCTATGAATAGTTTATTTTGTGGGCTCAGTCAAGAAATCTTTAAACTCATCTACACTTTTCCCACTGCCTATGATATATGGAAATTTCTTGAGTCTACTTATAGTCCACTTTCTGCAGATCACGAGTTAGAGAAATTTCTCGTGGATCCAAGTGAAGAACCAAGTGGAGACATGTTTTTTGAAAAAGACATGGAAGCTACATCACGGGAAACGGACGTTGAAATCTCACCCAAGAGCACTGTAAGAAAATCAAACTCCCTTCGTGTATGCAATTCTATTTCTAAATTGAATGAACTAGATAGGGCAAAATGTAAAATTAAAAAATTAACGAGTATTAATTCAAAACTACGCTCAGAGAATAACCACTTAAAAACAAGAGTTAATATAGAACCTATCATTACTGTGTCTAGTTCACCCGCATGCGTTTTGGATAGCGTTCCTACAAAAATAGACTATAATGGATTAGAAGAAAAACATAAGTCTCTTGAAAAGGAGCTCAACTGTGCAAAAAACAAAACAATAAATTATGTTTAGAAAACTCATCAGTGAAACGGGATTGTGTTGAATGCAAAAATTATAAAGTTGAAATTAAAGAGATGAATGAGACATTTGATGAGTTTAGGAGTAAGTACGAAGCTCATATCGAATCGATAGTCTGCACTCTCAAAAACAGCACAATCGCATACAATACAGCTAGACATAACCTCAAACAAAAAAATAAAAACTAATTATGAAAATCAACATGCTTAAGGAAATAATGTTTAAAAACTCGCAAAGCCTAACCCCTAAGTTGCAAGTAAAACTCAAAAGCATGTTGAATATGAACCATCATCGTAAGGCTGAGTTAATCAAAGGGAGTAGAAAAACACAAGCTTAGAGCAAGTGAATTTCTTAACTATAGAAATCACTCTCTCTTTGAAAAACAAATTATTCTCCACTCAAGAACAAATGAATGTAGATTTCCCGCAAACAACTATTATACTATGAGTCCTTATGTTAAATCAGAAAAGTGTAACTTGGAGAACCATTTAAGCATGTATAAACCTCCAACACAATCCTACTCAAGTAAAGGTCATCACATAAAGACTCGTGGAAAACTCAATAAAAATCTGCAAGATAAATATAAACTTAAACTGAAGTATGAATGGAGGCTCATAGTTAAAAATAACAAACCTACACTACTTGTCAGGGCACACTCATCGTTATCATCCCTAAGTGTATCACGCAGTATTTGGGTACCCAAGAGAATCGCCCTACAGGGTTGCATTTGGATACCTAAACCACATATCACATAACATCCACGATCTGTGTGAAGTAACTTCTAAACGAGCTACACTATATCTTACTTCATGATATGCTTTTTTTCCTTTCTTTTCTTGTTTTAGTAAGTATGTTTATTTCAGTGCATGTTAAGTTGTGTTTTTTTCTCTCTAAATTCTTTTTGCACAATAGATAGTCTCATAAAAAATAAGAACGGTAAAAAAATCATGATAAGCGGGGTGCTAACACAGAACTAATTAAACGAAGTAAAATTAATCACGTAATGGAAACTAACTACTAGCACTTGTGTTCAACCTATTTATATTACAACACAAGATATATATATATATATATATATATATATATATAATATAATATATAGCTTAGGAAGCTACTCCTCAGAAGTGGGCGAAATGTTGAACTTGCTCATTATCTTCTTGATCATCTTCTTCATGTCTTTCACCTCCATCGCCGTCTGCCTAATCTCCCGGCCCTGTTCCTCCACCATACCGTAGATGTCCCGCCTGATTTCCCTGAGAGACCCTGTACGGTGTAACGGAGGTTGTGCTGCAGGTGGCCGCGCTTGTGAGGTAGTAGGAATCTCACCTACTTTGTAGATCTGAGGGCAGCTATCTACAGGGTACGCCGACCAATCGATGGCAGGGTACTTCTCCATCAGGATGCTATGGATCACACCGCCCAAAGGCAGTGTGTTCATCCGCTGGCGGTCAAGGGATTTGAGGCGATAGGTATAGCGCATCATGGAGAGGATGAGATCCAAGACACTGAAGGCTTTTTCAGCTAGGATACAGTATGTCACCATAGAGAGTTGGGTCATGATTTTCTTGGTATCCCCGGCCTTGAACATCAGAGAGTGACGGAGGACATCTTGGAAGATGCGGGCATCGGGAGTGGCGTATCCACTGTAGTGATAAGATCTGCACGCTCCTCCACACCATGGAGAACCTCATTGACATCTCTCCAGTTCCGACTGGTTCTGAAGGACTCCACGATGTCGAGGCACGGAGAATTGGGAGTCCATACATATTTCTGCTCGAGATCCGCGTGGAGTATCGTCACGATTTCAGTCCCGATACAGGACTGCACTCCTCCACCCAGTTGTGTGTGAGCGGGATCCCTGAGGTTGTTGTAGAACTCCTGAGTGAGGACCGAGGAAAATTGATCACCAGAGGAAATCACAGAGAGTATGTCCGAGTTCTCCAAATAACCATAGATGTGAGCGTACCGATCATCGATAACGATGACCATTGGCACGCTTATTGTCACCTCGTCTATAGCAGGAAATGTAGACGCGGGAACTCGAAAGCATTTCGAGAAACTTCGGCGAGATGGCTGGGAGCTAGAGGATGCCATAACCTGGAAACAAACAAAAAAATATTCATTAAGAAAAACAATAAAAATTAAATTCTAAAAAAAACACGATAGTCAGACTCTGGATCCTACCGCGGCGCGGTAATCTAATACTGTCGCGCGGTAGCGTGACGGACTGTGCTTCGTCTTCTTCCGTTGGATCTCCCCCAAAAGTCCAGTTTTTCATGATTTTCACTTAAAAACGAGTAGGGGGAAGAGATCCAAGGTCATACGAAGTAGATCTATTAAAACGAAAGAGATCCATGGAGAAATATCACAAATCAAACTTGGAAAACGCTTGAACTCTCCATGAATCTTGCATAAGCTTCGGATCTCCCCAAAAACTTTTTTTCCAAAAAATTCACTTGAAAAACGGTAAGGAAGAGAGATCCAAGCTTCCACAAGATAGATCTGCGAGAATCACCATGATCAGTGGAGAAAATTCACAAATCACGCTTGAAAATCGTCTAAAATCACCACGGATCGTCCCCAAAACTCAATGAAATCCATCTTAAATTAAATCCTACATCAAAATAGAGAGAAAAAGGGGAGGGGAGTACCTTGATCTCAGTAGCGCCGGCGGAAATACTGTACGCGTAGGTGAGCAAGTGCATAGGATGAAATGGAGAAATTGGATCTGAATGTAGCTTATATAACTGGGAGCTACCGCGGCGCAGTACCTCTACCCCGGCGGTAGCACTCTTATTTTACGTACAGATTCCTGACAATAAGCGCGGGCGGGTATCTTCATTATTCGGATAATATACACGACAACACAAGTTTCACTGTGATGTGTCTCACAATAGCGGGGGCGTAGGTGTGTCGACATTAGGATCGCTAACTTGTAATCCACGTCTTGTCCTTAACTGGGGAAGGATTCCAGTAGGTCCTTGTGTGACGCTGGGGGAAAGAGTGTTGGGTTGAGTGGTTCTTGTGCGGGCATATGGGATTAACACCCCACCCTACAGCACTTGTGCAGCTCCTCATGCCCATCCGTCACTTAGTACGGGGCTAGAGTGATGACACATTGTTTGGGTCAATTATGTTTGGAGCATTCTCATGGTTGTTTCGTTCATAGCACGAACGTTATTTCATGCCTCATGGAAAATAATCTCATGCTTAATACTCTGTAATGTTGTCGTATTTATTTTTGCATTTCTCTTCGTTTGATTTGATTGATCTATTTAATCGCTTTTTTTTTCGACAACATTTCTGCTGCTTGATTTGCGTACTTGGTTAATCGTTTTTCATTTAGTTTTGCCAAATCTCAAAAAAAAAATTATAAAACCCCAAAATCAAAAAAAAATATTGTGGAGTGACCACTCTTAGAACACACATGCTAGAACTTAGAGCATAACGTGTATGTACAATGTTTGAGTTAAGCTTGTTAATCCATGTGAACATTGTCTACTTGTCATGCTGTGTCGAATCTATAGGTGTTTAGCTACTGAGTGCGAGTAGATCTGTTAGTGTTCGTTGAATATGTCTCTAGGTATGTGTGAGGATTTAGGTAGCGGAATGACTTTACAATGTTCACACATCCCTAGACGGAGCACTCTTGTAGAAATTATATGCTTACACGCTATAACTCGTGATATTGTGTCTACCACAATCAATGTTAACAAGGCGTCGTCTAGGCGACGCCTAGGCGCCCACAAGAGCGCTATGCGATGCACGCCTAGCAGCACTTGTGTTAGGCGCCCGCCTAGAGGCGCCAGGGCGACGCCTGGACCCCTAGGCGCAAAAACTTTCTCTCGAGTATGCTTGTTTTCTCTCGAGTATAATTTATTTCTCTCGGATAGCGCTTTTTTTATTTATCGTGTATGCTTTATTTCTCCCGACGCTAGGGCTGCTTCCCGTCTCCCGCAGGTTCGCTCCGGCTCTTCCCGTCTCCCGCAGGTTCGCTCCCTCCGGCTTTTCCCATCTCCCGCAGGCTCGCTCCCTATGGCTTTTCCCGTCTCCCGCAGGCTCGCTCCCTCCGGCTTTTCCCGTCTCCCGCAAGCTCGCTCCCTCCGTCTCCCGCAGGCTCGCTCCTCTGTCTCCCGCAGGCTAAGGTCCAGCTTCTTCTTCTTCTTCTTAATTTTCTGCTTTTAATCTGTTTGTAGGAAATAAATTTTCTGCTTCTGAATTTAAGGCTCTATTACTTAATAAATTTTTAATCTGCTGACCCGTTAATGTCTCATGTTCAATTAGCATTTTTACTAATAAATGTAATTGTTCAACATGTTGAGTCAGGATATTTTTTGCAAAATTATATATCCTTGTTCAATAATTCTTTTTACCTCTTTATCAATTAACTCTGGGGTATGAGGAGACATATGATTATGCTCATCTCCTCTACTGTGAGTATATAAATCTTCGTTAGCTACCCCATGATATACTGGTCATATTATTTCACTTAATTCCCAATTTGTTACTATAGCTACAGCCATTTGAGTAGCCATTTTAATATCTGAGGAGGCACCAGAGGTAACTTTAGCTGGCCCAAAAATAATTTCTTCTGCTACTCTACCAGTCATTGTTACTATTCTTATGTTCTAAAAATAAATCATCTTCTTCTGAGTTACCTTTAGTAAAATTTAAATTATATTGTTAATGTTAAATTGCTATTTAATTTTTTATCTATTAAGCATCAAACATAAAATATAGTTCAATCATTTCAGTGACTTGTTGATTGCAGTGACTTGTTGATTGCAGTGACTTGTACATATTTTTATGCTAGTTTGATAATTTTTTTTTTGTCCTTGAAAGGAGCTAAGATGTCCAATGTTCAGAGAGTTGTTGGATCTGAGAATTTAAGCAGCTTAGGTTCAACCCATGATCCAAAAACAGATCCAAAGCACAGAGCAAAATCAAACGATCTTGGATGGAAGTATGGGTATTGGCCAGATTTAAATGATAAAAATTTGGTTAGGTGCAAGTTATGTGATAAAGATACTAAAGGAGGAATTAGAAGATTAAAGGAGCATTTCACTGGAGGGTATGGAGATGTTAAAAAATGTCTAAAAGTTACTGAAGAAATCTCTAAAGAAATGAGAGATTTCATGGCAAAACATAAAAAAATGAAGGTCGCAATTGAGATCGATGAAGAGCAGCCACAGAATGAAATGGGAGCAAGCCAAAATAGTAAAACTTAGCCGAGTTCTGGAACTGTTGCACAAAGAAGAAAAGAAATATTTTTTGAAGAGAAAGCTCATAAACATGTTAGGGGTTCCATGGATATTTTTGTTAGGCATACCCAAGAAGATGTTATTGATGAGAGATGGAGCAAGGGAGCTAGCCAAACAACCTTGGAAAACAGAATGAGATCAGAAGATGAAAGACATAAACTGCGTTCCTACTTTGCTCGATGGGCATATGAAAGTGGTGTCTCATTCAATGCATTGAAATCAAAAAACTTTCACATTCTAGTTGAGGCAATTGGACAATATGGGTCAGACTTCAAACCTTCATCTATACATGACTATAGAGTCAGTCTATTAAAGTCAGAGATGGAAGCTATTAAAGAAATAAAGGAGAAACATCAGACTGCTTGGAGAAAATATGGCTGCACTTTGATGTCAGATGGATGGTGATGCGGAACAGAGACGAAGACGCGTTTTGGGCCTGTTCGGAGCTGATTTGCAAACTTTCCATATATGGCGTGCCCGGATCGACGATCGGGCTCCGCGATTGCGTCCGGAGCGTCGCCGCGAGTCAAAACGCTATATTACTTTATATTTTTTTGAGTTTCTTTTGATGTATTTTAAGGGCTAACCCACCGGCCAATCATAGTCGTTGATGGGGATGCCCTACTCTGTGTTTTCTTATAAATAGGATGCTAGGGGGCTGATTTAAGAATTTAAGACCATTGTTGAATTTGGAGAAAAGTTTTCCCGGATTCCAGCGATCCCTCCTCGGTGCCGACACCGTGGAACCCTAGGTGACGACTCCTAGGCCGCCAAGCTTCTCCCCAAGGTAACCCCTACCCCCACCATCATTTTCCCCCTCTCCTCCTTCATTTTCAGCCACCGAAAAACCCCCAACGGCCAGCGTTTCCCTGCAGTCCAGCAACCCAGATTTCACAGCAATTCACTGTTCATTCATGAAATGTACTGTTCATCCCTATAGTTTTTAATTTCCTGCCGGTACCGCCACCCCCCCTTCCTGCACAAAGCGGACGGCCTGCTGCCCAATTCCAGCCCCTCCTCCGCCCCTTTCCCTTCCCAAAACCGGCCACCCAAGGGTTTTCTAACCCTAGCCGGCCACTCCTCTCACCCCGCCCTTCGTGGATCCACCTCCCGCCGCTCCGAAAACCCTATATCTAATTGATCTAGCACTACCTCCCCCCGATCTACCGTCCACTTACGTATTCCCACTCCCCTAACCCGGATCCGCCCTAAAATTAGCGGATCTACCCACCGACACTCCGATCCATCCTCTAGTGGCCGGATCTCGCCGTTCCCGGCCCACATCCCCCTTTTTTTCCACTGTGGGCAGCCACCGTGCCGTCACCGTGCCACCGTATCCGCCTCTGATCGCCCGTCTCCCATCCGGTCCTTCAACTTCTCCACCACCTCGGATCATCTCACTACATCGTGAGTATCTCGTGATATTGTGTTTTGTATTTGACATTTGCACTTGGTTATTTATCTATATTTGCGTTGTGATCATAGTTTGGTAGTTGTTACACTTGTACGCTAATATTTGTTTGTGGAATTAATCGTCGTCGCTTGCTTAGGCCCTCCGCGCGGAGGAAGTCGTTGCCAAATTATAAAAATTACTTAATTGCTTCTTTATTTTGATTAACTGCGTGGTGTTGTTAATTTTCATTGCCTAAATTAATTGTCAGTGCTATCCGATTGTTCATTGCATGTAGCATTGCACTCGCATATCCCCTCACACGTGCACGAACAGTCCGAGCTCCCGAGCACCACTAGCCTACCCCTACATCATTTTGGTATCAGAGGTCAAGGTTTGGCCATTTGCATGCTTTGTAGTGGTAGGTCATATAGAGTCTTTAGGTTCATCCATGACTAATTATCGGCGTCGTTCCTCTCCTCTCTTGAGAGATTCTGAGTCCGTCTATTACCCAATCTCATAGAGCGACTTCAGAGAAATCCTCACGTTATCACGATGATTATTATCGTCTGCGGCACACCACTTTTCGAGATCGTGTCAACCCACCGACACAACCTCACTATGTCAGAGACGATCAGTGTGATGATTGTTATTGTTCATATCCTTGCCCGCGAGCGGATCGTGTTGATCCTTCGACTCGATCCGATTACCTTAGGGATGGCTATTATGAGGATCGTCACTTTGAGAGAGATCTTGAGAGTCAGTTTCGTACAGTTTTCCCTCCCTTTGATGGTTCATCGTGTCCCGAGTCTTTCAGTTATTGGCTCGTGAATATTGAGTATTATCTTGATCATTTTGAGTTATTCGGCGAGCGTCGTGTTAAGTTTGCAAAACTTAGACTTTTAGATCAGGCGAGGGCATATTGGGCTAGCGTTGAGAGGACCCGCGAGCAAGACCGTCTTCGTCGCATCACTAGTTGGGTGGACATGAAACGTATATTGTGTCAGAGGTATCTGTCTTCATCGTATCGGAGTCGCTTGCTCGACCAATTATTTTCCCTTCGGCAAGGATCCATGTCTGTCACTGAGTACATGGATTGCTTTGATGAGTTAGTTGTGAGGAGCGATATCCGAGAGGACCCAGCCATGACCACTTGCATATTTCGGTTTGGGCTTCGATCTGACATTCGTACTAAGGTGGTTTATCATAGCTCGAAGTCCCTCGAGCAGACGTGTCAGCTTGCCCTTCATTACGAACAGTGTTTGAGATGCGCCAGAGCTGGTCGGTTGGACCCTCACCTTGACCTCCGCAGT
The DNA here is from genome assembly GCA_039513925.1 of Platanthera zijinensis. Taxonomy (NCBI): domain Eukaryota; kingdom Viridiplantae; phylum Streptophyta; class Magnoliopsida; order Asparagales; family Orchidaceae; genus Platanthera; species Platanthera zijinensis. The sequence goes on along the minus strand of CM077084.1, from coordinate 136,685,459 downwards.
ACGAGTCCTCATACTGAGATCACCGCGATGTCTACCACTGTCCTGTCACCCACGACGGAAGTGATACATGATACAGATTGCTCTCACCCCAACGAGATGTTTAGCCCCGTGAGTGACCTACCTCTTGTTTCTGACCCGTCTCTTGTGACTCCGACGGAGGGTGAGCCTGAGCGACCTATTGAGCCTGTAGTGTCGTGCCCCTCACCCACACCTCCACTTTTGGCATGTCCGGGATTGATTGACACTCATACCCTAGACTCATGTTTTGACATCGCACCCGCAGACCCATTCTTGAGCGTAGGTCTATGTCACTTTTCCCTTGGCATTACCCTGAGCCACGTTACGATTGAGAGCTCAGAGCTTGGTGTTGATCTCGTAGTGGCAATGTCACCCATGCACAGGGACACTACCCCTTTCGATGGTACTCGTCGGGAGGACCTTGAACTTAGTGATGAGCCCTATGACGAGCCCCCTGTTGAGCCTCCTGATGATCCGCCACATCTTGGTGAGGTTGAGACTTGGGTGAGCCACTCAGGTATGACGCCACTTTCATTATCATCTCTGGCCTTGCCCCAGAGAAGGGGCCTTGAGTGGAGCATGACCTATGTAGGGCCTACCTTGAGTCCACTTGAGCATACTCATATTGTGAGGACATGCCTTATGACACCTCACACACTGGATGAGTTTTGGGACATGCCACCCGCTGAACCACCCGATGAGTTCTTTCTTGTTTGGGACGCTTACCATATTTTAGAGTCACGACTTCTAGTCGGTGTACATGATTTTCACTCAGGTGGTCGTCTCCTTCGTGATGACTTTTCTTACACACCTCCTGGGGAGCCCCCTGATGCGCTACGTTCCTCGAGAGACATTTGGCGCTTTACAAGCCAGTATTTGAGTATAGTTGTCTCCCACGGTTATCTGAGAAGTCATCACACACGAGATGAGTTTGTCTACACTCCACCGAAAGAACCTCCTGATAGGCCACCACATTTGAGAGACATCTCAGGCATTATTAGATCTTCTTATAAGGAGTGTACCATATCTGTCATGTTGTCTTTGCATCATTTGCATTATCTGTATGAGTCTGCTGAGTCATTTGCAACGCATTTGCATGATTTGCATGATTCAGTCCGCTGACAAATATTAACAAGCAATGAAAATTACAAAGCCCGTGCAATTAAGCGAAGGCGGGAGAAAATACTTAATGTAGGCGAGAAGGTAATGGTGCGAGTCCGCCCTGAGAGTCTCCCTTCGGGGACTGCCAAGAAGTTAAGCGCGAGGCGAATGGATCTGTACTCCATTATTAGTCGTATTGGGACCAACGCCTACCGACTTAACATCCCGGACAGTATGGGAATTCGCTCTGTGTTTAATGTTGAAGATCTGACTCCATGCTATGAACCTCATGAGTATGTGGACCCGAGAAGTGGAGATGCCCAGCCACCCCCACCCCCACTGTCGTTACCATATCACCCTCATACGTCCTCACCCATTGTTGACCTTCACCCACATGGAGACTCGTCTTCTTTGGTTTCACCGCAGGCACCACCGATCGCATCGGGATCCACCACTCGTGAGTTGAGCGTTGAGAGCTTCATGGAGACAAGACTCCACCAGTGCATTCCCACTACAGACGTTGGTGACTCTTGGGTACTTGCAGCAGAGCTTGATCGATTCACCCCTGAACTTCGACTTCAGCACGTCCGTCTCCATTCACCGGAGATGACATCTTTTCAGTCAGGGGGAGTTGATTGGCGAGGACACTTTCCAGCGACGACACTTGGGCGGCCTCTGGTGGACTTCTTCGAGTTTTACCCGACAAGCAGCGAGAGAATTTTGATCTCTATTCATCGGGAGATGAATTCTTTCAAGCCGGGGAGATTGATGCGGAGCAGAGATGAGGACGCGTTTTGGGCCCGTTCGGGGCTGATTTGCAAACTTTTCATATATGGCGTGCCCGATCGGGCTCCGCGATTGCGTCCGGAGCGTCGTCGCGAGTCAAAACGTTATATTACTTTATTTTTTTTGAGTTTCTTTTGATGTATTTTAAGGGCTAACCCACCGGCTAATCATAGTCGTTGATGGGGATGCCCTACTCTGTGTTTTCTTATAAATAGGATGCTAGGGGGCTGATTTGAGACCATTGTTGAATTTGGAGAAAAGCTTTCCTGGATTCCAGCGATCCCTCCTCGGTGCCGACGCCGTGAAACCCTAGGTGACGACTCCTTGGCCACCAAACTTCTCCCCAAGGTAACCCCTACCCCCACCATCATTTTCCCCCTCTCCTCCTTCATTTTTAGCCACCGAAAACCCCCCAATGGCCAGCGTTTCCCTGAAGTCCAGCAACCCAGATTTCACAGCAAATCACTGTTCATTCATGAAATGTACTGTTCATCCCTATAGTTTTTAATTTCCTGCCGGTACCGCCGCCCCCCCCCCCCCTTCCTGCACAAAGCGGCCGGTCTGCTGCCCCATTCCATCCCCTCCTCCGCCCCATTCCCTTCCCAAAACCGGCCACCCAAGGGTTTTCTAACCATAGCCGACCACTCCTCTCACCCCGCCCTTCGTGGATCCACCTCCCGCCGCTCTGAAAACCCTATATCTAATTGATCTAGCACTACCTCCCCCCGATCTACCGTCCACTTACGTATTCCCACTCCCGTAGCCCGGATCCGCCCTAAGATTAGCGGATCTACCCACCGACACTCCGATCCATCCTCTAGTGGCCGGATCTCGTCGTTCCCGGCCCACATCCCCCTTTTTTCCACTGTGGGCAGCCACCGTGCCGTCACCGTGCCACCGTATCCGCCTCCGATCGCCCGTCTCCCATCCGGTCCTTCAACTTCTCCACCACCTCGGATCAGCCCACTGCATCGTGAGTATCTCGTGGTATTGTGTTTTGTATTTGACATCTGCACTTGGTTATTTATCTATATTTACGATGTGATCATAGTTTGGTAGTTGTTACACTTGTACACTAATATTTGTTTGTGAATTAATCGTCGCCGCTTACTTAGGCCCTCCGCGCGGAGGAAGTCGTTGCCAAATTGTCAAAATTACTTAATTGCTTCTTTATTTTGATTAACTGCGTGGTGTTGTTAATTTTCATTGCCTAAATTAATTGTCAGTGCTATCTGATTGTTCATTGCATGTAGCATTGCACTCGCATATCCCCTCACGCGTGCACGAAGAGTCCGAGCTTCCGAGCACTACTAGCCTATTCCTACATCAGATGGACTGATAAAAGAGGTAGGCATTTAATCAATTTCCTTGTGAATAGCCCAGATGGAACATTTTTTTGGGTCTGTTGATGCATCTAGTCAAATTCAAGATGCTAATATGTTATTTGATTTATTTGTTAAGAAGGTTTGTGAGATTGGCGAAGATAATGTCATACAATTGGTGACATATAATGCCGTTAATTGTAAAAAAGCAGGTAAATTGTTGATGCTAAGAAGGAAGAAATTATTTTGACTTCATGTGCGGCCCATTGCATTGACCTAATGTTTGAGGATGTTGGAAAGATAAAATCATTCAAGAATATCATCAACAAAGCAATGAAAATGACAAGCTTTATTTATAGGCATGCTCGATTTCTTGATGTTATGCGAGGAAAAACAAAGGGGGCAGACTTAGTAAGAGCTGGAGTAATCAGATTTGCATCTTCTTTTTTGACACGACAGAGTATATTAAAGCAGCAAGAGCCATTGAGACAGTTACTTGTTTCATATGATTGGGTGAAATGTAAGGTTTCTTCTACACAAGCAGGAAAAAATGTGGAAGAAACGGTTCTTTCTAGCCATTTTTGGAATGTGGTGAAAGATTGTCTAAGAGCATCATTGCCTCTTCTACAATTATTAAGGATAGTAGATGGTGATGAGAGACCTGCTCTACCAGAAGTATTTATGGCGATAGAAGAGACGAAAAAGAATATAAAAGAAAATTTTGGGGATAGGGAGAAAGAATGGAAGAAAATCATAACAATTATTGAAAACCGTTGGGAAAATCAAATGGATCGGCCACTATATTCTGCAGCTTTCTTTGTCAATCCAAGTAAATATTTCAAATGTCTTCTTATGCATCCGGAAAAATCATGGCATAATATAAGTGATGCATTCAACAATGTAGTAGCAAGACTTGAACCTGATATAAATTTGCAAGATAAAATTATTGAGCAAGCTACTCATTATAGTGAAGCAAATGGGAGTTTTGCTAAAGAGATGACGAGTAGACAAAGAGAAATACTAAGTCCAAGTGAGTATATATTATTCAATTACTTTATGTTATTCATGTTAATATGTTAAAAATTTATGTCTTAAAATTTTAATTTTTCAGTTTCATGATGGCAAAGATATGGAAGTTCTGCACCAGATCTTTGCAAAATAGCTATACGATTGTTCAGTCTTTGTTGTTCATCATCAGGTTGTGAACGCAATTGGAGCACATTTGAGTTTGTAAGTAACTTTAATTTTTTAAAAAAAGTTATACTAACTTTAATTATCTCTTGATTGTTTTTAAAAAAAAGTTATACTCTCTTTAGATTCACTCAAAGCGGAGGAATATATTGGAACATCAACGATTGAATGATTTTGTCTACATTCAATATAATCGACGTCTTCAAGCAAGATTTCAAAAGAGAAGAGAAAACTGCAAAAATTTTAATCTTTTGGTTCTGGAATAGCTTAATTGGAGCAGTGAGTGGATGACTGACCATCCAAATGATGATTTCGTTCATCCAAATGAAGATCTAACGTGGAGCATGATAGACAGAGAATTTGGAGCATCTACATCATTCTAAAATAAAAATAGATCAAGGAGGATTAAAAGTGATGAGTCATTTGATGAGACAGCATTAGAGATTGAAGAAGAAGTGCATGATGATGATGATATTGACACGATTTTGGCATAACTGGTCCAGTGGAGGAGGGACATTCAAATGAAGAAGATGATAACTTAATATTTTGAAACTTGATATTGAAGACGAATTTGGCCTAAGTGTCTAACTTATTATTTTGAAAACTTGATATTGAAGACTTCTTACCTGCTACTGTAGCTTTACTTTTTCCTTAGTCTTCAAACTTTGATCATTTTTCTTAATGACTGTATGTTTGTTAAATATATATAACATGTGCTTCACTTTGAGCAATGCATGTGATTGAATGTTATTGTGTTTCTGTTTGAATGACGTCGTAATGTCATATCATAATTTTATCAGTTCACAAACTAGTAACTAAATCATTTTTTTCTCATCTTATTCTACAGATGGGTGATTTTGTGTTACCTTTACCTTCATTTAAATAAACTTACATCATCACTAACAAAGATATAATCACGTGTGTTTTTTTCCCACATTCATGTTTTTCAAATGCATATATTTTTTACATTATTTAAGTATAATTTTGTAATGTCATAGTTGGTTTATTTTTGTGACCACTAACATTGTAGTGGTTGTGGATGCTTTGTATGAAATTTAAAATTTTATTTAGGGTGTTAATATTTACTGTCGAATGCTTATATTTTGTTGATAATGTAGAGAACTATTGACTATTTGAAGAGTGATTTTAGCTCAGTTATCCCATGTGAGTGAGAGTGAAAATACTCATTCCAATTATTTTGCATGTTGTGGTTTAAAAGGGAGTTACACTTTACTGAGCATGTTAATTGGTCGCCTAGGCGACGCCTAGGCGACGCCTAGGCGACGCCTAGGCGACGCCTTGGCGACGCCTGGCGACGCCTTGGCGACGCCTTGGCGACGCCTTGGCGACGCCTTGGCGACGCCTTGGCGACGCCTTGGCGACGCCTTGGCGACGCCTTGGCGACGCCTTGGCGACGCCTTGGCGACGCCTTGGCGACGCCTTGGCGACGCCTTGGCGACGCCTTGGCGACGCCTTGGCGACGCCTTGGCGACGCCTTGGCGACGCCTTGGCGACGCCTTGGCGACGCCTTGGCGACGCCTTGGCGACGCCTTGGCGACGCCTTGGCGACGCCTTGGCGACGCCTTGGCGACGCCTTGGCGACGCCTTGGCGACGCCTTGGCGACGCCTTGGCGACGCCTTGGCGACGCCTTGGCGACGCCTTGGCGACGCCTTGGCGACGCCTTGGCGACGCCTTGGCGACGCCTTGGCGACGCCTTGGCGACGCCTTGGCGACGCCTTGGCGACGCCTTGGCGACGCCTTGGCGACGCCTTGGCGACGCCTTGGCGACGCCTTGGCGACGCCTTGGCGACGCCTTGGCGACGCCTTGGCGACGCCTTGGCGACGCCTCGCCTTGGTACACCCTTTAACGTCTTGGTCGCCTTGTCGCCTTGACAAGTTTGACCACAATAGAAATAACTTGAATAATCAATGTCACGATACATATGCGATTCTATAAAGGGTAGAACTTTGGGCAAAATCTCTAGTGGTCAAGTCTTGTGTATATAAGTCAAAGTGTATCAATCTATGTGGGTAGATTTTGATTGATTCGGGGTCCTTGAAATCCAAACTATAAAATTGATAGCACAACGCGTATAAATAATAACAAAAAAACTGCATGTTATCAAGCCTTGTATCAAGGATACCTACACAGCACTACTCACTCCTCCTGATAAGTCTTTATGAGCATTGTGAGAATGAGCACCTTGGTCCAAATAATCATTTTGATCTTGTGCACGGACTAGAACCTTAAGCTTAGTACCCCTAGTTTTAGCCTTGGTATAACGTAGATAGCAACGTGACGTGATTTTTCACTTTATTCTAACTTGAATAATCAATGTCACGATACATATGCGATTCTATAAAGGGTAGAACTTTGGGCAAAATCTCTAGTGGTCAAGTGATGCAGGACGACGCGTAGGGTTTACGCGCCTGTCGGCTATTTATAGGAAACCCTAAATGCATGCGATGATTAACTTAATTGGTCAATTTTGGAGCAGGCGCAGCACTTAAGAAATTACGCAGCTTGGATTTTGAAAGCACAAAATTACTTCTTTTATTTCAAAAAAATGAATTTTCTTAAATGATGGTTCAAATTTAAATCCGGGGACGGAACTTCGCAACTTTGTTCCGTTCCCCTTGTCGTAGCAAAACGGAAATCGTGAACTCCAAATACGTTTCCGTTTGGAGTTTTCGACGTAGCGTTTGCTGACGAAATTCGGGCGAAAACCCAGCAATGAGTCTAATGCTCCTAATGAGAAAACTTAGACACACACAAAGGAAGGAGAAAGAAACAATTACCCACGGAAGAGACGTCTTCCGTATTCCGAAGTCGATGGCGATCACGCGAGGAACTCCTCGTCACCTTCGTTCTTCGCTCTGAGGTCGGCCGCTATCGCACACGGGCACCAAGAAATTTATTCACTCCCTCACACGAAGTGGTTCCACGGAATCACTCAAAGCAAGGAAGCCACAAACTAACACGCCTAAAATTCACTCGCTCTCACACTAGAGGCTCCACGAAATCTCTATCAATCACGGTGGATTCACGAAATCTCTAAGCACTGAGAGTAATTTAACTCCTCTCAAAGAAGCATTCTACCATCACTAAGTCACTTCATGTACTAACACTAAACTCATGGTAGCAGTAAACTCACATCAGTCATACCACTAAACTGAAATAGTAGGGTTCAATTAATCTCATTCAACCAAGAGTAAACAGTGACTGCTAATGCTCATCATCAACATCAAGCAGCCCCCTTTAATGACAATCAGTCAATATTCCTACAAGAAACTAACAGTATCTCCAAAACTCAAAGCGGGAATCAAGCACGACAACAATCATTCACACATTAACTCCTAAACAGGAAATTAACACAAGCAAATCTCCATCTAAATTTCTACATCACAGTAACATTAATCTTACTGTTCATCTTCTTCAAACATTCACTAAAACAGGAAGCTAACAAAACTAACACACAGGAGCATCAATATTCTTCACACGCCTGTCATCTATAACTCTCGCCAGAGCTTCAATCGCGCCTAATTTCTAACAGGAAGCACACAGCAACCTCACAAGTGCAGGACATCGCACTGTTCATCGTCTTCATCGACGGGAATGGCTCACAGCAATCAATTTCAATCTTCATTCATCACCCCCTGATTCCCGTTTTTTTCTTCTTCTTTTATAGTGCTGCAACTGCCGGTGGAAGCGTTCGTCCAAGCCGATGAAGAATGCAGGTGTGGCGGAGCGGACATGGCGGATTCCAACGTGTTCGATGTGGCTAAGTGTAGGAACTGAATGAGTTGAAGTAGTGGGCATGGAGGCAGTTGGATCTCCGGAAATCGCGGCACGGTGTTGGCGCCCCGGGCCGGCGGGGGGAGGACGTGTCCTGCGTGTGCTGGATCGTGGAGGATGATGCGGCAGGAGCCCTAACTCCACGGCTTGCAGAAATTGGAAGATGAACAGTGCCAGCTGCAGTTTTTTTCCACTTCTTCGCTGAACCGGTTTAACATATATATATATAGATATATATTTAATATATGTATATTTATATATATTAAAATGAGTATACTATATAGTATTATAGTTATATATATATATATATATATATATATATGAGTTTAATTTTATATATATATATATAATAGAGTAAAATAAAACTCCAACGGCTACGCGCGCAGGCGTGCAACAACATGATTACGCACACAGACGTGTGACAACTAAAAATTGACAACATAAAACTTGCAAAAAAATAAAATGCAATAAACATAAACTGAAAATGCGACGTCGGACATTTTTCGGCAACCTGACTTAGGTTGGTCTCCACCATCAAGTCTTGTGTATATAAGTCAAAGTGTATCAATCTATGTGGGTAGATTTTGATTGATTCGGGGTCCTTGAAATCCAAACTATAAAATTGATAGCACAACGCGTATAAATAATAACAAAAAAACTGCATGTTATCAAGCCTTGTATCAAGGATACCTACACAGCACTACTCACTCCTCCTGATAAGTCTTTATGAGCATTGTGAGAATGAGCACCTTGGTCCAAATAATCATTTTGATCTTGTGCACGGACTAGAACCTTAAGCTTAGTACCCCTAGTTTTAGCCTTGGTATAACGTAGATAGCAACGTGACGTGATTTTTCACTTTATTCCTCTCGCTATAACATGTTTAATTACTGAGATAAACCATGTAATGAATGTTAACTCTACTTGATGTTTGTCTTCTGCTGCTACACGTACACATGTCATTGCTCTAACGCTTCCATTCATGAGAATTATACTGAAATGACACTATCTGTCTATAGCACGTAAGTTCTAGCACACGATTTTTATTCGTAACTTGCACAATGTTCCTTTGTATTAATTCTATAACTCTTGTAGCAATGTACTCTAAATTGTTATGTGCTTAGTTTACCGGTGTTGTCCAATCCTTTGTAACTCTGTAAACTTCTTCAAACTATTTCTCTGTGTCCTGCACTTAACAATTTGACCTCTATGCTTTATACGTTCTGATTTCGTGTTTGGTCACCCCAATTATTTTTCGCCTCTCGTTTCACTTTCGATAACGTGCACTGTTTTTTTTCTTTATCATGTTCATTAGATACTGCATTCCGTTTCTCCCGTATATGCGCATGTTTACTTTTGTTCTCGCCCACCCTTTTCGATAATATAAAAGAGGGAAAATGGACGGTTCATGAGTCATGGGTAAGGGTATATCACTTGTAGGGGGAGCTCATTTCGCTGTGTACACGTAGATAGGGGGAGCGTGTAGAACGCATATATAGGGGGAGCGCGTGTGTAGTGGAAGCTATATGTAATCTAAACCCTAAGCGTTAAAGATTATCTCTTATATATACGATGTATCATGCACTTCATTATTATATCTCATGAACGGGATTTGATCTATGTTGTCAAAGGCGCAAGGCGCACCGAGGCGCAAAGGGGCCCTGGAGCCTAGGCGCAAGACGCGCGCCTGAGGCACGTGAGGCGCAATAAAGGGGGGAAAAAGAAATTGAGCGAAATGGGCTCCCAATTCGCTGAAATTGGGCAAATTGGGCTCCCAATTCGCTGAAATTGGGCGAATTGGGCGCCCAATTCGCTGAAATTGGGCAAATTGGGCAAATTGGGCGCCCAATTCGCTGAAATTGAGCGAATTGGCGCCCAATTCACATGTGTTCTTCCTATTTTTGTTTTTTATATCAAATTTAGAACAGAAAACTGAACTAACTCACCCACCAATTTAGACCAACATCTAGATTATCTCCACATAAAATTATAATATTATTTCAAAACGTGGCATCAGTAATACAACATAAACCAAACACCCTTATTATAGAAAAAGTAATAACACACCCAAATTTATATTGAGCAAAATGATAGTAAAATGCTAGCATGAAAAATCACAACATCAAATAGTCTAGCCAGAAGATCGAAGTGAGAGTAGAATAGCGACATCAAGTGGCCCGGTCAGAAGATCGAGAGACACCATTTGAAAATCAGACCTGAAAAATATCATTATTTGTGTAATCAGAAAACATCTATTAATGTATAATTTAAATAAAATAATTAAAGTACTCTGAAATTTAAATAATCTATTACTCACCTAGCTACTCATCCTCTGAAAAGACTATGTCTTCATCATCTTCTCCACTATTGTTATATTCTTCTTCTTCGTTGTATTCAACCTCCTCTTCATCGATATCATCAGTATTTCTGAGGACTAATGGAGTATTATCCTCTCTAATGACTAATAGTGTAGTAGCCTCTCTAATGACTAATGGAGTAGGAGTTTTCATCTTCGAAATGCTCCTTTTTTCAAGTACCTTCGTAGGAACCACATTTTTTCCTTTCGATAATCGTGTGCGATACATTTCTTCTTCAACTCCAGTGGCAGTAGCAACTGTGCCCCAAGTTAATAACTCATCATCAAACACCAAGTCCTCCCGCTCAGCCTAAGCATCATTATCTTCTTCCATTCTACCCATCAACCATTCATTGCTATCATCAATATATGTCAACGAAATTGGATCTATGCGATCACGTGCATCATATCGGTGTCTCAACGCTCGATTGTACTTCACAAATACTAAATCATTCAAGCATTGTTGAGCTAGTCTGTTTCTTTTTTTGCTATGTATCTGCAATAAACAATAACCATATAAATAAGTCATCTTTAATATATAAAATATAAATTACTGATAATAAATTTTGAAAGCTTACATGTTCAAAAAAACTCCAATTTCGCTCACAACCGGATGCACTGCATGTAAGACTAAGCACCTTTATCACAAATCTTCTTAGATTTGGAGTTGAAGCACCATACGATTGCCACCACTCAGCTATTAAGATAGTAAATATTTAAAAATTGAAAAATCAAAACAAACTTGTTTGAATATTATGTAATTTACCTGGGGGCTTAATTTTTCTATGCCGAATTGCAAACACCATTCCAAATAGTCATTCAGCATTTCTATATAGAGTTAATTGGTCAATAATTTTATCTTGCTCTTCATGGTTTGGAATCAGTCTTTGCATTGTCTTGTATAAGCCCTCCATAATTTCTCCATCTTCTGCAATAGTGGGATTAGAGTAGAAATATTCTGGATTTAAATAGTGACCCGCGGCATGAAGAGGTCGATGAAGTTGGCTTTCCCATCTTTTATCCACAATTTTTAGGACATCCATATATTTGCCCTCCTCATTAAAAGAACTAATGATCGTCTATTTAGCTCTATCCATCGCTTCATAAATATAACTCATGGCAGGTCTTTTCTCACCGTCCACTAATCTTAATACGCGGACTAAAGGACCAAATATTTTTAAAATATCCATTATACTTCTCCAAAAAGAAATCATTAGTATAATGCTCTGCACTTGTTTACCTCCGCTTTCTTTTGCCCACTTGCTCGAAGACCATTCAGGTGAGGTAAACATCTTCCTTAGATTGTTTTTCTGCTTGTGAATGCGCTGAATTGTTAAGAAAGACGTTGCAAACCTCGTCACAGCGGGCCTAACAAGCTCAACTTGCCCCGTAAAGCTCCTTAGCATGTTCACAACTCCAGGCCGAACATAAATATAGCCATTTACGGACATTGCCCTCTTTAGTGTGCGGCTAATGTTGGGCATTTTTCCAATATCCTCCAGCATTAGATCAATACAATGCGCTGCACATGGCGTCCAATATAAATTTGGACGTTTTGCTTTCAATAATTTACCTGTTAGAGTGTTTGTTGGGTATGAAAGTATCATATAAGTATACAAAAAATAAAAATTGAAGATGATTAAGAATAGTAATGAATAATTACTAATTTACCTGCTAGCACATTATTGCTGGCACTATCCGTAACAACTTGCACCACATTTACCTCTCCAACCCTTTCAACCACTCTATCCAGCAATTCAAACAATTTTTCCCCCGTCTTCGAGTAGTTAGATGCATCGACAGATTATAGGAAAAATGTACCTTTTGGTGAATTAACTAAAAAATTAATTAACGTTCTCTGTTTCCGATCTGTCCATCCATCAGCCATAATAGAACATCCAAAGACCCTCCACTCATCCTCGTATGTCTTCATCATATCTTTTACTTCAGTGACTTCATTATTTAGCAAAGGGACACGAATCTCATGGTAACACGGTGGCTTCAATCCAACTCCAAATTGTCCAATGGATTCCACCATTTTCGCAAAACTAGGATGTTTTATAGTATTGAATGGGATAGCTGCATCGTACATCCATTGAGCTATATGTTTACAAGCTCGCCCTCTCAACTCCTTCTTGCAAGCTTCATTAATAGAAGTTTGTTTCATCTTTTGTTCAGCTCCTTTTTGTGCCCCCGTATTGCCAACCTTTGGAGCAAAGAACACATCTATTGGTCCTTTAGTTCGAGGCTTCTTGGAGAAGCTTTCTCTTTTATGAATCTTGCCCACATTGGCTTCCATTTCTTCATCACTGCCAAATGTGTCGATATCTGCAAAGTCAGGCATTGATTGGTTGTCTGTGTTGCTTGCACTTGCTTTTTTCTCCATGTATTCTTGTATTTCGTTGCGCACATGTGGGGGGCTTTTAAGACAAGCTTTTGCATTTCTGAATCCCCCAACAATATGTTGTTTAGCACGATAAATTCCACCCTTCGTGACTTTATCACAGAAAATGCAAGTCAAGTCGTTTTTATTGGCGGAAGAAATCTGACGCACGTACTTCCAGCATGGATCAATCCTTGATTGGATGCTGGATGAACCAGAACCACTTGCATCCATTTTCAGAGCTGGATGCTGAACTAATTTTCAAGGTTAAATACGTAATACTACGAAGCATGCAAAAATTCGGGTCAGTAAGAAAAGGAATAACGGAATTAATTTTATATGTTCATAATACAAAAACATTTTAGGTCTACTTATGCATAAACAGCATGAAAAAGCATAAATATAAAATGATGGCTACAAACCTACAAGGCACAACAACATGAACAAGCATAACCAGTTAACCACACCATATGTTGGATTCTTTGAGTTCTTGCTATGAAGACGAATAATATTTTATTGGATTCAATTCAAAATTACCTTCTTTTCATAACCAAGGTTATATGCTTTAAAGAAATCTGCTGAATATAAGAAGACATAATATAAATTGCCAACAAGAATATAAGATGAACAAATCTGATGAAACTAAATGCATTTTTTCTTGTTTATGTTGCTTAGGAAAGAAATTTATGTGCTGCTACGAACAACTATGATTGAAAAAATGAACATTTCTGAGAAATATCAAATTTATGGGCTGCTAGGAACCACATTTTTTCTTGTTCACTGTAAACAGTGAACTGGGCTTCCAGTTCACTGTTTACAATGAACTGGATGAAGCCCAGTTCACTGTTTACAGTGAACTGGAAGCCCAGTTCACTGTTTACAGTAAACTGGAAGCCCATTTCACTGTATTCAGTGAACTGGGCTTCATCCAGTTCACTGATTTACAGTGAACTGGAAGCTCAGTTCACTGTTTACAGTGAACTGGGCTTCATCCAGTTCACTGTTTACAGTGAACTGGAAGCCCAGTTCACTGTAAAATAGTGAACTGGATGAAACCTACAGTGAACTGGAAGCCCTTCCTAAAAGGTTTGATTAGGAGTGAAGCACAGTGAAGCTGAATGAGAGGATGCAGGAGTGAAGCACAGTGAAGCACAAAACTTAGAAAGAAACAAAAATCATCACAAATAATCGTAGGAATCCATAGCAGCAATTAAAAGAAGAAATAAGAGGAGAAATGGAGAATGAATCTTACAATTAAAGGAGGAGATGAGAGGATGCAGAGTTTTCGGCGAGAAATCAGTGCAGGAGAACGGCGTCGACGACCGACTAATCCTTCTTCTGTGTCTCCGGCGAGAAATCAGTGACTCCGGCGAGATGAGCGGTGGCGACTCCGGCGAGAAGAAAGGCAAAGAGTGGAGGAATCGGGGAGGGAATCAGCAGTCGGCGATGCAGCTCGATCCTAAACCCTAGAACATAACAGGCATGCGGGGAAAAATGACGAAGTGAATCGCGATATAAGACAGCGACTGATTGCCTGAACCGGTTTTTAGGTTAAAACCGGTTCAGGCAATCAGGCGCGCCTGAACTGCGCCCTGTAGGCACGTGAGGCGCGCGCCTAGGCGCGCCTGAGGCGCATCGCCCGCCTTGGGCTAGCTAAGGCGCGCTGGCTTGCGCCCCATGCGCCTAGCGCCTCAGGCGCGCCTAGGCGCGCACCTTGATTACACAGGATTTGATAATATCAAAAAGGAGAGATTGTTGGAGCCGACGGTTCACATATCCTCAGTTTGATCAAGGTTGTCAAGATCTCGATTTTGCTCGTAAGATCGGATGATCTTACGAGTTTTACGGGTAAAACGAGTCACAAGCTATGTTGGATCGGGCTCCCTGCAGAAACGTCAGGATCGTCGTTTATGATCGTAGGCTCGTGCGATCTTACGATCATATTCGATCCTAGCGTTTTAATCGTACATGAAAATGACTCGATCCCGCGTATTAGTTCTTCCCAGTCCTGCATTCTAGATCATCCCCGATCCCGTCGCAGGCGGTGCTCCCGTAGCAGGCGCTCCCGCCGTCGTCGCAGCAGGTGCTCCCATCATGTGCTCCCATCGTGGTGTTTTCGTCGTCGCAGCAGGTATTTTGCTCCCGTCGTGGTGCTTCCGTCGTCGCAGTAGGTGCTTCTTCTTCTTCCGTGTCTTCTTCTTTTGTGTCTTCTTCTTCTATGTCTTCTTTTTATGTGTCTTCTTCTTCCGTGTCTTCTTCTTTTGTGTCTTTATATAGATATTGCTTTATGATTATTAATCTTTAAATTAGATTTTTTTTTTGTATAGTAAGTAAGATCTTACTGTTTCGTGTCGATCTCACGTTTTACGATCTTACCACTACCGACCGATCTTAGATAAGATCTCGATCTTGACAACATTGCGTTTGATAATATCAATTCTCATGTTGTATTTAATCACATCTTGTGTTTGGTAGAGTGTGCAGCTTAACAGGTCCAAGGGATGCAAGAAGCTCTCCTCTGGTACCTACCGCCGAGCGGTAGTAGTTACTGTCGTGCGGTAACCTGAATTAAGAAGACATGGCGCTCGAGTTTCTACCTCGCCGCGCTAGTACTACCGCACGCGATAGGTCGGGAATTATTTCAGCCAGGCGCTCAGGAAGCTACCGCGCAGGCGTTAACTTTGTACCGCGCCGCATTAGCCTACTCAACGATTGTCAAGACGAATTCGTCGAGACGACTGGTCTACCGTTGGGCGATACCTTGACACCGCGCCGCGTTAGCCCACTCAACGATCGTCGAGATGGATGCGTCGAGATGACTGGACTACCGCCAGGCGTTACCTACCTACCGCGCTGCGCTAGCATTGAAAAAAGGAAAATATTCGTTTTGAATACTTTTCTAAATTTACAGGACAGCTGTCAACATCAAGCGCATGAACCTACTGTCGGGCGCTAGTCTTACCGCCGGCGATAGCCTGTTTTTACAAAGACGTATAAAAGGCGTTTCGTTTTTTGGATTCCTAACTAAGACGAAAAGAGACTCAGTTCTTTGATTCCTAGGGTTCGACTGTCTCTCTGTGGTCTGTTCCACCATCTTTCTCGTAGGAAAAGAAAACCGCCTCCCTCCCGTTCGCGCACGAAGAACTCTGGCGAGCCAAGGACAACAACGACTACTAAGAGTTGATCAGTTGCGAACACGAAGATTTCAAGCACCGATCGCGGATCGCTCAACGGAGGAATCGTCAAGAGGGAGATTTAATCTTAAATCTTTCTATACCTTTATTGTATTCTTTTCTTTTCTCTGTATACTTGTGGTGAAGAAAATCGACCGGAGAAGGTCGTCGGAATCCGGGAAGGATTCCGTGAGAAATCGTCTCGGGGAAGGGACATCTAGATCGGGAGATCTAGCGGGGCTCTAAGGCACTTTCTTACGTGAAGGTGAAGAGCCGGCTTGAAGACCTTTCTTGGAGGGAAAGGGAGAGAGCCAACCGGTCCGGGGAGTGGGTCGGTATAGAAAACCAATAGTCTTTCTTAATGCACCGCCTCCGATCTCCGACGTCACGAAGATCAAGTTTTTGTAATCGTTAAAAACAGTTGTTGATTTAGATTGTAATGAAATTCATTTTCTGTTTTTTTCTGCGTACAACGCTGTGATTGTTAGCCTGTAATTTTTTGAAGGTTGCATAGATCTCCAAGGAGGAATCTGCCAAGGAAAACGAGTTATGTGACATACCGCCGCGCGTTAGCTACCTAACGTCCCGCGGTAGCTTCCAGCACTAGTTTTCCTGGATCGAAATAATTCGAATTTCTAGTAAACGTCGTAAACCTTATTCACCTCCCCCCCCCCCTCTAAAGTTGGCCACTAGATCCAACAGTCTTGAGGGTTGAATTCAGTCATTGCAGATTTTGAAGATTTCTATTCCCGGATTCCAGCAAACACTCCCCGATGCCGACGTCGTGGAACCCTAGGTAAAGACTCTTGGGCTTAGTTATTAAAAGCACAAGGCGCAAAGGGGTCTTGGAGCCTAGGCTCAAGGCGCAGGCGCGTGCCCAAAGAAGGCAAAGCACAATCACATTCATTTTAAATAATCAACATCAAACATCAGTTCATCTTCTTAAACAGATTCTTCATATATTTTACTCATTAATCATTCATTTCTATCATTTAAATCTCTTAAAAAATAAAATTAATATTGTCTCTTAGATCATATCTTAGTCTCAACGATCGATTATATTTCAAAAATACTAAATCATATAAAAATTATTGGGTTCTTGCATTATTTTTTTCATTATTTTGAAAAAAAAAAGTTTACAACAAAAATTCATACCCAAATGCGCATTTAATATCCAAAGGCGCAAAAAAGGCGCACGAAGGCACATACCTTTAAGCCTAGTGAGCCTGGAGTCTTAGGCGCACCTTTAACAACATAGCTCCTGGGCGCTCAAACTCCCCTATGAAACCCTCATCCACAGCCCCTACAGCCCCCAAATCCCAACCCCCTACCGTTGTCCAGGAAGCCTGAAAACTGTTCACCAAACACTGTTCACGAATTACTGTTCACGGGTTACTGTTCATGCCGACACAGCTCCCGTCAGTCATTGTTCACGCCAACCCTCCACTTCTTCCCTCCTGTGGATCCACCCCCCTTTAGCCCTAATTTTTTGGATCAATTCACATCTAGGAATTTCAGCCTCGATCCGTTATTTCCACCTTTCGTTCATCACCCCTCCACCAGAATCCGCCCCTAAATAGCGGATCCACCCTTCCTCGGCCCGGATCTACTTGTACGCGCCCGGATCTACCCATTTCTCGTCCGATCTCACCATTTACCGCTGAGGACAGCCACCGCCATCATTTTCACGCCGCCGGTTCCACCTCTGATCGTCGATCTACACATCCGGACCCAAATTCTTCAGTGTCTCGGTTCAGCCCACTACTTTGTGAGTTTCTTGTGGTATTGACTTATTTGATCTAACATTTTCATTGATGAATTAATATATGTGATGTGATTCTTGCTAGTAGAAATTGTTTTTAGTACGCTAATAATTTGCAGGAGAAAACATTCGCCGCGCACTTTGCTTTGGCCCTCCGAGCGGAGGAAGCCATTATAAATTGTCGAAATAAATTAACTGTTTTCAATTTCAAATATTTGTGGAGTTAGAATTATCAATGCTCAAATTTATTTGTCGAGTTATCGACGATTACATTGCATTTAGATTCAGATTAGTGTGTCACTCTTGCACTATCACCTAGCGTCGTAGGTTTTGTGCACCCGTAGCCTACCCTTACATCAATAACCACTCACAAATGAATGGGAATGGTTGATGGCGCGGAGATCTGATGACTGTGGAGGAGATGGAGGTTACCCAAAGGAGTGAATGCAGTTGTATGATGGTTTCCGGATGGAGAGTTGGGTAGGTTATGGGTTAATTTAGGTGGGGTAGTATGGAGGGGTGGTGGGGGTTTAGAGGGTGATAGGGTGATTTAGAGGAAAGGAATGTTGGGAATGGAGGGTTGAAGAGCTGGGGTGAGGGATTGAAGAGGGAATGAATCAGGTGATTTTGAAATGGCCTACGAGTAAGGGGCGTGGGCTGTAACATGGCTGAAAGGGAGAAACAGCAATGTTGTTTTGGGCATGGGTTTTAGGTAAGTCGGTTGTTGTTTTGGAGGAATGGGATTCGGCCATGGTTATCAGGATCGCGATCCGGATCGTAGGATCTTACGATCCTACGATCTAGATTTTGCAAATCGATCCGGATCTTACCTAGGATCTAAATCGGCAAATCTACGACTAGGATCGCGATCCGGATCTTAGGATCTTTAGGATCGCGATCCTGACCCGATTCTACCGGTCTAGCCAAAGGTAACTATAAATATGTCCAACTCTATTCCGACCTCATTCAATCGGTCCAATGTCCATAACCCATTGTTTAACCTTATCCCAATCCTGCCTCATACTTCATCACAAAATCATATCATGCTGCTTTACCGTATCCCAAATGTCGATTGCTGACTGCAAATTGAGTCCAAGAGCGGCTTCTTCGTCGCTTCCAATCCAGATTTGTTTTTATTATTAGTAAACATTTAGTGTCTTACCTGAAACTGAAATTGAACTTAATATGATATTATCTTTTTGATTTAATTATTCAAAAAAATTAATATAGTTATTTACATACTACTCAATTTATTGATTTTTTTGTTAATTGGGCATAAAATTTAATGATACAAAATTCAATTTTATTTTTTTAATTTATGAATGTTGTAGGATCTTGCGATCCTCGATCCGATCCTACGATCCGATCCAACCTCAAAACGACCCCACCTATGATCTCGATCCTGACAACCTTGGATTCGGCTGATGTTTGAAGAAGATGGTGGGGGTGGTGGCAAGTCTAACAAGAAGAGGAAACAAGGACAAACCTAGGAAGTCGGCACCTTAGGATTTCGTGGAGTCGGCACCACAAGAGAGCGCGCCGGACTCTAGAGAAGAATGTCTCTAAAATTTACAATGAGTCTCAAAATAAGCCCCTAACACTTATTTATATTAAACATACTTAAGGAAATGATTGTGAACATCTATGACTCATCGTACACAAAAGTTGTCCAATCTCACTAAATAAAAAAATTCATAAAATATCCAACGGCACTCCGAACATGACCTTGGACTCAGGTTGTCTAGATGACAATCTGGTCAATGTCTTCTGCTAGAATAGATGCGTGGGGGCGCGACGACTTGTGCTCGAAGTGTGATCCCCATCAATTTCTCTCGATAATTCTCGCCTTTCTCTGGTGCTCTCCACTCTTGGGAGTTTTGTATTGTCGGCCTATTAGTATTCAGTCGCTCTTGGGTTTCTCTCTTTGAATCCTCTCTCTAATGTACTGCAGTTCTTTATCTCTTTGTTGTTATGTTTTTGTTTGTTGTAATTCTTTGTTTATTGTGCTTCTATTTACCACAATGTTCGTGTTTAGACCTTTGTTTGCTAGTTTTTTAAATTAAGATGCAATTGTTCATGTTTGGTTTGCATGTCTTTAGGCTTTGGTTTTCTCTATATAGCATGTGAAAATCGGTCGATATGTCGATCCAACATGCCGTTTCTAGGGACAATGACACAAAATCAATTTATTCCCAATATTTTATTTCCTCGCTCAACAACATATGATGATTTCAGTTACTCCACCATTAATCTAGTTATCTAACTTCATTTTGCAACGTATAATGCAATCCTGTTTGTTCATGTTTTTGTAACATGTAGTCCTGCTCGTCATTGCAACCAAAGTCCGAACTCATGTATGTTGCATGTGGCCACATATAATCTTCCTCTTCGAGAATGATGATATTCAGTTGCTCTCAACCTACTGATTCCTAGAATGGCTTGATGATGTGGGATGTGTGGACTATCTTTATTCTTTGTTCACGAGAAGGGAATGTGTGATGAATTGATGAATATATGAAAATGATTTATTGAATTGCATAACATTATTTTGAGGAATGCATAATATTGATAATTGATGAAGGAAGATATGGACAACAAGGCTACAAACCTACAATCCACTTGTCTTTCATATTTGAGCCATAGATTATTTTCTTTGGAAGGAGTTTAAAGGTTCTTTTTATAATGTTGGCTTGTTCTTTTTATTGATATTATCTATTTATCTTAAATTACTTAGTTGTTATTATTTGATTTATTTAATATTCATTTTGCTACGTGAACTCGTGTAAAATGACTTCTTCTGCTGGATCAAGTGAGATGTATATTTCTATGATACCGGCTGGCAAAGATCAATCCAGGGTATTTGTGAGAACTTGGTTGCAAATAATATCAACCACATAAAATGCAACTACTACAAGCAAACGGTGAACCAGGGTGGGGGGAGGCAATGTCAAGTCATGCCCTCCAAGTTCTTGCGAATATATGTTGTTATATTTGCCCCGTTGATCAGCGTATTAAGAAGAGCTAATGGGAATACACTTCTAAAGGGACGGTTGAATGGGGGCATCAGCTTGGGAAGAGGTAATTGTTGCTCTCAATCACAAAGAGAACAGATATCTTCCTATATGAAAATTGATCAATGGCAGATGGAGAGTAAGAGGGGAAAGTCATCTACATCTAGTGGGACAATATTTAAACTCTACCTTTTTATTATCCCAACAAAGTCGAGATTAAGGTCGATGCAAGGTATATGCATGATTTTATTGATTGTCTCTAGAGGTTATATGTTATATGCTCCCGGTGGAGATCTCATAACCGATAGTGAGAGAGAGAGAAGTCTCACGCAGGATTGGTATGTCCACGCTTGGAGCCCGTAGGTGCTATGGCTGGAAGGCGGAGAAGAACCCGGAGAGGAGAGGCCGGAAGCTACCGCCGCGATCTTGCAATGTTGACACGCGGCTAGACTTCGGCGTGGAAGCATACGCGTAACTGCAAGGGGGATTCGGGAAAGGGGATCCTAGGGGTTAGAGAGAGAGATAGTGGAGGAATTAATATTTTGCATACCCAACACTTGGTCCAGCCGACCCTTAAGACTGTTCACATAATACGTGTAAGAACCTCCCCTCCCGGTAATTGATCACGGCCGAGGGGAAGTTCTTATGCCAGGGGCAATTGCCATATAATGGTATTAGCACTCAAGCTAAACACCACTATATGCCATTAGTCCCTTAAGGCGAGTAACCATTACAGCACCGTTTTCCAACCATAAATAGAAGACAAAAGAAATGAAAGTCAAACTATATATATATCTCCAAAAGACGATCAGGATCAGAGTAAGAGTACAACTAGGGGTCCTGGGACCAAACATGCCCGGCTGAGACTGTACAAAATGCCTCAGGAAAATAGAGACCACCACAAAAAGGGAACTAAAGCGACATACCGCTTTAATTAACAAGGAGTTAAGCAAAACCTACTAAGGCGACAGAGTGCCTCAGGCAAAAATGGGGCTACTAGGCACCCAAACTACATACTATAAGGAAAACTTAAAACCAGGAGAGGGCTATGTTGCACAGGCAACTACTTACTTCTCTTACGACCTCCTCCGCTACTGGCACTGGATCAGGGATAGGGTCCATGACTGCAGGTATCTTCATGTCCACTTCTGGGATTCCTTGCAAGGGTTGGAACTGGGGCTGGATGGGGTACTGCAGGGCTTGCTGATGCTGGGGAACCTGGATGGTTTTATAGAAAACCATTAGTCATAAATACTAAGTCGGATTACCTCTCTTTCCTCAGCACATCCACGATAAAAATATAGCATTAGTAGAAGCATTTTAGATACAGTAGATTTTTATAAGTTAAAAGACAAGTAAGAAAGAAGAGAGAGAAGACGGAAATAACTCAGCTTATAAGAATGCTCATACATCCTTATAAGTTGAGGATCTTTGTTTCAATTTATTTATAAGGTATAAGTACAAGGCAGATATAGTTTCAAAGCTATAACTTAACATATATGAATGCTCATACAAACATATAAGTTAAGGGTCTCACGAATTTCTTATTTTACAAGAATGTCCATACAAACTTGCATTATAAGTAATTTAAAGATGCAAGGTATGCTAAGTAAGGCGGATATGATGAATTAGAATATATATGTCTAAGTCCTTACCCAGTCCACTTGTTAAGTGGGTAGCTAACCACACAGGCCTTATCATCGTGGCGGATGATAACAGCGGATCGGACTTCTCCGCTCCTAGTTAGGTGCACACCACCACCCTAGGCCTTACGTACAACACTGAACCGTGTTTTGTACTCCACCCGTTGTTCCTAAAACCATAGGGACAACGACCCAGACTAAGGGGATTTGTCCACCGGGACTTTAACCTCAAGACATATTGCCCCTTCAAAATCAAAAGAATCTAACACGCTAGTCTCTCCGACAGTGTGTTGTACGGTAGAGTGGTTAGACCCGCCACAGAGTTAATTAATTCAACCTAACAGATGCCACGCACCAGTCTTATAAACTATCATCACATCATGTTACCGATATAAAATAAGCTTAAATGAAGACATCCCTTAACTGGAAGCGATCTAGAGTTTACCTTCATGATACTTACAGGGTGCTTGATTTAAATTACATATTGGCCAGGTAATAATAAGGTTGGTGGTCGCACTAAGTACCGTTATACACCACCTTCCTTTCGGGGGATACTGGCTCACCCCTAACTCCTTTCCTAGACACCAATTAGGTAATTTAAAGATAGAGCCCTTTAAAGTACATTAGGTCATACACATAGCCCTACCAGTTAAGATTTATTATCTCTAAAGAAGGAGTACGGTAATCTACTTGCGACGATTGTATAAGAACTGTTTAAGCATTTGCTATCGAATTTCTCGTAAGCGAGGAAAAGTAACTACTGAATATAGCATATATTAATCGAAATACATTGCAAGGCATTTAGCAATTCATAATGACTTCCTTCCCATTTTCAAATCTTTTTGTAATAAGATAAATATGATGAACGAAGAGGTTTTAAGTAAATAACGGTTCTTAGTGCGAGTAAATAAATTGGTAATAAAGGAGAGCGTTTTTGATAAGCGATATGGTAGTGACTTCATTTTCTACAATGCATATAACTAAGTATTCAAAGTATGTATTATTAGGCTTTTTGAAAAGGTTTGAAATGTATAGGAAAAGATTTAGGCATTTTTATAACGAGAACAAATTAAAATAAGAGGGTTAGGGTAAAATGGTCAAAATGGAGTAAGATGGTGAGGGTGAGTTTAAAAAAATTTATAGGGCAATTCATATTTAATTTAGGGATGTTGGGAGTCATGAGAGGGTTTTCAACATTTTATTCAATTAATAAAATTAATAATAAAGAAGGAAACTTTGAAAGGAGATTCCAGGAGTTCTACACCACCCCTGAAAACGTGCCACATGTTTTTAAAATTCGCAGACCGAGCCCTACAACTTTCATGTTGGACGGTAGGTCTGGTTCAACCTCTAAGGTGCTTAATTTTGCGCTTGAAGGATTCTGCATATGGGCTGCAAATAGCCATTATTTAATCTAATTTTAAAACGATTTAAAAGGCGGAGCGCGAATCTTGGCGCAGATCCGACGCTCCAGAAACACGGAAGATGGGAAATGACCTCCCACAGCGGATCCGCTACTCGATCCGCTGTGTGGATCAGCCAACCATTGCCGAGGTTTCACCGACGGCTTTGATTTCGTCTTCCTCAATCAGCAACGACTGAGATCGATCCCGGCTGGGCAAAGCTTGTAAGGCTTCGCCACCGCCGTCCGGTGGTCGCCGGCCACTTCTGGTCCACTGGAAAGTTTCCAAGGGGCCAGGACAATACTTTGGCGGTGGTGGGGTCGCCGGAAACCGCAGCCGGCGGCGGAACTCAAGTTGAAAATTACTTGAAATCCGCCGCTGCAGTATGCCAAAATGGTGCCCGATTGGGCTCGATTTCGATTCGTTAATGTTCGCGCAGATGAGGGGAAGAAGAAGGAAGAGGAATCTGACCTCATAGGGCCGAGCTCGCCCGGATCGTGGTCGATTGTCCATGGCTTTCACGGGTTGAGCAGGGGGGTTGCAGAGGGCTTCGGCTCGGTTTCTCTGCACAGGGGGATAGCTGGTGGATGGTGTAAGCTAACTCAGTGGCTTTGGGCTCCTCTTTATAGGCCGGGGGTGAGCTTAGCTTTGAGCTTTTAACGTCACCATGGCCGGTCATGGCTATGGTGTAGGGGTCCTTTCCAGCCACCTTGCAACCTGATGAGTCCCTATTTTATACTATATTTTGGACTCATCTGGGCCTATTTCCATGTCTTTGCACACCGTTTAGCGCCATTTGCACTCCTTTTGGTTCGCTACGGTTTTCCACGCCCTGTGCACCTTTTTAGCCCATTTCCATGCTTGTGTGCATTTACTTTCTTGCTGTGTTTATCACTGTTCGCTGTGGCTGCCGCGATCGATGCCCCGTGCAGTTTTCCTGCAGGTTTGGGGATCGTGAGGGCATTCGGGATAGTCGTTTCACTATTTTTGGCAAAGGAGTCAGTGGTCGTGCGTTTTTGCCCACGCACGACCACCGACCTCCTGGCGCACGATCACTGATCGTGCGCAGCCCGGTCTCATTTGTGAAACTCTGTCTTGAACCTTCCACACGATCACTGCCATACCGCGCACGACCACTGCTCGTGCGCCGCCGATCGTGCGCAGTCATACCCATTTTGCAAAAGTCTGTCTGGCTATTTCCGCACGATCATCAGCCTTGCCTCGCACGATCACTGATCGTGCGCTGCTGATCGTGCGCGACTACTAATTTTCTGATGCAGGTCTGCAGGTTGCTCACGCACGGCGCTGACCTTGGTCGCGCACGACCACTGGTCGTGCGCCAGTGGTCGTGCGCGCTATTTATTCTGCAAGCTATAAATATGCTGTTCCGCGAATTAGGGCGGGACAATCGTTACGGAACCTTCGCCATTCCGCCGTTTTCGCCCTCCAGCAGTCCCATTCACCTCCACCTCCATTCCTACCAACGGGAGGACTTTCTCCCGTGATTCCGAAGCATCCCTCATCCTCCGGCGATCCTCCGGCCATTAAAGCTCTTCTCCAAGTTCTTCACCGAGGAAGACGACGAAGCTTGCCTCAAGAACAGACTTAAAGGCCACCGAAGTGACAGTTCGGCGGTACCGGAAGCCCTCCACGGACTGCGCTTGGAAGCGGTTTGACAACCCGCACCTCCGGCCAACACCCGCGAAGGATCTTCACTCTTGTGGTTTAGCTTTCTCCAACCTTTCTTGTTGTATGGTTTATGTATGCAAGTATGAACGGATTAATCTCTTTTGCAATGAAATGTTTATGCTTTCATCTTGCTTGTGAGATTCGTTGTTAATGCGCTTCGCTCTCTTTCTTTCACTCCACGCATTTGCTTCACTTCATTTCACTTCACATCACACACTTCACTCACTAGCTTACCGCCCACTCGCCCACCGAAGTACGGCATCGCGGCCGCTACATCCATCTCGCCTTGCGAAGCGGTGATTGCGACCCGCAAAGCTCTCGTTAGTGTAATCGGTCGTAAGACCACCAACCAAAGCCCCTTTCTTTTTTCTGTTTATTTCATTTAACTCTCATAACGATAGTTTCAGAGTCTAAATCGTTCGACGCCAATTGCATTCCTCAAGAGACCGACATCTGGGGATTCATTCCCAACTTTATTACTTGAGCGACCGGTACGCTTGCCGTATTTTACGCGCATCAAGTTTTTGGCGCCGTTGCCGGGGAATGCAACTGTTGAACGATTATGATTTCTGGAAGTATTGGTATAAGAGTTAGTGCTTTTTGATTTTTGTTTCTTTGTTTTGTTGTTTCAGTGAATACAGGGTCAATATTCTATCAATGCCTTCTATTCAGCAGCTGATTTATCAAGCCCGTCTCACCAATCGAGTGGAAACGGGAAATGACAGTTTCGAGATTTCCTCTGATTTGATCGAATACATTATCGAAAATTGTCAATTCAACGGAGACGGAAATGCTGATGCCTTGTGCCATGTGCGCAGGTTTTTAGAAATTTATGACACATGCTCTTCGAACACTGCCAACGGTGAGCAGCAGAAGATTCGACTCTTCTCCTTTTCCTTGAAAGGCAGCGCAAAACGATGGTATCATGATACCAGGAAGGTAATGTTTCATTCGTGGAAGCAACTCGAAGGAAATTTCTTGGCCAAATTCCGACAGCAACTGCTCACCACGGACGATTACAAGGAGCTCATCACCTTCTCCCAAAGAGATGAAGAATCCTTATTCGCAGCCTGGGAGCGTTTTCAGTATCTGCGGAGGGAATGCTGCAGAGAGGGAGTGTCAGATATTTTGCTGCTCCAAACCTTCTATTTTGGGATCCTAGACAGATTCCGGCCAGCACTTGACATTGCAGCTGGCGGAACTTTGCTCAACAAACCTTGTCGGGATGCTTGGGAAATAATTGACAACATTGCCCAAACCAGCAGGCACTGGAATTCCCCACCTTTCCCCGACCCTTCCATGGAGGCAAAGTCGGTGGTCACTGATGAAGCCGCCAATCTTCCCGCGTCTGTGATGGAGCGTTTTTTCGCGTACTTCTGCAAAATAATGGATGTGTTCAACGATCAAGCTGCCACCATTCAGCGCCTACAAACGGCCATTGGGATTCTTACGGAAACGTTGCTCAGCTCTACCAGTCAGAAACAGGAAACAGTGCATTCAATGAGGCTGAGAAGTGGAAAAAGTCTCGAGAGAGTCTTGCCGCCCGATCCTCCTACACAATCTCCGTGTGTACCCACTTCTGACTCGACAATTGAACCTCCGTCTGCACCGATCGCGCAAGAACCCGTATCAGTACCGCCACTCGTGAGGAACACCTCGAGGCCGCCGTTTCCCCATCGGCTAAATAATGAAAAGACTGAAAGGCATTTTCAGAAGTTCCTGGAAATCATGAAAGGAGTTCAAGTCAGCATACCTTTAACGGAAGCTATCACGCAGATTCCAGGATACTCCAAGTTCCTCAAGACCCTCATCTCGAGGCGTCGATCCTTGGAAGGTCTGAATATGATTAACCTCACCGAAGAGTGTTCCTCTCTCCTCACCAACTTTTTTCCTACCAAACGCAGAGATCCTGGCAGCTTCACCATCCCTTGCCGAATTGGTCTCCACAGGTTTGGCCACGCACTTTGTGATTTGGGAGCGTCGATTAACCTGATGCCCCTCTCCATCTTCCAGGAGCTGGGAGTTGGGATTCTTCAGCCCACCCATCTGAAGTTACAGCTAGCCGATCGATCGATAAAAACGCCAGCTGGGATGGTTGAAGACCTCATTGTCATGGTTAACGACCTTGCTTTCCCGGCCGATTTTGTCATCCTTGACATGAAGGCTGACCCCAAAGTCCCGATAATTCTGGGAAGGCCCTTCCTTGCCACTGCCCGGGCTATTATCAATGTCGACCGGGGAGAACTGACCCTAAGCCTGGGAGACGATTCAATTTCCTTCAATGTCCATGAACCTCCGCAACAACTCAGAATCACTAATTGTGACAGCGCTGACTTGTTTGACGAACCGGGAACGAGCAGCGAATTGATTCTTGACCGTGATGAGCCAGAATGGGAAATTGAGGACACACCACCCGCTGCCTCGTCTGGGGCTCCGCATTTGATCAAAGAACCCACCATCACTTCTTCTGTCACTGCTACTACCGTAACCTTGAAGCCGCTGCCCGAATCCCTGAAATATGCTTTCTTGGAGGAAGGCACAGCATGTCCGGTGATCATCTCCGCTACTCTCTCCGCCGACAACGAACGTGCATTGGTCGACGTGTTAAAAAAATATAAGAATGTTTTTGGACGATCTCTGGCTGACATTAAAGGCATCAGCCCGGCGTTCTGCATGCACAAGATCCTCCTTGAAGATCAATACAAACCATTGGCACAACCGCAACGAAGACTGAATCCCAAGATGCATGCGGTGGTCCAGGCGGAAGTCATAAAATTGCTCGACGCCGGTATAATTTACCCCATCAGTGACAGCAAATGGGTAAGCCCGGTCCAAGTTGTGCCCAAAAAGGGCGGAATTACTGTGGTAGCTAATGACGAGAATGAACTACTGCCTACCCGTGTGGTCACTGGGTGGAGAGTTTGCATCGATTACAGGAAGCTGAATGAAGCTACACGCAAAGATCATTACCCGCTCCCTTTCATCGATCAAATGCTGGAAAAATTGGCTGGTCAGGAATACTACTGCTTTCTGGATGGCTATTCGGGATACAACCAAATCGCAGTCGACCCCGAAGATCAAGACAAGACAACATTCACCTGCCCATCTGGCACCTTCGCGTTTAGAAGAATGCCGTTTGGCTTGTGCAACGCCCCGGCAACCTTCCAACGTTGCGTCATCGCCATTTTTGGCGATATGATCGGTGATTTTCTCGAAGTCTTCATGGATGATTTCTCTCTTTTCGGGAACACCTTTGACTCCTGCCTCGCTAATTTAGCCAAGGCCTTGCAGCGTTGTGATGATACCAACCTTGTCCTGAATTGGGAGAAATGCCACTTCATGGTTCGTGAGGGCATCGTTTTAGGCCACAAGGTCTCTCGTCGGGGCTCGAAGTCGATCAAGCAAAAATCAGTGTCATCAAGAATCTTCCCCCTCCATCTTCTGTCAAGGGAATCCGCAGTTTTTTGGGACATGCCGGCTTTTACCGAAGATTCATTAGTAATTTTTCATCAATATCCAAACCTCTCACGAATCTGTTGACTAAGGACGCCTTGTTCGTCTTCGATGAGAATTGCATGCAGGCCTTCACATCTCTCAAGGACCGGCTAATCTCCGCTCCCATTTTGGTGGCGCCGGATTGGACTTTGCCCTTCGAAGTCATGTGCGATGCCAGCGATTTTGCAGTTGGTGCGGTGCTCGGTCAAAGGAGAGACAAAGTATTTCACACCATCTCTTATGCGAGCCGAACCCTCAACGATGCCCAGCTCAATTACACTACCACAGAAAAGGAGCTTCTGGCCGTGATTTTTGCTTTCGAGAAGTTCCATTCGTACTTGGTGTTATCCAAAGTCATTGTCTACACCGACCATGCAGCTCTAAGGTATTTGTTCAAAAAAAAGATGCCAAGCCTCGGCTAATCCGATGGATTCTCCTGCTTCAAGAATACTCCATTGAGATCCGAGATAAGAAAGGAGTGGAAAATGTCATAGCCGATCACTTATCTAGATTGGAAAATGATAGTGGTGGATCCGTTTTAGAGAATGAGCGCAATGCGATCGCTGAATGCTTCCCGGATGAGCGATTATTTTCCATCTCTTCCCTCCCCTCGACAACCCCGTGGTACGCAGACATGGCCAACTATCTTGCATGCAAATCGGTATCCCCAAGTCTATCATCGCAGCAAAAGCGGAAACTTTTATCTGATGCTAAACATTATTTCTGGGAAGACCCGCTACTTTTTCGCACGTGCAATGATGGAGTTATCAGGCGCTGCGTACCCGAGAGTGAATTCCAATCCGTTTTAAACCACTGTCATGATCGGGAGGCCGGCGGACATTACGGCGCCACAAGAACGGCACGCAAGGTTCTGCAATGTGGCCTATTTTGGCCAACCCTTTTCAGAGACGCCCACAGTTATGTTACTAAATGCAATGAATGCCAACGGACAGGAAATATCTCTAAGAGGGACGAAATGCCCCTCAATAACATGCTCGTTTGTGAGCCATTCGATGTTTGGGGGATAGATTTCATGGGACCCTTTCCCATGTCGCACGGCAAACTCTATATCATTGTTGCGGTTGACTATGTCTCCAAGTGGGTCGAAGCCGAAGCTGTTGCTGCCAATGACGCTCGCACTGTTCTAACCTTCTTACACAGAAATATTTTTTCTAGATTTGGCGCTCCGCGCACAATCATCAGCGACGGCGGGAGTCATTTTTGCAACAAGTCATTCTTACAACTCATGAAGAAGTTTGGAGTTCATCACAAAGTCTCTCTCGCCTACCATCCTCAGACTTGTGGGCAAGTTGAAGTCTCCAACAGGGAGCTGAAAAGAATAATTGAAAAATCCATAAATTCCAACCGAAAAGAGTGGGCTAAGAAGGTCGACGACGCCTTATGGGCATACCGAACCGCCTTCAAAACCCCTATCGGTATGACCCCCTTTCAACTTGTCTATGGAAAGGCTTGCCATCTGCCGGTCGAATTGGAACACAAGGCGCTGTGGGCAACCAGATTTCTTAACATGGACATTGAGACTGCAGCAGGCGAACGCCGCTCCCAACTGAATGAACTGGAAGAACTACGGCATTTTGCTTATGAAAACGCGCGGATCTACAAAGAAAGAACAAAAAAATGGCACGACCGTCACATCATCCCAAAAGAATTCCAACCGGGCGATCAAGTCCTAATGTACAACTCCCGCCTCCGTTTATTCCCCGGAAAGTTAAAATCGCGGTGGAGCGGCCCCTTTACAGTGATCGGAGTTTCCCCTTTTGGAGCTATTGAAATATCCGGGAAGGGCGGCGACAAATTCAAGGTCAACGGGCATCGGCTAAAGTTGTACGATGGAGGTGCTATCATCGGCGAACCTCAAAGCGTACAGCTCGGCGACCCACTACTTGGTGACGGGGTGGCGCCTTG
Organism: Platanthera zijinensis; assembly: GCA_039513925.1. Classification (NCBI taxonomy): domain Eukaryota; kingdom Viridiplantae; phylum Streptophyta; class Magnoliopsida; order Asparagales; family Orchidaceae; genus Platanthera; species Platanthera zijinensis. The sequence continues at coordinate 136,654,403 of CM077084.1, read as the reverse complement.
ATCCCAATTTCCGCTGCGGGTCTTTTATTTTGTGTTGGAACATTTTGAGCTTTATTTTATTTTGCTGCATAAACATTATATACAATTGCTAATACAGGTATTTGGTCCACCTTAAGGACGGTAAACAAAAGGGCTATTCGGGAGACAACCCAAGCTTGGACCTTTTGGTCCCCTTGTTTATGTTTGATTTTATTTTATGCTTTCTATCTTTTTGTATTCTCTATGGTTCGGCCTAATTCGCAGGTTCAGCTTATCTTTTGTGCGATGCAGCACTTCCCGCGAATCATCATGCAATCTTCCGGCATGCTCCCCTCTTTGGAGCATTGGTACTCTCTCTCGCTTCAGATTTCATTTTCGGGTTGAATGTTTATTTTTCTTGCTTATGTTTTCATTCAAGTTTGGGGGGAAGAGCCGCCTATGCACTCACGAGCGCATTTCATTCGCACACCGGTAGATTTATTTATACTTCATGTTTGTAGACTCCTGCTATGCGCACACATTTGCACCCACATGAGCGCGCACTCTTACCACGCGCGCGGCTCGGGTTGAGTACTTATGTTGTGTAAGTTTTAAGATTGTGGTGCTGACGTAGGATTTTGTCGTACAGTAGTTCGAAACTCGTGCAGTGCTCCTAATCGAGTGCTCACGTTGTGTAGGAATTGTATAGAGCTAGTTTCTTCTCATGCTTGCATTTTATATTTTTTCTATATTCGTAACTACTGTCTGTCCTACTCAACTTCTGAATCCGGAGTGATCTCGCGGTAGTGTAGGCATGTGTGTAAGCGTCGCTGGCTTTGTTTTGCTCGAGTCGGGAGGACGGATCACTTTTCTCGGTGGCTAAGAACTTGCCCCAAGCGACTTTCGAAGCATTGGTGCCCGGTTAGTCGAGCGTGAGCGTGACGTAGGCCATCATTTTGGCCCGGTTGATCCTTGCACCCGTCCTAACATAGCCCTCGCTAGCCCCGTTGAGCCTACCTTCCCTTTTGATCAGCTCCACATGCAAGTCACCAAAGCCTCAAGCCACTCCTAGTCGCACACCCGCATTGAGCTCTTGTTTCGTTAATTTCTCGTTGGGTTGTTGTGATGGGCGGATTTTGTGAACGTGTGGATATGCCGCAAAGTTTATAAATGCTGAATTATTGAGAAAAGAAAAGAGAAAAGAAAAATATGACCAAGAAAAGAAAAGAGAAAAGAAAAAGTATAAATGAAAAAATCTGAAATTGAGAAATTTGTTTTATGGTAGGCGGTGCACCCACTCATGTTGTAAAAGCTAAGTTTGGGGGTGTGGTGCACTCGCATTCTTGTTGTTAGCGAGATTTCTGATGTGTGCGAGCTCCGTTGGGTTGTGCGTAGCCTTCGTCTTCATCTTGTCCATCCATACCTACATCTACACCCAAGCCCCACTCTTCACCTCAAGTCCTACGGATTTACGCTCGAGTCAAACCCGCATCGTGGAGAAAGTGCGAACGGGCAAGCATATGGCCCCCGACATTGGTGGATTCCTTTGGAGGTGATCTTGAGCCCCAGTCTTTGGCAATACCTCGCCATCCGACTTGCCTACTTTCTGCCTTCCCATGACCGTGCGATTCTCCGGAATTCATTCTTTGAGTAGTGACAGTATCTATTTACGTTTTTCGAAAATTATAAATTGCATTGCATGATTAGAAACTCTTTCTATTATATTTTTTACGCATGTGAGCTTCTCGATTTCTCGTCCTACTGTAGGTTGTAATTACTACGTCAGCTAGCCGTTTTAGAGCCCACAACGTGATTATTTGCCCGGGACGTGCAAATGGTTAAGTTTGGGGGTGTGATGAGTCCCTATTTTATACTATATTTTGGACTCATCTGGGCCTATTTCCATGTCTTTGCACACCGTTTAGCGCCATTTGCACTCCTTTTGGTTCGCTACGGTTTTCCACGCCCTGTGCACCTTTTTAGCCCATTTCCATGCTTGTGTGCATTTACTTTCTTGCTGTGTTTATCACTGTTCGCTGTGGCTGCCGCGATCGATGCCCCGTGCAGTTTTCCTGCAGGTTTGGGGATCGTGAGGGCATTCGGGATAGTCGTTTCACTATTTTTGGCAAAGGAGTCAGTGGTCGTGCGTTTTTGCCCACGCACGACCACCGACCTCCTGGCGCACGATCACTGATCGTGCGCAGCCCGGTCTCATTTGTGAAACTCTGTCTTGAACCTTCCGCACGATCACTGCCATACCGCGCACGACCACTGCTCGTGCGCCGCCGATCGTGCGCAGTCATACCCATTTTGCAAAAGTCTGTCTGGCTATTTCCGCACGATCATCAGCCTTGCCTCGCACGATCACTGATCGTGCGCTGCTGATCGTGCGCGACTACTAATTTTCTGATGCAGGTCTGCAGGTTGCTCACGCACGGGCGCTGACCTTGGTCGCGCACGACCACTGGTCGTGCGCCAGTGGTCGTGCGCGCTATTTATTCTGCAAGCTATAAATATGCTGTTCCGCGAATTAGGGCGGGACAATCGTTACGGAACCTTCGCCATTCCGCCGTTTTCGCCCTCCAGCAGTCCCATTCACCTCCACCTCCATTCCTACCAACGGGAGGACTTTCTCCCGTGATTCCGAAGCATCCCTCATCCTCCGGCGATCCTCCGGCCATTAAAGCTCTTCTCCAAGTTCTTCACCGAGGAAGACGACGAAGCTTGCCTCAAGAACGGACTTAAAGGCCACCGAAGTGACAGTTCGGCGGTACCGGAAGCCCTCCACGGACTGCGCTTGGAAGCGGTTTGACAACCCGCACCTCCGGCCAACACCCGCGAAGGATCTTCACTCTTGTGGTTTAGCTTTCTCCAACCTTTCTTGTTGTATGGTTTATGTATGCAAGTATGAACGGATTAATCTCTTTTGCAATGAAATGTTTATGCTTTCATCTTGCTTGTGAGATTCGTTGTTAATGCGCTTCGCTCTCTTTCTTTCACTCCACGCATTTGCTTCACTTCATTTCACTTCACATCACACACTTCACTCACTAGCTTACCGCCCACTCGCCCACCGAAGTACGGCATCGCGGCCGCTACATCCATCTCGCCTTGCGAAGCGGTGATTGCGACCCGCAAAGCTCTCGTTAGTGTAATCGGTCGTAAGACCACCAACCAAAGCCCCTTTCTTTTTTCTGTTTATTTCATTTAACTCTCATAACGATAGTTTCAGAGTCTAAATCGTTCGACGCCAATTGCATTCCTCAAGAGACCGACATCTGGGGATTCATTCCCAACTTTATTACTTGAGCGACCGGTACGCTTGCCGTATTTTACGCGCATCACAACCTATAATGGTTCAGGATAAGCATGCTTAGGTGCTGGGTCAGCCTTCTAAAAGGGGAAAGGGGGTTTAGGTTTAGGGGATTTGGTTTTACCTCTTTAGGTTAAGTCTCTTAGGTTAAGGTTTAGCCTAGGTTTAGGCCTAATTTTTTGTTGACTTTTGGGTTTGACCAAAATTAATTTTTGGTGGTAGGGTTGGCCATGGTCTTGGCTTGATGTGGGCTCAAATCGTTAGGTAAAAAGAGCAAGGGGAGGGTGTTTTGTGTCAAAACTACTAAGTGCACATCACTTAGCTTTAAGGGCTTTTCAAGGGGTGTGGTGCATGGTTTAGTGTGTCATTATGGGGTTTTATGGTCTTGGAGTGACGTGGGGAGGTTTGGGTGGGGTCAAGGGTTCAAGGGTGGTTATGTGCACATCTTCTCCTTTAAGAGTGTGGGGGTGCACCACTTGGCCCTTAGGTATACTTATGGGTCTACTCAAGTCAAAGGGGGGAGGGGTGGGGTCAAGTCAGTTGTTGGATAATTAAAACTTCTAGGTCTCCCATGTAACATAGGGATGTTACAAATCCAATAAACAAAAGAAAATTTTCGTCCCCGAAATTAAAGTGAAGCTCATGGGTTTTTAAAGAACAAGTACATAAGTTGTAACAGATTAATATATGAGTTTGAAGTTACCTGTTTGAAAGAGCTCTGGATATTGGAGTTTCATCGCGTCCTGTGGTTCCCAGGAAAACTCTTCTTGCCCATGGTTAGACCATAGGACTTTCACCAGCGGAATTTTCTTCTTCCGCAGGACTCGGGTTTCAAATTCTACCATCTGTATTGGGTCGAGACGGACTGATCTGTCGGTTGCTACATGCCCTGAGGGAGTAGAGATGAGTTGATTCTGATCCAGCAAGGCTTGTCGAAGTGACGATACGTGAAAGACGTCATATAAGTTGGCAATTTCTGGAGAGAGCTCTATCCGGTAAGCTAGAGGTCCAATTCGTTCTAAAACAGAAAAGGGTCTCATGTATCGGGGGCTGAGCTTCCGGTGACTACGGATACGGGAGACTCCTCGTACTGGCTTAATCTTCAAGAATACCTTATCTCCAACGTGGAACTCGATCATACGGTGCTTCCGATCGTAGTATTTAGCCTGGCGGCTCTGGGCTTCCAGCATTCTTTCTCTGATTATTTTGATTGCCGCGTCAGTGTCATCTATATACTGTACTCCTAACGTTTGTTGGTCTTCTTCTTGTAACCAGGATAGCGAAGTTCGGCACCTTCGGTCGTATAAGGCTTCATAGGGGGCCATGCCTATACTTGATTGGAGGCTATTATTATAGGAGAACTCTATTAGCGGTAAGAGCTTTTCCCATGGTTCGTTATAGTCTATAATACATAGCCGGAGTAGATCCTCCATGGTCCTGTTGGTTCCCTCCGTTTGGCCGTCTGTTTGGGGGTGGAAGGCGGTAGTGAAGGCTAGCTTCGAGCCTAAGTAGGTTTGGACCATTTTCCACTCCTTTGAAGTGAATCGACCATCTCTATCGGATACGATTGTTTTGGGGACTCCATGATAACGGCCAAATTGTTCTACGAAGCTCCTGATTAATTTACTTACTGGGGCTTCCTTGCGTATCGGGATAAACCGAGCTACTTTAGTAAGCCGATCTACTATTACCCATATCGAGTCATTCCCGGCCGGGGAGCGGGGTAGACCGTGTACAAAGTCCATCGAGATGTCTCCGAACTTCCATTCGGGTATTGGTAGGGATTGTAATAGACCACCTGGACTTTTACACTCAGCTTTAACCATCTGGCAGGTCTGGCAGTGAGTCACAAAAGTGATGATATCTATTTTCATTCCTGGCCAATATAGTGTTTTTTTGAGGTCTACATACATTTTTGTGATTCTGGGGTGCACCGAGTACTTAGTGCAATGTGTCTCTCGCATGATTTCTTCCTTGATTGTTTTAATTGCAGGTAGATAAAGACGATTCCGGAAGTAAAGCAGACCTTCTTGTATGGAGTAGTCCTCTTGCAGTCCTTTAGAGAGAGCGAGGATGATGGAGCTTAGGGTTGGATCCTTTCCTTGTTCATCTTTGACTTGTCCTCTTATATCGCACTCGATTTTTAGCCAATTGAGATACTCGGTGTATTGCTCTGGATTGGCTCGAGATATTAAGGTAATACCCATCTGCCCCAAGAGGAGGGTGAGGGTCATTTCTCCGTCTCCTCCCTTGGGTAGTCTTCGGCTTAGAGCGTCCGCAACGGAGTTTGCCTTCCCTGGGTGGTAGTGGAGTGTGTACTCGCAGTCGTATAAGAATTCTAGCCAGCGTCTCTGGCGTAAGTTTAGGTCTTTTTGTGTGTGGATATACTTTAAGTTTTTGTGGTCAGAAAAAATCTCGCAGTGTATTCCGTACAAGTAGTGCCTCCATATTTTTAACGAGAAGATGACGGCTCCCAGCTCCAGGTCATGTGCGGGGTAATTCTGTTCATGTTTCTTAAGTTGCCTAGATGCGTAGGCAATTACCTTTCCATTTTGCATCAGAACTGCCCCCATTCCTTAGAGGGAAGCATCTGTATAGATTTGGAATCCTTCTTTTCCTATGGGGAGGGTGAGGTTGGGAGCGGATGTTAGTCTTCTTTTGAGCTCCTGAAATGCGTCTTCGTATGGAGGCATCCATTTAAAGGGAGCGCCTTTCTTGGTGAGGGAAGTGAGAGGGAGTGAGAGGGAGAGCAATTTTGGAGAATCCTTCTACGAACTTACGGTAGTATCCCGCAAGTCCCAGGAAACTTCGGATATCGACAGCCGATCTTAGTGCGGGCCACTCTTTCACTGCTTGAATCTTAGCGGGATCCACTGTTATCCCGGCACTATTTATCATGTGACCCAAGAATCCAACCTCCTTGAGACAGAACTCGCATTTACTGAACTTGGCGTACAGGCGTTGTTCTTTTAGTTTTTCTAGCACTAACCTTAAGTGCTTGGCGTGATCTTGTTCCGATTTTGAGTATACCAGTATGTCGTTTATAAAGACGATGACAAAGGTATCTAAGTAGGGCCCGAAAACATGGTTCATTGGGGTCATGAATGCTGAAGGGGCGTTGGTGAGCCTGAATGGCATAACGGTGAATTCATATAAACCGTACCTGGAACTGAACGCAGTCTTTGGGATATCTTCATCTTGGATTCGCAATTGGTAGTATCCGGACCTTAGGTCTAGTTTAGAGAATACACTAGCTCATTGGAGTTGATCAAAGAGTTCATCTATGCGAGGGAGGGGGTACGTGTTTCGTACCGTTAACTTGTTAAGTTCTCTATAGTCGATGCATAGACGAAGGGTTCCGTCCTTCTTTTTGACGAATAAGACAGGTGCTCCCCATGGTGATGAACTTGGACGGACGAAGCCATCCCTAACAAGTTCGTCTAATTGTTGTCGAAATTCAGTTAACTCTTTTGGGGTCATTCGATAAGGGGCCCGTGATACAGGTCGGGCCCCTGGGACTAGTTCAATTTTGAACTTTACCTCCCGTGGGGGGGGGGGGGGGTAGTCCGTGCAGTTTCTCGGGGAAAACTTCGGGGAATTCTTTCACTATGGGTACTTTGAGAATGTCATCGGTCTTACTTATCATTTCAAAGTAAACTGTGTACACTTCTTCTCCCTTGACGTATTCCTTTACCATTTGTACGAATGTTAAGTAGATAGGAGGTAATGGTTTCGTACCTTGGGTAGTAGGTTTCGTAGTCGGATCAGTATGCAGGGTGACTTCCTTGGTTGCACAATTTATCAATGCTTTGTGTCTTCCTAACCATTCCATCCCTAGGATGAGATCGAAGTCCGGGAGTTCCAGTATTGTGGTGGTAGCTTCAAATAGTCTATTATGAAGGCAGACAAAGAATGTGCATTGGTCGGAAGAAAGCATCTCTGATCCGTCAGGGAGTCTCACTCTTAGACGTAGACCAGAGGAGCGTTCAATATTAGGCACATCCTGGATGAAACTTTTTGATATGAAGGAATGTGAGGCTCTTGTGTCGAATAGGATGTGTGTGGGTTTCCCATTTATTGTGCATAAACCTGTTGAGTTATGAAAGGGGTGGTGAATAGAACTATTTATACTTATTATGTGAAGATGAAATACTAAAAAACAGGAAATTACCTGTCACAATATCTTGGGGCGGGTGGTTTTGAGTGAGATCCAGGGCATAAGCTTGTTGTGCCGGGGGAAAGGGATTTCATGGATTACTCCCAGTCCTACCTTGGTATCCTCCTCCACGACCTCTTCCTCTTCCTTGTCCAGATGATGGATTTCCCTGATATGGTGTTGTCGTCTCCATCCTTGGGTAAGGATTCCTTTGAGGGCAGTTGTGCTTCAGGTGGCCGGGTTGGTTGCAATTGAAGCAGTTTCCTAAGAATGGTCCCGAGTTGATGTGTACCGGTTGTTGTGTCGGGGTTGAGGTTGGTTGTTGCGTTTGTTGGTTTGGCTTCGGGGTGGGGTAAAAAGGTTGTGTATCCCTTCGTCCTTCCCTGCTTCTATCCCCCGAGGGAGGAACATTTCTCCTGTTGTTGTACTCTGTTTCCGCTGATCTTTTCCGACGGTTTTGGACCATCTGGTGGTCTGCTTCGAGGGTTTTTGCTGATGCTAAGATTTGAGAGAACGAGGAGTGTGCTGCGAAGATGAGTGGTTGTCGGATGGAGTCCCTGAGGCCACGGTAGAAGCGTTTGGCGTAGTCGTGGTCGTTGAGTGCGAATCCTCCAGCAAAACGGGACAAGTGAGAGTACTCACTCTCGTAGTCTAGGACGGAGTGGTTTTCTTGTTTAAGGTGTAAGAACCTTTCTTGAAGCTCATCCCGGGCTATCGCCGGGATGAAGTGATCGCTGAAGGTGTCGGCGAATTCGCTCCACCAAATTTCTCCGTAGGTTTTTCCTAAGAAGGTACTATCCATGGCTGACTTCCACCATCGTCGGGCATGGCCAACGAAAGAAGATACAGTGAGGGTGATGGCCATGCTCCTGGGACATTTGATTCCTACTAGTAGCTCTTGGGTGAATTCCAACCATTCCTCGGTTTGTACTGCTGATTCGGTGTCGTTGAAGTTTGGTGGAGATAAGCCTCGGAAGATACATAACCAATTTGTTGGTGGTTCGATGGAACGGCTCCTGTCTTGGTGGGACATAGCGTCTCGGAAGGTGGCCAAGATGTTTGATAATGTATGGTTCATTTCTGATTGAACGGAGGTGTTTGTTGGCAGAGTAGACGTTTGAGTATTTGCTCCGAGGTTCATTGGTATCTACATATGAAAATGAAGGGAGTATAAGCTCTTTGGATAAAAATGAAGGGGTTTGAAGATAGTATAGGTGTTCTAATCTAGACTTGGGCTCACCCGCTTCCGCTGCACTAGTTCGTCCTCGAACTAACTGACGAAGCAAGATGGAGACGGAGTTTAGTCTATAGAAGGATCGCGTTGCGCTCTGATACCATTTGTAAGACGGAGTTTAGTCTTATAAACTATCATCACATCATGTTACCGATATAAAATAAGCTTAAATGAAGACATCCCTTTATTGGAAGCGATCTAGAGTTTACCTTAATGATACTTACAGGGTGCTTGATTTAAATTACATATTGTCCAGGTAATAATAAGGTTGGTGGTCGCACTAAGTACCGTTATACACCACCTTCCTTTCGGGGGATACTGGCTCACCCCTAACTCCTTTCCTAGACACCAATTAGGTAATTTAAAGATAGAGCCCTTTAAAGTACATTAGGTCATACACATAGCCCTACCAGTTAAGATTTATTATCTCTAAAGAAGGAGTACGGTAATCTACTTGCGATGATTGTATAAGAACAGTTTAAGCATTTGCTATAGAATTTCTCGTAAGCGAGGAGAAGTAACTACTGAATATAGCAGATATTAATCAAAATACATTACAAGGCATTTAGCAATTCATAATGACTTCCTTCCCATTTTCAAATCTTTTTGTACTAAGATAAATATGATGAACGAAGAGGTTTTAAGTAAATAACGGTTCTTAGTGCGAGTAAATAAATTGGTAATAAAGGAGAGCGTTTTTGATAAGCGATATGGTAGTGACTTCATTTTCTACAAGGCATATTACTAAGTATTCAAAGTAGGTATTATTTAGGCTTTTTGAAAATGTTTGACATGTATAGGAAAAGATTTAGGCATTTTTATAACGAGAACAAATTAAAATAAGAGGGTTAGGGTAAAATGGTCAAAATGGAGTAAGATGGTGGGGGTGAGTTTAAAAAAAGTTATAGGGCAATTCATATTTAATTTAGGGGTTTTGGGAGTCATGAGAGGGTTTTCAACATTTTATTCAATTAATAAAATTAATAATAAAGAAGGAAACTTTGAAAGGAGATTCCAGGAGTTCTACACCACCCCTGAAAACGTGTCATATGTTTTTAAAATTCGCAGACCGAACCCTACAACTTTCATGTTGGTCGGTAGGTCTGGTTCAACCTCTAAGGTGCTTAATTTTTCGCTTGAAGGATTCTGCATATGGGCTGCAAATAGTCATTATTTAATCTAATTTTAAAACGATTTAAAAGGCGGAGCGCGAATCTTGGCGCAGATCCGACGCTCCAGAAACACGGCAGACGGGAAATGACCTTCTCCCACAGCGGATCCGCTACTCGATCCGCTGTGTGGATCAGCCAATCATTGCCGAGGTTTCACCGACGGCTTTGATTTCGTCTTCCTCGATCAGCAACGGCTGGGATCGATCCCGGCTGTGAAAAGCTTGTAAGGCTTCGCCACCGCTGTCCGGTGGTCGCCGGCCACTTCTGGTCCACTGGAAAGTTTCCAAGGGGCCAGGGCAAAACTTTGGCGGTGGTGGGGTCGCCGGAAACCGCCGCCGCCGGCGGAACTCAAGTTGAAAATTACTTGAAATCCGTCGCTGCAGTATGCCAAAATGGTGCCCGATTGGGCTCGATTTCGATTCGTTAATGTTCGCGCAGATGAGGGGAAGAAGAAGGAAGATGAATCTGACCACATAGGGCCGAGCTCGCTGGGATCGTGGTCGATTGTCCATGGCTTTCACGGGTTGAGCAGGGGGGGTTGCAGAGGGCTTCGGCTCGGTTTCTCTGCACAGGGGGATAGCTGGTGGATGGTGTAAGCTAACTAAGTGGCTTTGGGCTCCTCTTTATAGGTCGGGGGTGAGCTTAGCTTTGAGCTTTTAGCCACACCATGGCCGGTCATGGCTATGGTGTAGGGGTCCTTTCCAGCCACCTTGCAACCTATAATGGTTCAGGATAAGCATGCTTAGGTGCTGGGTCGGCCTTCTAAAAGGGGAAAGGGGGTTTATGTTTAGGGGATTTGGTTTTACCTCTTTAGGTTAATTATCTTATGTTAAGGTTTAGCCTAGGTTTAGGCCTAATTTTTTGTTGACTTTTGGGTTTGACCAAAATTAATATTTTGGTGGTAGGGTTGGCCATGGTCTTGGCTTGATGTGGGCTCAAATCTTTAGGTAAAAAGAGCAAGGGGAGGGTGTTTTGTGTCAAAACTACTAAGTGCACACCACTTAGCTTTAAGGGCTTAGTGTGCCATTATGGGGTTTTATGATCTTGGAGCGATGTGGGGAGGTTTTGGTGGGGTCAAGGGTGGTTATGTGCACATCTTCTCCTTTAAGAGTGTGGGGGTGCACCACTTGGCCCTTAGGTATACTTATGGGTCTACTCAAGTCAGGGGGGGGGGGGGGGGTCAAGTCAGTTGTTGGATAATTAAAACTTCTAGGTCCCCCATGTAACATAGGGATGTTACAATACGCACTCACTTAGGCTTAGACACGTAGGAACCAAAGGCCATAATGGATAAAAAAAGACAGCGACGGAAACTAAATAAAAACAGCAAGGATAACATTCATACATTATGTGCATGTGGTCGGCGCTGATACGTGTGGCACCAGCGAGGGGACGACTCATTGTGTGTCATAACATTATATCAAAATGACCGTTCAAATCAGGATCATATTACTTTTGTGCTTGATCTTTACAAATGCCAATATGGATTATTTGGTAAAAACATGACAAAGAGAACTACTTAGCCCTACCTTGAATGCAGGTATATTTTGATATTTTATGTTGATCAGTGAATTTTGATTTAACTAAAACGTGTATAAATTACATCGCTTAAATGATTTAATATTTTTATTTATCCCTAGTATGTTGGTGGAGGGAAAACAGGGTTGATACTCCCAAACTTCGGGCTATGGCAATGAAATTTTGAGACTGGCAACTACTTCATTCAGCTACGAGAGGAACTGAAGCACTTTGAGAAGCCTAGATTACTAATACATTAATACAAATATCTAATTTTAAGTGTATGAGTTTATAAATTATTTATATTTTTTAATTTTATACTACATTAAAAGCAGAGTAGACTCAATAGTAAAAATTGAATGATCTTATTTTTAAAAAGTTCAATTCTACGTTGAAGTTAAAATATTCGGACAAATCTTGAGATCCTTTGGTAGCTAAGAACCAAGATTTAGGAAAGGTACAAGATTGGATGGTGGGCGGGTTTGATGGTGATGATATAATGATGTGGTGATGATGAAGTCTTTCCTAAGAAGGGGTTGACGTAGGCGCAACTTGGAGATAATGTTGACACTGATTTAAATACAAGGAATTTTAGAACTATCAAGAGCAAAGCCATCACTAAAAAACAAAAGGAAAGAGAATAATATTAGATAGGAATGAGGCAGAAGATCTTGAGTTGTTAACTTCGTCGGATGAGAATCACGTTTCGTCTACAATCCGGAATATGGATGATTACGAGACAAATTAATAATAAGATATATTTAAAATTTGAAGTTTTTTTATTTTTAAAATTTTAAGGTTCTAGTTGCAAAATATTTATTCAGAAACACCAGTATACAAACTATTTTTTTGTATGTTTATTGTTTTACTTATAGCATCATACCTAAATCAAAATGAATATACAAATGACGAACGTGCGATGCCCTAGCCCCAAATGAATGAAAGCATGCAAGTGAAAATGCAAAAGACACTCAGCAATCGTAATGATAATGTGAATGAATCGGCTAGCAATCCCATGAATGAGGATGATGCGGAGCATAGACGAGCAATTGCAGTGGATGACGACTTTTGGGCTCATTCGGGGCTGATTTGGCGACTTTCCACATATGACGTGCCCGGATTGATGATCGGACTCCGCAGATGTGTTCGGATTCGCGTTGCGAATCGATTTGATATATTATTTCACTATTTTGCATTTTATTTTGATGTATTTAGGTGGCCTCAGCTTCGGCCAATCATAGTCATCGATGGTGGGATGCCCTAATCCTCCTTTAATTATAAATAGATGGTTTGTGCGCTGATTGAAGGCATTGCAGAATTTGGAGAACTTCATTCCCGGATTCCAGCGATCACTCTCCGGTGCCGACGTCGTGGAACCCTAGGTGACGACTCCTAGGTGCTCAAACTGTAACGACCCAAAATTTAAAGTGACTCAAAAGAATAATAAAATGCAATAATAAAGATCCCCTATGATGAAAATGAAATAATCAGTGTCGATTCGACGTTTGTTCGATTCGTTTTGGTGGAATGTGTGTTTTTTTTAAGTGTATTTGGGTGGATATGATATGATAATTGTATATTTCTATAAAACGTGGTTGGGTAAGAGCTAAATCAAGTAGTGGGCCAGCTGTCATGGTATATAATTAATAGGAAAAGATTATAAATGAATCAGGCATTTTTGATTTAGTTAAAGAAGAGCTTACGACTGATAAATCCAAGTTAGCTAAGGCGGTGGATTTTGTAAAACAGTGGTGGCAATATATATTTTAAGCCATGTTTATTCCCCATCCTCATTTTTTTATTCTTTTCCACCGGAGTCTAGCGGGCTTGGTGTTATAGCAATGTACGTTATTGGTAAACCAGGTGGTATTATTTATATTATTTATGGTTATTGGAGGCGGTGGGGAAGGTGAGGATTAAATTGGGGAGAATTATTATTCCCTCTTTTCTTATTCTTTACGATCGTCGGCTCTCCCTCACTCGCTCTCATTTCCGTCTAGGGTTAGTTGTGCCCTCTTCTTCTCCCCTCTTGAACTGATTCTTTATGGATGCTGAAATCGGAGTTGAGCAGGTATCCTGGGGATGGGATTATTGGTTTCAGTTGTTCTTCAGTCAAATCGGTGCTCGGGTTTCCTTAACTGCACTGTAAGTCTCTTTTTCTAATTATATTGCTCAACTACTTCTAGATCTTGGCCTTAGTTCAACTTTTGTGATTTGGCCGATTGTAGTCTTGTTATGTTAGTATTTCCAGTTATAAGGGTTTTGGAGAATTTTGGGGGCATGAATAGCCCAACTATTGAGCTTTGATTTCCACAGATTGTTGTGAAGAAACATATTGTTAAAGAGGCTGGACGTTTCCTGAGTAGTTTAGTTACTTTGCTTTGAGTCTATCGGTCAGCTATGTATTGGTTAGTAGTGGTGGTTGTGGCTTGTTTGGCCTGATGATGGCAGTTAAGAAACTTTATGGTGTTACTTTGTTTTGGCAGGCTATTACTATTTTGGTTCTGAACCATTTAATTGGGTTGAAGTGGCAGTAACTACTGTTTTTGGGCTTCTGTTATAGAGAGCTGGTTGGGTTATAAGATTAGATTTCATATGATTTTATTATAACAGTCCAAGTAGTTTAGTGTATTGGAGAGTTTACAGTGCCTATTGGCCAGCTATTTGATAGTCTTGTAGAAGCTGATGTGGGTTTTTCTTCATGACCGACTACTATTATTCAGAGTATGGAGTATTCATTAGGCTCTTCGTCGTTGGATGCTAAGCAAAATGAGTTTTATAATTACTTTACACTTATGCTTTATGGGTATACAAACATCGAAGGATAAGTAAGTAGCTTTCAAATGATGTCATCCTCTTAATGAACATTGTAACTATAGCAAGGTGCAACCCCGATAAATGATATGAATTCTATACAGATATCGCGGAGGACGGCATCTCAAAAAATATACGACAATGACATGTGTTGCGATGAAATAACGGCTGATGGTGAGAGCTACCTGTTTATGTTTATGCTTTATTGCCCTCTTTTTCTGTATGTACACTCTTATGATTAGCATGTCAAACTCATGGATCACTGATAATGATTACTCGCATATATATGGCCTTTTATAAAGGCAAACAGGCGATTAGCTTCTGAGGGGATTAATAAATAAATGAACCCTAAGTATAGAAATGAATTGTACGACAAACATAAATAAGATTGCATCGATGCATGGTAATGATAAGGGTATAACTGATCATGAATGCGCATACAAATACTGATGATTTGCCAAACCAGTCGAGCCTGAGGGCATAAACGCGTGTTGTACGTACTGGTTTTGGTATACTGATGACCCGGAAGGGTCGGGCCCAAAGAATGAAATACTGAATACGGATATTGATATTGATACTGTGACAGTTACCCTTATCATGACCTAAAGTAAAAGATACCATAAGAATGATAGTTATACAGATAGAATTGAGATAGGTTTCACAGTTACAGTGCTTAAATTGTTTGCATGATTACAGGTCCATTGCTTATATTGCATACATTGCAGACATTGCTTCATGATTACACTGATACTACTACTGCTAATATTGTCATATAACTGTTTATATAGTTTTTATGAATACTAACATGACAGAGATAACATTGATACACAGTTTCAGGACAGGTATGTAAACTGGTTAGTAAAGATATATGTTTATGACATTGTTATAACTTTTACGTTTGTCTATATGAACAGCAGCTAAAGAGGTATGAACCTCACTTAGTCATATTTTTATGACTAAGCCCGTCGTCATTTTGTACAGGTACTTGACATAGCTTTGGGTTTGTATTGAAAAGTGAAGTTGATCGTGGATAAAATGAAAAGACACATGGACATCTGCAATATTTGAGGTACGTCTTATTATGTGTATTCTTTTGTTACTCACTAGCCTTACTTCATCCTGGGACAACTGTCTTGAAAGTAGCCTAGATACAGAAATATGTGAGGTCCAAAATGGGGTCCTCACACAAACTCCTTCCCAAGGTACAACCCATCCTTAGCCACCTTTCTCCCCCCAAAAAACCTCCAGCCGCAACCCCAGCCCCCCTCCAATCAGCCGCCGACCTCCAGTGCAAGCCCGCTGTCTGCAGCAGGCCGCCCCACCGTTTCCCCCACCCGGCCAGCCGTCAGCCCTCCCCTCTTACCCGGCCGCCGACCCCTTCACAAGCCGCCACCGCCGACCCTTTCCCCTCCACCCTAGCCACTGTCGACCACCCAATTTTCCCCTACTACCGGCCCTCATCCCAAGCTGCCGGTTTGGCCTCCCACCCCCCACGTGGATCCACTTCCCCGCACCCCCGATTCTCAAGATCATTCCAGATCTGAGAATTCCAGCCCCGATCCGTCGTTTCCCTCCACTCATATTACCATTTTTAGCCCGAATCCTCTCTTACACATCGGATCTAACCTTTCCCGGCCCGAATCTACTTATACATGGCTGAATCTTCCATTCTCTTGTCCGATCTCACCCTTTACCGCCAAGGACAGCCACCGCCATCGTTGTCACGTCGTTGGTTCCACCTCCGATCGCCGATCAACACACCCGGATCCTAATTCTTCAGTGTCTCGGTTCAGCCCGCTACTTTGTGAGTTTATTTTGTGGTATTGGCTTATTTGATTTGACATTTTTATTGGTGAATAATTGTATGTGTTGTGATTCTGGCTAGTAGAAATTGTTTCAGAACGCTAATAATTTGCAGGTGAAGATATTCGCCGCACGTTTTGCTTTGGCCCTCCGAGCGGAGGAAAACCATTATAAAATTGCCAAATTAATTAGTTATTTTTCAATTCTAAATATTTGTGTGGTGTTAAATATAAATTATCATTGCTCATAATTATTTATCGTCATCACTGACGACCGCATTGCATTTAGAGTCGGATTAACGTGTCACACTCGCATTCCCACTGAGTCCTAGGTTTTGCCCACCACGTATCCTAGCCTAACTCAAATGTGCTGCAAACGCAATGACTCAAACATGAAATTATTTCTTATGGGCAATTAATTATGCAATATTAATATTAAAATCTCGCGCAAACAACACAATTAATCACACACATTACAATTTAGGCAAACAAAGAATAAGTACAAATTAATTGAAACTGCCAAGATTAAAGCAAGGGTGATTAGATCATACATATAAATAAATAAAATGAGTCAAACCTGAGCAAAATACGAGTAGAAATGATAAGGTGTATCCCTGCAATGTACATGAATTTGAAAATAAATCTGGAACTCACCAAGGGCCTTAGATGTAGAAATTTTGTGGTTGCGGATATGGTGCAGGCACTACGGAGGAACAACGATTGTTGAACGGAGGTTGTCGGAGGGAGGGTGACTTTCTGGGACTGGAGTGACTAATTGGGGCTTTAGGACGGTCAGGTCTTAGAGGGAGTGGGGGGGAGGGGTCGGCAAAGGTTTGGATGCTTGAGATGGATTGGTCTAGGGTTGGATGGAGATTTAGAGCTGCTGGGGGTAGAGGCGGCAGGAGCCCTCGGCATCGGCATCGAGGGGCATGAGAGTTGTCATTTATGACAATCAAGCAACTCTTCTTGTATAATCTTGAAACTTTCAATATTTGTTTCCCTAGTGACGGCGCGCAACGACCCACTCGCATGTACACCCGCAGGAGGCGGTGATCCGCTGCCCGGATGGGCGATCGGAGTCCATGATCGCGCCCGGATGCTCGATTCCAGTCACTTTCATGTTTTGTGTTTTTTGTTTGGATGTGTATTTAGCCCCCGATCGGCCCAAACATTGTGAGTCGTCCGATCGGGGTAGTTTTATTTATTTTATTGTGTAAAGGTGTTTGTTGGTTCAGTGGGGGATGCACCGGTTCACCCCCTAGGGTTACAAAACCCGGTGGTTCTGTTGGAGGAGTTATAGATGGTTTGGGATTTTCCTGGAGCCGTCGGTCAAGCAGCGGTGCGACGCCGCCCTATTCCTCCTCCGCTCCCGGTGCGACGCCGGCCACCCCCGCCTCCATCCTCCACTCTGGTAAGCCCGCACACCTCCGCCCTTTCTCCTCCCGGCCATCCACAACAAGCCCGCACACCTCCTCCCTTTCTCCTCCCGGCCAGCCACAGCAAGCCCGCTCAACTCCGCCTCTATTCCCACCGTCGGCTGAGATCGATCCCGGCTGGGCAAAGCTTGTATGGCTTCGCTACCGCCGTCCGGTGGTCGCCGGCCACTTCTGGTCCACTGGAAAGTTTCCAAGGGGGCAGGGCAAAACTTTGGCGGTGGTGGGGTCGCCGGAAACCGCCGCCGCCGGCGGAACTCAAGTTGAAAATTACTTGAAATCCGTCGCTGCAGTATGCCAAAATGGTGCCCGATTGGGCTCGATTTCGATTCGTTAATGTTCGCGCAGATGAGGGGAAGAAGAAGGAAGAGGAATCTGACCACATAGGGCCGAGCTCACCGGGATCGTGGTCGATTGTCCATGGCTTTCACGGGTTGAGCAGGGGGGGTTGCAGAGGGCTTCGGCTCGGTTTCTCTGCACAGGGGGATAGCTGGTGGATGGTGTAAGCTAACTCAGTGGCTTTGGGCTCCTCTTTATAGGCCGGGGATGAGCTTAGCTTTGAGCTTTTAGCCTCACCATGGCCGGTCATGGCTATGGTGTAGGGGTCCTTTCCAGCCACCTTGCAACCTATAATGGTTCAGGATAAGCATGCTTAGGTGCTGGGTCAGCCTTCTAAAAGGGGAAAGGGGGTTTATGTTTAGGGGATTTGGTTTTACCTCTTTAGGTTAATTATCTTATGTTAAGGTTTAGCCTAGGTTTAGGCCTAATTTTTTGTTGACTTTTGGGTTTGACCAAAATTAATATTTTGGTGGTAGTGTTGGCCATGGTCTTGGCTTGATGTGGGCTCAAATCTTTAGGTAAAAAGAGCAAGGGGAGGGTGTTTTGTCTCAAAACTACTAAGTGCACACCACTTAGCTTTAAGGGCTTAGTGTGCCATTATGGGGTTTTATGGTCTTGGAGCGATGTGGGGAGGTTTGGGTGGGGTCAAGGGTGGTTATGTGCACATCTTCTCCTTTAAGAGTGTGGGGGTGCATCACTTGGCCCTTAGGTATACTTATGGGTCTACTCAAGTAAGGGTGTGTGTGTGTGTGTGTGTGTGGGGGGGGGGGGGGGGGGGGGGTCAAGTCTGTTGTTGGATAATTAAAACTTCTAGGTCCCCCATGTAACATAGGGATGTTACAATACGCACTCACTTAGGCTTAGACACGTAGGAACCAAAGGCCATAATGGATAAAAAAAAAGACACAGTGACGGAAACTAAATAAAAACAGCAAGGATAACATTCATACATTATGTGCATGTGGTCGGCGCTGATACGTGTGGCACAAGCGAGGGGACGACTCATTGTGTGTCATAACATTATATCAAAATGACCGTTCAAATCAGGATCATATTACTTTTGTGCTTGATCTTTACAAATGCCAATATGGATTATTTGGTAAAAATATGACAAAGAGAACTGCTTAGCCCTACCTTGAATGCAGGTATATTTTGATATTTTATGTTGATCAGTGAATTTTGATTTAACTAAAACGTGTATAAATTACATCGCTGAAATGATTTAATATTTTTATTTATCCCTAGTATGTTGGTGGAGGGAAAACAGGGTTGATACTCCCAAACTTCGGGCTATGGCAATGAAATTTTGAGACTGACAACTACTTCATTCAGTTACGAGAGGAACTGAAACACTTTGAGAAGCCTAGATTACTAATACATTAATAGAAATATCTAATTTTAAGTGTATGAGTTTATAAATTATTTATATTTTTTAATTTTATACTACATTAAAAGTAGAGTAGACTCAATAGTAAAAATTGAATGATCTTATTTTTAAAAAGTTCAATTCTACGTTGAAATTAAAATATTCGGACACATCTTGAGATCCTTTGGTAGCTAAGAACCAAGATTTAGGGAAGGTACAAGATTGGATGGTGGGCGGGTTTGATAGTGATGATATAATGATGTGGTGATGATGAAGTCTTTCCTAAGGAGGGGTTGACGTAGGCGCAACTTGGAGATAATGTTGACACTGATTTAAATACAAGGAATTTTAGAACTATCAAGAGCAAAGCCATCACTAAAAAACAAAAGGAAAGAGAATAATATTAGATAGGAATGAGGCAGAAGATCTTGAGTTGTTAACTTCGTCGGATGAGAATCACGTTTCGTCTACAATCCGGAATATGGATGATTACGAGACAAATTAATAATAAGATATATTTAAAATTTGAAGTTTTTTTATTTTTAAAATTTTAAGGTTCTAGTTGCAAAATATTTATTCAGAAACACCAGTATACAAACTATTTTTTTGTATGTTTATTGTTTTACTTATAGCATCATACCTAAATCAAAATGAATAAACAAATGACGAACGTGCGATGCCCTAGCCCCAAATGAATGAAAGCATGCAAGTGAAAATGCAAAAGACACTCAGCAATCGTAATGATAATGTGAATGAATCGGCTAGCAATCCCATGAATGAGGATGATGCGGAGCATAGACGAGCAATTGCAGTGGATGACGACATTTGGGCTCATTCGGGGCTGATTTGGCGACTTTCCACATATGACGTGCCTGGATTGATGATCGGACTCCGCAGAAGTGTTCGGATTCGCGTTGCAAATCGATTTGATATATTATTTCACTATTTTGTATTTTATTTTGATGTATTTAGGTGGCCTCAGCTTCGGCCAATCATAGCCATCGATGGTGGGATGCCCTAATCCTCCTTTAATTATAAATAGATGGTTTGTGGGCTGATTGAAGGCATTGCAGAATTTGGAGAACTTCATTCCCGGATTCCAGCGATCACTCTCCGGTGCCGACGTAGTGGAACCCTAGGTGACGACTCCTAGGTGCTCAAACTCCTTCCCAAGGTACAACCCATCCTTAGCCACCTTTCTCCCCCCAAAAAACCTCCGGCCGCAACCCCAGCCCCCCTCCAATCAGCCGCCGACCTCCAGTGCAAGCCCGCTGCCTGCAGCAGGCCGCCCCACCGTTTCCCCCACCCAGCCAGCCGTCAGCCCTCCCCTCTTACCCGGCCGCCGACCCCTTCACAAGCCGCCACCACCGACCCTTTCCCCTCCACCCTAGCCACCGTCGACCACCCTATTTTCCCCTACTACCGGCCCTCATCCCAAGCTGCCGGTTTGGCCTCCCACCCCCCACGTGGATCCACTTCCCCGCACCCCCGATTCTCAAGATCATTCCAGATCTGAGAATTCCAGCCCCGATCTGTCGTTTCCCTCCACTCATATTACCATTTTTAGCCCGAATCCGCTCCTACACATCGGATCTAACCTTCCCCGGCCTGAATCTACTTAGGCATGGCTGAATCTTCCATTCTCTTGTCCGATCTCACCCTTTACCGTCAAGGACAGTCACCGCCATCGTTGTCACGTCGTTGGTTCCACCTCCGATCGCCGATCTACACACCCGGATCCTAATTCTTCAGTATCTCGGTTCAGCCCGCTACTTTGTGAGTTTATTTTGTGGTATTGGCTTATTTGATTTGACATTTTTATTGGTGAATAATTGTATGTGTTGTGATTCTGGCTAGTAGAAATTGTTTCAGAACGCTAATAATTTGCAGGTGAAGATATTCGCCGCACGTTTTGCTTTGGCCCTCCGAGCGGAGGAAAACCATTATAAAATTGCCAAATTAATTAGTTATTTTTCAATTCTAAATATTTGTGTGGTGTTAAATATAAATTATCATTGCTCATAATTATTTATCGTCATCACTGACGACCGCATTGCATTTAGAGTCGGATTAACGTGTCACACTCGCATTCCCACTGAGTCCTAGGTTTTGCCCACCACGTATCCTAGCCTAACTCAAATGTGCTGCAAACGCAATGACTCAAACATGAAATTATTTCTTATGGGCAATTAATTATGCAATATTAATATTAAAATCTCGCGCAAACAACACAATTAATCACACACATTACAATTTAGGCAAACAAAGAATAAGTACAAATTAATTGAAACTGCCAAGATTAAAGCAAGGGTGATTAGATCATACATATAAATAAATAAAATGAGTCAAACCTGAGCAAAATACGAGTAGAAATGATAAGGTGTATCCCTGCAATGTACATGAATTTGAAAATAAATCTGGAACTCACCAAGGGCCTTAGATGTAGAAATTTTGTGGTTGCGGATATGGTGCAGGCACTCCGGAGGAACAACGATTGTTGAACGGAGGTTGTCGGAGGGAGGGTGACTTTCTGGGACTGGAGTGACTAATTGGGGCTTTAGGACGGTCAGGTCTTAGAGGGAGTGGGGGGGAGGGGTCGGCAAAGGTTTGGATGCTTGAGATGGATTGGTCTAGGGTTGGATGGAGATTTAGAGCTGCTGGGGGTAGAGGCGGCAGGAGCCCTCGGCATCGGCATCGAGGGGCATGAGAGTTGTCATTTATGACAATCAAGCAACTCTTCTTGTATAATCTTGAAACTTTCAATATTTGTTTCCCTAGTGACGGCGCGCAACGACCCACTCGCATGTACACCCGCAGGAGGCGGTGATCCGCTGCCCGGATGGGCGATCGGAGTCCATGATCGCGCCCGGATGCTCGATTCCAGTCACTTTCATGTTTTGTGTTTTTTGTTTGGATGTGTATTTAGCCCCCGATCGGCCCAAACATTGTGAGTCGTCCGATCGGGGTAATTTTATTTATTTTATTGTGTAAAGGTGTTTGTTGGTTCAGTGGGGGATGCACCGGTTCACCCCCTAGGGTTACAAAACCCGGTGGTTCTGTTGGAGGAGTTATCGATGGTTTGGGATTTTCCTGGAGCCGTCGGTCAAGCAGCGGTGCGACGCCGCCCTATTCCTCCTCCGCTCCCGGTGCGACGTCGGCAACCCCCGCCTCCATCCTCCACTCTGGTAAGCCCGCACACCTCCGCCCTTTCTCCTCCCGGCCATCCACAACAAGCCCGCACACCTCCTCCCTTTCTCCTCCCGGCCAGCCACAGCAAGCCCGCTCAACTCCGCCTCTATTCCCACCGTCGGCTGAGATCGATCCCGGTTGGGCAAAGCTTGTAAGGCTTCGCTACCGCCGTCCGGTGGTCGCCGGCCACTTCTGGTCCACTGGAAAGTTTCCAAGGGGCCAGGGCAAAACTTTGGCGGTGGTGGGGTCGCCGGAAACCGCCGCCGCCGCCAGAACTCAAGTTGAAAATTACTTGAAATCCGTCGCTGCAGTATGCCAAAATGGTGCCCGATTGGGCTCGATTTCGATTCGTTAATGTTTGCGCAGATGAGGGGAAGAAGAAGGAAGAGGAATCTGACCACATAGGGCCGAGCTCGCCGGGATCGTGGTCGATTGTCCATGGCTTTCACGGGTTGAGCAGGGGGGGTTGCAGAGGGCTTCGGCTCGGTTTCTCTGCACAGGGGGATAGCTGGTGGATGGTGTAAGCTAACTCAGTGGCTTTGGGCTCCTCTCTATAGGCTGGGGGTGAGCTTAGCTTTGAGCTTTTAGCCTCACCATGGCCGGTCATGGCTATGGTGTAGGGGTCCTTTCCAGCCACCTTGCAACCTATAATGGTTCAGGATAAGCATGCTTAGGTGTTGGGTCAGCCTTCTAAAAGGGGAAAGGGGGATTATGTTTAGGGGATTTGGTTTTACCTCTTTAGGTTAATTATCTTATGTTAAGGTTTAGCCTAGGTTTAGGCCTAATTTTTTGTTGACTTTTGGGTTTGACCAAAATTAATATTTTGGTGGTAGGGTTGGCCATGGTCTTGGCTTGATGTGGGCTCAAATCTTTAGGTAAAAAGAGCAAGGGGAGGGTGTTTTGTCTCAAAACTACTAAGTGCACACCACTTAGCTTTAAGGGCTTAGTGTGCCATTATGGGGTTTTATGGTCTTGGAGCGATGTGGGGAGGTTTGGGTGGGGTCAAGGGTGGTTATGTGCACTCTTCTCCTTTAAGAGTGTGGGGGTGCATCACTTGGCCCTTAGGTATACTTATGGGTCTACTCAAGTCAGGGTGTGT
Organism: Platanthera zijinensis; assembly: GCA_039513925.1. Classification (NCBI taxonomy): domain Eukaryota; kingdom Viridiplantae; phylum Streptophyta; class Magnoliopsida; order Asparagales; family Orchidaceae; genus Platanthera; species Platanthera zijinensis. The sequence continues at coordinate 136,631,010 of CM077084.1, read as the reverse complement.
GTGTGGGTGTGTGTGTGGGGGGGGGGGGTGGGGGGGGGGGTGGGGGGGGTCAAGTCAGTTGTTGGATAATTAAAACTTCTAGGTCCCCCATGTAACATAGGGATGTTACAATACGCACTCACTTAGGCTTAGACACGTAGGAACCAAAGACCATAATGGATAAAAAAAGACACAGTGACGGAAACTAAATAAAAACAGCAAGGATAACATTCATACATTATGTGCATGTGGTCGGCGCTGATACGTGTGGCACAAGCGAGGGGACGACTCATTGTGTGTCATAACATTATATCAAAATGACCATTCAAATCAGGATCATATTACTTTTGTGCTTGATCTTTACAAATGCCAATATGGATTATTTGGTAAAAATATGACAAAGAGAACTGCTTAGCCCTACCTTGAATGCAGGTATATTTTGATATTTTATGTTGATCAGTGAATTTTGATTTAACTAAAACGTGTATAAATTACATCGCTGAAATGATTTAATATTTTTTATTTATCCCTAGTATGCTGGTGGAGGGAAAACAGGGTTGATACTCCCAAACTTCGGGCTATGGCAATGAAATTTTGAGACTGACAACTACTTCATTCAGCTACGAGAGGAACTGAAACACTTTGAGAAGCCTAGATTACTAATACATTAATAGAAATATCTAATTTTAAGTGTATGAGTTTATAAATTATTTATATTTTTTAATTTTATACTATATTAAAAGTAGAGTAGACTCAATAGTAAAAATTGAATGATCTTATTTTTAAAAAGTTCAATTCTACGTTGAAATTAAAATATTCGGACACATCTTGAGATCCTTTGGTAGCTAAGAACCAAGATTTAGGGAAGGTACAAGATTGGATGGTGGGCGGGTTTGATGGTGATGATATAATGATGTGGTGATGATGAAGTCTTTCCTAAGGAGGGGTTGACGTAGGCGCAACTTGGAGATAATGTTGACACTGATTTAAATACAAGGAATTTTAGAACTATCAAGAGCAAAGCCATCACTAAAAAACAAAAGGAAAGAGAATAATATTAGATAGGAATGAGGCAGAAGATCTTGAGTTGTTAACTTCGTCGGATGAGAATCACGTTTCGTCTACAATCCGGAATATGGATGATTACGAGACAAATTAATAATAAGATATATTTAAAATTTGAAGTTTTTTTATTTTTAAAATTTTAAGGTTCTAGTTGCAAAATATTTATTCAGAAACACCAGTATACAAACTATTTTTTTGTATGTTTATTGTTTTACTTATAGCATCATACCTAAATCAAAATGAATAAACAAATGACGAACGTGCGATGCCCTAGCCCCAAATGAATGAAAGCATGCAAGTGAAAATGCAAAAGACACTCAGCAATCGTAATGATAATGTGAATGAATCGGCTAGCAATCCCATGAATGAGGATGATGCGGAGCATAGACGAGCAATTGCAGTGGATCACGACTTTTGGGCTCATTCGGGGATGATTTGGCGACTTTCCACATATGACGTGCCTGGATTGATGATCGGACTCCGCAGATGTGTTCGGATTCGCGTTGCGAATCGATTTGATATATTATTTCACTATTTTGTATTTTATTTTGATGTATTTAGGTGGCCACAGCTTCGGCCAATCATAGCCATCGATGGTGGGATGCCCTAATCCTCCTTTAATTATAAATAGATGGTTTGTGGGCTGATTGAAGGCATTGCAGAATTTGGAGAACTTCATTCCCGGATTCCAGCGATTACTCTCCGGTGCCGACGTAGTGGAACCCTAGGTGACGACTCCTAGGTGCTCAAACTCCTTCCCAAGGTACAACCCATCCTTAGCCACCTTTCTCCCCCCAAAAAACCTCCGGCCGCAACCCCAGCCCCCTCCAATCAGCCGCCGACCTCCAGTGCAAGCCCGCTGCCTACAGCAGGCCACCCCACCGTTTCCCCCACCCGGCCAGCCGTCAGCCCTCCCCTCTTACCCGGCCGCCGACCCCTTCACAAGCCGCCACCGCCGACCCTTTCCCCTCCACCCTAGCCACCGTCGACCACCCTATTTTCCCCTACTACCGGCCCTCATCCCAAGCTGCCGGTTTGGCCTCCCACCCCCCACGTGGATCCACTTCCCCGCACCCCCGATTCTCAAGATCATTCCAGATCTGAGAATTCCAGCCCCGATCCGTCATTTCCCTCCACTCATATTACCATTTTTAGCCTGAATCCGCTCCTACACATCGGATCTAACCTTCCCCGGCCCGAATCTACTTATACATGGCTGAATCTTCCATTCTCTTGTCCGATCTCACCCTTTACCGCCAAGGACAGCCACCGCCATCGTTGTCACGTCGTTGGTTCCACCTCCGATCGCCGATCTACACACCCGGATCCTAATTCTTCAGTGTCTCGGTTCAGCCCGCTACTTTGTGAGTTTATTTTGTGGTATTGGCTTATTTGATTTGACATTTTTATTGGTGAATAATTGTATGTGTTGTGATTCTGGCTAGTAGAAATTGTTTCAGAACGCTAATAATTTGCAGGTGAAGATATTCGCCGCACGCTTTGCTTTGGCCCTCCGAGCGGAGGAAAACCATTATAAAATTGCCAAATTAATTAGTTATTTTTCAATTCTAAATATTTGTGTGGTGTTAAATATAAATTATCATTGCTCATAATTATTTATCGTCATCACTGACGACCGCATTGCATTTAGAGTCGGATTAACGTGTCACACTCGCATTCCCACTGAGTCCTAGGTTTTGCCCACCACGTATCCTAGCCTAACTCAAATGTGCTGCAAACTCAATGACTCAAACATGAAATTATTTTTTATGGGCAATTAATTATGCAATATTAATATCAAAATCTCGCGCAAACAACACAATTAATCACACACATTACAATTTAGGCAAACAAAGAATAAGTACAAATTAATTGAAACAGCCAAGATTAAAGCAAGGGTGAATAGATCATACATATAAATAAATAAAATGAGTCAAACCTGAGCAAAATACGAGTAGAAATGATAAGGTGTATCCCTGCAATGTAGATGAATTTGAAAATAAATCTGGAACTCACCAAGGGCCTTAGATGTAGAAATTTTGTGGTTGTGGATATGGTGCAGGCACTCCGGAGGAACAACGATTGTTGAACGGAGGTTGTCGGAGGGAGGGTGACTTTCTGGGACTGGAGTGACTAATTGGGGCTTTAGGACGGTCAGGTCTTAGAGGGAGTGGGGGGGAGGGGTCGGCAAAGGTTTGGATGCTTGAGATGGATTGGTCCAGGGTTGGATGGAGATTTAGAGCTGCTGGGGGTAGAGGCGGCAGGAGCCCTCGGCATCGGCATCGAGGGGCATGAGAGTTGTCATTTATGACAATCAAGCAACTCTTCTTGTATAATCTTGAAACTTTCAATATTTGTTTCCCTAGTGACGGCGCGCAACGTCCCACTCGCATGTACACCCGCAGGAGGCGGTGATCCGCTGCCCGGATGGGCGATCGGAGTCCATGATCGCGCCCGGATGCTCGATTCCAGTCACTTTCATGTTTTGTGTTTTTTGTTTGGATGTGTATTTAGCCCCCGATCGGCCCAAACATTGTGAGTCGTCCGATCGGGGTAGTTTTATTTATTTTATTGTGTAAAGGTGTTTGTTGGTTCAGTGGGGGATGCACCGGTTCACCCCCTAGGGTTACAAAACCTGGTGGTTCTGTTGGAGGAGTTATCGATGGTTTGGGATTTTCCTGGAGCCGTCGGTCAAGCAGCGGTGAGACGCCGCCCTATTCCTCCTCCGTTCCCGGTGCGACGCCGGCCACCCCCGCCTCCATCCTCCACTCTGGTAAGCCTGCACACCTCCGCCCTTTCTCCTCCCGGCCATCCACAACAAGCCCGCACACCTCCTCCCTTTCTCCTCCCGGCCAGCCACAGCAAGCCCGCTCAACTCCGCCTCTATTCCCACCGTCGGTCTCTGAAGCCCCGTTTTCCCCCTCCTAATAGCCTTCCGGAAACATTCCCGCACCACTCTGGCCTCATCCCCCTTCCCCTACAGCTACCTACTACCCCACTGCCTCCTAAATTACAACTTACCTCACCAGGACTCGTTATCCCGTCCGCCTGAACCCCAACAGCATTCCCCATCTCCATTTTCCCATCCCCTGTCGTGAAATCCACTTCAGCCATAACAGCCCAGATTTGCAACACCCTTACCTTTTTCGTGTTCTACGACTCTAGATGCCCGCCAACAACCGCCGCCGCCGCCTACGTATGCAATCCGTGGTATAAAGTTCTTGTCTTTTACTGTTGGGTATTTTGGCGCCTATATTGTGCAGTGGATGTTCTCTCTTTTAATGTTATAAGTATTATTTGTCGTGTGACTTGCTGGGTCTCTTTTGCGCTTGCTTGAAAGTAATTGCGCCTCTTTCGTTTGCAAAATTATTACCTATTCCTCTATTAATTAATTATTTGCAACTGTATGTGCACCTACTGTTAATTCATAATAATTAATTACTTGTTGCAATTGTAGTGGACCACTAGTGCACTTTATTTCATATCATCGCATATAGGTCTGCATTTGGAAATCCCTTTTGAGTCGACCTGTCACTGCATCAAATTGGTATCATGGTCTCCCCACCTCTATAGTCTCTGATCGCGACGTACGATTCATGAGCTATTTCTGGAAGACTCTATGGAAAAAGACGGGTACGACCCTGAAGTTTTCCTCCGCCTACCACCCGCAGACGGATAGGCAAACGGAAGTGATTAACCGTAGTCTTGGGACTCTTCTTCGTTGCCTAGTTGGGGATTGTCCATCGACCTGATATTTTGTCCTTCCCATAACCGAATTTGCATACAATAGCTCAGTCAATAGGACCACAGGCTTGAGTCCATTTCACATCATCTTAGGGTATGAGCCTAGGAAACCAGTTGATTTGGTGGATATTCCCCTAGGATCCAGACCTAGTGAGCCAGCTGAGTCTTTGATCCAGCATGTGCATGCATTACACGAGTCGGTTCGTAAAAAAATTGCAGCTAGTAATGATTATTATAAGAATCAAGCAGACCAACACAGACGGGAGCAAATCTTTGAGACAGGGAAACAAGTATTGGTTCGCATTCGTTCTGAGAGGGCCCCACAAGGGCCAGCAAAAAAATTAAGCGCACGCAGAATGGGCCCTTATACCGTTGTACGGCGGATTGGTATGAATGCATATGAGGTAGATATCCCTCATGGTATGGGCATCAGCCGAGTATTCAACGTAGAGGATTTGACTCCTTGCTACGAGGAGCATGCGTACGTGGACCCACTCCCCTCCCTGCCACCCAAACCCTCATCTGCCATATCTCCACCTCCTGAGCCTTCTCCTGCTGCCCCTACTTGTCCCTCTTTGTTATCCCCCGCGGCGTCGCGTCATGCAGATGGGCTTGCACCATCAGCGGTTCCACTGATATCATCGTCAGACGGAGATACATCATTGCAAGACGGAGATACACTAGTGTCAGACGGAGACACATTGGTACCACCTTCTACAGACGGCGTGCTTCAGATCGTTGGGCACGACTTACACACCACGGGCGGGCAAGATACCCTACGTTATCTTGTCCGTTGGAGCGGTCAGTCCCTGCACGATGCTACTTGGATCTCCCCGGAGGAGCTTGAGAGACTCTCCCCGAGGCACCGCAGCTACTACGATCACACGCACTCATTGGAGTTGAGTGCTTTTAAGCCCGGGAGAGTTGACGGCGCGCCACAACCCACTCGCGTGTACACTCGCAGGAGGCGGTGATCCGCTGCCCGGATGGGCGATCGGAGTCCATGATCGCGCCCGGATGCTTGATTCCAGTCACTTTCATGTTTTGTGTTTTTTGTTTGGATGTGTATTTAGCCTCCGATCGGCCCAAACATTGTGAGCCGTCCGATCAGGGTAGTTTTATTTATTTTATTGTGTAAATGTGTTTGATGGTTTAGTGGGGGATGCACCGGTTCACCCCCTAGGGTTACAAAACCCGGTGGTTCTGTTGGAGGAGTTATCGATGGTTTGGGATTTTCCTGGAGCCCGTCGGTCAAGCAGCGGTGCGACGCCGCCCTATTCCTCCTCCGCTCCCGGTGCGACGTCGGCCACCCCCGCCTCCATCCTCCACTCTGGTAAGCCCGCACACCTCCGCCCTTTCTCCTCCCGGCCAGCCACAGCAAGCCCGCACACCTCCGCCCTTTCTCCTCACGGTCAGCCACAGCAAGCCCGCTCACCTCCGCCTCTATTCCCACCGTCGGCCTCTGAATCCCCGTTTTCCCCCTCCTAATAGCCTTCCGGAAACATTCCCGCACCACTCTGGCCTCATCCCCCTTCCCCTACAGCAACCTACTACCCCAATGCCTCCTAAATTACAACTTACCTCACCAGGACTCGTTATCCCGTCCGCCTGGACCCCAACAGCCTTCCCCATCTCCATTTTCCCATCCCCTGTCGTGAAATCCACTTCAACCAGCCATAACAGCCCAGATTTGCAACACCCTTACCTTTTTTGTGTGCTACGACTCTAGATGCCTGCCAACAACCGCCGCCGCCGCCTACGTATGCAATCTGTGGTATAAAGTTCTTGTCTATTACTGTTGGGTATTTTGGCACCTATATTATGTAGTTGATGTTCTCTCTTTTAATGTTACAAGTATTATTTGTCGTGTGACTTGATGGGCCTCTTCTGCACTTGCTTGAAAGTAATTGCGCCTCTTTCGTTTGCAAAATTATTACTTAGTCCTCTATTAATTAATTGTTTGCAACTGTATGTGCATCTGCTGTATAATTAATTACTTGTTGCAATTATAGCGGACCACTAGTGCACTTATTTCATATAATCGCATATAGGCCTGCATTTGGAAATCCCTTTTGAGTCGACCTGCCACTGCATCACCTAGACTAGTTGAATATAAATACATCTGATAGCCTCAAGCGCACGATCAGATAATTTAACATAAATCTCAAAATACAAGTCCGAAAAATAAAATAAAAAAGTACAAAAAATATGAAAATCGAGCCTGGTAATCACGGGCATTGATCATCCGACCGACGATCCAACAATGTCGAAAATAAAAAATTGCCCAAATGAGACGCAATCGATCTCCAATAATATTGTTCTTACACGAGTAACATAAAATGTTCATAGTAATTTGGTATATTTAGAAGTTTAATGAATGTTAAATCGCTTTTATATATTAAATATATCACTACATTTATATATAATTATGTTCATAAATAATTAGATATTGAAATATGATATATTGAAATATGAAATATTAAAATCGACATGAAAATTTCTAACCAATGTGTCCCGACGTCTGACATCTAACATATGTAACATTGACTCACAAACGTCCGTGTATTTGAGGTTCAACTTTTATTCCCTGTAATTCTCACATCTTAACAATATGGAATATATAAAGGAACATATATAATTCTTGGGTTTAATTTACATTAGTGGTACGGATATTTATTTTTTGCACAAGAGTGAATAAGCATAACTGTACAAGTGTGAATAAACATACCTGTTTTCTGAATATAGCCTCATGCTCAAGCATCGTCCGCTTCAACATTTCTTTGTCATATTCAGAATATCCGTTTAAACGACTCAACAAGCAACCGTTGTAGAAATGCTCATTGAGTGTCTTGCGGATATAAAAAGGAGACCAACCATTGCCTGTGTCCGCATTGAGATCTTTCATTTTAGCATGCCCTGGAAAGTAACTCCCGTGATGAACTTTTGTTCCCATCCCTGTCATTTTTTAAGACAATGTACAAACTGAAGTAATTGAAAGCATCAAAAAAATTCATTGCCTAAAAATAACAATGGAAGAAAAACAAGTAATGCAATTAGAGAGTTTCTTTTGGAAAATGATCCAAAAAATTCATTTTGCATAAGAGTGTAGATTTGGGATGCTATGGTGACTTGTAATGGAGTGATTCGTTATTAACAAAAGTATAAATCTTTAATTTTCTTAAACGTAAGGTTTGGCAGTTGAATGCTTAGTGCATATCAACTGAGTTGCTACTTGCAGATTGGATTAGAACAGTCAACTTGTGTTCTAGAATCAGGTTTTGCGTACTTAGATGAAACCAATCAACCCATGCAGTACTTAAACTTCTTATATTGCATATCACACACTTTCAAGATGGCGAACTATTATAGTCAAGCTCATAAAGCTATTATAGTCAAGCTCATAAAAACGATAAATTAATCTACTTAGTGCAACACCCATAGATTTAAATACTAAGATGACCTTTATTTCAGGATCAAAGTGCGAGTAAATGTTGTAAGCTTTGCGGTCGGGCCAAGATAATGGATTAAATTTCACGAAAACTCAGCATTATTTTAAAAAAATAAGATCAAATAATATACCAAGTATTATTTTTCATCTCGATTTGAAATTCGCATTTCACTAATTAGGTGTTTAAATTGTTAGTGGCACTAATTCGCATTTCACTAATTCGCATTTCACTAATTCGCATTTCACTAATTCGCATTTCAGTAATTCGTATTTCACTTTATAGGAGTATTTCAATACTCCACCTAAAGAGCCTCCAGATAAACCACCAATCTTTTGGGACGTGTCCACTAGCTTCAATTTAGTCGAGAGTGTGAGTGCTCTTGATGGTCTTGGGTTCGATTCCATCATTATTAGTACTGACATTTCAGGTGTTTAATTAGAAGATCATTGCACCCGCGATAAATTTTTTTACGCCCCACCCACTGAACCCCCTAATCATGTGCCCCTCTGGCATAAAACTTAGAGGGATGTAGAGTCTCTACATAGGAGTTCTGAACCCCCTGATCATGTACCGACTCATCTTCTCTGGACTTCGCGGGAGCTCGTTATTTTGAACTCGTCGACGCTCTAATGTATTTGCACTCGCGGGAGCCGGCATTTGTCCTGACCGGTAGTATCTCATTTACTTCAATCGGGCTCGCCGACACGTGCCTCCTGAGCTCGATGCTCCAACTTTTCTGGAGCTTGCCGCTTCTACTTTCTTGGAGCTCGCCGCTCCAAATTTCCTGAGCCCGCCGCTCCAAATTTCCTGGAGCTCGCTGCCTCGTCTTCACGCGACCACTTCTTGCATTTTAGGGCTCGCCGCCGCTTGCTTCCAACACTAGACGGCTTGAGCTCACCTTCCTCTAGAGCTCGCAGCTCCTGTTGTCTTGGAGGTTGCCACTCCTGCTTTCCTGAAGATCGGGACTCCTATTTCTTGGGGATCGCTGCCTTTTCTCCAAGTAAACTCTTCTCGCAACTTCCTTCAGCGACCTCCAAGATCTCGCAGCCTCTTATTCCAGCGACCTCTTCTCGCGGCTCTGAAAACTCATCATCTCCGTGTTTCAAGCATTTTCATTGCACGCACCTAGTTCTCATTGACAACATACTCCCAGCGCTTGTTTCTATCATGGGGATGAATGTTGCTTCCGCCTACTCCACCATTCAGGACATACTCGCCTTGGCTCCCATCTATGAAGTTCGTGATGAACTCAGATTTACCACTATCTACCTTACTTGGAAGAAGAATTTTGTAGAGTGGTTCTACTTTTTGTGCCCCATCCTTCAAAACAAGGGTCTTTACCATTTAACTTGTAGAACATCTGTTAAGCCTACTGAGAAATAGCTCCAGATGATGGGTGAGTCCAGTCATGGATCTTGAACTTCATGGAAAGTGAGCATATTGAATGGCTATGCACCACGAGACCACAAAGGCTATGTGGGATGAACTGAAGTCCCTATACTCCGGGCAGAACAACCTCCAGCATTTGTTTGATCTCTTTCATGATCTCCAGGTCGTTGAACCTGGTTCGGATGGTGACCTAATACCCTTGGTGGCCTAGTATAAAACTCTTGTCGAGGCTTGGATACAGCACCAGCCTCCTAAGCTGAATTTCACTACCCAACGAGCTCAGAGGGAAGTTGTTGGCATAACTCTACTGATGGCCCGACTACCACCCCATCTTCATAGTGTCTGAGCAAACATCTTTTCTTCCCCAACTATTTTGTCTCTCTCGGATGTGTACTCAATGACTGTCAAGGTCACTCCGCCCACCAATGTCTTGTTGACTCCTGCCCTTCTCCAACACTCTACTAATGCTCATCCTATACTTAGTGGGCCCCGAGGAGGTCATCATGGGTCTCGGGGCGGTGGACGTGATGGTCGCAATCGCTCCAATATGCAAAATACTCGCCTTTGTAGTCATTGTGGACGGAGAAATCATGATGCCACCTATTCCAAGAAACATGGGTTCTTGTCACAACCTTCCATATCTCAGTACCATGCTTCTCCTGCAATGGACATTTTTATCACATCCCACTCGGACATTGACACCTTGCAAGAGGAACTCCATCTCCGAGGGCTGGTTACTCGGACTTCTAGCTTCGTCGTCTCTATCTCCAATGAAGGTATATCATGTTTTTCCCTTGGTCCCTCTTGGATAGGGGACTCAGGTACCACGAATCACATTACTCCGCAGAAACCTTCTGTTATGTTCCCGGGATTGCGAACGTGTTAACGGCCGGTGGAGACGGAAGTCCCAGAGGAGGGAGGAAGAGCCTTTCCTCGATCCCTTGGGCGCAATTGTGGAGATGCGGAGGAGGAGCTCCTCACGGCGAGGTGCGACGGCACGGAGGGAAGCGACGGGGCGGACCGAGCGGCGGCTAGGACAAGCGGGATTCGGACCGAGCGGGTGAGGGAAATATCGGGGAGAGAGAGAGAAATCAAAAGAGAGAGAGAGAGAGATTTGATTTAATTTCTTCTTGACTTCCAAACCACAAAGCCCCACCTATAAAGTGGATAAAAACCGATTCACCCAAAATACTAAAATGTCCTCCTCATAAGGCTTAAAACATGAGGATCAAAATATTTAAATGAAAATAAAATAACGATGATACGCCGCGACGGTCTAGGCTGTTGTTACGCGAGGCTCGCAGCGCTTGTACGTCTTTCCCCAACGAGGATCTGTAACATCTCCTCCCTGCTCGACATCAAGCTTGTCCTCAAGCTTGTGTGGGGGTGGCGGTGGTAATGGGACCAAGGGTGCCGCTTCAGGGTCACCCATGAATGGCTTGAGCTGCGATACGTGAAAGACGTCGTGGATCTGCGCGTCGTCGTCGAGTCGGAGACGGTAAGCCATGTCCCCTATGCGGTGGAGAATCTCGAAGGGTCTAAAGAACTTACGGTCCAGCTTCTGGTATGCTCCCTTAGAGACTGTGGCCTGACGGTAGGGTCGGAGTTTGAGCCAAACCCAATCCCCGGGAGCAAAGAATAGCTCGCGGTAGCTGCGGTTGTAGTTGGTCTCCATCCGTGTCTGGGCCTGAAGTAGGCGAGCCCGGGCAAGGTGCAAACCTCATCTCGTGTGCGGAGCTCGGTGTCGATGGTAGAGGAGCGAGCCGAGCCAACAACATAAGTGAGGAGGCGGGGTGGATCCCAACCGTATATCAGGTGGAATGGAGTGGTCTGGAGGGCGGAGTGGTAGTACGTGTTGTAACAATACTCCACCCATGGTAACCAGTGGGCCCAATCTTTCGGCCGGTCCCCTGTGAGGCAACGCAAGAACATCTCGAGTGTCTTGTTGACCACCTCGGTCTGTCCGTCTGACTGCGGGTGGTAGACTGAAGAAAGTGTCAGCTTTGTGCCACATAGGTCAAACAACTCCAGCCAAAACTGGGATGTGAAAACCTTGTCGCGATCAGAAACAATGCTCTCTGGTACCCCGTGATGACGAAACACACGATCGAAGAAATCACGGAACACGGTGGGACTTGTGATGGGGCGGCTCATGGCAATGAAATGGGCCCCCTTGGAGAAGCGATCCACCACCACAAAAATGACGGAATATCCGCGGGAAAAAGGCAGACCCTCGATGAAATCCATGGAGATATCGGCCCATATCTGTGTCGGCACTGGAAGAGGCTGTAGTAGACCGGCTGGAGAGAGAGACTCGGTCTTGCTGCACTGACAAATGACGCATGCTGCTAGGTGAGACTGAACACTGCGCTTGAATCCCGGCCAGAAGAACTCGGTGCGTAGGCGCTGAAGGGTTTTGTGGAAGCCTTCATGAGTACGGTCGTGGACGGCTGCTAGAATGTCGGCGACCAATGGAGAAGTGGTCGGTAAGTAAAAGCGACCCTTGTAGAGAATGAGGCCATCGCTAACTGTCCAACATGGTGGAATGCGCCCCTCCTGGATGCGGCGTCGTAGCTCGTTGAGGGCGGGTGTGTCGTCGATCTCCTGAAGGAGGCGAGGAAGAACCAAGGAGGACGGCTCGGACACAGCATGGAGAGAGGGCCTCTGGCAAGTCGCGGCGAGAAAGAGAGTCGGTTGCACGATTCCAGTGGTCGGCCTTGTATTCCACCCTGAAATCGTAGCCCAAGAGGCGGCTCACCCAGCGCTGCTACGGCACCGTCGTCAATCGTTGCTCCAACAAGTACTTAAGGCTGAAGTGGTCAGTACGGATCAAGGAGGTACGGCCCCATAAATAGGGACGCCAGTGATGGCCGGCCAATAAGCTCCTGCTCGTAGGCGGGAAGCTTCCTGTGGTGGAGAGCCGTCTTGCGGATGAAATAAGCTATCGGGTGGCCTCCCTGCTGAAGTATCGCGCCGCAACTATGCTCCGACGCATCGCATTCCACCTAAAGCTCCGCCCCAAAATCTGGTAGCTGAAGGACTGGGGCCGATACCAAGGCCTGTTGCAGTGCTCAAAACGCCTCCAAGGTGGTGGCGTCCCATGTAAAACATTGGCATCGTAGAAGAGATAACAAGGGGGCGGCAATGACGGAGTAGCCCTGAATGAAACGTCGGTAGTAGTCAATTAAGCCTAGGAATCCACGCAGCTCACGCTGCGGCTAAGGAACCGGCCAGTCGAGGATCCCTTGAATTTTAGTCGGATCGGTCGAGATGCCCGTGTGATCGACGATATGCCCCAAGTAGGCGACTTTGTCGGTGCTGAAATAACACTTGGACTCCTTCAGGTAAAGCCGATGAAATCGTAAGAGCTGGAGAACCTGTCTGAGGTGGTCGAGGTGCTCCTCCCATGTTTTGTTGTAGACCAAGATATCATCGAAGAAAACAAGCACACAACGACGAAGAAGAGTGTGGAATACCTCATTCATGAGGGTCTGAAAGGTAGAGGAGCGTTGGTGAGCCCGAAGGGCATCATGAGAAACTCGACATGGCCATGATGTGTGCGAAAAGCAGTCTTCTCCACGTCCGCCGGAAACATGCGGACTTGGTGGTACCCCGAACTAAGATCCAACATGGAGAAATAGTGTGCCCCATGTAACTCATCCAACAGCTCTTCCACAACTGGAATAGAAAACTTATATTTCACTTTCTGCGCATTCAAGGCCCGGTAGTCCACGCAGAAGCGCCAAGAGCCGTCCTTCTTATGGACCAGCAGGACCGGCGAAGAGAAAGGGGAGACACTGTAGCGGATGATCCCTTGTCGAAGCATCTCGGTACACTGGAACTCATCCTTTTGGAGGAAGGGATAGCGGTAAGGACAGACGACCACCGGCGCCGTATGCGGAAGAAGGCAAATACGGTTATCCGGGCGGTGCGAGGGAGGGAGCCCAGTCGGCGCGGCCATGGTGTCGTTGTACTCCCGAAGAAGAGTAGACAGGTCGGGCTGCTCAGAATAATCAGGCTGGAAGGAGAAGGCGTGACCAACATCCCCCGTCGGATGGTCGTGCCACACTGTCCACAAAGGCCCCTGTCCCAGGTCATCGTCAGAGCGTCCAAGTCCAACAGAATAGGTCCAAGAGTGCGCAACCATCGCGTTCCCAAAACTGCCTCGAACCCCCGCAGACTAGGAAGCACCGGTACCGGTACGGGTACCTAGTACAATACGTACCCGGCACGGCGGTACGTCAAACTTTAAAAAACAAGAATACGGGTGCGGCATGATACATTATAACAAATATTATTTATATATATATATATCAAGTACAATAAATAGTTCTCAAAACATCAACATAAACCATAATTTGAAGTACAAGTACACAAATCATTGCAACATAATATAAAGTTTTCATACATTAAGCATTCATGAATATTATAAAATTTAAGATCTTATATGTTTAACCAAAAGAGATAAAATTAAACTTAAGTCTACTCATCAGTTTTTTTTTTCTTCTTCATTGTTGGAGATCAGCATCTTCAATCTCTGGTTAGTTTAGAGATAAGTTAGCAGTTTTGTTAATAATTTGCGTCGTATCAACACGTTCAATACATGTACTTGTAACAGAAATGTGTCAATACCAAAAACATACTCGGTATAGATACACAACTTAATTGGGTGTACCAACGCTTCCTAGCATAGAGCCAAGTTTTGTTTACTCTAAAAAAACAGACTCCTATCGCAATATGCAGAATGATGTGTTATGTCCAAATGTGTACACATAGGTGTATCCATCAAGTATTGGGACGCACCGGTACCGAATACGTATCAGGTACGGGTACGCTGTCTTTGTGGAAGTATCCGTGCTTCATAGCCCGCAGGGCTATGACAAAGAAGTCCACCCGAGAGTGAAATTCCCCCACAATGAACGGAACGTCCCGGCAAACCCCGGTGCAGACCAACGCTACACCATTCGGCACGGCAAAACGCAGACGACTGCGAGTAGTAACTGGTAGCTGAAGCCGCTGCGTCGTGAGGTCACTGATGAAGCTGTGTGTACTGCCGGTATCCATGAGGGCAAGGAGTTGGTGGTCAGCCACAGAAATGTCCATCTGCTCTGTGTCCCCTGAATGTGGGCCCGACATGGCATTGACCGAGATGGCGGGGTGTCCGGGCTCGTCATCCCCGGCATTGTCGTCGAAGGGGTCGTCGACCTCTAGCAAAAAGAGGCGCTTACATCTATGCCCCTTGGTGTAGGGCTCATCACAATTGAAACAGAGCCCCTTTGCACGGCGTTCGCCCATCTCCTAAGTGGACAAGCGTCGGATGTGTGTCGGTCGCTCCCCTTCTTTAGTCCGAGTCGCGCCTCCCCCTGGTGGCGGCTGAGCATGACTGGGGTGTCGGAAAGAGGTGTCGTTGGCCCGGCGACCCATCTGAGGCCGGTCCAGCAATATGCGCCGCTCGCAGATGTTGAAACCGGAAACCGGTCTCCGTGGAGTTCGAGGTCCCAAAAGAGGGGTGACCGCGCACCTACTACACTCAAGAGAACGATCTAGGCACTAGACTAGGAACGTAAGGGACAGGCCCAAGGTCTCAGCGTGGAGGTCCCACCACACACCCGGAAGACTAACGAACTCTTCCCCTCCTAAGCCAAATGCTGAGCTAATTGGGCACCTTTGGGAGGCTCTCTTGGCCGACCAGAACCTCTAGGGAGGATCTCAAAATCCACTCCCTCTTAACTAAAGATGCCACCTCGGGCCTATGCACAACGCCCTTTAACCACCCTCCTAGTAGCATAACCTCGCCTAGCGGTTCTATTCTTCCATAGCCCCCTTTGGGCCGTCACCAACGTAACATAAACTTCCTAGGTCCAGCAACAGTATCACGGGCATTCCATATTACAGGAATATACATTCCATACCTCGGCACGCAGGCCCGCAACATAAACAAAAAAGGCCTTCTAGGGCTAGCACAAACTTGGGCTTAAGCCCGCTGCTTTCCGCTATAAAAAGAATGCACAACTTCCTCGGAGTCTTCTCCGGGAACCCCAGAACATCACCAATCCGGCTCATACGTCCGGATGGGCTTCACACAGCATGCCTAAACCCGTACTCACGCTTCCGGGTACTAAATGCAATCAACTGCGGGGACGAACATGTCAACCCGTCGGAGAGCACCCTTCCTCCACCCATTGGTGAAGAGGGGCCTCCATGCAAATATGTAAATTAAGGGCTTCACCTGCCCAAGAAGAAACATCGTTACCCTTGACGCGTGTTTTGACGAAGGTGCCGGTTGTTGATCTCCCTTTTAGGCCGAACCTTGCTCGAGGCGGCGATGGCGGTGGCCGGCCTCCCTCCTAGGCGGCGTGTGAGAGGAAAACCGAGAGGGAGAGAGGCGGCTGTGCGTGCTGCTCCATGCCGGCGGCGGCGACGAGGATGGAGAGCAAGTTCGGGCCTTGCTTTGCCCTAGGCGGTGGCGGGAAGAGGGGGCCGAGAGGAGCTCGGCCCCGCTGGAGGCGGCCTGAACGGGAAGAGGGGGCCGAGAGGAGCTCGGCCCCGCTGGAGGCGGCCTGAGCGGGAAGAGGGGGCCGAGAGGAGCTCGGCCCCGCTGGAGGCGGCCTGAGCGGGAAGAGGGGGCCGAGAGGAGCTCGGCCCCGCTGGAGGCGGCCTGGACGGGAAAACCTGAAGGGGGCGGAGCCCGGCCTGCTCCTTGCGGCGTTGGACTGCTGAAGCCGGCGGCGGGAGAGGAGGAGGAGGCCGAGCGGATGTGCTGCTCCAGGCGGCCGAGAGAGGGAGAGGGGCGGCATCGGGGAAGCTGCAGGCGGCCGAGCCGATCCGGCTAGCCCTAAGGAGAAAAGGCTCGGGCTCCATTTTCTTTTCCCCTTTTTGCTTTTCTCCACCTCCTCCTGTACCGAGCCCCCCCCCCCTGCCCTTTTCACCTGCTCCCCTTTTCTCTCATAAAAATGTTATATAATATATATTATCTAATATATTATATTATATTTATTATAATATGTAAATATATATGTTATATAATATACTATATTATATATATTATATAATATGCAAATATATATTATATATATTAGAAATCCTACACCCGTAAACACCCGCACGCCCGCACGAGCATCCGCATGTTCTCGAACGGGGTCACACCAAAACGTCGCTCGTAGCTCGCCCCAAGCCCGCTCCCTGGGGAGGATCCCACTCGGCCGGGTACGGGGTTGTACAGCAGATACGCGCGAGACTCATGGCGGTACTGAGGTCCGGCGGGATCTAGAACTCCACGTCCATGCGGAGGCGCTCATGTAGTCCTGTAGTGAAGAAAGCCACCTGGTGCGTCGCTGGTACTTGCGGGGCGCGAGCAAGGAGCACTTGAAACTGCTCCAAGTAATCGTCAATAGAACCCGATTGCTTCAGAGAAATCAAGTCACCAATGGGGTTGGAACGTAGTGGAGGCCCGAAGCGAAGGTTGCACTGAGTCTTGAATTCTTCCCAAGTAAGTAGGGGCTTCTCCCGATGAAGCTGGGAGAACCACAATTGTGTGGAGCCCATCAAGTGGAAAGAGGCGACGCCCAACCAATCTTCTCACGGGGTACGTTGTGCCGCAAAGAACTGCTCACAACGAGTTAACCAAGTAAGGGGGTCCTCGAGGCCCTCGAAGATCGGAAAGTCCAACTTGACAAATCGTGGCACCGTAGAATAGTCAGAGCAACTTGGAAGCTCGGTCTGTAGAGGGTGGTGTTGTTGCTCAGGAACCGATGGAGAGGAGGCGGAGGCCGTCCCATTAGGTGGCGGCATGCCGGTTGGTCGGATCGCGGCGAGGAGAGTTTGGCGGTTGTCTGTCATCATGGACTTCAATGATTCCAAAATTTGGGCCAATGTTAGGTCGGTGTTGGTGTCATCCGCCATGGAGAGAGATAATCGGGGTGGAGAAAAAACTGGGAGAGGAAGTAGACCGGTGGATGAGGCGAGGAGAGAACCTCCGCCAAGTGAAGATCCAAGGAGAATGAGGGCGGACTGCTGGAAACCGGCGGGATTCGGCGGCACGGGGCGGCTGCCGTCCGGATCTGGTGCGGGAAGCTCGGGAAGGCGCTGCTCGGGTCGGGGCTACCCGGATCGGGGCGGGGTTCGGCGTCGGAAGTCCGCGGTGGCGGAGAGATGATGTCGTCGGCCGGTGGAAGGACCGATAGCCCTGATACCAAGATGTTACGTTCCCGAGATTGCGAACGTGTTAACGGTCGGTGGAGAGGGAAGTCTCGGAGGAGGGAGGAAGAGTCTTTCCTCGATCCCTTGGGCGCAATGGTGGAGATGTGGAGGAGGAGCTCCTCACGGCGAGGTGCGACGGCACGGAGGGAAGCAACGGGGCGGACCGAGCGGCGGCTAGGGCAAGCGGGATTCGGACCGAGCGGGTGAGGGAAATATCGGGGAGAGAGAGAAATCAAGAGAGAGAGAGAGAGATTTTTGATTTAATTTCTTCTTGACTTCCAAACCACAAAGCCCAACCTATAAAGTGGATAAAAACCGGTTCACCCAAAATACTAAAATGCCCTCCTCATAAGCCTTAAAACATGAGGATCAAAATACTTAAATGAAAATAAAATAACGATGATACGCCGCGACGATCTAGGCAGTTGTTACGCGAGGGTCACGGCGCTTGTACGTCTTGCCCCAACGAGGATCTGTAACACCTTCTCGGTACACGAACTCTACTCGTCCTAAGTTTATTACAGTGGTCATTGGAGAAACTGCTCTGGACTGTAAATCTGGAGATGTGTCACTCACCTTGTCTCTTTCTCTCCGCTCTGTACTTCATGTTCTTGCCTCTCAATTTAATCACCTCTCTGTCAAGTCATCTTACTCATGATCATGACTGCTCCATCAAATTTTCTTCTTCCTTTGTGGTACAGGATCGACGGATGCGGAATATCATTGGTAAGGAACGCCTGTCAAATGGGTTATATGCTATAGAACTTCCAACCATTGATCTCTCCTTTGTCACCTCTGTTGATTGACACAGACGTCTTGGTCATGTTGATTTCCTTATCCTGCAAAAAGTTGTTCCTGATTTTCTTTCTCTTAATTTATATATGACTCCTGTATCTATGAGAAATAACATTTTTTGTACATTCTCCCCTTACTGTACTACGAGCTCTGGATTTAGTTCATTCCGATATTTGGAGACTTATAAAACTGGTAGTTTATCTGGATACCGTATAACGTGGTTTATTTGATGCATGATAACTCTGAATTATTACGTGTCTTTCGTTCTTTCATCACTGAGACTTGTACTTTAATTCTTGCGCTTTATTAAAATACTTCAAACAAATAATGCGCATGAATATACGAGTCACGCATTCCAGGAAATTTTTTAATGTATTTGATATTATTCACCAAGCATAATGTACTTATACACCCAGTGTTGTGGATATCGGCCGACATGTCCGACATGTCGGCCGACATGAAGGTTTGGGAGCAAAAACGACACAAAAACGGCACAAAGTTTACGTGTGGCGTTTTGAAAAAAACGGACCGACATGTCGGTTTTAACCGACATGCCGGCCCCAAAAAACGCCTGTATCGGGCGTTTTTTTAAAGTTAAATTTTTATATTAAAAAAAAAAAAAAATTATAACTAATGAAATGAGCTGGGGTCGGGCTACTGTTTTAACTCCCCCGACCCTGCTCATTTCATTTCATCTCGCTCTGCCCTACCTCTCCCCGTCGCTCCTGCCCTAGCTCTCCCGCGCGCGTCGGCGACACTGTCTCTCTGGTTATTTCTTCTCCCTTCTCGCTGGTGCTCTCTGGTTCTCTGATTCTCCGGTGCTCTCTAGCTTGTTGGTGCTCTCCCTCTCTCGCGCGCTGTCGGCACTCTCTCTCTGGTGTTTTCTCCTCCCTTCTCGCTGGTGCTCTCTGGTTCTCTGATTTTCCGGTGCTCTCTAGCTTGTTGGTGCTCTCCCTCTCTCGCGCGCTGTCGGCACTCTCTCTCTGGTGCTTTCTCCTCCCTTCTCGCTGGTGCTCTCTGGTTCTCTGATTCTCCGGTGCTCTCTAGCTTGTTGGTGCTCTCCCTCTCTCGCGCGCTGTCGGCACTCTCTCTCTGGTGCTTTCTCCTCCCTTCTCGCTGGTGCTATCTGGTTCTCTGATTCTCCGGTGCTCTCTTCCTCTCTCGGGCTCTCTCGACAGTGGTTGTGTGACTGACTGCTGCCTATACCTACGGGCGCATTCTTCTCCCTACCTCCCCCCCCCCTCTCTCTGGTGCATTCTAATTTCTAATATGCCTATACTACTGAGTTATTCAGTGCCCTATACTACTAATTTCAGTGCGTATACTAAAATGATGTTGGTAATGAGTTGCTTATACTAATTTCAGTGTCCTATACTACTAATTTCAGTGTCTATACTAAAATGATGTTGGTAATGAGTTGCTTATACTAATTTCAGTGCCCTATACTACTAATTTCAGTGCCTATACTAAAATGATGTTGGTAATGAGTTGCTTTATTGATTTGGGAGTTTAGATTTTCCTGTTGAATTGTTTCTTTGTCAACAAATGATTTTAAATACCCCTACTGCTAGTTATTTATCCAACTTCATTTTTGCAATCGATGATGCAAGTATACCCAACTTCATTTTAGTTGCCTTACTGCTAAGTGTCTTTTGATAAAAAAAGTGAGATCCTTTGTAAATTTTGATAAATAAAATGTGGATGCTTTGTTGGATAGTTTGATGGTTTGATGGTTTGATGGTTTGATGGTTTGAATGATAGTTGAGGATAAATAAAATGTGGATGCCTTTCATTTTAGTGAGCTTATCTGCTAAATGTCTACACTAGTATACAACTGATGATGCAAAATGTTGTTGGATAAATAAAACGTTGCGCGTATAATATGAAAGGTGACTGAAGATCTAACGATCTAATGAAGTTATGGGGATTTTCTGATGTTGATTTTTTTCAATTAATCTTTTCTCCCGTGATTTATTATGTACGTATGCAGTTATTTTATTTTATTTCATCTAATTAATATTGCTTTCATTTCATACTTCCATAGAATGGCTTCTTCTGCTGGATCAAGTGAGGTGCCCGTATCATTGGTACCAACTGGCCGAGATCCGTTTTGGGCCTTTGGTGAGAAGTTGGTTGCAAATGACACCAACCGAATCAAGTGCAATTACTGCAAGCAAACAGTGAACGGTGGAATTACACGGTTCAAGCATCACCTGGCTGGGTGGAAGGGTAATGTTAAGTCATGCCCTCAGGTTCCCGCCGACGTTAGGGCGAAGGCAGAGTCGGCTCTAAACTCAAACTTAGAGAGTAAGAGAGCTAAGAGTGCAAAGTTGCAAGCAACTTTGAATGAGGTCGTTATTGGAGGAGTTCATGAGGATGATTTGGAGGAGACTGACACACGTAGGAGCACATGTTCCAAGGGTCCAATGGACCAATTTGTTCATTCAGCCACTGATTCTAGCAAGGGAAAAGATTCCCATCAAAGCACGATAGAGAGTAAGTACAAAAAGAAAGCCAGAGATGACGTTGCTGTGTACATAGGTAGATGGGCATACGAAAACGGGATCCCGTTTAATGCCATATGTAATTCCTCCTTCCAGCAGATGGCTCATGCCATAGGGTTATGCGGACCTGGGATGAAGATCCCAACATTTTATGAGTTGAGGGAAAAAATTTTGCGAGCTGAGGTAGAGAGGACCAAGGAGATGTTGGGTGCATTCACGCAGGCCTGCAAATTGAATGGCTGCACGATCATGACCGATGCGTGGACAGATCGTAAGGGCAGAAGCGTGATGAACATCATGATACACTGTAGTGCTGGAGTGGCATTCTAGCTTTCGAAGAATGTGTCCTCCTCCACACATGATGGAAAGTTCATTTTTGACTTCTTGGATGAGGCGATTGATAGTCCTGAGAGCCCAGGAGAGGACAGTATCCTGCAGATTGTGACAGATAGCGTGTCTAATAATATGGCTGCAGCAAAGCTTATGGCCTTGAAAAGGCCTAAGATTTTTTGGACATGTTGTGCAGCTCACACTATTAATCTACTGCTACAGGATATAGGAAAATTGAAGCCAATAAAGAGTGCTATCTCCTTAGGCCGTCAGCTCTCTATCTTCATCTACGGTCACACCATCTCTCTCGACATGTTTAGAGAGTCAACGAAGGAGTTGGACTCTCATGAGCTTATTCGACCAGGTGTGACTAGATTCGCTACAGCATTTCTATCTTTAGAGAGTATCTTAGAGAAGAAAAATCAATTAAGGGGTCTATTCACATCTGCAAAGTGGGCTGCAACAAAGTTGGCCAATAGTGCAGGAGGAAAGCAGGTAAAAGTTAAAACTATTGCAACTGATGTTTTATAGTATTTTCAATTTTCTTACAAATTTATTTTTCATATGGTAGGCTGCAATGATAGTGATGAGCGCCAGATTCTGGGCGAATGTCGAGCTGGCAGTTGGTATATTCACACCATTTGTGAAGATTTTGAGAAGAGTTGACGGGGATACACCTTCCATGGGGTGGTTATATGGGGATATTAAAAAGGCGAGGGAAGAGGTTGCTGCTGTTCTCGATCACGAAGAGAACAAATATCTTCCTATATGGAAGTTGATTGATAGCAGATGGGAGAAGAAGATGTGCAGCCCTCTGCACCTTGCAGGTTATTTCTTAAACTAATATTTTTAATTTTTAATATTCTTGTCGAGTGGAGATTAAGGAGACCTGTGCACCATGCAGGTTATTACTTAAACCCCCATTTTTATTATGCCCGTCGAGTGGAGATTGAGGCTGATGGTAGGTTAATGAGTGGATTTGTTGAGTGTCTCTCAAGGATATATAGGAAGGATCCTTCCACACAGGATCACATCAGCGCTGAGCTTGATGTTTACCAATACCAACAGGGGTTATTTGGTAAAGACATGGCAAAGAGACAGCTACAAAATCCCAACTTGAACCCAGGTATATTTTAATATATATTTTAAATTTTTGTTAATTATAATTTTTAATTATGTATTAATGTATTATGTATATATGAATTTTGTTGTCATTTTATTATTTTAATTTTCACAGTGCATTGGTGGAGGCTTAACGGTGCTGATACGCCGCACCTGAAAACTATGGCTATGAAGATTTTAAGTCTGACTACGTCATCCTCTGCCTGTGAGAGGAACTGGAGCACTTTCGAGATGGTATGCTTTCATTTAGTTATTTAGTTAAACATAAATATCTTATTATAATATTGTATGCATTATTTAATAATTTTTAAAATTTTGTAGATACATTCTAAGAAGAGAAATAAACTCAACAGCAAAAGATTGAACGATCTAGTATTTGTGAAGTTCAATGCTTTGCTGAAGTCAAAATATTCAGAGCCGTCTCGAAATCCATTGGCAGCGAAGAATATTGATTCTGGAAAGGTACAGGAGTGGATGGTGACAGTTGATCCTGAGGAGGATGAAAATGAAGATGACAATGATGAAGTATTTCCTAGAGAGGGGCTGACATGGGCGCAAATTGGCAATATAGTCGACGCTGATCATGAGGAAAGGAGACCTCAAAGAGCGGCTACAAGCAAAGAAGTCATAGTTGGTTATCAAAGAAAGGGAAAAAGGAAAATATCTGAGGTGACCGAGACAGATCTAGAGGGTTCATCCGATGAAGATCTTATTTTATCTACTCTGCCAACTATAGATGAGTCTATGAGCGATCAAGATTAAGGTACGTTTGAAATTTAATTTTTAAAAATTTGATCTCATAAAAATGTATGTTAAATGTTACATATAGCTTTTAATGTTTAGAATTTCAATAGGTTGCAAAATAGGCATTGTGATATGTATAAAAAATAACATTAAATTAAATATATAATTAATTAAATATTAAAACCCGATATATGAAATATCCCCGATATATCCCCCGATATATAAAAAACCGACATGAAAACCCAAACCGACGTGTCCCCGACATCCGACATCTGCAACCTTGTATACACCACAACAAAATGGTGTGGCTGAGTAGAAGTACCGCCACCTCCTCGAAGTTGCATGTACACTTATAATTTAAATGCAGGTCCTCAAGATCTATTGGCACATTGCCACCTCTACTGCATGTTATTTAATTAATCACATGCCCTCAGCTATTCTTGAGCTTGTCACGTAATTATCTATCATCTTTCCTTGCACACCCCCTTTTTCTTGACTCCTCGTATCTTTAGGAGTGCTTGCTTCGTCCATCGTTCTTGGCCCTAAAGTGGACAAATTGTTCTTATGGGAAATCAAATATATGTTTGTTGGTTACTCTTGCACGCAAAAGGGTTATGTGTGTTATTCTCCCACTTATCGGAAAACTGACACCTCTATTGATGTCACATTTCTAGAGGATCAACCATTCTACTCGTGATGAATTAACATATGTTATCTCGTTTCCTAATGTACCTTTCAATAACAACACACCTCTCCTCCCAACTCCACCTCTGATACTGCCAACACTGCCTCCTATCTGTGCGTACACTCATCGTCGTCCTCGGTCAGATGTCCTGAGAAAGTTTCCACCTAATGATGACACCCCACAACCAACTAATTCGACTACAGGTCTCCACCATAACGTAGTCCTCTACAACACCCTCACTCTAATTCTGTTTCCCTTCACCGCTTATCTCCCGACCTTCACAAGTTTGGCACTTGTCTTTTGTTTTCACCCCTTCTGTTGTGCAGGAAGCTCTTCAGCATCCGAGATGGAGGGCCACGATGGATGAGTAAATGGCAACCCTTTAGGCCAATCAGACCTGGGACTTAGTCCCCCTTCCTCTTGGCCAACCTCGGGTGGGTTGTAAATGGATCTTTACTATGAAGCCCCGTCCTGATGAGATAGTCGAGCGGCTCAAAACTCATCTTGTGTCTCGCAGATTCACTCAACAATATGACGTTGACAATGACGAGACGTTCTCACTGGTTGCTAAATTGAATATCGTTCTGGTATTTATTTCCTGGACTATTCATCGGCATTTATATACTTTTAAATTAAAAAAGAAATTTAAATACAGGTCTGGCCAGGCCCAGGCTAAGCCTGGGCCCGGACCTGTATGCAGGCCCTCCTTTTGAAGGAGAGTCTGGGCATGGCAAAAGCCAGGCTTAGGCGTACACTCATCGTGATGAATTATCCCACTTATCGGAAAACTGTCACCTCTGTTGATGTCACGTTCCTAGAGGATCAACCCTTCTACTCCTCGTGATGAATTAACATATGTTATCTCGTTTCCTAATGTACCTCTCAATAACAACACACCTCTCATCCCAACACCACCTCTGATACTGCCAACACTGCCTCCTATCTGTGTGTACACTCATCATTGTCCTCGGTCAGATGTCCTGAGAAAGTTTCCACCTAATGATGACACCCCACAGCCAACTAATTCGACTACAGTTCTCCACCATAACGTAGTCCTCTATAGCACCCTCTCTAATTATGTTTCCCTTCACCGCTTATCTCCCGACCTTCACAAGTTTGGCACTTGTCTTTTGTTTTCACCCCTTCTGTTGTGCAGGAAGCTCTTCAGCATCTGAGATGGAGGGCCACGATGGATGAGTAAATGGCAACCCTTTAGGCCAATCAGAACTGGGGCTTAGTCCCCCTTCCTCTTAGCCAACCTCGGGTGGGTTGTAAATGGATCTTTACTATGAAGCACCGTCCTGATGAGACAGTCGAGCGCCTCAAAACTCATCTTGTGGCTCGCAAATTCACTCAACAATATGACCTTGACAATGACGAGACGTTCTCACTGGTTGCTAAATTGAATATCATTCTGGAATTTATTTCCTAGGCTAATCGGCATTTATATACTTTTAAATTAAAAAAGAAATTTAAATACAGGTCTGGCCAGGCCCAGGCTAAGCCTGGGCCCGGACCTGTATTCAGGCCCTCCTTTTGAAGGAGAGTCTGGGCATAGCAAAAGCCAGGCCTAGGCCTGGCTCATAAAAAGCCCGGGCTAGCCTGGCCCAAGTATGTCGGGCCTTTTGAACCCGACTATTCTTTTATATATTGATGATATTCTCATATCGGGCGATGATCTGAATAGTATATCTATGATTAAGAAACACTTGACCTCACATTTTCAGACCAAAGATTTGGGTTGCCTCTGATATTTTTTGGGTACTGAGGTAACTCGTCAACCTGATGAATTCGTATTATCTCAACAGAAGTATTGTTTTGACCTTCTTCACAATGCAGATTATTCAGGATGCAAGCCTGCTAATACATCAATGGATGTCAACCATAAGTTGTGTGCTCACTCATCCATCTTTGATCTACTTCTCTCTAACTCAGAGTACTATTGTTGTCTTGTTGGCAAGCATATATATATGACTGTCATATGGCCCGATATATCATTTGTTGTTGGGGTTATCAACCACTTCATGCATGCTCCCCAATTGACCCACCTTCAGGCCATCGAACAGATTCTTTTGTATTTGAAGAATGCTCCGAGACAAGAGCATGTATATAAGCCCTCCTCTTTTATATCATTAATTCCATACTCTGATGCGGGTTATGTCAGATCCCTCGATAATCGTCGATCAACAAGTAGCTAGTGCACATAATTTGGAGGACACTTGGTAACTTGGCGAAGCAAGAAGCAGATAGTGGTGGCACACTCATCAGTGGAGCTTGAGTATCGACCAATGGTGTATGTTGTTTCTAAACATAAGTGGTCGGAGAGTCTTCTTGCTGATCTTGGTATAAAACTGTCTTCTCTGGTGATTCTCTGCTACAATAGTCAAGCTGCCAAACATATCGCCGCAATCCCATTTTTTCATGAAGGAACCAAGCATATCGAAGTCGATTGTCATTTCATTTGGTAAAAGGTTCAACTTCATAAACTTGATTTGAGGCATACCCTCCACCGGCCAACTTTATGATGTCCTCACCAATGTCTTACTACGTCCATTATACCAACAGTTCATTTCAAAGCTTGGCACATACAATCTGTATGCTCCAACTTGCGGGGAGTGTTGAAGAAATTAAAAAAAGTCAAGAGACTGCCCATGTAAAGGCCTCCTTTGTATTATTGATTAGTCTCACATATTGAGTAGGAGTTGAGTTTTCACTCATTCATTTTATAAATATATGTAGGGGTGAGGAGTGAAAACCGAAAACCGACTAAACCGACCAAACCGCTCCGATTTTGAAACCGAACCGCCCGGTCCGGTGTCGGTTCGGTCTGGAGCTTTTGAAAACCGAAGGACTATCGGTTCGGGTCGGTTTTCAGGTTGTTAAAACCGATCAAACCGAACCGAACCGAGTTGTTTGTTTAACATATTATACTTAATCATATTAATGTACTTTTGCATAACCGATCAAACTTGTATAAGCGTTAAGCATATTAATATATTAAATGTCATGTTAATATCTTATATTTTTATTATTTGAGATAACTAATAGCAATAGTGATAGCCAGGCCCAAAGTTTCGCCGTTTCGGCATACGGTTCATTGTTTCAAGTTTCAAGTTTTATTATTTATTAAGTTCTTTTTTTTCTATTTCAGTTTTCCACATTTCCGAGACAAGGAGACTTCAATCTTCCGCAGGGTTTCGTGAATCGTCGGGTTGATAGCCTGTAGGGTTTCGTGAATCGTCGGGTCTCCAGTCTCCACTCTCCGTACTCTGGCAACTCCGCACTCCGCAGTCCAGTCTTTCGCAGTCCAGTCTCCAGTTTCCGGCAACGACGAGACCGTCGAGGGCACATCGAGCTCTAGCCTCCAGCAACTTCACTCTCCGCTCCACACTCCGCAGTCCGGTCTCCAGTCTCCACTCTCCGCACTCCGCACACACCGCGACCGACGAAGTGTGCACCCTTTCTCCCTTTTAAGTTCTGGCCATCTTTCAGACTCAATCATCGAGGCCATCGCGAGCAGCGTTTTTCACTTGTGAGTATTGTCGTCCCTAAGCAGTGTTTCAGGCCGATTAATGTGAGATTGTGAGGACTGATAAGCAGATAAGGTATTTTTTTTACCTATTTCTGTTTCAACTGTTTGTCTTGTTCTGTTTGGCTTATGTTTCTATTTCATTCTATTTTTATAGCTTCCATGCTCTATATTCAGGAATCAGGAATTCAGGATTCAACAATCTGCAGTTTTATCTAAAGCCAGTGGTTGAAAATACATTCTTTGAGTATAAGGTATTGTTTTAGATTATAAGATTTTCTTCATTGATTCAGGCTATTCAGCATCCCTGCTTGAGTGTTTCCATGCTCCAAATATATTCCTTGATTGTCTATAATAAAACATCTAGGTTACTTTCAACAATTATTTTCTTCACAAAATAATCTGAAAGTGCTTCAAAATACATTAGTTCAATTATTATTTCCTTGCTTCCAGACTGCCCTGTTTGGAATGATATTGTTCATTCAAGTTGTGTTATTATTGAATGAAAAATATGTTGATCTTCCTTTATCCTTATCTCTAATTGTTATCATTCTAGGCAATGTGATTAATTTGTGCAATATAAAAGTTTTTTTTGAGTTAATCAAAGTTCTATGGATTCATATAGAATTCTCAAACAAACCTCATTTATTTGATGTTTGTTTCTCTAATTAACATAAATTTTTTATGATATGTTATGATTTTGCTTTGCGAAAAGAGCAAAAAACAATTCAGTCATATTTTCAACGACATTTATGTTAAAATATATTGTGCCCGAGCGACATTAAAATTCTAGTTCCGCCACTACCTACACTCTATTTTAGAAGTTGCTATGGCTTTGTTCTTAGAGTTAGTTTGAATTTTTAAAAAAGGGGCTTCAAGAATATTTAATGATCTTCATCTTACCATACATCATCATACCAATTTCTTTTTTCTAATTTCTGCAGTCACCAAATTGAGCCATTTGGGCTAATCTCAAATTAGTTTCATCCACATGATAAAGGTTTTTAATAGGTTAATTTTGCAAGTTTAGTTGCAATACATGTTTTGAATTCAAATATTTATTTTTAGTTATTGTTGGAATTGTCGAGCCAATGTTAGTCTATTAGAGACTTTTTGTGCATTTGAGTTTAGTTTCACATTGTAGTTTCAAGTTTAAGAGTCTTTGTATTTCCTATATTAAGCCCCTATGAGGATGAATGAAACTACTCCTATTTCTCTTTTATTTCTTTCAACATGGTATTGCACCTTATAATTTCTTTTCATATTTCAAACATGGCTTACTTTATTGGATGGCACTCTATTAATGGTACAGGTTTCCTCCTCCATCCTGATATCAGAAGAAATTGATCAGAAATTCAGAATTTTAAATCTTCAAAGGTTTTGACCTTTTTTTTCTCATTGTTACTTTCAAATGTCCGAAATTGTATGTTTTATACTTTTTTGTTACTTTCTTATATTTATGTAGATGGCATCTTCTTCAAAACAAATTAAAGGAAAAGAAATAATCAAGGAAGTTGTTGAGATAAAAACTATGGCAGCAGAACCTAAACCCTCTCAGGAGGAGGATGCATCACAAAATATGTTCAAGAAACAAAAACTTGACGACACCAACACTGAGCCTGAAGAAGCTAATGCCAGAAATAAATCTGCAGTGTGGGCGTGGTTTAGTAAGTTTAAGGATAGTGAAGGAAGAGATAAAGCTAAATGTAAATATTGTAATTAGGTATATGCAGCTGATCCAAAGAAAAATGGCACTAGCGCATTAAGGACACATATGATAACGTTATGTCGATTCAGGCAAGTAGAGACCAAACAGAAAATGTTATCTTTCACTCAAATGAAGGATGATGGTGCAATAATTGGATCACTAAAGGCTATTAAATTTGATGAAATTGAGTGCAAAAAAGCTTTGGCTAAAATGATAGTTGTGGGTGAGTTGTCATTTAAATTTGTTGAACATGAAGGGTTCAGATATTACTCCAATCAATTAGAACCGAGGTTTAATGTACCTTCTCGGACCACTATAGCTAAATATTGCATTGATCTTTTTGTTGAAGAGAAGAAGAAGTTGAAACATACAATAGCTTCTGAAAGGATTTGCTTGACCACTGATACGTGAACTTCCATTCAAAAGTATGGTTACATGTGTCTCACTGGCCACTGGATAGACAAGGAGTGGAGATTACATAAAAGGATTCTAAATTTTGTAAGAATATTAGATCATAGTGGTGAGGGAATTTGTTCAGAAATAATGAAGTGTTTATCAGCATGGGATATAAAAAAAATATTCACAATAACGATGGGCAATGCCTCGGTTAATGATGTAGTTGCAAGAGCTTTGACAAGGCAAACAAAAGATTGGAAAAGCACTATTTTATGTCATGAGTTTTTGCAAGTTAGATGTACCGCACATATTATGAATCTAATCGTTAAAGATGGGTTGCTCGAATACAATGAATCAATTGAGAAGATACGTTCAGCTGTGAAATATGTAAAGTCATCATCACAACGTCTTGAAAAATTTAAGCATTGTGTGAAAAATGCAGAGATTGAGAACAAAGCTCTTTTATGCTTAGACGTGGATACAAGATGGAATTCAACTTACCTAATGCTAGAAACAGCGCTGAAATTTGAAAGAGCATTTGATAGATTGGAGGATGAGTTATCTTATCAAAGTTGTTTTGTTAATGGTCCACCAAATAGAGAAGATTGGAAAATTGCAAAAGTTTTTGTAAAGCTTTTGAAAATGTTTTATACAGTTACTTTAGAGGTTTCAGGATCGAAGTATCCAACCTCACATTTGTTCTTTCAAAATATTTCAATGATGGAGAACATGATCAAAACAATGTCTTGCAGCTGTGATTCTGATATTATTTCAATTGCACGTTGCATGAAGATAAAATTTGATAAATATTGGGGAGGTTTAGAAAAAAGTAATATATTACGATATATTGCTTTTATTCTAAATCCTCAATGCAAATTAAAGCGGCTCCCAAAGTGTTTATTTGCGGTGGCTGACGTTATAAAAGCAAGGGAAATTCTTGGAATGGCTGAAAGTACAATCTATCGATTGTTTGATCACTACAATAATGTTGACAATCCATCTTTAAGTCAAGCTCTAAGTTCTCATGCAACAACCTCAGGTACTTGTAAGGATAACCAAGGAGATGTGGAATATACTTTTGCAGCTTATCAAAAAAATATGTTTCAAGATGATAATGAAGATGAAGATTCAAGTTCAAAAATTCACAAGTCTGAAATATTGCAATACATAGAGGAGGATGCATTGAAGATACAACCGAACTTTGATATCTTAAATTGGTGGAAAATCAACTCTTCGAGGTTTCCGATTGTATCAAAAATAGCTAAAGATATTCTTGCAATTCCAATATCGACGGTAGCATCCGAGTCGGCTTTTAGCACCGGTGGACGAATCCTTGATCCATTCAGAAGTTCATTACTACCAAAGACCGTTGAAGCACTTATTTGTACTAGTGATTGGTTGTGTTGCAAGCCACATAGTAATGACATGGATGAAGTACTCGTGGATGTTGAAAAATACGAAGATTTAGACAAAGGTAACAATATTACAATATCGATAAGCCAATTTTGTGCGATTGATGTCTTTTTTATTTTTATGATTTTATCTACATAAGTAGTAACTAACACATATACTGTTCTTCTTATGTAGATATTACTAGCTGAAATGTGCACTCCATTAAGGTCTACGGACCACAATCAAAGGTTAGTATTTTCATATATTTACAATTGATTTCAATGCCCAAGATGGCAAGATGCTGTTATTTTGTAGCTGAAATGCGCTCTCTGCTTCTTTTGTAGTATTTATTGTCACTTTCACATGTGTTTTTCTTCTCTCCATTGTTTTTTTTCACATTTTAATACTCCATGTTGTGATAAGGTTGATGATGAAGCCTAACTTCTAGTAGGCTGTAGGTTAACAATCAAACATATTCTATTTTTTATAATGGTGATGGACACCTGCTTCCAATGACTTTTTTATGAGGAAATTAATTGTCTTATTGCCACTTTGTATTAGTAGGATGACTGAAGTGAAGATGTTTATTTCAGCATCTCAAGAATTCTTTATCATCACCAAGCAATCATGGCTATGGATTATACAATTATCTAGATCTTGCGTATGCATTGCCATCTGTGATAATATATGCAGTGAAGTGTAAAGGAAGTCAATATTAACAGTTGCTTTTGAATCTGTGATAATATATGCAGTGATAAGTTTCTACACTTTAAGAGATAACGATATAAATATGGTTGTTCACAAAAAATCGACACCGAACCGAAAAAAACCGATTGAAAACCGAACCGACATTGAACCGAACCGACCGAATTCGGTTCGGGTCGGTTTGGACAAGCCAAAAACCGAGGCATGTCGGTTCGGTTTCGGTTTGGGTCCAAACCGACCCAAACCAACCGCTTGCAGGCCTAAATATATGTACATATTCTCGTATTATTGATGAATGAGAGATAATAAAATTATCATTCTGCTTTGGATTCCAAATTTTTCTACAAAGAAAAAGGGAATATTCAAAATATAGCCCTATATAAGTAACTCATACGACCTTTGTAATTACTATAGATCCTAGACCACTCCACTTACAACCAATTGGCATTGGATTGGACATAACTGTTATAATATGATTACAGAGAAGGCTAGGCCTAATGGACAACTTCCATGTAACCCAACTAAAAAAAATTATGTGCTAGAGGCGAAATACCTTGCACGTGAGGTGGTGTTGAAAATATAGTTACACATTGAGAACTCATGTAGCCTTGTGCAATTAATATATATTTCTTGGACCCTTCCACCTACACCAAGGTTGCGGATGTCGGGTTCATCTTAATTTGAGTTTGAAATGTCGGATGTCGGATTGTGTGGGATATATCGGAGATATTTTACAATATTGGATTTTAATACAACAACAACACTCAATCATTTATCCCACTATAGTAGGGATGGCTATATGGATCCTTCATCGTCATGGTGCCCTATCTTTATTCTTTAGTCATAATCTCACTAATGCCTAAGTAAATCATGTCTTTCCTTATAGTTACATTCCAAGTCTTTATTGGTCTACCCCTCCCTCGTTTAACATGCCTAGTGACTAGACTCTCACAATGCCTAACAGGTGTCTCTAATGATCTCCTTTGTACAAGCCCAAACCATCTTAGCTGAGCTTCTCGCATCTTCTCTGCAATTGGTGTTACTCTTGTCTTATCCCTGATACATTCATTCTTAATTTTATCCAGTCTCATGTGTCCACGCATCTACCTAAGCATTCTCATCCCACAACTCTCACTTTTTGCTCATGTACATAATTCACTGTCCAACACTCAGAACCATAAAGCATCGCTGGTCTAATTGGTACGGTAAAACTTGCCTTTAAGTTTAAATGGCACTTTACGATCACATAAGATCCCTGACGCGCCTCTCCACTTCAACCAACCCGCTTGGATTCTATAATGTTGGATTTTAATATTTAAATAAATGTATTCATATATACACATTTTTTGTAAATATGAATAATTGAATACGTTTATAAATTACACAATAAACATATATATACATAATGCATGTTTATAAATTACACAAAAAACACTGACAGCAGTAACTGACATTAAGAGCATCAAATGAGAGAAAGACGAGAAAGATGTTGAATCTAGGCTCAGCGAGATGCATGAAACAAAATATTACCACTCGAACGCTTAAAGGAAATGAAGAAAAATAGATTTTTAATACTCTCGATCGGCCGCGAGTTATCGCCCGATATATCGGATAAGACTAATATATCAGGGGATATTTTCAAAAATGATATCTTTGCTTAAAATATCGATGTCTTGGCATTTTCTACCAAAAATATTCATGTCAGTCGACATCTACAACATTGCCTACCACCAATTGGTTTTGGGTGGGATGCTTAGGTTACAATAGAAACTAGGATCTAAACCTAGTGATATATATTTTTTGGAATAGATCGTATATACTTTTCTTGCTATTAAAATTGAGTTAATGATATTGTGATATGCATCCTTTTCGAGAAAGACAGGAGCTCCAAAACTTAGAAGTTAAGAGAGCAATCACGGTTTAGGAAGTACAATCTTTTATACCATATGGTCAAGAAAGATGTATTATTATTCATAAGAGAAGGTGTTACAAGAGCAATTAAGTAATTATAATTAAAAGAAGTAATAAAGGATTTAGAGTGCCCTCAATGGGTAATATGTACTGGGAGTTCTTGACGGTGAATACACAGTGAAAGGAGAATGTGAGATGTTTGAGTACTTGCAGGTGTTCTTAGGGGGCAAGTTCATTGTAGGATTTCTCAACAATGTGTACTGCCGGCATTGTTAAGGTAATCATCGAAGTCCTGCAAAGGGGCAAGCTAGTTGAGTAGGTGATTGCATCATTGCCCACACCTTCAAGGTCAACTTTGTCCGGGAAGGTTGACGGGAGCGAGTGGTGGCAGTGGCCCAACATATTTTTGAGGAAGATGTGGAAGACCAAGTGTAGGTGGGAACTATATCCTAAGTGCATCATGTGAGTTATGAGATTAATGTGGGAGATGATTTAAAAGGGGCCAAAAAATGGCATGCAACAAAATATTGGCAGTATTGCTAAAGGAGAACGAATGCCTAGGTGTCAGGTCGACTTCATCGTAAGTCATTGTTGTGGCAGTCAGTGAAGGCGTCATGCATTGTTGGGCGAGTTAGAAGTTGGCTCGTAATCATGTGAGTAGGAGATTGTTACGGTCCTGTCTTGATCCCGTCTTGGTCGCGCATGCCGCGAACTATTTATCTTGTCTACTTTATAATTTTATATGCGTAATCGATCCTCCGTGTTTAAGCCCAAGGAGGGGGCATTTCGATGACTATTTATACTTGTGTGGAGTCAAGACTAGAACCAAGCAAGCACAAATTATCTTTTAATATCTCTATTCCTCTCTCTAATCTCTCTCTCTCTCTCTAACCTTCCCGATATCTCCACGGACCGAACCCGTGTTGCCCTAGCCGCTGCTCCAGATCGCAATACCGCGCGATCCCGCCCGTGCCGCTCCGCCGCTCTACACCGCACGCCGCCGCCACCGCCTCCGCCATAGCTCGTCGGGCCACTCTCTCCTCCTCTCTTGGGATTTTCCTCCTCTTCCCTGGCGCACACGCTCGCAATCTCGGGCAAGTAACAACTTGGTATCAGAGGGAACGCTCCTCCCCGCCTCCAGAACGCCAAATATGCCCCGACCGAGCTCCGACCCGACCGACTCCGGCCCGCACAGCGCCTTCCCGACCTCCTCCGGCCCGCACGACCCCTACCCGACCTGCTGCGGCCCGTACGGGCCCTCCCCGACCTCCTCCGGCCTGCACAGCGCCGTCCCGACCTCCTCCAACAGAGTTATGAGATTAATGCGGGAGAAGATTTAAAAGGGGCCAAAAAATGGCATGCAACAGAATATTGGCAGTATTGCTAAAGGAGAACGAATACCTAGGTGTCAGGTCGACTTCATCGTAAGTCATTGTTGTGGCAGTTAGTGAAGGCGTCATGCATTGTTGGGCGAGTTAGAAGTTGGCTCGTAATCATGTGAGTAGGAGACTGTTACGGTCCCGTCTTGATCCCGCCTTGGTCGCGCATGTCGAGAACTATTTATCTAGTCTACTTTATAATTTTATATGCGTAATCGATCCTCCGTGTTTAAGCCCAAGGAGGGGGCATTTGATGACTATTTATACTAGGGTGGAGCCAAGACTAGAACCAAGCAAGCACAAATTATCTTTTAATTTCTCAATTCCTCCCTCTAATCCTCTCTCTCTCTCTAACCTTCCCGATATCTCCACGGACCGAGCCCGCGTTGCCCTAGCCGCCGCTCCAAATCGTGAAACAGCGCGATCCCACCAGTGCCGCTCCGCCACTCGACACCGCACGCCGCCGCCGCCGCCATAGCTCGCCAGGCCACTCTCTCCTCCTCTCTTGAGGATTTCCCTCCTCTTCCCCAGTGCACACGCTCGCAATCTCGGGCACGTAACAGAGACCTTTATCAAAGATATGCTTACCAAGCTCGTGGTTCTGTATCATTCCTCAAATAGTTGAATGTAGGCAGGGATAGTTGAGGGTTTGCAATCGTAGAGGGATTTAAAGATGGCCATGTCAGCAATTTTTGTTATCTCTAAAGATCCTGCATTTGAATCCTACAAAACCTTAAATAAATATATGACAAAAGTATAAAACCTTATATTTTCCCATGATTCAATACAATAAATTTCTAACATTTAATGTGGCCCTATTACAACTGTGGATATGTTCGGGGACTGTGGCATTGCCCTTTCTAAAATCAACATTCTCCACAATCAAGCTGCAGTTGTCAATTGGAACCCCATCAGGGCAAGGGAAAAAAGATGCATGACTAGCAAGTGAATTCAAAAGATAATTTAGATCAATATGAGCTGTAAAAAAACAATCTTAATCTGAGCCAAAATACAATCGAAATCCAGCAACAAAAAAACAAAAGGATCAATCATGATAAACAGTGTAACCCCCATGAAAACTGAGTCCCAGCCCTCAAAGAACTCAAAATTGAACACCGAACAACTCAAATCAGCTCCAAAAATTCAAATCCAAGCAATCCTCAGAAACCCGTCAAGACAAATACAGGGAACTTGATAAGCACTAGAAGCAGCAAGCAAAATGGATCAAAAACTTAAAAGCCCAAATTACCTCAATCGTAATTCTCTAACTATATGGGTAACCTGCTTCAGACGTTTCAACACCATGACCACGAGAACATAAACCCAAAAGTCCGCAGCCTTCTCCCTCCTTGGAGATCAACGATGTCCAACCCATTCTTACTTCCGCGTACAAAAGCAACAGAGGAAAGGACAAGGAAGAGGCGTTCCTTCAATTACCGGAAATAATAATTTAGGCAATATAAGACTACATCAACGGACCAAGGAGTCCAAATGTTTGGAAGAATCTTGCCGCTCGCAACCACAAACTGGTCGAGATCGTCATCAGATTTGGATATCTCAATCTCCTGGGCCAGAGGAAGGAGAGAAACGGAGAGATCCGAGATAATAAAATCTCTTTCGACCCTCTCCAAGAACAGCGACAGGGAAATTTGTCACTATGCGGATTCTTACTTATTCCAAACCTTTGTCGCCCTCCATTTTATCCGCTCGGCTGCCTTTATTGGCAATTGTAATTTGTGAGCAGCCACGGATATTGCTTCTCTCTCCTCCACTTTCCTTTATTCCCCGTTTCATCCACTCCTCTTCTTCCTGTAGAGACTGTAGCGAAGGATTTGGTGATTTGCAGGCGCTCCCTCTCTCTCTCACACTTCATGGAAAAGTTTCACTTCAAGGAAAAGAGAGAGAAACTCTTCTGGCCTTTTTTACCCCAAATTTATTTTTAAATAGTTTAATTGCTCGGTTTGGAGGGACTTATTTTCACCGATGAAGCGGTTACGATCGCATGAATCGGACCGTAATTATTTTCACCGATCAAGCGGTTACGATCGCATGAATCGGACCGTAATTAAGGTCCGATTCATGCGGTCGTAACCGCTTGACCGGTCAAAATAAGTCCCCCCAAACGGAGCCATAATCATTCAAAACCCCACTCAATATCAAAAAAAATACGGTCTGGACTCTGGACCAACCGATTTATTCATCTTTATGACAATAAAATTGGGGGATTTTGGCACTTTGCACCATCTAATGTGAGGTATTTGGCACTTTGCATCACATGATTTTATATTTGACACTTTCAACCCTCCAAATCGGTTTTATTTGGTGCTTTGCACCCTCATATCATTTAATAACAATAATTTCAATTTTTAATTTCGAAATTGAATGCAGGAGGGTTATTTTGGTCATTTTTTAAAATTATTTCATTCACTTCTAACTGCAGGCCAATAGGTTACATTTCGGTGGCTTATTTTCACTCATTTAACCCGTGAATACTATGTGGAGACCCAAAAAATGATATTAAACTAATTTGCTCCCCCTTTTTAATCATTCTATTCATCAATATTCGGCATATCCAATTTGCAATTTGTCTAATTCTATTGGTTTATTTTCAATCATCTATTCTCTCCCAAAATATTATCTGTAGATCAAAAAATTGATTTTCCCCCAATATTATGTTAATGAATGTTAGGAGACGCGTGCATGGTCCTTCAGTATGCAGTGTGCAGTGAAGATAACACTCACTCATCGCTCAAATGACGATCGAGTAATATCGTAATCACGCATTATAAACATGACTAGCCCATGTCCGGTCGTTACTGAGAAAAATTAGCTGTTTTGGCAAGTCCTTTACCATCAATGAAAGAAAGCAGATTGATAGTCGTGTCCTTTATTATCACATGAATAATTTCAGTAAATAAAATAAGGGCATCATATAAGAAACTAAAACTCCAAAAACATACTGATTTTTCATCTCATTACAAGAGCTTCATTACATGTACTCCAAAAACTAAAACTCGAAGTAATACTTGCAATGTTCATAAGAAAATCTCATTACACAAAACAGACATAATTTCAAAACAATCTCTTAGTGATGAAACAAGAGCTTCATTTCTCATGCTGTGTCATCC
This sequence comes from Platanthera zijinensis, assembly GCA_039513925.1. Lineage (NCBI taxonomy): Eukaryota > Viridiplantae > Streptophyta > Magnoliopsida > Asparagales > Orchidaceae > Platanthera > Platanthera zijinensis. Next base: position 136,592,857 of record CM077084.1, on the reverse strand, counting down.
CAAACATCTTACTCATCTGTTAAATAAAAATACAATTTAGTATTAGTGAAATTTAAGAAAAAGTAAATAACACTAACCAGAGATAGTCATTCGACCAATTGTCAAACAACCTATCCCTCTGATAGCAACAGTCACAACCTGCATTTTCTCCGAATTTAAATATATATCAAAGTAAGAGATAACACGTGATGTGATGCCACGTCGTGTAGGGGATAACTGCACACGCTCAGGCATGACTTCAACTCTACATTTTATATGAAATTCATAAGTTATTATGAGGAAAATCAAGTTTAAGTTTAATTAATTAGTCGTATCGATCCCTCGACTCAGTGGATCAATTAGTCCACCAGAAAAATATAATTATACGCTGCGGAAAATACTTTGCGTACATGATTAACATTCTAAATGAGTATAAACATTCCCAAAGGACCACTCATGATACGCAAAACTCTAAATTTATCATAAGTATGAAAATAGTTTTTATGTTAGTTAAAATATGGTGACTTTAGCTTTGAAATATGTCATGAATGAGGTGATAATAATATTACCTTTATACTTTAAAATATTTAACATGCAACCTATCATAAAAACTTCCTAGAGAGAAAGTATAACCAACAAAATAAGGTAAACTTAGCAGCTAGCAAAGTACTTAACATTCACCAGAAAACTACTAGTGAGCGTCAATAACCTGACACAAACCCACTGAAAGAACGTATGTCTGAACTAAACAGAAAAAGCAACAACTACCTCATGACGGTGAGGAAAACCACTACAACCACTACAGCCCATGAGCTACCACAAAACCTAGCCGCTCAACCGACTACTGCTCCGAACCTGAGGCATTCACAAAACAAAATACATCTACAAGAAAATACAAGTGGCAATAGAATTAAACAATAGATGAAAACAAATAGTCAAAGTGTTACCAACCCATGACAATATAACCATAAGGAAACATCAACATTTAACCACAAGGAAAATGGGGAGAAAGAACTCACAAGGGTAGAATATCTCAAACTGCACCAAGTGTGATAAAGATCAAAGCTTTAATAACATATTCATAAGTACGTGCATAAATAAAAGAAGTTGGTCAATTCACCATTTGGAGAGCAAAACACCGGCCAAGTCCGACATAGGCGGTGGAAGGGACCTACCCAACACACCAATAGCAAAACTTTACAAAAACACCGGCAAAGTCCGGCACTTACAGTGGAAGGGACCTACCCAACACACTAATAACAAAACTTCACAAGGACCCAAGGAAAGGTTGTTTTATACCTTGACACACCCAAAACCGGGAAAAAACTAGCCCCTGCGGTGGAAGGGACCTACCAAACACACCAACAGTCACAAACCCGCACAGGATAAAGTTGTACAAAACAGAGCACTAAAGGCCCAAGCATCCATAAAACCGATAAAAATTTCAACCAACACTGGCTTACTTCAATGACATAAGGAAGAAAAACCCAAAATCACCCTAAGGCCCATACCCGACGAATTGGACTTAATTTGGCGAAGATTAACCATGTCTACACTGATTTGTCGAGTATACTCGACGAATTCAGTAAAAACTCGACGATTCTTACTTAGCAAAACTAGACTACTAGCAATATATGACGAATCAGCGAAATTTCCCAAGTCCACGGAAAAAGCATCGAGTACACTCGACGCCGCGTTGAGTGCATTCAACGCACTCGACGCCAACCAGCTAACTCAACGATTTTGCCTTCACTCAATGCCGCGTTGAGTTCACTCAATGCCGCGTTGAGTGCACTCAGTGCACTCAACGCTTTTGACTTAGCGCCCAAAAAATCACTCGACGAACTCAACGTTGAACTAACATTACTCAACGAATTTTTCGAGATAACTTGATGAATTTTACTTAAACTGAAATCTCACTCAATGTAAAGACTCATACTCGACGAATTCATCGAGATAACTCGACGAATTGAACTTGGTCTAAAATATGACTCAACGCCAAGCTTATATTCATCGACTCAACGCCTACCACTCGACGAATTTGACTTAACTCAACGCCAAGTATTACCCGTCGAAATTCAACGGATACTCGACGAATTTACACTTAGGCTGATAACTTAAACTCAATGAATTTATACTTAGGCTGATGACCTAAACTCGGCGAATTTCACTCATCCTAAATTCTCATGCTCGACGAATTTCTAATGGTCTTCTACACCTATATTCGACGAAACTCCCTTAGGCTATATACCATTCCTGACGGATTTTGGCCTAAAACTGATGCAACTCTAAGGATTCTTTCAAGACTAAACCCTATACTATTACTACTCTCACAGGAGAGGGAATGAACAAAATGAAAAGCAAGAAACGGTTGCAAGAGGAAGATCACCACTTGCCTCAAAACTCTGAAGATCCGCTTCTCCGAGCGTTCCTCGACAAGAATCGGCCGCAAGAAGTTCTAAGCAACAAATCCTGAAACTTTTCGGGGGGAAAAGTGGTCAAACCGCAAACTCTAAAGCCTAGAAATCCAAGAAATGGGAAGTACTTACCACACATGCACAGATTTAGGCGAGAACTTTCTGAATCTCTATTCCACTGACGAAACCGACCACCATATCTCACTCAACCGTCGGCCGAGAGCAAGCGAAACAAACGACGGCTCGGGTAGGGAAGAAGATGAATAGGGTTTTGACGCGACGTTCTATCTATTTATATTAATCGATATTTTAATATTTTAATCAATTAATTACTCAATAAACGTCCAAATGACCCGAAACTCAAACCAACTCGAAATTTTACAAAAATCGCACCGTAGCTAAATAGCATGCTATGAATTCGACGAAAAAGTCAAAATCGACATCCAACAAACCAACTCGGATAAAACACCTCCCGAAGCTAAAATACCACCATCCCTATTAAAGCTCCACCGAGTCACCAAAACAGACCCGGCTCGCGAGAGAAATTACACAACCGTGTTAAAGACCAAACATACTAAAAAACTTACTAAGCAAAACCATGCTCCAATAACAACACCCATTAACTACGTGTCAACGTAACGCCCTGATGCCAAAAATACATCACTACAAGAATTAAAATAAACACCGAAAATCAGGGGCATTACAATCTCTGTCTTGACCTGTTGGCTTTGACTTCTTGCTGACTTGTCTCTAGGGTGGTTCACCATCGACGAATATGGGTTGTACACATTCCCCACTCTTTGCGAGCGATGTAGGAGCTCAAAAAGAAACATCTAACGCTTATTCAGCGAGCTACTTATGGCGAGTATCTGGGCTATGCAACTCGTGGATGCCAGCTGGCCCCTATAAATAAGGGGGCTTATCTTTGCTGCACTCCTTCTAAACTTGCATGCCATATAGAAATATGTCGAGGAAGTCTATAATGCAAGTATTGCTGCTTTGTCTGGGTTCTTAGATCCCCAAAAGCCAAAAAGTCTGTAGGAAGGCGATGACGCTGCCGACCTTCCCCCGTCGAAGAAGAAGATGATGAAGAAGAAAACAAAATTACTGGCTACGAAGAAAATTAACCCACCTATGGGTGATCAGGATGTCTCCACCCCAACCGACCATCCCGTAATTCCAGCTAACACTCAACAAATCCTTGATGATCTCGGTCTGGGCGACATCCCCAAGCAGTCGGCACCTGAAACTTTTCGCCATCTTCCGCCGACTTCTCCACTAGCTCCGAACCTCGTCAGGTCCTAGGCCCAAATGCAATTGGATCTCGATGTCTCGCAAGGTTACCATCTCGCCGCTGATTCCTTCGAGTTGCTAATCAGTTCTTGTCTATTTTGTTGACCTTTGAACCTTACTTGTAGCTCCTCTACCAACTACCTTTGGTGAGCACATGAACGTTGCTCCCCTTCGATCAATTCCGTTGGTCTCCCTCGAAGCTCTGCAATAGCTGCGATCTGGGCACACCATCTGGATCAATGCCAGTTTTAAGAAGCGACCAAAAAAATAAGCTACGGAAACGAGAGACAAAGATCTTCTAGTGCCAAAAACCTCGCAACCTGAGGCGAGCAAGGTCCCTCCTCTTGCGACTAGATCGTCGCAACTAATGACGAGCACTCCTCTATTATCGCCTCCTCCTTTGCCGCCAACTACTGATGTTTGCCCTGAAGTACGCATGGAGAAAACTATGACCCATTTGAATCCACGGGAGAGCTCATCACGAGATCGGGATGGAAGGCGCCCAGAATACTTCCCGCCAAGGTATGGAGCCGCGATCCTGGAGGCCGCGACAAGGGGCAGGCCGCTTAGCATCTGGGAGGCTCGCCGTTAGGCCAGCGAGAATCATCTCGTCATAGCCCCTCCCCTCGTCGATCTCACTCTCCTCGATACGGTAACTCGCCTGAAGTTGAACTGGTTGACTACTGATATACTATAGTTTTGAACTGATTTTGCGACTTCTTCTTTGCTTTGACAGGTCACCCTGCAACCTTTGGAGCAGCTTTCATTGATTCCCTCAGGATCCCTGCCTACGAGTACTGCCAGGCTGTTGCCTGCACGTACATGGAGCTGGAGGTGAAGTTCGAACAACTTACTATCTACGAGCCTCATTGTCGGATCTTGGCACTGGAGGTCAGGATGGAGAGGATGGAAGAGTTGTCAGAAAGGCTCGCTGGCGTTGAGCCCTGCTTTCATATGATCAACAAGCTTGAGCAGCGAAAAACCATGATTGGGCATCGCCAGAAACTCCATCATGAGGAGCTAGCGGGGATGTGGGCCAACATGGGTTCTGCTAGTCGGTTGGAGAGGATGGAGGAGGTGTTATGACGAGGCGATGACATGATGGCAATGGCGAGCAATCACTACCAGCGAGCACGTGACATGGGTCGGGTTGGGTGGCATCCTCCACTTCCAGAGCAACGACAATCTAGGAATTAGGATTTTCTTCCAAATCTTTTATCCTTCTTCACCGCTGGCGACATTGTCTCGAATAATTCTGCAATATTCTTTTAATGTGATGGAGAGTTTGTGTGACACCTCCATCCATCATATTAAATATAACAGAGGGTCCAACCAGGGCCGCACGCCATATTCCACAGACAGTCGACAGAGTTACGTATTAATATCAAAACTACACGAATCCTAACTCAGAGCATTATTGCGGAAGCTTTAAGGGTTAACTTTTGAACTCAAGTACACAAGAATGTCCACTATATATACATATTAGGAATATTTACAAAATACACAAAATGTTACGACCTTAAGGCCTTACAGTTATACTTCAAAAGTGTTGTTTACAAACATCGGCACGCAGACTGGCCACACATGAAAAAAATAAAAGCCTTTGCTTGGCCTTCAAGGGTCGGCATAACATCAAGGGCTTTAGCCCGATACTTCCATCTCGGCTCTCCATCACCTGCACAGGGACAATCCACCACGAAGGTGGCAAACAAGGCAATAGTCAGCTTTAGCTGACTAATTTATAATGACCCTACCCCATTCCCGGGGCAGCGGTATTCCTTCCCTGCAGGCATAACATTCATATATGTATATCACAAGAAGGTACACTTAAGCACCCTTCAAATGTTTATATATCACAAATGTTTGCATCACTGCCAAACTTTCTGTGCACTCAGGGCACATTATCGGTGTACTGACAATGCCTAGTCCCACCACCGTTCAGAGGTCCCGGACTTGACGGTCAATTTATGAGCATTTTAGTCTTTCTGGCTTACAGCCTAAGTCTTCCTCTCTCTTTGCCACCAGTAACTACCATATACTTTAGGTCTGTTTAACCAATCGACATCGAGCGGCTACAACTCAGCCATTTCCCATTGCTCATATTGTCGTGCCATCGCCGAATGTCAAAGCCTTCATGGCAAATAGACACGATGCGAGTCGACCTCCCCTTTCCCATAATCAAAATATAAACAATGTTATGTACAACGGCTCTCATGACCACCAAATCTGGGCAACCAGGCACACAACTCACCAGCTAACCCCAAGGTCTCCATGAGACAGGCTGTGCAAGCACATTCTTATCTGGAAGCTATCGCCAGTGATAATCACTATCTCCTAGCGTTAGCGACAATATTTCTCTTCTATCTCCAGACTCAATCATAATTGGAATATCTGTCCAAAAAACCCTACAGCATCCTGCAGTGCCAAAAGTACTGGACTTTCACATCAATCAGAGCTCATTAGGAGCTATCGCCAGCGATACTCGCTGTCTCCCGGCGATATCCAACAGTTATGCAAACTGTGGTATTTTCTCGGTATTTTCCTGGAGCACACCTCCAGAACTTCCTGCTACTCTCATTTCACAGGTACAACCCACAGACCCCGTAAACTACTCGTTTATACTCGGAGTCTTCTCCGACATGCAAAACAAAACATCACCAATCTAGACCAACCTGTCCAGACGGGCTTCACACATCATGCCTTTTCCATACTATGATTTTCAGATCTATATGCAAAATCAAACCCGGGAATACCACGTATCGACCCATCAGAATTCTCTCGATTCTCAACCTTTTGGTGGGGGATTCCATGCATATGCAAAAGGGAGGAATTCACTTTTCCAAGAAGGAAGATCATTACCCATATTGATCTCTTAGGATCCATGCCCTTGTTTTTTGAACCGGATGGAATTGAGTGTCACAGCCTCTTTTCCGCGGATCTAGCTTTGACTGGAAATTCCAATCACAAGCACACCTTGGATCGCTTCTCCCCTTAGACTTCTGGACTTTCTTCCTCCTCTTTCCTCAAGAGCTCAAGAACTAAGAGAGAAAGTGTGAGAGAGGTAAATGAGAATAACATCTCAAAGCCATCCCTTAAAAGCAAGCTACTGCCGCACGGTATCTACTACCGTCGCGCGGTATCTAAGGCGGTCGCCGCTTGGCCTAATGGACATCGTTCTGTCGCCTAAAGCAGCCTCCACCGCGTTGCCACGTGGCAATCTACCATCGATGTTAACTCACTACCGACGAGCGGTACCTTCCCGAGGCATACATCAATTTAATCAGCTAGCGTCGCACGTTAGCGCACTGCCCCCTCGCGTTAGTCACTTAATGCTTCGCCCCAAGCATTGAGTGCGTCGAGTGATATCGCCACGTGCTAGATTTATACCGCCATACGGTAAACCTCTCGACGCTTCGTTGAGAGCGTTGAGAGCGTTGACTGCTACCGATGCGCGATATCTTTCTAGCGCCAGGTGGTAATAACCCGAGCCCTTGGTCTTTTAAGTCATTGAGCTATCACCGGTGATAAGACTATCGCCGCGCGATAACCTCTAATGACCAATTCCCATATTTTTCAGGATTTTTGGGGCATTACAATTCTCCCCTCCTTTAAGAGATTTCGTCCTGAAATCCACAATAAATTTAGAAGTACATAATATAACAAATGTACCTCAATGAAATAGTTTAGGGAACTCGTCGCGCATGGTCTGCTCACGCTCCCATGACAGCTCCTCACGACCACAATTGTCCAACCAGACTTTGACCATTTGAATCTCTTTGTTCCGTAGTTGCTTCACTTTCGAGTCCTCGACATAAATGGGATTGACCTTCTTCGTCAACCCACTATTGACCAGAACTTGTTTCATAGCCACTACTTGCATTGGCTCTTGCACAACCTTCCGCAGTACGGATATGTGAAACATGTCGTGCAAAGCACTTAGTTCAGCTGTAAGCTTCAGCCGATAAGTGACTTCTCCAATCCGCTCAATGATTTCAAACAACCCAAGGTATCTCGGACTTAGCTTTTTCAAGCGTCAGATCCTTGATACACCCTTGAACGGTTTAATCTTAAGATAGACCCAATCACCAACTGTAAATTCCACATTTCAGTTCTTGGAATTATAGTATTTTGTCTGTCTATCTTGCACTATCAGGAACCATTCTCGAATTAAACATATCGTTGAAGTCGCCTCTTCAAAGTCCGCACGTTTATAAAACTTCGATTCACCTATTTCTACCCAAGCCAACATAGTACGACACTGCCTACCATATAAGGCTTCAAATGGAGCCATTTGTATACTCGCTTGGTAGCTATTATTATATGCGAACTCGATCATATAGAGATGATCTTCCCATCTTTTCCCAAAATCTAGCGCACACATGCGAAGCATATCTTCCATCATTCTGTTGGTCCTCTCGGTCTGACCATCCGTTTGTGGATGAAAGGCTGTACTGAACTGCAGTTTTGTACCCAACAACTAGTGGATTAACCTCCAATCATTCGAAGTAAAGCGCCCATCTTGGTCACTGACGATTCTATGGGGCACACCGTGCAATCGTACTATGTTGTCCATATACAACTTAGCCAACTTTTCCACTGAATCGTCCTTCTTGTTCAGTATGAAGTGCGATACCTTTGTTAACCAGTCAACGATTACCCACACAGCATCGTTCCTGCTCTGTGATCTCAGCAGTTCGTGCACAAACTCCATAGAGATATCATCGAACTCCCATACAGAAATTGGTAACGACTTCAGGAAACCTCCAGGCTTTTGACATTCAGCTTTTACTAAGGCACAAGTTTGGCACTTTGCCGCGTAAAGAGCTAACTTTCTTCAAACCCGGCTACCAGAACATCTTTTTCATGTCCTTGTACATCTTTGTGCCCCCTGGGTGAATTGAGTACTTCGTAAAGTGTGCATCATACATCAATTCCTCTCGTAGTTTTCCCACATTCGGGATGCACAAATGACCGTCTTTTCTCAAAAGGCCATCTTTCATGGAGAATTGTGAATTTGACCCATCCACTACATAGCGTTTCATACTCTCATCGAGTTCCGTTGCTTGCCGAACCCTGTCCGCAAGGTCATACTATACCTCCGTCCAGTTCAGACACACATTTGTAGTAGAATTCTTGTCAACACAAGAAATTTCTAAGACCTCCAACTCCTGGATCAGACGCTCATCATGCCTCTACAACCAATTTGCCCTTATCGGAGTCTGCCGACTCAAGGCATCCGCTACTAAATTTCCCTTCCCAGGAGTATAGTGTATCTCGAAGGTGTAGTCCCCGAGGAACTCCATCCACCTCCATTGCGGTATGTTTAGATCCTTCTGATCTATTAAGTATTTAAGGCTCTTATGGTCCATGAAGATGTCAACTTTCACGCCATATAAGTAATGACGCCACAGCTTAAGTGCAAAAATCACAGCCACCAACTCCAAGTCGTGGACTGGATAATTCCGCTCATGCACTTTCAACTGGCGTGAGCCATAAGAAATAACCTTTTCAAACTGAAGAAGAACGCAACCTAAGCCGCTCCCTGAAGCATCACTATAAATCTTGTAGCCGTCTACCATACAGCTAATTCAAGATATGCGCCGTGGTCAAATGAATCTTTAGCTCCTAAAAAGCTCGTGCACACTCAGGCGTCAATTCAAACTTTTGATCTTTCCTCGTCAGTGTAGTGAGAGGTAAGGCTATCCGCGAAAAGTTCTCTACGAAGTGCCTGTAGTAGCCAGCAAGTCCAAAGAAGCTCCTGACTTCTGCTATAGTAGACAACACATGCCACTCCCGTATCACAACTATCTTTGCCGGATCCACCATAATACCTTCTCCACTAACTACATGGACAAGAAAATCCACTAATGATAGCCAAAACACACACTTTGAGAACTTGACATAAAGTTTGTTTCTCCTCAAGGTGTGCAAAACCATCCACAAATGATTTGCATGATTTTCTTCGGACTAAGAGTACACCAATATGTCATCAATGAAGACGATCACAAACAGGTCCAAGTACTCCCTAAACGTTCGATGCATCAAGTCTATAAACACCGACGGTGCATTTGTTAGCCTAAACGGAATTACAGTGAACTTGTAGTGCCAATAGCGTGTACCAAACATTGTCTTGGGAATGTCACATTCCCTAATCTTCAACTGATAATAGCCAAACTTTAAATCTAGCTTCGAGTAAACAATTGATCCTACCAGCTGATCGAACAAGTCTTCAATCCATGGAATCAAAAACTTGTTCTTCTCCGTCAGCTTATTCAGCTCTCGATATTAAATGCATAGACGCAAGCTTCTGTCCTTCTTCACAAGGAGGACTGATACACTCCAAGGTTGTAACGACCCGGTCCGGCTAGGCAAAGCACCAAGCGTCGCTACAGGGATGCAGCTCGTACACCCCAACGCCATCTCCGCGCCTTTCAGCAACGGCCTGTTGTTGGCGCAAGGTTTCGAACCCGCAACCCTTTAATAAACTCTCAACCGGAGAGCTCATCACCAACTGAGCCTAAACTCTCAACCGGAGAGCTCATCACCAACTGAGCTGCGGCTCAGTTGGTGATGAGCTCTCCGGTTGAGAGTTTATTAAGGGGTTGCGGGTTCGAAACCTTGCGCCAACAACCGGTCGTTGTTGAAAGGCACGGAGATGGCGTTGGGGTGTACGGGTTACAGCCCTGTAGCGACGCTTGGTGCTTGGCCTAGCCGGACCGGGTTATTACATAAAAGTGCACTTTTTATTGTAACATACAAGTGCACTTTTTATTATAACGACCCTAGCCGATCCAACGTGTTGGGTATTGTATCCACAATTACCTGGATTTGAGGAAGCCTCCTGTCAAGCTAAGATGAATTCACAATGTATTTGATGAAATCTTTCAAGTTGTGCTTGCAGTTATTCCTCGCTAAGTACACACCAATGTCAGGGTGCAGTAGGTTAATATACACGGGTCTGTGCAACGTAATCCCTCGTTGAGCAGATCAGTGTGTTGGCTTACCTGTACTCTCTCTATTGGAGTGTACTTACTTTCAAGATCAGGGTTAAGAAAGATCAAGAGCAGACAAGGAGCAAGGATGGGCCAAAGACTAGTTCACGGGAAGAAAGACGAATATCGTCTAAGTAGAAATCGTCGAGAATCACTAAGTGATTCTCGCCGAATCGTCGAGAATCACTCGCTGATTCTCGCCGAATGCAGCCGGCTATCTCTATGCCGCCCAGAATTCTGCTAAGGCAGAATCATCGAGAATCACGAAGTGATTCTCGCCGATTCGTCGAGAATGACTCTGTATTCTCGACGATTCGGCGAGAATCAATTGTGATTCTCGCCGATTCTTTCCGGCTTGCTATATAGTTTCAGCTAGAATTCTGCTAAGTAGAATTCGGCGAGAATCGTAGGTGATTCTCGCCGATTCGTCGAGAATCACCTATGATTCTCGCCGAATTTGCCTTAGGCAAATTTCCTTGGCTCGCTGGACCGGACCATGTATTCACGTGCTGTTTGGAGCCGGACTTAGGGTTCCTACTGGTGGGGCCCACAACGGTCATATTGGATCATCCTTCTGTATAAATATATCGGTATTTTGAACAGTAAAAAAGATTACGAAATAAAAAAAGGAAAACCGAGCCGCCGACGTGACCTAGATCGCGAAGCTCGTTCCGTCGCCGTCGCCGCTCGTGCTAGTTGGTCGCCGCCGCTGATCGTGGTTTCTTCCTGATCTCCTGGCGACAGAAGCTCTGCCACGCAACGCGTCTCACGAGTCCTTCTTGAGAACCTTTGTCTATTGATTTGTAGATTGGGAATACCTTCCCTATCCGAATCGATCGAGACGATTGATCCAAGAAAGACCGTTGGTAGACCTTGCCGGCTTAGCTACGAAGTTTGGATCTATATAGCATCGCCGCCTCATTCGTTGTCGCTGCCGATCTAGAGGAGATCCTTTCCAAGTGAGAGCTAAGGTCGTGGACTCTTCGTCTTATTCAAGAATGCGTCATCGAACGAAGAGGGACACCTAGCTCTCCATAAGTAGTTTGTATATGTTATACATTCCATTTTATTCTTGTTGTAAAGGAACGTAGGTTCCTCGTTGTAAGGGTTGGGTGTAACCCGTGGTGGAGGAGTGGTGACTCCTTCATTTGGAAGGGTTTCTTCCGTTAGTGTGAGGATTGGATTTCAATCCTATTGGTGATGTGACCGGGTCGTCCCTAGTTGGGAGATAGGTCGAAGGGGGAGAGTGGACGTACCCAAATCGGGGAACCACTATAATTTGCCTTTGTCCTTCTATGCTGTGTTGTTTTGTTTATTTGTGCAGGTATAATTTTAATTCCGCAAAAATGCAGTAAGACACCTATTCCCCCCCCCCCCCATAGGTGAAGGTAGTTGGCACTAGGTGGACTTTCACAACGTGACAATGTCATGGCTCCGCTCTAGGCGACGTTACTGTGCTGCAGCCCAAGCACCCCAACCCTTCTCCAGCCCACTGGCGGGTTGTTGGTGGACACAACCTCCATTTGATGAGTCAAACTCGATAGTCAAGAGCGCATCGCAGGGAATTCCCAGGAGGTCACCCATCCCAGTACCACTCAAGCCCGAGCACGCTTAGCTATGAAGTTCTTTCAACTCTCATCACCAATTGAGCTGCACTGTGATGCCCCAGATTTTCCAACAATTATTTAATCCTCTTGGTGACGTCATAATGACGTAAGGACGTTACTTTAACGCGGAGTTGACGGTGCGTCGCCGTTAATGCGTTTTCGCATCCGTTCGGTCGAGTCGCCGTTAATTCTTGAATTCTTGTCAAAATTGAAAATTTGTTCGTTGCAAAATTAAGTTAATTGATTTTTGACTCGCTCGTCACGTTTCGGCGCGATCCGAGCGCTATTGGAGCCTCAACGAATTTCCGAAGTTTTGCATATTTAACGTTCGCCGTAAGCTTTAGAAATTAATATCTCGAGAACATCGCGTCGGATTTTTGTTTTGTCTTCGTCGTTGGGTTCGTAGTATCAGTATTCGCCTATGACGCGAATTTCGTAGGATTCGGCACTCTTTTGGCCCTCCATAACGATATAATATTTATAATGTATTATTATTATTATTATCATTATTATATTAAAACACAATTCAAAAATAAATTTACTATTCATCCCTAAAGTTTAATCAATGGTAGATTTGCAAATTTCACTATTCATGAGGACAAAAAGGGCACTGTTCATGTTCCTTTTTCACGGGAATTCCTCGGTCAAGAAATCACATATGTCTCTCTCGGAAACTTCTCTTTCTTCCGATAAATCTGCCCTGTGTCTCTCTCGAGAACTTCTCTCTCTTCCGAGAAGTTGGCTAGCTCTTGAGAAAGCTTTCTTTATCTCTCGTGAAACACTCCTCCTCTGTTATATTTCTTATATGCTAATTAAGCTTATTATTATCATTAATATTAATAGTATAAGTGTATCCCTCCTCCCCATCCAATATATATAAAACCTGAAACCACGTTTATCCTTCTCCTCATCCTGCCGAATCGAACAGAACAAGAGCGCGTGAGAATGTCACTCTCGTGGAACTTTAGTTCGCCGCCGACGGAGTTCTGGTGGACGAAATTTTCATCCGAGCATAGCTTTGGAAAGCTCTCGGCGATAGCTTCACATACGTGGTGAGTATTTCATGTTTCGTGAACTTCTTCACGTTAGGATTTTCGGCCCTAACCTCTCTTTGACTGATTTTCTGTAGATTCTCCCTCGTCGTGCCTTCTTTTGGCCCGATCTACGATGGGGAGTTGTTTGGAAAACATTCTAGTGATTTCAAGGCAAGTGGTGTTTTACTTGCTCTTCCCCTCTTTACTTACCTCCGTTTGCTGTTTTTATTTGTAGGAATCGTGTAGGAATTCGCCTCTATAATTTTTTGCCCCTTGCCGAGTAGTTTGATGTGTATCATTTCCTTGAAATTTCAAGAGTGTCTAGTTTTACCCTTGTTGCTAAATGAAATTTCGCCATGACGTTTAGATCGTCGCGTCGTCTTGACCAAGTTAATTGTTTCGTTGATTACAAGTGTAATATGTATCGCTGGATTACAGCTTGTCGGAAGCCTTGTCGCTTCAATTGATATTGTCATTATGATGAAATCCTTGTTTCCTCCCATTGAAGTTTAGTTTTGTAAGAATGCTTGTCGCTTTCCGCATTTTTGTTCGTTTGTTGTGTCGTTTAGATCCCCGTGTCGATTTAATCATGTATTCTATTATGATGGGCATGTTTTGTCGTTAACATCGTCAAATCATCAGTATATGTCTTGAGTCTTGGGAAATGTTGTTGTTTGGGCCTTGGAGTTCTTGCCGGCTAGTTTTCGTCATTGTGGCGATCGTATGCTACGATCGGGTTGTAGCACTTGTTAATGGCGCCATGTGCATTTAGCCAGGTCGTTACAGAAAGGAGGGTTTTTGGTCTTTTGTTGGCTTATTGTTTAGTGTTTCCTAGGTTTGATGCATATAAGGTATATATATAATAAAATATATGATGGACTGTTGGTTGGCAGTGGATAAAGGACCACCACCTCAGTGCCTTGTTGTTTGTTTGCACGATGGGCTGTGCGCGTCGTGGTCTTTCCCAGCACAATGCCTTGTTGTTTGTGGATCATACACCCAGGCTTTGCCCGGTGATTTGATGCCTTTTTGGAGCAGATCGGTCTCTCTTAAATTAAACTTAAAAAGTATAAAATGAAAGAAAAAATATATAGATATATGCATTTCCTTGCTCCCCGTTGTGAGCTTGTTTACCTTAGGTAGCATAGTTAGTACTCTATGCCTCTTCTGTTGTTTTTACTGACCTTTTTGATGGTAGCTTTTTTTCTGGTCCCCTCCTACTGGAAGGTTTGTTATTGCTTCTATTTTCTTTCTGCACCACTTGTAACTTGTTTCTTAGGTGTTCTTTTTTTGAATGCCTCAGGTTAAGAGCAGTAACAGGTTTGATCATTAGAATTGTTGACTCTGGTGCTGCGGGTGTTAGCAGTCGTTTATTTTCACCTCATGCTTGTGAGGTAGCTACCTTTTGTTTCAGTTTATATTGGTTTTCTATGGGTTCATGTCAGTTTGTTGACGCCCATAGGGTTAGCTACTTGCTAGTTGTACTACTGTTTCTTACCATTAGCTTTATACTTGCTCTCTGAGTAGGTTTTATGTTAGGATGCATGTTAGTTATTTTTAACTATAAAAATTTCATTTTAGCGTAGTTCCATAACATGCCTTTAAACTGACAAACTACTATTTTAAGAGCTACAAAACTGTTTTCCTACTTATAATAAATCTAGAAGTCACATCTTCATTGCATTATATGCTGAGGCTTCATTCTCACTTAGGATAACAAATGAATCAAACTTAATAATTTTTCGCTATATAAACCTATAATTTCTCACTCGTGGACTGGTTGATCCACAAGACCGAGGGACACGCTAAACAAACCTAATAATATAACTATGTTTTTAAACATAATTCATAAGCCTTTTATAAAAATAAATGAAAGGACAGAGTTTATTGAATGCCTGCAGTTATCCCCTGCATGGCGTGACATCACGATCGCGTATTTTCTCTCGCTCTGATAGTATTTTAATACTTAGAAAATACGGGTTGTGATAAAGGTGACATACTTGGACGTATATAGCCCTGCTCTAGCAATTCTTGCAATTGAACTTTTAGTTCCGCCATCTCCTTTGGCGCAACACGGTACGACAAGCGGGCCACATATTTCACACCTGGCACCAACTCTATAGCGAAGTCAATATCCCGCTGGGGTGGTAGCCCATGGAGATCCTTAAAAAACACATTTGCATACTCCAATACGATAGGAACGTCACTCAAACTGGACTTCGGCTCAACAACCTCCAACAGCGTGAAGAACAATTCTGCGTCCTTCCGAACAGCCTTGACTACCTGGAGAGCAGGCATCAATATCTTGCTCGATCCTCGCATACCAGCGAATTTAGTCTCTAGGTCGGTGTTCTGTCCTAGTGTGACTTCTTTTGAGTTGTAATTTATACAGACACACTGCTCTGAGAGCCAGTCCATACCAAATGTTACATCAAACTCAGATATCTGCATCACAGACGCTTCCAATCCAAAAACCCGATTTCGTATCTGCACCTCAACACAATAAGACCTATCCGCACGCATCAAGCATCCATTAGGTAACAACACCGTTAGTCTATCTGTCTACATAAGAGTAGGCACTCTGATCCGCGATACAAAGTCCTCAGATAGAAACGAATATGAAGCACCTGTATCGAACAATGCTCTCACCGGATAGTCCCGAATTAGGACAAAGCCTATACTTATCATGTTATACACACATCAATTCACAAGGTATAAAGTATATAAAGCATGAAAAATATATACTACTTGTACCTGTGACGACATCCACCTGTTTGATGGCCTCCTATTGGCCAAGATTGTACACCCTCGGCTGAGCTGGAGAATATTAGGATGTAGAGGACTCCACCGCCTTTCCCTTTTCAGCATGCGATGCTCCTGCCTTCTTATCAACTACTGGATGACCATACCAACAATCTCGAGCCATATGACCCACCTTGCCATAAGTATAACATGTAAGAGTGGTTCGCCCAAATGTTGCTCCAGAAGGAACAGTAGATGGAGTCTGTCCAGTAGACTTGGACTTTTTATTCCATCTATTGTGGTAGCCATATTTTCCAGGATGCGACACTTTGAACTCGAGCTTTATCACAGCCAAGTCCCTCTTACCCTGCACCCTCTTCATGTCCTTCTCTAACGATCGAGCCGTATTAACCAACACTAAAAACCCTTGGTTCATCGCACCTGAGAGCAGTAATCTCAGCTCATCCCGCAGTCCCTCGTAGAACCTATTGGTCTTACGCTCTTCATTGGCAAAAGTAGATCCCGCATAACGTCCCAACCTGGAAAACTCATGCAGGTAGTCATCCACACTACCCTCGCCCTTAGTCAAACATTGGAACTTATTTCCCATGGCATTCCGCTGCGACGACGGCAAATGCTTTACCAAGAACAATCTCAAAAACTCTTCCATCGAGATCTTTGATAATCGTTTGCCCGCAAAGTGGTGTAACTCCAACTCATCCCACCAAAGCCGAGCCTCTCCTTCCAACAGGAAAGTGGCCAAGGTGACCTTCTGTCCCTCCTCTATCTCTGTTGCCTCAATATCCTCTTGACTCAAGAAAGCCAGTCCTTTGCCTGCATTGGGGATCCTGCACTCGTAAACGTAGGAGGACTAAAGCTCGTAAAATGCTTCATTTACCATTTAGTCGCTCGCTTCTCCACCAAAGCCTCAGCAGGCACTTGCCTCGCAGCTACATGCTCAGCCACACCAATCTGTATTGGCCCCATCGCAGGTCATACCTGCCCAGTTGGCTGTGCATTAATCATTGCAAACACTGCCTTAACAACTAAGTGTACTATTTTCGCAAAAGGAGGAGGTGTAGGCACATCAGCTGGTGTCGCACTCTCAATAGAACGTTGGAGTTTAGACTGCCTTGCACCACTTCTAGTCACCTATACGTGTAAATATACACAATTTAGCGACGAACCAAAAGGCAAATAACGACCATTAAGAACGTGCAGGTTCCTCAAACATGTGTACTTTCGTCCTTAAGTGGACATTCTTGAGTTCATTTTGTTATAATGGTAAGCACATACACATGCTCTCCACCCCTCAAAAGAATTCGACCACAAATTCAGAGAAGGAAAACCAAGACAAGCGGATACCAAAATTATAACACCTACATCCGTCACATGAAATGTAACAAAGGGTCCGGCCGGGGCCCACGCCATATTCCACAGACAGTCGGCAGAGTTACGTATTAATATCAAAACTACATGAATCCTAACTAAGAGCATTCTAGCAGAAGCTTTAAGGGTTAACTTTTGAACTCAAGTACACAAGAATATCCACTATATATACATATCATGAATGTTTACAAAATACACAAAATGTTACGGCCTTAAGGCCTTATAGTTATACTTCAAAAGTATGGTTTATAAACATCGGCGTACAGACCGACCACACATGAAAACAATAAAAGCCTTCGCTTGGCCTTCAAGGACCAGCATAGCATCAAGGGCTTCATCCCGCTACTTCCCGCTCGGCTCTCCAACACCTGCACGGGGACAATCCACCACGAAGGTGGCAAACAAGGCAACGATCAGATTTAGCTGACCAATTTATAATGACCCTACCCCATTCCCCGAGCATCGATATTCCTTCCCTGCAGGCACAACATTCATATATGTATATCACAAGAAGATACACTTTTGCACCCTTCAATATATAACAAACGTTTACATCACTGCCAAACGTTCCGTGCACTCACGCACATTCTCGGTGTACTGGAACTGCCTAGTCCCACCACCGTTCAGAGGTCCCGGACTTGACGGTCAATTTATGAGCATTTTAGTATTTCCGGCTTACAACCTAAGACTTCCTCTCTCTCTTTGCCACCAGTAACTCCCATGTACTTTAGGTTTGTTTAATCGATCGACATCGAGCAGGTACAACTCATCCCTTTCCCGTTGCTCATATTGTCGTGCCATCGTCGAAAGTCGAAGCCTTCATGGAAAAAAACATGACGCGGGTCGGCCTCCCCTTTCCCGTAATCAAAACATAACCAAAGCTGGGCACCCGGGTACCATTTCCATCAAAGCTGGGCACCCAGGAACACAACTCACCGGCTAACCCCAATGTCTCCATGAGACAGGCTGCGCAAGAACATTATTATCTGGAAGCTATCACCAATGATAATCACTATCGTTTGATATTAGTGACATTATTTCTCTTCTGTCTCCAGACTCAATTATAACTAGAACATCTGTACAGAAAACCCTGCAGCATCCTGCAGTGCTAGAAACACTGGAATTTCACATCAATCAGAGCTCACTAGGAGCTATCGCCGATGATACTCGCTGTCGCCCGACGATATCCAACAGTCATGCAAACTCTGGTATTTTCTAGTTATTTTCCTGGAGTACACCTCCAGTACTTCCTGCTACTCTCATTTCACAAGCACAACCCTCAGACCCCATAAACTACTCGTTTATACTCGGAGTCTTCTCCGACACACAAAACAAAACATCACCAATCCAGACCAACCTGTCTAGACGGGCTTCACACATCATGCCTATTGCGTACTGTGATTTTTGGATCAATATGCAAAACCAAACCCGGGGATACCATGTATCGACCCATCAGAATTCCCTCGATTCTCCATCTTTTGTGGGGGATTCCATGCATATTCAAAAGGGAGGACTTCACTTGTCCAAGAAGGAAGATCGTTACCCTTATCGATCGCTTAGGATCCATGCCTTTGTTCTTTGATCTGGATGGAACTGAGTGTCACAGCTTCTTTTCCGCAGATCTAACGTTGATTGGAAATTCTGATCATAGGCACACCTTGGAACGCTTCTCCCCTTAGTCTTCTGGACTTTCTTCCTCCTCTTCCCTCAAGAGCTCAAGAACTAAGAGAGAAAATATGAGAGAGGTAAATGAGATTAACATCTCAAAGCCAGCCCTTAAAAGCAAGCTACCGCCGTGTGGTATCTGCTACTGCTGTGCGGTATCTGCTACTTCCACATTGTATCTAAGGCGGTCGCCGCTTGGACCATTGGACATCGTTATGTTGCCCAAAACAGCCTCCAACGCACTGCCACGTGGCAAGCTACCACCGGTGTTAACTCACTACCTCAGAGCGGTACCTTCCCTAGGCATACACCAATTTAATCAGCTAGTGCTGCGTGTTAGCGCAGTACCGCCGCGCGTTAGTCACTCAACACTTCTCCCCAAGCATTGAGTGTGTCGAGTGATATCGCCACGCGCTAGATTTCTACCGCCGCGCGGTAAACCTCTAGAAGCTTCGTCGAGAGCGTCGACTGCTAGCGCTGCGCGATATCTTTCTAGCGCTAGACAGTAACAACCCGAGCCCTTGGTCTTTTAATTCATTGAGCTATCACCGACGATAAGACTATCGCCGCGCGATAACCTCCAATGGCCAATTCCCTTATTTTTCAGGATTTTTGGGGCATTACAGTTTGGATCTCGCACTGAGTTTGCAACCTTGCTTTTTCTGCGTTGATAGTTGTCTTTATTATGTGATTCCTTGGGGTGATTGTGCAGGTTTCAGCGAGTTGGCGATCTTCTGATTGGCATTACGCGAGTTAGGGTCTTAGTAACTTCCTACACTTCGTTAACTAGGCTGCGACTTAGGTTGATACTCGCGCGAGGTTGTCATACCCCCTGGCCAACGCTTATAAATATAAGGGGTAGGTGGGTCTTTATTACGCTGTTGTGATTTTTAAGTCTTGCTCGTGATTATTTCGGACCGATCTCTTTCTCGCTAACTTTACTCGCACTTCTCTTCATACTTCTCCACTTCTTGTTTCTCGCTTATGAAGATGGTTAGCGATGATGGCAATGCTCGCCGACATGCCCACACTATCAAATTCTTAGAGGCTATCTTCAAGAAGTCCGTCGCCACTTAGCAGGATTTAGAGGATTTCAGAAAAAGGCTCTTATTGAAGGTTACTCGGCTAGGCTCCCTGCCCTAACTGAGTGACTAAACTCCTCCATCAAAAGCGAGCTCATCCTCCCACTCCGCCACTTCGAAGTCGGTCTGCGACTTTCCCTGTGGCTGGAGTATTGTCAAATCCTATGGTATTTCGGGATAGTGCCAGCCCAGATCAACCCGAACGGGGTAATTATGATCATGAGCTTCCTCTGCTTCTTGCGAGAAGAGAATTGATGTAGGCTATATCTCCCGACAAACCGCAACGGACAAGCGACACCGAATTACTCTCACTCGTTCAAATTCTACGCTCGCACAATTAAAACGCAGCACGCCCGATTCGCAATAATATTAATTAAATGCTAACGCACGGGTTCGCTACACCCTTAGAGATCAAATAGAAGTTATGAGCCAATATTATCTCAAGCGAAATAGACCGACCCGATCCGATCGAGCCTGTGTTGTACCAAAAGAGATCCACCGAAAAATTACAATTCGAAAAAGGTAGATCTCTCCCAACAAAAAGAAAATGAGGTCTGCCAATCCTCACGAACTTAAATGGATCAAAATAAAATAAAAAAATCATTTAGATCAAAACCACGATGAAATCAAAGCTTCGCAAGCAATGCCAAGGAAAACCACCACAAGAATTATTCTAGGAGAGAAACACTCAAAGGTAGGAATTTCGTTATCCCAACCAGAATAGATGATTCTGATTAACCAAATGGGCTCGCTCTTCAACGGTTCCACCAGAGTCACGCCGAATGGAGAGAAACTCGTCTGCCTTCCTTGCTTCACGTCGGAGAAAGTTCGTCATCGCCAGAGTTGATGTCCGTGGCCTAAATCCACCAAGGAGGGGGAAAACTTGGTTGGTCGGACCTAGTTTGAGGAGTCTAGTGGTGGTCGAATTGTTCAAGGGGTGTTTTCATTTGAGTTGTGAATGTCATTGGAGAGGAGGAGGGCTATTGAAGAGGAGGGAAGAGGGGAGGAGAATTGTGGCCGAACCACTAAGAGGGGAGAGGGAGGCCGGTGGCTAGGAGGAAGGAGGAGGAGGAATTCTCAAATTTGAATTAGGTTTTCAAATTTTCATTTATCAATCTTCTTAAAATCTTCAACATCAATGCCTTATATAGGCTTACAACACATCCGACTACATGCAGCCCAAATAAAATTAAAACACATATAAATTTAAACACAACATGAAAATAAAATTGCACACAAATATATCAAAGGAATTCAAAGAAATATTAATAAGTCGTCTTGCGCCGAGGGCGGAGGTTTTCGGGAGCTTTGGCGTGGCGTTGGCGATGGATGTCACGGTAGAATCTCATCTTCAAGCTTGCGGCAACGACCGTCACAATCATCAAATTCTTTAAGGCGGAGATCAATGACCACATCAACAACGTCATCATGAACAGGTGGCTGGACTTCATTGCCAAAAGTCAAACGATCACGAGCATCACGAACAAATGGCGGGACATTGCCGCCATCAATCCTCCCCCGCTCAAAATCACTCATCACCGATGAGTGGCTCGGGAGGGGAAAATAGTCGAAGGTAGCAACAACAGAGGGCAAATCTGGCCCCACAATCCAAGTTGTAGTAGCGTGGTCATCCAACATCAAAGAGAACCTGTCAGGCAAAAAGGAGGTCTTGTGGAACCTTGGAAAAACATTAGTTAAAGAAGGAGAAAAAGTTTCAACATCAACATTCAACATACCTCCAGTGGAAACCGTAGGAGAGAGCGATCCAGGACCCAGCTCACCCCTCAACCCATTAGAAGACACAATGGATGGGATAAACAGAGAGGTATATAATTCAAGTGGTGGAGAAACATAAGACGTTAAATCCGAAACATTGAAAATATGGGATATACCCCAATCAATGGGTATCTCAAAAAGATATGTGTTTTCTCCTAACCGCTTTAAAATTTGAAAAGGACCGGCTAGCCGATTCGCCAACTTTTTTGTGGAGCCCGAAGGCATCCGTTCAAGGATGAGACACACCAAGACTAAATCATCAACATTAAAGTGAGATGCTCTTTTATGCACGTTAGCATGAGATTTATAAAACACATATTGAGCGACTAACGTTTCATGAATGTGCTTATGTAAATTATGAACATGAAGAGCGAATTCCTGTGCAAAATCACTTGATTTATACGTTAGAGGTAACAAAATTAAATCAAGTGGCACAAGTGCCTTATAGCTGTACATGATTTCATTGGGGGATAAGCCTGAGGATCTATTCTTAGAATTATTGTACGCAGACTGAGAATGGGGAAAGATCGAGTCCCAAGTATCCTTGTGATTACCCGCAAGACAACGAAATGTGCCACCCAAACTTCTGTGTACTACTTCAGTTTGACCATCCGTACTCACAATATACCAAAGGCCTCAACGAAAGTAACAAAAAAGTACATTTTTGTAGATTGACAAATAATTTTTTTGTTCGTAACGTGGTAAGGATAATCCTCAAGTGCGATTTGTGATTGGTTGGAGAGGGGCAAAAGTCTAAGATATCATTAAATACGCCACTAAGAATTTCCCATGAATGGTTAGAAGACATGAGTATCGTTATGGTACAAGTCCTCCTGACGAACCGCAACGGACAAGCGACACCTAATTAATCTCACTCGTTCAAATTCTACGCTAGCACAATTAAAATGCAGCACGCCCGATTCACAATAATATTAATTAAATGCTAACACACGGGTTCACTATACCCTTAGAGATCAAATAGAAGTTATGATCCAATATTCTCTCAAGCGAAATGGATCGACCCGATCCGATCGAGTGTGTGTTGTACCAAAAGCGATCCACCAAAAAATTGCGATTCAGAAAAGGTAGATCTCTCACAACACAAAGAAAACTTCATGATTGACACCATCCTAAAATTTTCTTAGAACGTCTACACGCACTAGCACGATTCGTTGTCCAAAAAAAATAAAACAAAATTTTAATTTTTGGTCTGCAAATAGCGGCCTAAAATTTTTATTTTTCTGTAAAAAAAGAAAATGAATTTTTTTTAATAATCATCTTATTATTTTCATCGAGAAAATCAAAAAAAATATTTTAACTACCCTAGTTATTAAGCGGGAACAAATCTGTCTTTCATAAATTATATCAGGACAGAATCAATTTTCTATCATTGCATGCACACTAGACTTGGGCACACGAAACATCACTTGTTATAACTTATAAAATTTTCTCTACTCACTCCGAGTATGGCCCATGACGTTTATGTTTTCCGATTAGACAATTTGTATGCTAAAGTTATGGCTAATCACACCCCAACTTTGCCTACATGCCATAAGAAAACCAACCGTCCACACACTTTTCCTCCCACTAGGAATGCGGTACCCACTTATGACAGTTGTGTGAGTCCTCAAATTTTTAGGAACTGACTTAAGGGAATGAAATGAAAAACCTAAAATTCTCCCTCCTCTCTCCCACTTGAATATTTTGGCTCTCTCTCCCCTCCCTCCAAACTGTCGGCCACCCCTTCTCCCTCTCTCAAAATTCTGGCCTCCTCTCCACCTCCTCCTCCCTCCTCAATTTCTCCACCACCAACCCTTCCTCTCCCAAACCCGACCACTCTCTCTCTCCCCTTCAATCTCTCGGCCACCCTCCTCCACCACCCAACCGAGCATCCCTACTCCTTCTACACCAAACCCGACCACCATCCTCTCCCCTTCAACCTCTCGGCCACCCACCTCCATCAACCAGAGCAGCCCTTCCTCCTTTCCAACACAAAAACCGAGAAGCCCTCCTTCTACACAAAACCCGACCACCCTCCTATCCCCTTCAACCTCTCGGCCACCCACCTCCGTCAACCCGAGCAGCCCTATTCCTCTCTTAAGGATTTTGGCCAAGGTGCATCTTAATGGGGTTCCGTGGAATAAACTCCGGCATGACGCAAGGAAGGCGGACGAGTTTCTCTCCATTCGGCGCGACTCCGGTGGATCTAGTGACGAGCGATCCAAGTTTTGGAGAAAATAAATCTCCGAGTGGGGTAACTAAAATTTCTATTTTCTTTGTGTGATTTTATTTTTCTTCTAGATAATTTTCTGTGGTGGAATACTTTATCGTTGATTCATGATAACTTTGAATTAGTCGTGGTTTTCTTCGATCGATTTTATTGTCTATCTTGATTTGTTTAAATTCGAGAGGATTGACGAACCATGTTTTCTTTTTGTTGGGAGAGATCTACCGTTTCCAAATCGTAATTTTTGGTGGATCACTTTTGGTACAACAATCGCTCGATCAGACTGGGTGAGTCCTTTTAGCATGAGAGAATATCAACCTATAGCCTTTGTTTGATCTTAAACGGGTTGGCTACCCGTACGTTAGCATTTAATTGATAAAATTGAATAATGTGTCTACTGCGCTGAAAGTTTTGTGCGAACGTAGAATTTGGGCGTAAAGAGAAATTCGTGTTTACCCGTATTTTCGTGTCCGTGTACAAGCCTGCATCAAGAATATTTCCTTTGATCTCTCCATCTTTAGGAAGATCTTTTCCTTCACAACGACTACCAAGGGCGTCATCTTCTTCAGCAGCTACGTCTGCATCTTGGTCAGCACGACGAACAAAGTCCACCGATGGGGTGAGTGCTTGGTCGTTATCGCCGACAACTTCAAATGGGTACCTCACAAGCAGCATCAATCGACGGAGGTCGCCTTCCTGCCACCTATTCTGGAGGGGCCGCGCGAGTCACTGTTTGAGGCCTTTCGAGGCCTACAGTTTGATGTCATCCACTAGCATTTAAACGTAAATGAGCTCGACAATGACTATTCCAACGAAGGTATATTCCCGGGCAATATCTCGCTATACTCACTGACTTTGTCGCCGATTTAATTCTGCCTACTGTTACGACTAACTCCTTTATGATTTTTTGCAGCTATTCACATTATTCTGCGAGAACCTCTTCACTTGGCAAAGTAAGCCGTGTCGTCGCGCTAGGGCTCGGCGAACCTGTCTGCCAATGGTTAGGAGATACCTCCTCCTGCGTGTATCAAAGGTCGTCCGCGAGCTGGCAACAAGGTAGGCTCCTCGTTGAGGAAGTTGAAAAAGAGGAAGGAGAAAGCTAGGTCTCCAGAGAACGTGAAGAAATGCGTGAAGATCTCCCACGAGCTTTTCGATGGGAGGGAGTCGCCGATGGATGTCTGAGCGTCGTACTTCCATCTAAACTACAATCTCAGCCTCGAAGGCAAGGACGCCTTCGGCTTCCCGCTGGTTTCCTGGGTCGAGGGAGAGCATAAGGTAACCTTGAGCACTAACCTGCCAGCCTGGTCTGAAGATTGGGAGGATAAGGGTGAGGCTTACGATGTCACCTTCACATTGATGTATAGAAGTAACTAAAACACTTGTCATCACCTGACACTTAGCACACACGGCTAGTCGACACCGCAAGACGCCGATCTTGCCGGCTTGTACGATCATTTACCTGTAGGCCAAGGGAGAATTGAAGTATATCGAGCAGTTATAAAAACTAGCAAGTCCACAAGTCACATCAATATCATCACATATATAGATGAAAAGTACAACAGTGCACAATGAGTATAAAAATAAGAGAAGGGCTTATGCCCGGCACATGCTAAATAAAATCATGTCTCTCTCTCATACAAACACTAAGCGAAAGATGTAACTAAAACACTCATCATCACCTGACGTTGAACTGCAATAGTAGTAGTGCGCGACAACTGCTCCTCAGGTCCTGCCACCTCATCCTGCTGGTCGTGCTGGCGCTCCAACTCCTCGAGCTCCTAAAATGATACGGTCACAACCGACTGTAGTCATAAAGACTAAGCCATTTTGTCTTTGCCTCACCCCCGCAACTCCAAGGCACCGAGCCGGAGGATAAAAGCGTAGGACAACAAAGCAGTACAAATGGAAGCAGGTGACGGTGGTCTATGCTATCATGGATATATTTCTAATAGTTATATCAATGTACTAGCAATTCTATATAACATATGTAAAGTAAGTAAGTATAGGGACATGACGCTACCAACTCTCCCAAAATCCCAGACTGTTTGAGGATGGCGCTACCACTCCTTTATGGAGCTGGCTACCATAGGCAGGATCCATAGGGTGGCCAGTTAGGCCTAGGGGACCTTCCCTTTTATTCGACTAGTGTGGGCCATATCGCCTCACGCCGTACCTCCCAACACCGGGTGCATTGTTGGACCCCGACAATCCCCCCCAGAAATGACCCCGGGGTTTCAAACCCGTGACCTCCTCTGATACCACTTGTAGGGGCATGATGCTACCAACTCTCCCAAAAGCCCAAACTATTTGAGGACGGCGCTACCACTCCTTTATGGAGATGGATACCCTAGGTAGGATCCACGGGACGGCCAGTTAAGCCTAGGGGACACACCCTTCTGTTCGACTAGTGTGGTCCATAGCGCCTCACGCCTACCTCCCAACATCGGGGGCATTCCTGGACCCCAATAGTAAGCAGTACTAAAAAGAAGTGTAGTAAGTAAAGTAAAGAGAGAGCAGAAAGTAAACTATCTATCGCTACACTAACATCACAGGAGTACCATAACTTATATGAATGCCCATACACACTTATAAGTTGAGGTTTTTGGAATATAACTTATCATATAAAAGAGCCCATACTAATTTATATGATAAGGATCTGCGGTATATATGACTTAAGTATGTATGTATGCTATGATGTGTTATGTGGGTTATGATTCATACAAGTGCAACTCACACACACGACTTTGTGATCAAAGACCTTTAGTTCCTACTTTTGGAGTTAGATTAACTCTCGGGTACCACCATTGTGGCTTCGACAGCAATGGAGTGGGCGTCTCCGCATCTTAGGAGGGTATACACACTACCAGACCTAGACCCTTCATACGCCTCCGTACACGTCCTAGGTGCACATTCCAGAGTCTTTGTGTACTAATTTGCTGGCAAATTCACCAGTCTTTTTGGTCGGGTGTGCATTTTCGGGGATTGTCCTTCAGACCGCAGTCTAAAACAACCTACTGGCCCCTCAAACCCTCACACCTCACCAGAGTTACCGTGCTACCATCAGTGTGACGACTGGTTCAGTACTGCATGACTCGCCACTAATATGTTTTATGTACATGCAAGTTATTTCGAATCCGAGCCTCCAGCTCGCAGGACTAAACCCGTCTTGTATCCAAACATCCGAGCCTCCAGCTCGCAGGATTAAACCCATCATGAATCCCTCCAACCCTATGCAGGTGAGTTTGGCATATCGTCCCCTTAACTTATTAAATTACTCTTGTCTAATTCTTATTATACATAGCAGTTTAGGGTTAATCTTTAGACTGCCTAGGGCATGCCCGGTGAAGGGCTCTAGAGGGCACTAGGAACTACGACGGGCTGAAGCCCAAAGCTCCCTTTCTCAAGGACACTTACTTATATTAATGTCCACCCATTATTAATACCCCAATCTTGTTATTACTCTTGAGTAAACCTAATGACTTAAGGTATTGATTGGGAGAGCGATGATCTTTCGCCGGGCCCCGTTATAGTTGTTCTCCTTGTGGCTTACACTCTATCACTCATTACTATGTAGTTATAAGGTACCCCCTCTCAAAACCAGGAGGACTTTATGCCCAAAGCGCTTGTCCCACCAAAAGGTTCATGTTTTGGTAGAGGACCCACCCCTCTCACCCGACCCACGACCTAATTGGCGGAACATGCGTTTTGTAAGGCTATATATATAAGAAAAGAAAATCATTCACAGAGTATAAAAATTTCGCAGAAGCATCATGAAATATAGATATATCATCATGATAAAAATAGGTGAACCATAACAAAAACCCACGAGGGGTATAAGTGTCCAAAATGATCATCCAAACATGAGATGACAAAACATAGAGTCTACGAAAGAAAACTACTCATCCTCTCTCCTACTCGAGCTAGTACCCTTAAATCTTCGTAGACTGTCCGCACTGGCTCCTGAAACTCCTCAATAACGGGATCACGCCTACGGTCCTCCATCCACTCCTGCTTTGTAGGGAGGCGCATCGGGCCCTAAAATGATACGTACAAAAGTACGTTAGCCACATCATGACCAAGTAAATCCTGCGCTCCTCCCCAGCCCCCTAATGGGTACAAGGAAGGAAACCTGCAAAGAAAATTAGTATAATAGTCGAAGCAACATATCTTGTATAAAC
Source organism: Platanthera zijinensis (assembly GCA_039513925.1). Taxonomy (NCBI): domain Eukaryota; kingdom Viridiplantae; phylum Streptophyta; class Magnoliopsida; order Asparagales; family Orchidaceae; genus Platanthera; species Platanthera zijinensis. The sequence continues at coordinate 136,564,476 of CM077084.1, read as the reverse complement.
AGCTAAAAGGTAGTGGCAGGAGAAATCAATGGTTTATAAAGAGAGTACTGAAGTAGTAAGTTTACCCGTCATCGTATAACTTCTCCTGATAGTGGTTATACGATGACGGACCAATGTGATTTCATATGTAAACATATCATGTATAATTGATGTGATGAGCATGTATGATTTCTCCTATGTCGACATAGTGACCTGTTAAGAGAAGGAGCTCACTTCCCAGGCCTCACCGCCGTGGCCAGACGGTGACAGTGGGTCGGCTGCTCCCACTTCTAGGTTATGGATACACCCCAACTTCCTAGGCCTTCATACCTTTATGAAGAATAGGTACTCTTGGTGGGAACACTTCCGCACCTGTGCGGAGATCAATCCTCTCGGCACATAACCAAACCGGTGTGAGACGGACCTATGTGGAAGGGGTAGCTAGCCACCGGTCCTCTTCACCACCCAACAAAATAGAGTTCGTCATCACAACTTCTTCCGTGGTGTATAATAGGGGAAGCCGACGAACCCGCCACATCATTAACCATGCACCCTCCCATATTCCCATGCAATAAGTAACGATTGAAATGACTAAGTAACATTTCTTATAACAGTAATTAATAGTTAAGACTGAGCTCCAAGTTTTGAGACACTAGATTTGCACCAATAAAAGATTAGATTCACACTATACAAATAATATTTTATCTATACTGATATCAACAAACAACCACATGAATGACAGCAAAATAAGCTATACCAAAACTTACATGTTAGATCCAATAAATCATAAATTGTCTGAGGTGAGAGACTACAGTTGTGCACATGTTGACGGCTAAGCTATTAGTTGTATAAACTCGTATTTCTCCGTACAAAATATTATAAACACCCAAGTATAGCGAAGCAAGGTATACAAATTCATAAGTACTCATTGGGAGCTTAAATGTTAACGGTCAATAAACTCTCATCGTGCACGAATTAAATTGACATGATTATATATTGTGGTTACTTAATTATATATATATATGCATGTTCTAAATTCATCATGATACAATGAAATAATTATATATATATATATATACACACACGTTTAACTATTTGAAGTTTACATAGGATCTGATCGAGTATGAGACATTCATCTTAGCTGTACTGTTAACTTAACAGTGATAAGGTTTTAAATAATTTAACTAAAACATGCATATAAACCACACCTCATTTAAATGAGTAATAAACAGGAAGCTAGCCGGAGGACCGGACAGGAAACCCAAAATAAATTTTAAAATAAAACGCAGTCCTCGGGGAATGAAATGCGGATTTTCCCATGGCCGGCCGGAGCCGCTTGGCTCCGGCCATCACCCATGGTAGAAGTACACGGGGTGGGCACACCGACGTGATATCGGACGACGGTCTACTGTCTCCACCGATGACAGGGACTGGAAGAAATATATTTCCAGGCTCACGGGTTTCTCATGAAGACATTAAGTCATATAGTATAGTATTTCTCCCAGTTTTATTGTTTGTTAAATATGACATTTAATTAAATTAAATGCATAGATTCATTGAGGTATATATAAAAAATTCTCATATGGAGGTGGCATGGCGGAGGTTTTCCATGACCGGTCGGAGCCACCATTGCTCCGACCATTACCCCCGGTAACCTTGCCCAGGTTAGGTGCTCCGACGAGACGTTGGCCGGCGGTGGACCGCCGCAGCCTCCTCTGGCGATCTGCGTCAAAAAAAAAATTTAAGGGCTCACGGTGGCTGCATGCATGCATCCACCATGAGGCCATGCGGGTGGCACCTTGGCCGGCCGAAGCACCAGTTGCTCCGGCCACTACCCCCAGTAACCTCGCCCAGGTTGGGCGCTCCGGCAGACGTCAGCCAGCGGTGATCCACCACTGCTTCCGCTGGCGACCTGGAGAGAAAACCTCCAGGTCCACGGTGGCTGTAACGCCACCGTGAAAAAAAAAATAGGGGAGGGGGGGGGGGGGGGGAGAAAGGCTACGGGTTGCCCCACCGCCGTCGGTGGGGGCTTTGGCTCCGACCGGGGCTTTGGCTCCGACCACTACCCCCAATGAGAGTACCCCAGGGAGGGCCTCCGGTGGGGTGACTTCCAGCGGCCGGCCGCCGCCGGCGGTGGCCGGAAAATTTTAACAGATTTTTTTTTATCATTTTATTTTTTTTGATGGGAAAAAAGAGGCTGCCGAAGCAGTTTCCGTCGAACCTCTTCACCTCAAGGGCCTTGAGGAAGGGTCGTGGGGACTCTTCCTCCCCTTCACACGCCCCATGCGAGGCCAAAACCCACAACAGTGGCAGAGGTCGTGGGGGTGATCCGAAGCTTCCATGGCCGAGAATGCCGTCTCGGGTGGTTGGAAACGACATGGATCGACGAGAAATGGATCTAAGGGCAGAGAGGAGTCGGAGGAACTTGCATTCGTGCTATTTTGGCGAGGGGATCGTCGTGCAACCATGGTGGTGGAGTTATTCGAAGTTCGTGGAGGAGGCTTGCCGGAAGGTCGTCGGGGAGTGGTCTCTTGCTGGTTAGGGTGGTATGGTGCTGAAAATAACGAAACCCTATCCTTGAGGGGTTTACATAGGAAGGAGGGTGGTCACTTGGGTGTTGGGAGAGGTTTAATGAGGAGCATTCACTCCTCTTTGGTGAAACCGCCCACTTCTAGCCGGTTCAGCCTTCCCAAGGCCTTGAAAATAGGGGGAAGGTTAACCTCCAGCCACCACATTGATTGAGAGCTATTAAGGGTGGTTTTAACCTATTAATGGGTGTTTAAAATGAAATAACAAATTAACCATAATTTATTTTAAAGCTAAAATTTTATGACAGCCTTCTGAAATCATGAGGTATTTTTAGAAATTATTTCATAATTTTTGAATGTATTGTCGTATTTTTTTATTTTTATTTGGTGTTTTCAATCATAATAACATCAAAATAAATAATTTATATTTTAAATAATAAATTTTAATTACTATATCTCCTTCAAATATGTTTAGGGTGCTATGGTAAAATTTTGAGTGAATAAAAATATCATTTGCTATTTATCTTAAAATTTTCAATTTATTTAATAATTTTTATACTCAAATAATAAATTAATTTTTTTTTAAAAAGAATTAATTAATTTTTATTGGCCCATCATACTTCAAATATTCTTAGGGTGTCTTGATAAAAATTTTGGAGTTGATAGGAGTGCATTCGTCATGATTTTCATTATATATTTTTTTCGTGTAGTTTAGTGTGCGTTTAGACGGATCAATGTGTTATTATTCAAGTCGTTCAACCTAGTATTATGATGAGTTAATTTGACTAGTTTAGGGTATTGACATACTACTCATGTGTTTATTGGCCTAGTAAGGGCTAATGAGTCGATATACACAAATATAAGGGTCCAATATTTATTTTAGTCACAAAAGACCCGGGTGACCCGGAAGGTGGAGAAAGTGACTTATTGGGTCACTAATACCCAATAGGTTATCAGCCTACTTTTTGGGTGCCAATCCAGCCCGCAAAACCCTAGCAGGTCAAATGACACGGGGGGGGGGGGGGGGGGTCCGGAAAATCAAAATTGGGATGTTATAGTAGTAACATACTCATGACACCAAGCAGAGTTTCAACTTCCTAATACATCTCTCAATCCAACCACCTATCATTTTCCTGTGAGTCCTAGTGTTACACGTCACTTTTATTAAGTGCAGCCCATGATCTAATTCTAACCCGTATGAGATGACTTCCAATTTCTTGGGCCAAATGCCCCTAAAAATTTATCATGGGTTTGTCATGTGTATGAAGTTGACCATTTAGAATTTCATAATTTTTCTAAGTATTTAGGACCATAAATTAAATCATTTAATTAAGTGACTAAGGTCACTTTGAACATGAACTATTATATCTAATGGTCCATTATGTCTAGATAATTTATCTGGAGTTCATTTAGGTTAAAAAAAAGCTGTTCACCAAAGATACTAAATTTTTTCCACTTGATTTACCATTCATTTTCTATTTATGATTATAATCATAATTATTTCATTTTCAAATGAAGTACCTAAAATATTCAACTAAAAATTCATAGAAAATTACTGGTGGTTAACATTATCATAATAATACTCAAAACAGAATACTTCTAGCCAGTGATTTGACCCAAAATAATTACATGTGAACATTATTACAAAAGTGTCACTACTAAGGTTTTCAGCATAATTAATCATCCAAAATTATTAAATAAATTCACAGGGGTTTATATCACAGAAATAAGAGTCTATACATTTTTCCATAATTTTCCAAACATTATTACCCCTACTTTTAATTTAAATCCCCAAAGGGTAAAATTGTAAATATACTATATACACACGATATAATTCTCAAAAAAAGATCATAACTTTTCCAGAGATGTGAAATGTACTATTAGGGCTTGAAACAAAACTTTAGAATTTTCTAAGGTCAGTAGCCCTATTTCTCATTTTTATTTCTAAATGAGCCTATTTTCCAATAATTCAAAATAATGGGATTTTTGATCCCAAAAATCCCAATCCTTCTGTGGGAGGTGTATTTCATTCTTATGAGCCTCTGTCCAAAATCTCATGGACAACATTGGGCCGAATGGGCTAATTTCCCATTATCCCATTTTACTATTGGTACACCATTTGCAAATCTACCTCCACCATGCACATTGGATTTCCCCAACATGTAGAGGTCCAAATGGTCTTAAACTTTTACCATGATCATATACCCAATGACCATTCCACCCAAATTTGTGGGCATTTGGAAAAGGGAATCTCCCTATATTCCATTTATTTAATAATTGATATTTCTATAAAAACTATAAAAAATACCTTCCAAAATTATGATTTTTGGGCAAGACCTAAGTCTATCATAAATACATGCATGACCTAAATTTCATTGCATGTGGACTTATAATTTAGCCTAGGCATCCATTTTAAATTCTGCCCTAGTATATGAGCAGTCCTAGGAGAATGACCCTACAAGGAGCTACAAAGCTCTAAAGTGCATGTTTAGGGTGTAATATTAAAGGTAAGACTTAGCTATACAATTTTTATGTTGGTGAACAGTTCTGTATTTGCCTTTAATAGGCCTAGATTTAACATTCAAGTGGTAGTAAAAAATATGATAGAAAATTGCACATATAGTTAATTCCTATAGTTTATTTCATAAAAATCAAGGGCATCAGGTTGTCTTCTCCAATGAGCCAACGACTTAGATTTAACCCGCCTGTAGCAACTCAATCTCCTAATTCCGGCCACTTGGGCCACTGCCACCGCCGATGTTATCTCCACCATCTCTGTTGAGGTGGCGGCTGGCGTTTCCCGGTGATATGGCCGCCGGAGGCGGCTCCTCTGGCGAACCCGAGCAAGAAGAAAAGCTCGTATTTATCCCTCTTTATCACATGGCATCGGGCTCAATTGAGCCCGATATCTCTCCTAGTGGATCTAGAAGACTAGCACAGATGTAGGGGAGGAGAAACAGACCTTGATGCAAGCTTGGCGGCGGGTATGGTAATGGTGAGCTGTAACATCCCCCAGACAGCTAGACCCCCCAGGTGAATTTGTCATGATAAGGTCATGACTAGGCCCTGGTAATGTAAAGACTCCTTTAACTTAGGCAAAAATTAGGGTTGAAAGCACCTTGGTCTGCAAATAGTAAATTATAGATACCCTATCTAGGGTTTGACCTAGGGGCCTTAACTTGACCCAGTGACCCCACCACAACATTCCTAGGCCATTTAGGAGCCCATGGGGGACATTCAGAACCCATTGAGGCCTGTCAAACAAGTTCAGTTGACCAAAGTCAACCCTAGCCCTAATTGGGTCAAAATGGTCATCTCTCCAGAAATTGACCTAACAAATCATCAACATGTGAAATTGATCTCACTTCTAGGTCTAAAACATGATAAGAGACCAACTGGGCAAAAAATCCCCACCCTAGGGCCTCCACATGGCCAAATGACCAAAATACACCTTTTAGGTCAAAATGGCAATTCTTCACTAAGTGCCCTAATTGACCACCACCATATTAAATTGACTTTACCCATAGTGTTATAATATCATAGGGGACCCAGTGGAGCAAAAAGCCCCATGACTGGGTCAACCCTAGGGCTCAATTTGACCAAAAGGCAACTTTGCCCAAATTGGGTCAAATCACCTAACCTAGCCCAATTCCCTTGGGCTAGACCCAAATGGGGTGGCCAACTAGCCTAATTGATTAATAAGTAAGATGGGGATAGAATGAGAATTCAGCCATGGTGAGTAGGAGAGAGAAAATTCAATTTTTTGGAGGAGAGAGAAGGTGGTGTTCATGGCCATTTAGGGGATACACCCCTTGGAATCCCCCATTTATGGCTCCATTCATCTCCCCTGATGAATTAGAGGGAATTCCAGGAGTTTCCTGGAGGAATTGAAGGCAGGGGGGAGGTATAAGGGTGGCCGGCCATGGGGGAGAGGAGGGGTCACATGGTGCCTCTTAATGGAGCCCTCCTCCCCTTAAATTAAGGCCACCATCAGCTTTAGAGGGGTTCAAGGAGTTGGAACCCCCACTTACCCGAGTGAATTGAGTTCTCTGTGCAAGGAATACCATGGCTCCCAAAGCTCCAAGGAGGAACAATGGCGTCCGCCGATCGGAGCAAGGAGAGGCTCCAAATGAGGTCCATTCCTTCTCCCCTATGCATGTGCATAGATCTAAGATTGTTAGTTGGTGAAATCGGGCTCGAATCGAGCCCGATTTGGAGAAACAAATTCCATAAAAATCGCAAATTTTGGCCCTTACGGGTCGCCGGAAAACGCCCCCTCTGGCGGCTTGGCCGCCGCCAAAGGCCGGCCACCACCTCGACGGAGGTGGTGGCGGTGGTGGTTGGCCGGGGTGGTGGCCGGTTGGCCGGCAAAATGAGGAGAAAGGCCTACAGGATCGGGCAATCGGGGCCGTCTGCTCAAGGAAGAAGACGACCCCTCTGCCGCCCGATCCTGCTTTAGGATTCGTGCAAGGATTTGTAATTATCCTGATTATTGTATTTTTCTGTCCTTGTATTAGGGTTGCTTTAGAAATAATTTTTAAATATATTCAGAGGCTCCTACAGAAAAAGTTGTTAACACCAATATTGTAGCCCTATGAGCTTAGGAAATTTTAAAATTTGTTTCAAGTGATTTAGACCATTGGATAAACCTCAGCACTCATTTTGGTGAGGTCTATCCATAGGGCTGTCCTGACCATAGAAAAATTCCCCACTCCAATACAGTCATCATAATGACTTGATATTTGGGGTGTGGCCTAATCTTACCTATATCTAGGTGCTGTCCAAAATTTAGGATTTTTGGAAAACATTTTTCTAAAGTTTTTAGAAAAGTTTAATAAATCATGTGTATTTTAGTTAAGTATCCTAAACACCACAAAGTCCCCCCAAATTTGGGTGGGTGGCCTTAGAGGACATAATAGGACAGTGGAAAAATTTTCACCTCATTTGGAGATGTTTTGAGTAGGGTTTTACTCAACCCTCGTTGACCCCATAAAGGGCTATATAGGGTAAATCACCCCCTTGGTAATTTGAGTGGTCATATCACCTCAACAGAGGCTGATATTTTGGCCACTGAATTTTTAGGGCATGAAACACGCTCGAAGGGAATTTGGGGTGGTTTGGTGTAGGGTAGCCCTAGAACCCTAGGGTAGGTCCCTTAATGGGGATTTGTAGGGTTGTGAAGGTCATGGGGTAAAATGACCTTGCACTGACTTGAAATTTGGTGTAGAGGACCATAGGGCCATTATAGTTCTATGGACAAAATCTTAGGGGATTTGGAGACAGTTAGGCCACCTCCTAACCCTAGTTTAGGGAACCAATCTTATTTTGAACTATTATGCTGACAAATGAACTTAAAATCAAATAAAATTTGGGAAAGGTGATTTTCTGGTCTAAATGGACATAATATAATTTTTTTTGAGATTTTTGGTTTAATTTATACAGTACTTCATTCACAACCCTAGTTGTGCCCTAGATATTTATTTTGATGATTATGGAATTTTTGTTCACTAGAATGTTACGAAATCTTGTATTAGGGCATATTATAGCATGTTATACCTTCTGTATTTTTCTTGAGAGTGTTTCCTGATTATTTTGGGTACTTGCTTCTTTAACTTACCATTTGTGATATGTAGTTAAAAATACAAATAATGCCCAATTATTATATGGAAAATTATGAAATTTGGTAAGAGGAAGTTTAAAATTATGATAGTCACCCTGTAATGTTCTCTGGATTTTTAGATAATTAAATATAGTACCTCCTTCACTAAGCTAGGAAAATTAGTATTTTACATTAGAACAAATTCAGAGCCCAAATATTAGAGAAAAAATCATGGGACTTTGTTTCTGATATTTTTAGGTCACCATAAAGCTTCTGTAATTTTATTGCGATTCTTGGGTACATATTTACAGTACTTGCTTCATAATATAGTAGAAGTGGCCTAAAATGGTAAATTAGGAAATATAGGCCTAAACACCTCTGAAATTTCTCAAAATTTGGAATTGCTGCTTAAATGCCTTATAGGATTTTTAGTGATTTTATGATGATTTAGTGTTGGCTCATTAGTGCACTTCATGTTCATACTAGGGCATTGAGAGGCTTAGAATAAATAAATTAAATGACCGATAAATAGGAAAAATTTGGAAATCTTGGACTTAGTTATATTAGGTCATGGTAGACTCCCAGTATTGATTTTTGGGCATTTGGATGATAAAATTGGAGTACCCCCCTAACGGGAGCACCATGTAGCTTAGTGTGGTCTGCATATAGTGATAGGACTGAAGTAGGCTAGCTCGGAGGTTAAAGTCACCTAAGAGTAGAGCTACTTAATATAAAGAGGGTTTGGGTCAATGGTAGAAATTAATAACAATAAGTGCCTTGGAAATGAAGCTTTGGGATTCACCCCATCGTAGCTCCTAGTACCGCTGCGAGCCCTTCACCGGGTAGACCTCGGGAAGTCCAAGGTTAACCTTAAATCGTAGGGATAAATGATCAAGAGTAACCCTAACAGTAGTTACACCTCACACTTACACTTGTTCACTTAGGAAGAAGAATGGATATTGATTGGTTAGAGTAGGTCCGTGGTTTAAGGGTCTGCTGGAGGTGGTAATTTGTTTGGTTTATGATTGGGGAGTCCGGGGAGCTGGATGCTCAGGGACTTGGTTAAATGAGACTCGGTGAGTCTGGGGAGTCATGGGCTCGGGAAGTTTGGTAGCATGTAGTCTAGTAAACTGGAGACTCGGTGTTACGTAGATATGGTTATAGCTATCATGATTGCATGTGTATAAAAGTGGTGGGTCATCGGTACTTGACGATCGATCACACCGTCGTCAGTACGATGACTCGGTGCAGACTAGCTGGCTTGCTAGGAATAGTATGGAAACGTACGAAAGGGGCTAGGGTGGGTAGTGTGATTACCAGCCTAGGAGTGGACGGCCCAACCCACTGTCTCCGTCCGGCCACGTTGGAGGCTCCTGTGGAGTTTAGCTCACTCTAGAAAAGGGGAACTAAAGGTCTGTGCGCACAGAGTCATGTGGGTGAGTTGCATTTTCTTGTGCACATCATAGCAAAATTGCATGTCATAGCATAAACACTGCATATAACCCCTGACACATATCGTATGAAATGGTATGGGACGTTTTATACGATAGGCCCTGCAAAACGACCCCTTGGTCTATAGGGGTAATCCCTATAAATCAATGGTTATTTTCCTTTTACTTTACTTACTATTTTATCAGTTTACTACTCTTACTGTTTACTTTGATGCATTCATTTTGCTACACTCAGTTTATTTATACCCTGTCATTCGTTATATTATACTCCTTAGGATAGTTGTCACCTGCTTGATTCCACCCTGCTTTTGGTCCTCCTCTTCACTCGTTTCCGCCCGGTGCCTAGGAGCCACGGGTATAGGGGTGGAGGAATGTTTGACTGAGTCTAGTTTGACTAACGGTCGTTTGACCACCATATTTTAGGTGCTCCGGATGGGAGGCAGGGAGCAGCCGCTGGGGATGCAGCACCAGAGGCCTACGGTGCAGTTGGAGACGGGCCAGTGTAGTTCGGGTGGACAGGCATCCGGATCAGTGAGTGGAGCTCACTAGATTGAGTGGTTTTATATTTCTTAGCGGATTGTAGTGAGGCATTTATGTACCGGGCATAAGCCCGTATTTACTTTCTGTTTACGTACTTAGACATTATTCTGGTGATGATTTACTTACTACATGTTTTCCTCCTTTGGTTACTGTGGACTTGAGTACTTTGCATTTTAACTCTATGTACTTTTTGGCGATGGTGATTGAGAGGGCCGGCAGGATCGACATTTTGTTGTGTCGACCGTCCCGGAGGATGGTGTCACCGCAAAACGGCGGTTCTGGGCCTAAGACCTCGGTGGATGTTGCAAAAAAAAAGGGGTCTTACATGAGCCATGACCGATCCTTGCTCCAATGAGTTAGCTCCAAAGCTTGATTTTTCAACTAAAGCTTAAATCCAGAAATCATTTCCCACTACTCTGGCTCAACAATGGTGACAACAGGCTTGGCAGAAATGGGGGTAATGGTTAGGTTTCATTTCTTCCCTTTTTATAAAAAGAATTCGGGTTTAAGTTGTTTGCCACGTGTCACCCATGTATTGGACCGCCAATCATTTCCTTAAATAGGTCTTCTTGAAATGATCAATGTATTAAATAGGTTTGTTGAAGAGATTAGGTTCAAATGTGCCATCATCATTTTATCCCGAAAACCTGGTTCAGGCCGGATATATATAAATAAGCAAATACAGCTTAGACAAAAAAATACTCTAAGTTCCAAAGCGTTGAGTGGTGTTGAGACCAATCAATGCCGCATTGAGTCCACTCAATGCAATATCAAGATGAAAATATTGTCCAAAAACGTTGAGTGGTGTTGAGACCACTAAACGCCGTGTTGAGTCCACTCAACGCCTCAGAATCCAGAATGTTTCTAAGTTAGAAGCATTGAGTGGCGTTGAGACCCTCAAAATCGCATTGAGTTCACTCAATGCCTCATCATCAAGAATGTTTCCAAGTCAAAATAATTGATTGGCGTTGAGTCCACTCAATGCCTCGTCGAATGGCGTCGTGTTCACTTGACGCCTATTGATTAAAGAGCATGGCGCTGAGTCCACTCAACGCACTCGACGCTTCGTCGAGTGGCATTGTATTCACTCGACGCCCTGTTGAATCCACCCTATCTCCTTGGGTTAAACCTAGCCTAACCCCATTCACTCACCACATGTTCTACCTTAAACTCAGTTAAGGGGCCTAGAAGAAAATGGGATTTTACAAATCCCAATAAACAAAAAAAATAATTTCGTCCCCGAAATTCAAGTTCGGGTCTATGGGGTTTCTATGTGCAAGAATTTTAAGAAACTGAAATATAATTGAAGTATACCTGAGGCAAAAAGCTCAGGGTACCGCTCACGCATCAGATTCATTGGCTCCCAGGTGTGCTCCTCCCATCCGTGGTTGGACCACAACACCTTGACCAAGGGAACCTTCTTCTTCTGCATCACTCAAATCGTTGTATCATCGATCCAGATCGTCTCTAAATAGACTGATCTATCAGGTGCTACCGGGCCTGCTGTAGGGGTAATATGCTGCTTTGGCCGAAGGAGAGCTCTTCGAAGCGAGGAGTTGTGGAATACGTCGTGTAGAGTCCCCAAATATGACGGCAGATCCAGCTGGTAAGCCAAGGGACCGATCTTCTCCAGGATCAAGTATGGTCCCATAAATCGAGGGCGGAGCTTCTTGTGTATCCGTACCCATGAGACACCATGCATCAGATGTATCTTCAAGAACACCCTATCCCCCACCTGGAACTCCACCTTCCGATCCCTCACATCATAGTACTTGGCCTGCCTACTCTGTGCCTCCAACATTCGATCCCTGGTCAGTCGTATCTGAGCATCCGTATCCTCAATATAATCCGATCCAAGTGCCATGGGGTCCTCATCCTAGACCCAAGATAGTAGTGTCTGACACTTTCTTCCGTATAAGGCCTCATATGGTTCCATACCAATGCTCGCCTAGTGACTATTGTTGTAGGAGAACTCAATCAGTGGCAACAGTCTCTCCCAGGGCTTCCCCGTGTCCAGTATACATAAACGCAACAGATCCTCCATAGTCCAGTTGGTTCGCTCTGTCTGGCTGTTAGTCTGTGGATGGAAAGCGGTGCTAAAAGCAAGCTGAGAACCTAAGTATGCTGGCACCGCTCTCCACTCCCTAGAGGTGAATTGACCATCACGGTCCGAGACAATTGTCTTGGGGACGCTGTGGTACCTAACGATCTGCTCCACAAACAACCTCACCAAAACATCAACTGGGCTGTCCTTCCTGATCGGTATAAATAGGGCCACCTTGGTCAGTCTATCGACAATGACCCAAATAGAATCATGCCCAGAGTGAGAGCGAGACAAACCATGCATGAAGTCCATAGCTATATCCTCGAATTCCACTCTAGCACCGACAATGACTGCAGTAGTCCTTCTGGGCTCTTGCACTCTGCCTTTACCCGCTGGCAGGTCTCGCAATGTGTCACATAATATATGATTCCCCTCTTCATCTCTAGACAGTACATGCTCCTCCGCAGGTCCGCTGTCATCTTGTTCATACCGGGGTGCACCGAATACTGAGAACAGTGCACCTCCATAAGTATATCCTCCCGAATACCACCTCCTGCAGGTATATAAACACGATCATGAAAATGAACGAGGTAATCACGCATTGAATAATCCTCTGACTCGCCACTTCCAGGGCTATGAATACTAGCTCTAAAGCTGTATCCAACCTCTGCTGAGTCTTGATGTGCTCCCGAATGTCACACTCGATGACCAAGGAGTTCAAGTACTCCCGATAGACCTTTGGCTCAGACTCGGAAACCGTGGTAATATGAATATCCTCCATCATCCGTACTAGCTCCATAGCCATCACCCGGGGCTCCGGTCCAGTAGTGCCGGCTCTTCTGCTCAAGTCATCTGCCACGGTGTTCTCCTTCCCCGGGTGATAATGCATCTTATAGTCATAGTCGCATAAGAACTCAAGCCATCTCCGATAGCGCAGATTTAGATCCTTTTACGTGTCAATATACTTGAGGTTCTTGTGATCTGAGAAGATATCACAATGAAACCCATACAAGTAATGCCTCCAAATCTTTAAAATGAATACCACTGTCCCGAGCTCCAAATTATGTAAGGGGTAGTTCTGATCATGCTTCTTCAGTTGTCTCAAAGCATATGTGTTGGGTCTATTGCCCACAATGTTCCCTAAAGTGGATTTGAAGAGGCATCACCAGCAACACTAAGAACATAGTTGTATTTGATGTTGTTTAAGCTCATCATGTGCAGGATGTTCCATGGAACAAGTCTAGACAGATTGTCTAAGTGATATGACAGGTTATCATAAAGCAGAAAGGTGGACACTAAGAGAAGATGATAGAAAGGCAGGATTTTGCCTAAGTCCACAGACATTGAGTGAGGTAAACTCACTCAACACCAAAAGTCAAGGAGCAATTAGAAATGCAGCCAAGTCCACAGGCGTTGAGTGGAGCAAGCTCACTCAACGCCAGAGGTAAGGAAGAATGTTGGCAAGCTAGAAATATGGTTGTCCACAGGCGTTGAGTGAAGGTCATTCACTCAACACCATACATCTATAGGCAGAAATATGGCTAAGTAATTTGCCGTTGAGTGATGAAGACACACTCAATGGCATACAACAAAAAGCTGTGAGTTGAACTTGAGTTCTGAGTTTGTCAAGCTCAGTTGAGATTTGGTCAAACTCATTTCAAAGTTCGTCGATCTCAGTTCACCATTCGTCGAACTCAGTTCAAAATAAGGCAATCTAAGCTAGCGGTTTTAAACACAAGATTTTGGCTAAGCAGAAAGCATTGAGTAAGACGTGCTCACTCAACGCTCTCAACACCTAAGATACTGTAGAGGCAGAAACATGGTTAAGGCAAAAAGCATTGAGTGGAGGTTGCTCACTCAATGCTGTCAATGCCTAGTGAAGATATAGTTTTGTCTAAGGTGTTTGGCATTGAGTGATGCTCACACACTCAACACCAAGCAGCAGATAGCTGATAGAGCAAGTTGGCATTGAGTGGAGCTGAATCACTCAATGCATATAATCAGATTTATATTCTAAGTAGTTTGGCATTGAGTGAAGGTTACTCACTCAACGCCAAGTGATAGTAAATCTGTTTAAGTGTTTTGGCATTGAGTGATGCTTACTCACTCAACGTGTAACACCCCGAAACTCAAAAGAGGGACGGATGACGTTTTAAGCCCAGTCTGAATTTCAGAGCAGGTGTCATGGGCGTGTCACGGGCGTGTCACGGGCGTGTCACGGGCGTGTCACGGGCGTGATACAGGTGTGTTCGTCCACGGGTCAAGTGGTCGACGTTTTGACGATCGGCGATCGTCGAGAAGCTGAACACGGCCTGGGACACGGGCGTGTCCCAGGGCGTGTCACTTTGGGCAGTTTTCATAGTCATGCACACGGGCCATGACACGGGCCCAGACACGGGCGTGTCACATGTGACACGGGCGTGTCGGGTGCCGTGTCGCAGGCCGTGTCCTTCTCGGGTTAGGAAAGCTGGCCGATTGCACACGGGGGGGGGGGGGGGGGGGGCGTGACACGGGTCTCGACACGGGCGTTTCACATGTGACACGGGCGTGTCGGAGGCCGTGTCGAATGCCGTATGCTGGTTTTCAAGTCGGTCGAGACGGCGAATGGGTGACACGGCCAGGCACACGGCCGTGTTGCAACCCGTGTTCGGCCTAGTTTTTGTAATTTCAGGCCTAATCGTGGCCGTTCGTTTCCTTGGCTTTGGATCCAACGGTTGGGGGCTGTTACTGGGGTCTTTTAGCCGGGAATTAGGGTGGAATACCCCATTTTCTTTTGGGCATTCTCTCTCTAAGGGTTTAGAGAGAAGGGAGAGCAAGGAAGAGGTTGGAGACCAAGATCCGGCCGCCGGTGGAGCGTCGGAGCTCCGAATCGCGATCCGAGTCCAGATCCGCGAAGGCGATGCCGTTGCGGTGCTTTCTAACCGCGTGGATTTTCATGGCGCCGCGGAAGAACGCAAGGGTAACGATTTCTCATCCTTGGGCATGTGAAGCCCTTTTTCCCTTTGCATAGGAAGCCCTCTCTCGCGAGTGAGCGAAGAGTTGGAGTGTTCCTTGGGGTAGATATGTAAAGTCCCCCTTGTATAGTGTCCGTATGCGAAAACGGGCATAGGCATTGTCTGTGAAGCCTATCCGGACATGTAGAGCCGGATCGGTGATGTTGCATTGCATATGAACCTGGGAAGACTCCGGGTGTTTGGGCGTTTTCGGGTTTTCTACGTGGTAGATTGCAGCAGGGAGCCTTGGAGATTAACTCCAAGGTACACCCGGAAAACTGGGCAAAAGCGGGTTTTTCCAACATGGTGGCCGGGGAGCCAACGTGAACATAACTGGGTTATGTGATTATTGTTGTGGAAACGGGACTCGGTGAGTCTTGACCTGCGCATATGGCTTAAATTGCCGTTGCGATATGAGCACGGGTCAGGTGGAACCGTACCTGATCTATGTCGTTCGGTGGAACCATTGGCATGGATGAGGGTCTTCAGCGGTCTATGGCTTAAATTGTCGTGACCAAGGCCAAGAAGACAAAATGCTCATATGGTTGGCCGTCCAAGGGGCGGTGGTGGAACGGGAACGTCTATGGCTTGAATTGACATGACGTTGGCCGGTTCGCCGTGAATGTGCCCTGTGTGCACGAGGTGTGTGGCCGTGCGAGCCTACGCCTGTGTTGAAGTGTGTTTACACTATATTGATGCTATACTAATAAAGTGCAGGGAAAGAGCATCGCCGCCCCGATTACGGGGGCGGGATCGTTATAATTTGGTCAGCATAGCTGACCGTTGCTTTTGTTTACCACCGGGCAGTGGATTGTGGCTTGCAGGTGCTGCGGAGTCGAGCGGGAAATAGCGGGCTAAAGCCCATGTTGCGGTGCTGGACCTCGAAGGCCTACCTTTCTTTATGTTTTCCGTTTATCTCATGTATGGCCGGCCTGCGAGCCGAAGTATGAAAGACACTCTTGTTGGGAGAACTATTGTAAGGCCATAAAGCCGGTACTTTTGTATTAATCATTCCTATTTTATCTAGTAGTGGGCATTCGAGCTTGGCAGGGTTCTTTTATTTGTGCAACTTAAGAAATTGCTTCCGCTAGAATGACTCTGTGTAGGACGTTGGTGATTGGTTGTATGGTTTCAACGCGTAACCAACCGGTCTGTCCGTAGTATATGGCGTCGGGCCCCGGCCGGACCTACTGCTATATGCTATGCGACGGATAGGGGTGTTACAAATTGGTATCAGACTACTGGTTTCGGTCAAACTTAAATGAATTCGTGTGCGAATTCACTTTAAGGGGTGGTGAGCACATGTGTGCGTCATCGTTATAACATGAAAAGAACCCATGAATGTCCACTTAGGAATGAAAATACACATGTTTGAGGAACCAGCGTGTTCCTATAATTGCTGTTTGCAATAGTTTTTGGTCGCTTATCTGTGTTTTGCATGATTATAGGTGACCAGAAGTGGTGCTGGGCCGTCAGAACGGTCAGGTTCTGAGGCAAGCAGTGCGCCAAGTGAAGCGCCTGCAACACCTCCGTCTGCCGAGATCATTAGATTGGTGGCAGAAGCTGTCTTTGCTATGATTAATGCGCAACCTGCAAGACAGGTGCAGCAGCCTGCTCCTGCGGAGGAGCAAGTGCCGCTCCAAGAGGCGGAGCCTAGAAGGGTTGAGCAGGTGGCAGTGGAGCCGGAGTTGCCTCGAAGAGCAACTAAAAGGCAGTTGAAGCATGTGATGGGCTTCCATCCACCGGTGTTCACTGGAGCGAAAACCCCGACCCAGGCTGAGGATTGGCTCTCAAGAGTCAATAGGGTCATGACAGCGACAGAAACGGAAGATTGGCAAAAGACTACAATAACGACGTTCCTTTTGGATGGGGACGCAAGGTTATGGTGGGAAGGCCTAGAGCTACACCAGTTGAGGGGAAGGCCGTTGGCCGAAGTTCCTATGGCAGAGTTTGCAAGATTGTTCATGGCTCGATACCTCCCCTCAATGCAGAGGATCGCATTGGAGAGCGATTTCCAAAAGTTGGTGCAAGGAGATAGAACTGTAGACGAGTACCTCCACGAGTTTACTCGGTTGGGGAGATATGCTAGCGCTACCTTTACCGATGAGGAGCGAAAGACTAACCGCTTCTATGAAGGGTTAATAGATGAGCTGAGGTTACTACTGTCAGGGCCCATGGCGCAGGGTTTCCTAACCTTGGTCAACTCGGCCCGGTCCTTGGAGAAGGACATGAGAAATGTGCAAGCTAAGAAGGAATCTGGTGGGAAGAAATCAGAGTTCAAGGCGTCGACTACGTCAAAGTCAGGCTATCGAAGATTCTACAAGAAGGCTAGGACGTCTGGTCCAGCTTCTTCTACAGGTGCCTCGGGGGCAACTACCAATCGAACCCCGGGCGCTTGTTTCACGTGTGGAAAGACGGGGCACTTTGCCCGCGATTGCTGGAGCGGACGCACAAAGTCTGAGAGAAAACAAGGAGCTACTTACGAAGAAAAGGGCAAGGCGGTAGAGTCAACCGCGTCCCACTATGCTCCGACTCAGCCTAGAGTCTACAACTTGGGCCAGCAGGAGGCCATTAAACAAGCTGACGTGGTGACAGGTACGAGTTAATTTATGGCAAGTTAACTTTAACTACTGTTATCTATTGCTTGTTAGCCTAATATTGTTTGCATAGGCTTTGTTTTGATTAGCGATAGTCCAGCATGGGCACTGTTCGATACGGGAGCTTCACACTCCTTCTTGTCCGAAAATTTTATATCGCGCATCGGAGTCCCTTCTTCGATGGCGAAGGACAAGTTAGATGTGCTGCTACCGAATGGGTGCTCGATGCGTGCGGACCGTAAAGGTTCACATAGGGAGCCAAGAGTTCGATTTGCTAGCATCATTGCTGCCGCTGGTAGAGTTCGACGTTATCTTTGGGATGGATTGGCTTTCGGAGCAGAAGGCTTGGATTGATTGTGACCGGAAGGAGGTCAAGCTGGGTGTTGGACGAGAGACAACATTCGAGGGACTCAAGGGGTCGAGCAAGACGCTGATGTCTGCTCTTCAGGTGGTAAAGGCAGTTCGTGCTGGTGCAGAGCTGTTCTTCGCAATAGTGGGGGCTGTGGAGCCAAAGTCCACGTTGGATAGCATCCCCGTGGTTTGTGAATACCCCTATGTGTTCCTGGAGCCCCACCGCAGCGGGAGATTGATTTCACCATCGAGCTCGTGCCGGGGGCCAAACCGGTGTCACGTGCTCTGTATAGGTTGGCGCCTAAGGAGATGACAGAGTTGAAAGTTCAGCTAGAGGAGCTGATGGAGCAAGGTTATGTGCGTCCAAGCTCGTTGCCTTGGAGCGCACCAGTCCTCTTCGTTAAAAAGAAGGATGGTAGTATGCGGCTATGTATCGACTACAGAGAGTTGAACAAACTGACGGAGAAAAAAAAGTACCCGATACCGAGGATTGATGATCTCTTTGATCAGTTAGTCGGATCGTCGGTATATTCTAAGTTGGACTTGAAGTTGGGGTACTATCAGTTGAGGATAAGGGAATGTGATATCCCGAAGACGGCGTTCAGCACAAGATATGGGCATTTCGAGTTCACGGTCATGCCGTTTGGACTGACGAATGCGCCATCAGTGTTTATGGACTTGATGAACAGGACGTTCCGAGATTTCCTGGATCGCTTTGTGATCGTCTTTATCGATGATATATTGGTGTACTCGCAGTGCGAAGAAGATCACTTCAAGCACTTGCATCTGGTGTTGGAGACTTTGAGGAGGAATGAGCTGTATGCAAAATTCTCCAAATGCGAGTTTTGGCTACCCTCAGTAGCATTCCTTGGTCACATTGTCAGTGGGGAAGGTATAGCGGTGGATCCGGCGAAGATCGTTGCGATATGGGAGTGGCCTGCATTGTCTTCTGTCGCGGAAGTCCGTAGTTTTCTTGGGCTTGCCGGATATTACAGGCGCTTCGTAGAGAACTTCTCGCGGATAGCGCTACCTCTCACGAAGTTGACAAGGAAAGATCAGAGATTCTTGTGGACGTAGGAGTGTGTGCAAGCTTTTGAGGAGCTGAAGATACGGTTGACCACGGCGCCAGTGCTTAGTTCGCCGAGTGGGACCGAGGGCTTCGAGGTGTATAGTGACGCCTCGAGTAGTGGTTTAGGCTGCGTGTTGTTGCAGCATGGGAGCGTTATAGCTTATGGATCGCGTCAGCTAAAAGTGCATGAAAGGAACTATCCGGTCCACGACTTGGAGTTGGCGGCCGTGATATTTGCACTTAAGCTGTGGAGGCACTACGTATACGGCGTAAGGGTCGATATATATACCGATCACAAGAGCCTGAAGTACCTATTGGATCAGAAGGATCTTAACATGAGGCAAAGAAGGTGGATGGAGTTCCTGGGGGACTACACCTTCAAGATTCATTATGTACCCGGGAAGGGCAATGCAGTTGCAGATGCGTTGAGTCGCAGGGCTCCCGCCCAAGCCAACTGGTTGTCGGTGCATGATGAGCGGCTAGTACGGGAGTTGGAGGAGCTTGAGATCTGTTGCGTTGACAAGCAGACGAGCGCCAAAGCAATGTTGAACTGGACAGAAGTTCAGTATGACCTGACTGACCGGGTTCGGCAGGCATTGGAGTTAGATGACTCCATGAAGGAGCTTATGGAGGCAGCGTTGGATGGGTCAAATTCCCAGTTTTCAGTGGAAGATGGGTTGTTAAGGAAGGATCATCGGTTGTGCGTCCCAAGCGGGAGTAACCTACGGGCGGAGTTGATGTACGAGGCTCATCATACCAAGTACTCAATCCACCCAGGGAGCACAAAGATGTACCGTGACCTCAAGAAGCTGTTTTGGTGGCCGGGGCTCAAGAAAGACGTAGCGTTGTTTGTGGCCAAATGCCAAACGTGCGCCTTGGTGAAGGCGGAGTGCCAAAAGCCAGGAGGATTTCTGAAGTCCTTACCTATACCGGAGTGGAAGTTCGACGACATATCTATGGACTTTGTGCATGGGTTACCAAGGTCGCAGAAGGGGAACGACGCCATCTGGGTGATCGTAGATCGGTTAACTAAGGTGTCGCATTTCATTCCGCATAGGAAGGACGATGATAGTTTAACTTTCAAGGCAGCCTAAACACCTAGAGGGGGGGGGGGGGGTGAATAGGTTCTGCTTTTCTTATAAAAACTTCTAGGCAGAATTCAATTCAATAGCTAACACAATTGGCACAGCAATCACAGAAAATAAAACATCACAGATTGCACAATGTTTTATAGTGGTTCCCCAAGGTCTGGGTACATCCACTTTCCCCCTTCACCTATCTAGCAGTATGCTAGATTCGGCCAAACTTCCACTTATCTCAGATCAACAGATCCTACAACTCAGAACCCAACTAGTTCCTACAACTCAGGCACAACTGCCCTACCTCAGCCTTGCCCCAAGGCCTACAACTCAGAGAATATCCTTCTCCTACACTCAGGCAAACTGCCCTACCACTCAGAGTTCAACACTCCTACACTCAGCCTTTATAACATAGGCTTACAACTCAGATCTGTGTAAACAGATCCTACAGAAATATAGAAAAGATTATTAAACTGTCTTGCCAAAGTTGAGAGAGAAAAGGCCAAGACAATTCTTGATCAGCTGATGCAATCAACTGTATCTGAGCCTTCTTCAAAGCTTCTTGAAAATGAACTTAGCTGAGTTGATTCCAAACAGCTTCTTGAGAATCCACTGGTGGTTTCTTTCTTCTTCTTCTAATTCTGGCTTGATCTCTCTCTATCCAGCACTTTGAATGATTCTTCTGAATTCTGATTAGAACTCTTCTTAGATCTATCCTTAGATAGTCTTCTTAGATCTCCCGGAGAAGATCTTCTTAAGTGACTAGCACTTTCTTGAAATGAATTGGATTGTGATCCTTCTCTTCCTTTTTGATTCAAAGTTATTCAAAAGGACTATCTGTTGTGGTTTTTTTTTTCTCCTTCTGAATCTGTCTATTTATAGACATTCTTCATGGTAACCGGCTGATCCGGTTTCTAACCGTTTTCTGACAAGTCTGACAGCTTCAGTTAACCGGTGGTAACCCACAGCTGTCAAGTCTTCAAACAAGTCCTGTGCCTTAGTCTTGAACCACAAGTTGTTGAAACAGTCTGTCAGAAAGTGTCGAGACCATCTGTCTATCTGTGTCGACACAATTGACTTTGGTGTCGACACAGTCTTCAGTGATGTCGACTAAGTTGCCTTTGAGTCGACACAGCTTCTTCTGAAAATAACTTGGTCTTGACTCTTCAGTGTGTCGACACAAGTCCTGTGTGTCGACACAGTTGTTGTAGAATCATAACTTAGTAAGTGTCGACTTAGCCTTCAGGTGTCGACACATTCATTTCTTAAATCTGCTTTAATGTGTCGACTTAATCACAATGTGTCGACACATTCTGCTGGTGTCGACAAACTTGAGGTCGACTATTTTCTTCTGTGTCGACACATTCAGCTGATGTCGACAATCTTGAGATCGACTATACTCTTCTGTGTCGACACATTCTCCCAATGTTGAGGTCGACGCTTTTCTTCTGTGTCGACACAAATTCCCAGAGTTGTGTCGACTCTTTTCTTCTGTGTCGACACAAATTCCCAGAGTTGTGTCGACTCTTTTCTTCTGTGTCGACACAAATTCCCAGTGATGTGTCGACTTACTTCTTCTGTGTCGACACTTTTTCCCAGTGTAGTTGTAGACTAACTGCTATGTGTCGACACTGCTTCCCAGTGTTGTGTCGACTATTTTCTTCTATGTGTCGACACTGCTTCCTCTGTGTCGACACTTGGACTTAGAATTTTTCTGCATACTTTATCAATTCTTAACCTGCACATGTCAACTTAAAACAACATCAAATACACCTTGATGTATATCATTGAGCTAGGTTGGGCTTCTTCAAATCAGGTACACATTTTCCAATGTACCCAACAATCTCCCCCTATTTGGAGAAGTCATAACCCCTATAGCCAATGATATACACCATTTATAAACAGTACTAAATGATGATTAATGACATAACAGGAATACTTTAATATAAACAAAACATAAAAACAATTCATCACAGAATGCACATTATAATATGCCAAACAACATTTTGTTTATAACTGGGTAATGTTTGATTACAATGTTTTATATTTAATGATTACATCACAACATTACAAAACACTATAAAAGAACTTAAAACATAATCAGGATTGATCAGGCTCTCTAATTATAATCCCTTTGCTAGATTGAATTGTAGCTGTCACAGGAGCTTCTGATTCTTCAGCTATCTTCTTTCCTTTAAGATCAGCTTTCTTCTGAGCTTCTTCCTTGATCCTTTGCCTTTCAAAATAATGAAAAGGCTTTGGGAAGTATTTGCTTGGCTCCTTAGCATCTGATGGCAGTCTTCCCAGCTTAGCTTTCCTTCTGAATTGTACTATTGCTTCTTGTCTTGTCTCATACTTTTGCCATTCTATTTCATTGTACCACTTGCCTCTCTCATGAACTTTATCTTGTACAGCTTTCCATGCAGTGAGTATTATGTTCCTTGAAGTAGGACTCCACTGCTCATAATCTGGCTTAAGTACAGCCTGCTCTCTGAATTTCTTCTTTGCTAATAGAGCATCTTGCTGTTCTTTCAGAGTAGCCTCAGGCTTATCAACCTTTCTAAAGACAATATTAGTAACCTCCTTTGGAGGACTATACATTCCTTGAACTTTCTGATCAATCATGTCAAAATCTGGAGGGGGGTAAATGACTTGGGCAACCTCAGGTTGATTGCCTTCAAGTAGATTTGATTGTATTCCTGACTCAGCCACCATAGCATCATCACACAATGGGGGATATCCCAAAGTGGCTCGAATGCTATTGGTCACCCATTTGGTGTGCTCTGAGCCTGTATGAATTAGCATCCTCTCCCACTTTATGGCTTCTCTAGATACATGATCTCTTAGATCTTTCTTTTGAAATCGGATTTGGCCATCCAAATAATTCACACCCTCTTTGAAAAATGGTTTTAACTTTTGAAGCTTTTCAGATATTTCTTTTTGAGAGGTTGTGATGGCAGTCTTAACAGATGCAATGGCAGCTTGAAAATTCTTATCAAATTCTTCCCTTTCTTTGGCTCTATCTGCAGGCAGACCTGGAACAATCTTCTTTACCTCCTCAACGATCTCATTATGAGATTCAGTTAAATTCTCATTCATTCTGATCTGATTTTCCAAAACATAACTTTGCTTCAAAGCAATGTCATCCACCTTTGTAGTAATAGCCTCCTGTTGTTTAGCTAGATAAACCACAGCATTGCCACCCTTGTGGAAGCAATCTGTCATTTCAGTTTTATGCATGTTGACCTGAAACTGGATGGACTTTATATCCTGAGCTAAGTCAAACTGAAGTGACTTGCTATTTTCATCAACATACTTTTCCATAGCCATCCTTTGTTCATCCAATTTTACTTGTAGATCTATCATAAATTTGTTGTAATCAAAGGCTGGAGATACTTGTAGAGGTGTGGTCTGTAAAGCCTGCTTATAATGCTTGCTTCTTCTCTTAAATACAACAAGTTTTCTTTTCTTTGCCACCCTGGCATCTTCAGTTTCTGTTTCAGATGAAGTATCTACATGAATTCTTTCTTGAGGATGATGAATTGTATCTGTTCCAGGGGCCTGTTGCTCAGCTTCAACATCCACTGGCTCACCCTCAACCTGTGGCTCAACTTCAGCTTCCTGATCAATGTCCATACCTATGGACTTCTCAATATCTGGTCCACCTCCTACGTTATCAGCAGTAGTATCAATATCTGGGAATAACTCCTCCATAGTAAATTCCAGTTGAGCTGTAACTTCTGCAGCAGTTAAATCTTGAGACAAGTTTAACTGTGCTTCCTCTTGTACTTGCACTTCAGTATTTGTAGTATCTGGAGTAGGAGTGGACACTAGCTCCCCCTGAACCTGTGCAGTAATAAGAATATGAGCAATGTCTTTTATAGTAAAATACATTAGCTCCCCCTATACCTGAGCAGGAGTAGATACCTTTGGAGCAGGAGTGGAAACTGGCTCCCCCTGCATCTGTGTGGGTGTTGACACTTCCTGGACTATAGTTGAGTCAAACTATTTTTCAACTTGTGTCCTCAGTGGGTCTTCTTGTAATTGTTCAGATTCTTGATTTTGTGTAGGGGATTTCACAGGGGTGTCTGGCCTGCTCTCTTCAGGCACATCCTTGGACAGCACCCTATCCCACCTAGAGAACAGTCTCATATCCATTCTTCTCATATGATTAATCTTACTCCCTTGCAGTTGCTGCATCACTTCAGGAATCACTCCAGTGAGGTACAGGCTCATGATCCTAGCCATGTTAGGCTTCTTGATTCCTTCTTTGATATTGTCAAAGATCACTCCTGACCAATCAGTAGGAATAGTAAAAACAATCCTGGTCATCAGGCTGAACATATAGGCAGAAATCCTATCATGTCCACCTGTCTTGCAGAGGATTACTTTCCCAACTACTTCTGACAAGAACTTCCCTTGCTGATTCATACCCTTCCTGTTGAATGCAGCTCCAATCTTCAATCCTGAGTCCAGTCCACACCATTGAAGGTCTTCCCTTGTCTTAGATATATGAACTTCCTCTTCATTCTCAACTACTTGCAATTGAAAGATCTTTCTTAAACTTCTTTGATTAATCTTCACCTTAGTCCCTTGAACAGTGGACTTAATCTTGAGGCCAGTAGAGTGGACTGATGCAGAGATAAAGAACTCGTGCACCTCCTTCTTCCAGATTTTAGTAGGTTTTGAGATGAGAAATTCTAACCCTGACTCAGAGAGGAGGGTGATAACTCCTTGAACATCTGGCGGCGCCTCTGCAAAGGCCTGGCGCACCAACTCATACCCTTCATTTATGTTGTCTTCAATCCTTGGCGCCATCGGTTCGTCGAGAAAGCTTGAGAGAAGAGAGAAAGATAGACTGTCGACACAGGGTTTTAGTCTCGAAAACCTTGGAAGCGTGTCGACAGAATGAGTTTTTGACCTATTTATAGCCTCAGTTGAAAGAAGTTCAAAAGGCGCCAAAAACAGTCAAAATGTGTCGACACAGACGGAATGTGTCGACACAAACTTCTATTGTCTCGACATTACTTCAGCCTACTATGTGTCGACACCAATTTGTGGTTATGTCGACACCTTAGATAAACAGAAATTCTGTGTCGACTCTAAGGATAAGTGTCGACACATATTCTGTAAGTGTCGACACCATTTTCCTGGTTGAGTCGACATTACATTTCTGGTTAAGTCGACAATATAACTCTTAAGTGTCGACACATATTCTCTGTGTCGACACAATATTTCTGACTTGTCGACATAATTTCTCTGAGTCGACACATTATTACTGAATGTGTCGACACATTCTTACTTAGCCAATTTCTGTAACTTCAATGTGTCCTTTTTAACACTTGATTATGTTGTTATTACTTTTACTTACTTATATACCACTTCAATAGCATTGTTAATGATTTTGTTAATACATTAATCAATGGTTAACATACCTAATTCAATTTTGAATTTATTGAATTTGGTTTCATCTAAAGGCTTAGTAAATACATCTGCTATTTGATAATCTGTTTTTACAAATTCCAATGAGATGTCTCCTCTTTCTACATGTTCTCTAAGAAAATGGTATTTGATTTCTATATGCTTAGTTCTACTATGAGAAACTGGATTATTAGCAATAGAAATAGCACTCTTTGAATCACATAAAAGGGGTGTTCTACTTACCTGAATACCATAATCCTTAAGCTGATGCTGCATCCACAATAGCTGTGCACAGCAGCTTCCAGCAGCAACATACTCTGACTCAGCTGTGGAAATTGCCACACTGGTCTGCTTCTTGCTACTCCAAGATATTAGTCTTCCTCCCAGGAATTGACAAGTACCTGTAGTACTCTTTCTATCCTCTCTACATCCTGCAAAATCTGCATCTGAATAGCCTGTTAGTAGAAAATCTCTATTCCTAGGGTACCAAAGACCTAGAGTAGGAGTGCCCTTTAGATATCTCAGAATCCTTTTGACTGCAGTATAATGAGATTCTTTAGGGCAGGCTTGGTACCTAGCACAGACACATGTTGCATACATAATGTCAGGTCTACTAGCAGTGAGATATAGAAGAGACCCAACTATTCCTCTATACAATGATTCATCAACAGGTTTACCTGTCTCATCTTTGCATATAGGCATACTAGTTCCCATAGGAGTTCTCATGGTGGAGGATGACTCCATACCATACTTCTTAATTAATTCTTTGGTGAACTTAGACTGGGATATGGACAATCCATCTTCAGTCTGTCTTACTTGGAGTCCCAAGAAGAACTTAAGTTCTCCCATACTGCTCATCTCAAACTTCCCTTGCATAAGTTTGGCAAACTTTTTACAAAGGTTGTTTTCAGTAGATCCAAAGATTATGTCATCAACATAGATCTGAACTAAGATGATCTTTCCTTTGGATTCCCTAAGGAATAGAGTTTTGTCTATCTTTCCTCTTGAGAATTTATTCTCAATGAGGAAGGTAGACAGGGTTTCATACCAAGCCCTTGGAGCTTGTTTTAACCCATACAAAGCTTTCCTAAGCTTATACACATAATCAGGTTTAAGAGGATCTATAAAACCTGATGGCTGCTCTACATATACTTCTTCTTTAAGATCACCATTCAGAAATGCTGACTTCACATCCATCTGGTATACTTTGAAGTCTTGGTAGGCTGCATAGGCAAGGAACATTCTGATTGCCTCCAGCCTTGCTACTGGAGCAAAGGTTTGATCAAAGTCAATTCCTTCTTCCTGCCTGTATCCTTTTGCAACTAACCTTGCTTTATTCTTCACTATTATCCCACTTTCATCTAGCTTGTTCCTATAGATCCACTTAGTGCCAATTATATTGTGGCCTCTTGGTTTAGGAACAAGCTCCCAGACTTTGCATCTTCTGAATTGATTCAGCTCCTCTTGCATAGCATCAATCCAGTGCTGGTCTTGGATAGCTTCTTCAAACTTCTTAGGTTCCATCTGGGACAAGAAACTTGAATGCAAAACTGTGCTTTGATTTCTGCTTCTAGTTTGCACTCCTTGTCTTGGATCACCAATTATCTGATCAGTTGGATGATCTCTCAGATATCTTATAGCTGGAGGAAGATTCCCTTCAGGTTGAGCATCTCCAGCTTCTTCATTCTGCTGAGCCTCTTGGTTTTCATCAGCTTCCATTATCTCTTGTACTCCCCCTGGACAGCAGCCTTCATTTTCCAATGCTCCATCTTCCTTTGAAGCTTCAGCAATGGAGAGCTTGTCCATCTTCTTGCTTATACCCGTTGAGTCATTTGATCTACAAGACAACTCACTATTGATTAATCTTGTTTCATCAAATACAACATGCACAGATTCTTCAACAACTTGAGTAGTTAAGTTGAAGACTCTATAGGCCTTACTATTTGTGCTGTACCCAACAAATATCCCATCCTGGGATTTGGCAGCAAACTTAGTCAAATATGACTTGCCATTGTTAAGTATATAGCACTTGCAACCAAAGATCCTAAAATAGGATAGATTTGGTTTTCTGCCTTTCACAATCTCATAGGGAGTCTTTCTGTGGCTTTTGGTGATAGAAGCCCTATTGATGACATGACAAGCAGTGTTAACAGCCTCAGCCCAAAAATATTCTGGGAGAGAGGTGTCACTCAATAGAGTTCTACCAGCTTCAATTAATGTTCTATTCTTTCTTTCAGCAATTCCATTTTGCTGAGGTGTTCTTGGTGAGGAGAACTCTTGGAAAATCCCAAAGTCTTTACACAAGTTTGTTATGCTTTCAGAATGAAACTCAGTACCATGGTCACTTCTGATTTTGACCACTGTACTATTCAGTTCATTCTGAATTTGCTTTACAAAATTAAGTAGTACACTTGGGGTTTCAGATTTTTGTCTTAGAAAGAACACCCATGTAAATCTAGAATAGTCATCTACAACCACAAAAGTGTAGACCTTCCTACCTAGACTATGAACTGGCATAGGACCAAAAAGATCCATATGCAAGAGGTATAAGCACCTCACAGAGTCCTTGTTTTCAAGGCTTTGAAATGAGGATTTTGTCTGCTTGCCCTTTTGACAAGCTGAGCATACCCCTTCCTTTATACACTTAACTTGAGGCCCATTCCTCACTAGTTCTTTACTAATGAGTTGGCCAATTGTCTTGTAGTTTAGATGAGCCAATCTCTTGTGCCACTTAACACAATGGGAAGCATTGTCATCAGCTACAAGACAAATGGGGGAAGCCTTATTTTCACATTCAAAATTAAGGCAATATACATTTCTCTTCCTATACCCAGTCAAAATGATCTCTTGATCACTTGACCTTTTGATATGACATCCATCCTTACCAAATGAAATGTCATATCCTAGATCACTCAGCTGGCTTATGCTTATTAGATTATGTTTCAAACCTTTTACATAGGCCACTTGGGTGATAGTAATTAGGTTAGAAGAAATGTTACCAAACCCTTTGATGACTCCTTTTTCAGATCCACCAAAGATCACTTTATGTCCATCTTTAACAGATGAATACTCCTTCAGCAGCCCCTTTGTTCCAGTCATGTGCCTGGAACAACCACTATCCAAGTACCATATAGGGGCATGGTTACTTGGATTCACCTGCAATACAGAATTACTTACCCTTAGAACCCAAGTAAGTCTTGGGTCCTTGGTTCAGGTTAGCATTAATAAAGTTATCATAACCTCTTCTAACAGGTAGACTCTTATTCTTTATAACACTTGTGTTATACCAGCAGTCCAATGCAAAATGACCCCTCTTGCCACAGCACCAACATTCAAACTTATTGTATCTAGATCTAGATACATCCTTGTCAGAAGAATTTCTGTTCATTGCTGGTGCTGTTGCAACTTCACCTACTGATTTCTTAAAACCATTGGGTTTATGACCATAGGTAGGCCTGCTTGCCTTAACACCCTTGTTCTTCAGAACATTTGTCTTAATATGATCTTGAATGTCTTCATGATCATATATGTTAGAAGGCACTTTCTCCTTACTAAACTTTATGGGGACTGAAAGGTTTAGTGGCTGAATAGGGGCTTTGCCTTTCCTCTTGAATCTACCAGCCCTGGAGTTACCTTTAAATCCTAATCCAGCCTTACCCTTCTGAGTGACAAATTCATCTATCAAGGGTAAGACAGATTTTGGCTTAGAGTAACTAGCCACTAAATCCCTTTCAATTCTAAGTCTGGCCTCCAGACTCTTTACTTGATCATTAGTATAATTAATTGTGCCCATCTGAATAATAGTTATATTCTTCAGCTTGGCAATTTCATTTAATTTTTGATCAAGGACTTTTTCTAACTCAGTTGTTGCTACCCTTAGTTCAGCAATTTCCTGAGCCTGTGTTTTAACCAGATTCTTGCTTTTCTTAAGGGCCTGCAACAAGTCCCCATACTTGTCTATCAATTGATAGACATCTCCTTCAGATCCAGATGCATCTTCATCACTTGATGCAGATGTAGCTGATTCTTCACTTGTATTACAAACAGATGTACAGGAAGGACAGTTTACCTCATTAGGACCAGACTGATTCTGGCATATGTCCTCTTCTGATCTTGTCATCAAACCCATGC
Organism: Platanthera zijinensis; assembly: GCA_039513925.1. Classification (NCBI taxonomy): domain Eukaryota; kingdom Viridiplantae; phylum Streptophyta; class Magnoliopsida; order Asparagales; family Orchidaceae; genus Platanthera; species Platanthera zijinensis. The sequence continues at coordinate 136,534,694 of CM077084.1, read as the reverse complement.
ATTGATGTTCATTGATGGAGTCTAGCAACTGCATAAACTCCTCTTCCTCAGATGCAGCATATAGTCCAATATATGCTTCAGCTTCAGATCCTGATTCTGAAGTTGACTGGTCTGACAGACTTTTATCTTTCTTTGCTACAAAGGATTTCTCCTTCTTGCCTTTCTGATAAGTCTTCTTCTTTTCTGAAGATTCCTTCCTTTTGTCAGGACAATCAGCCACTACATGTCCAGGCCTATTGCAACAATAGCAGACAATCTTTGAAGTAGTGGCTTTGCTGGGCTTTGACCTGCTTTTCTCTTTTCTTGATGACCTTCTCTTCTGATAATAGTCATCAACTTGCTGTGATGTGGAAGGCCTAGACTTCCATTGCTTCTTTTTCAAGAACCTTTGGAATTGCCTTGTGAATGCAGCAAAGTCTGCATCTGAATCACAGCTTTCTGAACCCTTATTTGAATTTTCAGAACTATCTTCTTCAACTTCTTTAGGATGAGATGGTGATTTCCTCCTACTCTTTCTAGTGGCTTCAGCATTAAATGCCACAGTCTTTTCTCTATGCTCTCCTCTTGAGTTTCTTTCCTCCTCCTTCCTTACCATAAGTTGCATTTCATAGGATAACAACTTTCCAAACAGGGTTGGAGGAGATATCTCTGCCAATTTAGCCACTTCTCTTATGGCACAGATCTTTGTATCCCAGTCCTTTGATAAGGATCTTAAGAATTTGTCATTCAGTTCATAGGTACTGAAGACTCTTCCATAGGAGATTAGCTCATTCACAATTCTATAGAATTTCTTATAGCACTCAGTTATGCTATCAGATTTTCCTTGTCTAAAGCTTTCATACTCCTGATTTAGCATAGACTTTCTGTCCAGCCTTACTTCTTCAGATCCCTCCATGTAGACAATCAATGTGTCCCACATCTCCTTAGAGGTCTTGCAGTGAATCAGATTTTGAAATGTTGAATCATCTATGGAACTAACAATGATGTTCTGTGCCCTTTTGTCCATGGTTGCCAAGATGATTTCATCCTTGGTCATTTCTGAATAAGTCTTTGGTATTTGGATATTTGCATCAAGAACAGATATCTTCATTGGAATGAAGGGGCCTTCCTGTACTGTGATGTAAATCCTTGGGTCAGATGCCTCCATAAACAATCTGACTCTTTCTTTCCAGATCCCAAAGATTTCCTTCTTGCATATGGGTAATTTCATAGACCCCAGCTCCTTATGATTCTCTCCAGAACCCATCTTCTTGATTCTTGAATCTGCCTTTCAGATCTATCTCAGACTGTTAAGTCCTTTTTGAGGAACCTCCCTCTGATACCACTTGATAGTTTAACTTTCAAGGCAGCCTAAACACCTAGAGGGGGGGGGGGTGAATAGGTTCTGCTTTTCTTATAAAAACTTCTAGGCAGAATTCAATTCAATAGCTAACACAATTGGCACAGCAATCACAGAAAATAAAACATCACAGATTGCACAATGTTTTATAGTGGTTCCCCAAGGTCTGGGTACATCCACTTTCCCCCTTCACCTATCTAGCAGTATGCTAGATTCGGCCAAACTTCCACTTATCTCAGATCAACAGATCCTACAACTCAGAACCCAACTGGTTCCTACAACTCAGGCACAACTGCCCTACCTCAGCCTTGCCCCAAGGCCTACAACTCAGAGAATATCCTTCTCCTACACTCAGGCAAACTGCCCTACCACTCAGAGTTCAACACTCCTACACTCAGCCTTTATAACATAGGCTTACAACTCAGATCTGTGTAAACAGATCCTACAGAAATATAGAAAAGATTATTAAACTGTCTTGCCAAAGTTGAGAGAGAAAAGGCCAAGACAATTCTTGATCAGCTGATGCAATCAACTGTATCTGAGCCTTCTTCAAAGCTTCTTGAAAATGAACTTAGCTGAGTTGATTCCAAACAGCTTCTTGAGAATCCACTAGTGGTTTCTTTCTTCTTCTTCTAATTCTGGCTTGATCTCTCTCTATCCAGCACTTTGAATGATTCTTCTGAATTCTGATTAGAACTCTTCTTAGATCTATCCTTAGATAGTCTTCTTAGATCTCCCGGAGAAGATCTTCTTAAGTGACTAGCACTTTCTTGAAATGAATTGGATTGTGATCCTTCTCTTCCTTTTTGATTCAAAGTTATTCAAAAGGACTATCTGTTGTGGTTTTTTTTTTCTCCTTCTGAATCTGTCTATTTATAGACATTCTTCATGGTAACCGGCTGATCCGGTTTCTAACCGTTTTCTGACAAGTCTGACAGCTTCAGTTAACCGGTGGTAACCCACAACTATCAAGTCTTCAAACAAGTCCTGTGCCTTAGTCTTGAACCACAAGTTGTTGAAACAGTCTGTCAGAAAGTGTCGAGACCATCTGTCTATCTGTGTCGACACAATTGACTTTGGTGTCGACACAGTCTTCAGTGATGTCGACTAAGTTGCCTTTGAGTCGACACAGCTTCTTCTGAAAATAACTTGGTCTTGACTCTTCAGTGTGTCGACACAAGTCCTGTGTGTCGACACAGTTGTTGTAGAATCATAACTTAGTAAGTGTCGACTTAGCCTTCAGGTGTCGACACATTCATTTCTTAAATCTGCTTTAATGTGTCGACTTAATCACAATGTGTCGACACATTCTGCTGGTGTCGACAAACTTGAGGTCGACTATTTTCTTCTGTGTCGACACATTCAGCTGATGTCGACAATCTTGAGATCGACTATACTCTTCTGTGTCGACACATTCTCCCAATGTTGAGGTCGACGCTTTTCTTCTGTGTCGACACAAATTCCCAGAGTTGTGTCGACTCTTTTCTTCTGTGTCGACACAAATTCCCAGAGTTGTGTCGACTCTTTTCTTCTGTGTCGACACAAATTCCCAGTGATGTGTCGACTTACTTCTTCTGTATCGACACTTTTCCCAGTGTAGTTGTAGACTAACTGCTATGTGTCGACACTGCTTCCCAGTGTTGTGTCGACTATTTTCTTCTATGTGTCGACACTGCTTCCTCTGTGTCGACACTTGGACTTAGAATTTTTCTGCATACTTTATCAATTCTTCACCTGCACATATCAACTTAAAACAACATCAAATACACCTTGATGTATATCATTGAGCTAGGTTGGGCTTCTTCAAATCAGGTACACATTTTCCAATGTACCCAACAGACGACTCGGTGGAGAAGTTGGCAAAGCTATATGTGGACAATATAGTTAGACTGCATGGTGTGCCTCGTAGCATTGTGAGTGATCGTGATGGGCGTTTCACGTCCAATGATTGGAGGTTGGTGCAGCAGATGCTGGGGACAAAGTTGAAGTTCGGCACAGCCTTCCATCTGCAGACGGATGGACAGACCAAGAGAGTCAATAGAACGGTGGAGGACATGCTACGCATGTGTGTTCTGGACTTCGGGAGGCATTGGGAGGACCACCTGTATTTGGTGGAGTTCACGTATAACAACAGCTACCAGGCGAGTATCTAGATGGTGCCTTTTGAGGCCCTGTATGGTAGAAAATGTCGCACGCCGTTGTCTTGGTTAGAAACAGGTGAGGCAAGGTTGTACAAGAAGTAGGAGGTGGAGAGTGCTACCTCGTTGGTACGGATCATTCGGGAGCGCTTGTTGATCGCTCAGGACAGGCAGGCGAAGTATTACAATGCCAAGCACCAGAACGTGGAGTTTGCGGTAGGCGATTGGGTATACTTGAAAGTGAAGCCGTTCAAGGGGGTTTCGCGGGTGAGATGCTTGAAGAAGCTGAGCCCAAGATACCTTGGACCTTTTGAGGTTCTGGAGCGAGTCGGCGAAGCTGCATACCGTTTGAAGCTATCGGTGGAGTTTAGTGGGATACACGATGTGTTCCACATCTCTGTGTTGCGGAAGACGGTGCAAGAGCCTTCGCTAGTGATCGCAGTGGATCAAGTTCCGGTGGACGAAGGGTTGACGACTAGGGTCAAGCCCGTTTTTATTGAAGACTCTGAGGTCAAGAGGCTCCGTAACAAGGAGATCCGGATGGTTAAGGTCCGGTGGGATAATTGCGGTCAGGAGGAGCTCTCTTGGGAAAGGGAGCAAACTATGCTGGAGGAGTACTCGGAGTTATTCCGCTCAGGTACCGTTAAAAGCTTTAAGTTTCTATTGTTTTCCTTCAGTAAATTTCGTGGGCAAAATTCTTTTAAGGGTGAGAGAGTTGTAACACCCCGAAACTCAAAAGAGGGACGGGTGACGTTTTAAGCCCAGTCTGAATTTCGGAGCAGGTGTCACGGGAGTGACACGTGCGTGTCACGGGCGTGACACGGGCGTGTCACGGGCATGACACAGGCGTGTTCGGCCACGGGTCATGTGGTCGACGTTTTGACGATCGGCGATCGTCGAGAAGCTGAACACGGCCTGGGACATGGGCGTGTCCCAGGGCGTGTCACTTTGGGCAGTTTTCTGAGTCATGCACACGGGCCATGACACGGGCCCAGACACGGGCGTGTCACATGCGACACGGGCGTTTCGGGTGCCGTGTCGCAGGCCGTGTCCTTCTCGGGTTGGGAAAGCTGGCCGATTGCACACGGGGGGGGGGGGGGCGTGACACAGGTCTCAACACGGGCGTGTCACATGTGACACGGGCGTGTCGGAGGCCGTGTCGAATGCCGTGTGCTGGTTTTCGAGTCGGTCGAGACGGCGAATGGGTGACATGGCCAGGCACACGGCCGTGTTGCAACCCGTGTTCGGCCCAGTTTTTGTAATTTCAGGCCTAATCGTGGCCGTTCGTTTCCTTGGCTTTGGATCCAACGGTTGGGGGCTATTACTGGGGTCTTTTAGCTGGGAATTAGGGTGGAATACCCCATTTTCTTTTGGGCATTCTCTCTCTAAGGGTTTAGAGAGAAGGGAGAGCAAGGAAGAGGTTGGAGACCAAGATCCGGCCGCCGGTGGAGCGTCGGAGCTCCGAATCGCGATCCGAGTCCAGATCTGCGAAGGCGACGCCGTTGCGGTGCTTTCTAACTGCGTGGATTTTCATGGCACCGCGGAAGAACGCAAGGGTAACAATTTCTCATCCTTGGGCATGTGAAGCCCTTTTTCCCTTTGTATTGGAAGCCCTCTCTCGCGAGTGAGCGAAGAGTTGGAGCGTTCCTTGGGGTAGATATGTAAAGTCCCCCTTGTATAGAGTCCGTATGCGAAAACGGGCATATGCATTGTGTGTGAAGCCTATCCGGACATGTAGAGCCGGATCGGTGATGTTGCATTGCATATGAACTGGGGAAGAATCCGGGTGTTTTGGCATTTTCGGGTTTTCTACATGGTAGATTGCAGCAGGGAGCCTTGGAGATTAACTCCAAGGTGCACCCGAAAAACTGGGCAAAAGCGAGTTTTGCCAACATGGTGGCCGGGGAGCCAACGTGAACATAACCGGGTTATGTGATTATTGTGGTGGAAACGGGACTCGGTGAGTCTTGACCTGCGCATATGGCTTAAATTGCTGTTGCGATATGAGCACGGGTCAGGCGGAACCGTACCCGATCTATGTCGTTCGGTGGAACCGTTGGCATGGATGAGAGACTTCGGCGGTCTATGGCTTTAATTGTCGTGACCAAGGCCAAGAAGACAAAATGCTCATATGGTTGGCCGTCCAAGGGGCGGTGGTGGAACGGGAACGTCTATGGCTTGAATTGACGTGACGTTGGCCGGTTCGTCGTGAATGTGCCCTGTGTGCACGAGGTGTGTGGCCGTGCGAGCCTACGCCTGTGTTGAAGTGTGTTTACACTATATTGATGCTATACTAATAAAGTGCAAGGAAAGAGCATCGCCGCCCCGATTACGGGGGCGGGATCGTTATAATTTGGTCAGCATAGCTGACCGTTGCTTTTGTTTACCACCGGGCGGTGGATTGTGGCTTGCAGGTGCTGCGGAGCCGAGCGGGAAATAGCGGGCTAAAGCCCATGTTGCGGTGCTGGACCTCGAAGGCCTACCTTTCTTTATGTTTTCCGTTTATCTCATGTATGGCCGGCCTGCGAGCCGAAGTATGAAAGACACTCTTGTTGAGAGAACTATTGTAAGGCCATAAGGCCGGTACTTTTGTATTAATCATTCCTATTTTATCTAGTAGTGGACATTCGTGCTTGGAAGGGTTCTTTTATTTGTGCAACTTAAGAAATTGCTTCCGCTAGAATGACTCTGTGTAGGACGTTGGTGATTGGTTGTATGGTTTCAACGCGTAACCAACCGGTCTGTCCGTAGTATATGGCGTCGGGCCCCGGCCAGACCTACTGCTATATGCTATGCGACGGTTAGGGGTGTTACACAACGCCTAAGCTAATGTTGTTTTATTTTTGGCTAAGTCCCTAGCTGATGACGTCAACAAGTCAACATATTTCAAATTAGTGGCGGGATTACAACAGTACGTGACAAATGTTGCTGCAGACCTACTGTACGACAGTTGGCTTTAAAGCAAAGTTACTGCTGGCCATTAATGATGTGAGGCCCACTGCTCAAGAGCCATTGGGTCAAATTCAATAAAAAGAAAAGGCCTTTACAAAGAAAAATAGCTTTTCGAGGAAAGAGAATCAGGGGAAGTTCTTCTTCTCTGCCATTATTGTGGACCTGAAGAACAGGAAGCTCAAGTCTACAAGATAGAGAGCAAGATAGCTGTTGGAATCAACATCTTTAACAGCAAGATAGCTGGTGCCATTCTCATCTGCACTAACAAGCAAGTTCAGAGTATTTTCTCCGAGCATAATGTAGCAGCCAAGGGCCGACCCTTGCTGTAGGTTCTTTACAGGTCCAGCAACACAAGCACCTAAAGATCTTTGTCTAGAAGCTGTAAAGAGAAGAAAGCTTGAAGAAGCAGAGATATGAAAGAAGGCTCTGGGCACTATTCCTTAGGAGTTAAAGTTAGGGCTGAATCACCTCAGCCCAAGAAAGAGAGAAAGGAAAAACAGGGTTCTGCAAGTTGCTTCCAGCACAAGGATACTTGTTTCTGTTAAGAAGTTGAGTTGAGACTTCCTCAGCTCAGGTAGAAGCTATATACTGTAGTCTCTTCACATCTACATCAAGAAAAATCCCCGGCATTATGAAGGAGAAGTTAGGACTGAGTATATCTCAGTTCAAGTAAGGTAGACTCAGGAAATACTTTCCTGGAGTCAAAGTTGGGCTGAGTCTAACTCAGTCAAGGTAGATTGGGACAGAAAAATTTCTCCTGTGTCCAATCAAGACTCAAACCCACATTCATCATGTAAGATCCAAGTGTGGATCTAAGTTGTAGGGCTTAATTGCCTGAGGTAGGAGAGTTCTGCTCTCTGAGGTAGGATCCAAGTGTGGATCTGAGTGTAGGGCCTTTTTGGCCTGAGGTAGGTACCTGTTGGGTATTGAGCTATAGGAGTGCTGCAGCACTCTTAGAGTAGGGCCTTATTCCTGAAGTTGTAGGGCTGAAAAGCCTAAGCTGTAGGCCTTATAGATAAGACAAGGGTAGGTGTTTTGAGGGTCACTGAGTGTAGGAGCACTACAGAGCTTTGAGGTAGGATCCTTTGAGGATCTGAGGCAGGACTGTCCTCCCAGCCTGAGTATAGTGCTTAATCTACTGAGATAGGTGGTTTGCTAACCACTAAGTTGTAGGCCCTTGTGGCTGAGAAGTAAGTCTTGGAGGAAACTTAGATATCCTGAGGGATCTGAGGTGTAAGCTCTTTGGAGCAAGTTTTGGAGAAGCGCCTAGTCCAACAAGATAGTTGGATAGGTGGGAGGGAAAGTGGATGTACCCATTTGGGGAACCACTATAAAATCACTATGTGCTTTTCTGTGTTGTTTTCCTTATGCAGGTTATGCACATCTTGAAAGCATAAAACAACTAAATGCCAAAGCTCTTAAAGAAGAAACATAAAATAACTGAACAAGGGGACCAATAACCTATTCAACCCCTCTAGGTGATTTAGCTATCCTTAAATTGAAGACTTTCAATATGAGATGATGTGTCCATGCTGCATCAGGACTGCACCCATCCCCTGATACGATGCGTTGGTATAAATGTGAAACCCTTCCTAGATAGAAGTGCAAGGATGGGGGAGGAGGTGAGCCTGTCCTTCAACTCCTGAAATGCTGCCTCACACTTCTCGGTCCAAATAAAAGCTGTATCCTTATTTGTCAAGGACGTGAGGGGGAGTGCTATCCTTGAGAACCCCCCACGAACTTGCGATAGTATCCCGCTAGTCCCAAGAAACTATAGATGTCTGAAGCTGACTTGGGCTGCGGCCAATCTCTAACTGCCTGCACCTTGGACGGGTCCATAGCAACCCAGCACCACTGATGGTATGCCCCAGAAGTGCTACCTCATGTAGCCAGAACTTGCACTTGGAGAACTTTGCATACATCTGATGCTCCCTTAGTTTGCCCAGCACTAGAGCTAGATGCTAGGTGTACTCTTCCTTCGTCTGGGAATAGATCAATATATCGTCAATGAAAACTATGATAAATATATCCAAGTACGGTTCAAACATACAGTTCATAATACTCATGAATGCGAAAGGTGCATTAGTGAGCCCAAAGGGCATTACCGTGAACTCGTATAGTCCGTACCGAGAACTGAAGCCCGTCTTTGGTATATCCTCCTCCTGAATGCGCAGCTGGTAGTATCCTGATCTTAAGTCAAGCTTGGAAAACTATAAGGCTCCCTATAGCTGGTCAAATAGCTCGTCAATCTGGGGCAATGGATACGTATTCCGCATCGTCAACTGGTTAAGCTCCCGGTAGTCGATGCAGAGCCGTAAAGATCTATCCTTCTTCTTCACAAACAGCACTGGTGCTCTTCATGACGATAAACTTGGACGGACAAAACCCGACTCCACTAGCTCCTGTAATTGAGTCCGGAACTCTGCTAGCTCCTTGGGTGCCATCCGGTAAGGTGCCCGAGACACATGCCTCGCTCCTGGAACCAACTGGATCTAGAAATCCTTGTTTCTAGATGGAGGTAATCCGGGCAATTTCTCCGGGAATACTTCGAAGAAATTCCGTACTATTGGAATATCAGCAACGGAGGCCTCTACTTTCTCAATCTTGAAGCAGATAACGTACACCTCATCTCCTTGCTCATAGGCCTTTACAGCCTGCACAGATGATAATAAGGTACGGGAGACAGGTCTATTACCTTCGATGATGATGTCAGAGTCCCCATACCATAAGGTGATCCTCCTTGACTGGAAATCTATCCGATCGTGGTTCCAGTGCAACCAAGTCATGCCCAAGATTAGATCGAAGTCCGGCAATCTCAAAATATTCGTCAGCGCTTCGAATGTCTTTCCTCCAATTTCTACCTCTAGGTTACACTTAGTAGATGATAGAAGCGCCGATCCATCTTATAGACGTACCCTACTGGTCACACCGGTGAATCAGTCTATGACTTCTAGTCCCTCCAATAAGGCTTCAGATACGAATGATTGTGAAGCACCCATATCGAATAAGGTATGTGCAGGCTTGCCGTTAATAAAGACTATACCTGATATCAGGGGTTTAAGTTAAAGTATGTGGTTTCTTTAACAATCGTAAGGTACAAATGTTGAAATTTTACTTGCAATAAATTTAAGTACCTATAATAACTTCCTCGGGGTTCCTTGGCTCGGTGAGGTCCAAAACATACATTTGCTCCTGTCCCCAGCCTCTACCATAATATCTGTTGGGTCCATTTCCCATAATGTTCCCTATATTGGATTTGAAGAGGCATCTCCATCAACACTAAGAGCATAGTTGTATTTGATGTTGTTTAAGCTCATAATGTACAGGATGTTCCATAGAACAAGTCTAGACAGATTGTCTAAGTGATTTGATAGGTGGTCACAAAATGAAGATGCTGGAAAGGCTGGAATTTGCCTAAGTCCACAGACGTTGACTGAGGTAAGCTCACTCAACGCCAGAAGTCAAGGAGCAATTGAAAATGCAGCCAAGTCCACATGCGTTGAGTGGATCAAGCTAACTCAATGCCAGAGGTAAGGAAGAATGTTGGCAAGCTGAAAATGTGGCTATGTCCACAGGCATTGAGTGGAGTTGACTCACTCAACGCCATACAATAATAGGCTGAAATATGGCTAAGTAGTTTGGCGTTGAGTGATGAAGACACACTCAACACCATACAACAAAAAAGCTGTGAGTTGAACTGGATTCTGAGTTCGTCGAACTCAATTAAGAATTCATCAAACTGAGTTCAGAGTTCGTCGAGTTTGTTTTTAAACACAAAAATTTGGCTAAGGCAAAAAGCATTGAGTGAGGCATGCTCACTCAACGCTCTCAACGCCTAAGATGCAGAAAGCTTTTTATAAGGCAAAAATCGTTGAGTGATGAAGACAAACTTAATGCTCTCAACGCCAGAGAAGCAGGAAGATTTTGGCTAAGGAAAATAGCGTTGAGTGAGGCTTGTTCACTCAACGTTCTCAATGCCTAGGATGTAGAAAGCTTTTTCTAAGATAAAAAATGTTGAGTGATGATCACACACTCAACGCTCTGAATGACAGAGAAGCAGGAAGATTTTGGCTAAGGTAAATAACGTTGAGTGAGGCTTGTCCACTCAATGCTCTCAATGCCTAGATAGATAGAAATCTGTCTAAGTGTTTTGGCATTGAGTGAGGCTCGCTCACTCAACGCCTATACTAATGTTGGTTGATTTTTGGCTAAGTCCACAACTGGAGATGTCAACAAGTCAACTAGTCAACAAGATTCAAATTAGTGGCGGGATGGCTACAATACGCGATAATTGTGGCCGCAGACCTACTGTACGACAATTGGCATTAAAGAAAGGTTGCTACTGCCATTAAATGTGTGGGTCCCACTACTCAAAGAGCCATTGGGTCATAATCAATAAAACAGAAAGGCTTTACAGAGGAAGATAGCTTTTGAGAGGAGCCATCAGGTCATTCTTCTTCACCTCCATTGTTGCTATGCTGAAGAACAGGAAGATCAAGTCAATAAGACGAATAACAAGTTAGCTGTTGTCATCTTCATTGACCTCAGCAGTTTAGAGTATTTCTCTGAGGAAAGAGGAAGCAGCCTAGGGACGACCCTTGCTGCAAGTTCTTCACAGTTCCAGCTGGACAAGCAATATCCTGATGATCTTAATCTGGAAGCTATGAAGAGAAGAAGCTTGAAGAAGTAGAGATCTGAAAGAAGGGTCAGGGGACTATTCCTCAAAAGTCAAAGTTAGGGCTAAATCACCTCAACCCAGGAAAGGAAGAAGAGGCAGAGCTATCTCAGTCTGCAAAGTTAGATCTCAGATTTTCACAGCTCAGGTAGCAGCAATTAGCTGTAGTAACTTCACAGTTCTAGCAGAAAAATCCCTGGTGCTGTGAAGCAGTAGTTAGGGCTGAGCTTTAGACTCTGTTCAGAAAGAGGCAGAACATTGTTCTGTAAGTCACTTCCAGCTCAAGTAAATATATACTTGTAACTGTAGAAGTAGTTAGGACTAAGAACTTTTTAGTTCAGTAACGGTAGATGAAAGAGAGGGGATAGCTCAAATCTACTCTAGCGGGGGGGGGGGGGGGGTGAATAGAGTATTAAAAAAACTTTTAATTAATTTTTATAGCGGAATTAAAGTAGGTGTTACTTATAAGTATAAGAGAATTTAAAACAAAAGCAAACTAAGCACAATAGGAATAAAGAAAGATGAGAAACCAGACGACACAATAAAATTATAGTGGTTCCCCAAATCTGGGTACATCCACTCTTCTACAACCCTGGTAGGAATCAACTTAGGTTTTGGATTAGGTGCCCTATCACCACAAGATCTGCTTCAGGTAGATCTAGAAACCCTTCAGACTTTTGATCAGGTTCCTAAAACCAATAGGTTTTTGATCAGGTGCCCTATCACCAAAGAGTTCACTTTTGAAGGGAGTAATAACCTGTATAAGAGAGGTTAAATAAAATAGAGGAAGTCTTCTCTTTCTCAAAGCAAATGAGAAGACTATGTGGATTTGATGATGCCAAAGCTCCCCCTGAGATAATGAGTAGATTTAGGAAGATGGAAGCTCTGTCCAGGGCGTAGGACATAAATAGACTGGTATTCTTGCTCTTCAGAATCTGTAGAATGATGTTGATTTTCTGTCTTTGTAGATTCCTGAAGATAGAACTGAAGAAGAAGACTCAAGATGAAAATTTATTGTTCTTCTTCTGTTTTCTGAGAGCAAAATGGAGAGTTCTGAGAGCTATTACAGAAAAAGCTTGTATTCTCTGAGTGTGTGAGAGAGAGAGTTTCTGAATCTGCTTGTCTATCTATTAACCAGTCTGAATAATGTCTTTTGAGATTCAAAAACATTCCTTCAATTACTGCAGAAAACGAGGAGAGAAACAACTATAAATTTTGGCAATTAAATTTCTCCCCAACTGTCTTGGCAAATAAGTCAGAATAATAACTCTGTGAAATACCATAGTTAATGCTGTGAAGAAACAACTATATGCCTAGAGAATGTCAGCATTAACTACCAGATATTATTTGACATAAATAGAATCAATGAAGTAGGAAATAAATCTCCAAGACATCTACTGTAAACAAAATGAATCAGACGCAGAGAATGATCGTTGATCTGGGCTGGAAGATCGTCGAGCTGAGATCAACTATCTGCGATCTAAGACTTCTGTGAACAAAAGAGAAAATGTCGACCTGAGCTCGTAGATTGTCGAGCTAAGTTTAGAGACTAATCTCTGAGATCATCGATGGAGATCGATGATCGTCGAGCTGAGTTCGACGAAAGTCGAACTGATATGAAATCCACAGATTTCTTCTGAGTCTGAGATCTATGAGAGAAATCCAAAGCTAGTCTGGAGAAGTTTGACCTGTAGAGACTAACTTAGACCTAGACCTTGACCCTAGCTATACATATGGGTCAGCATCCTAAGAGTGGACCTAGCCCAAATCAAACAAGGGTTCCAACAATCTCCCCCTATTTGGGTGAGGTCACTCAAGGTAAAAAGAAACTAAAAATACAAGGCCATACATATCTGATAAAATTTTAAGTTATCAATAGATATAATATAACAATGTACTGCACATTCAGTTCAGATAAAATATTAAAATAGTAAAGCAATAAAGTAATAACAGTTCAGAGAAAAACTTAAGAATTAGCAGTAGGAGGAGTAGAAGAAGTTTTGGTAAAAGCAATCTTCCTAGTTGGGTCTTCTGCTTCCTTCTTTGACATCTTTAAATCTTGCTCACCAAGGGTTTTATGAGAGGAGGCTCTGGGTACAATTGCTTTTGGATGAAGTGGTATATATTCAACAGGATTGAATACTTTCTTACTTACTTGCAGCCTGTCAAGTTCTTTTTCTCTGTAGGAGGACATAGTAGTAAACTATGAGTTATCTTGTCCTTCTTTTCTGGCTTTGTTAATCTGAGACAATCCAATTAACTCATTAAGTCTTGCCATCCTGAAGTTAGGATCAAGTTCTGGATCAGTAGGAGGAGAGGAAGGTTTCTCTTGATTAGCATCCTGTGATGGCTTTTGAGATAAGCTTCTGAATTGGGTAGATTGAGCTTGAAAGTTTGTTGCTATAAGATTTTATTACTGTTTACTGAAATAAAGAGAACTTGGAGGAGGAGCTTGACTGAATTTGCCTTTGGATTTAGAAGATTGAGAAGATGAATGCCTTTGAGATCCAGAGGGAGCTTGCTTCTGATGCTGAGAAGGAGCTGGCTTTGAAGACTTAGAGATATTTGAACTTTGAGTTACTTTGGCTGAAGCTCCTGCAGTAGGAGGAGGAAGAGGACCTCTCCTGAACTATTGAGGAGGAGGAGAGTACCTTCTTCTCTTCTTCCTAGCCTTTTGCTCATTCTTAGACAGCCAAATCCACTATGGCATTCCTTGATAAGGAGTAATCTTCTGAAGTATGTAGTAAGGAGTGTCATTAAGAGGATTTGGCCTTGGAACTTCCTTAGGTGGAGCTTTTCTTTTCATAGACACTTTCTTTTTGCTGTCATCAGAATCTGAATTATCATCTTGATCATCATCAGATGAGCCTTGGGGATTATCATACAGTGCATCAATCTCTCTGATTACTTCCTTTGTAACTTCCTTATCACATGGAGGAAGGATAACTTCAGCAGGAACTGCTTCAGTTTCCATAGAAATATCTTGAGCAATGAGATCATCAAGACTTGGAATGGGGCTATCATCCAAAACATAGGATGGCCCAGGAGATCTAGACATCTGATCATCAGAATTTTCTACTGTAGGAACTGCAAAACTTGCCTTAGTTGTCTGACAACTTCAGGAATTAGAGAGGGACTACAACACACAATAGCCAAAGAAGATGGCTTAAAATTTGGAAGACAATTTAGAAAGATTGTGCAGAAGGAACTCAACAATCCAAAGATATCTACTGTGGGATTAATGCAACAATCACTAATAGTCAAAACTTCTGGGAGAACTGTTTCTTCTGTATTTGTATCAATATCAATAATTTCTGTATCTAAAGCCATCTGATCATCTAAAGAGACATCTTCCTGCACATCTGTTGAAACTACTACTGTTGGAGAAAGCATAGGAGCTTCTTCATTGGATATCTCCCCCTGCCTGGCTGCAGAGGCATCTGTAGCCAGGCCCCTAGAAGAAGGGATAGAGGAAAGGGCAGCAACTCTATGGGTAAGAGTGTCGATGGAGGCAGTTAGAGGAGCTATAGCTTATGCTATAAGATGCTCTAAGGAGGGAGAAATGAATTGTAGAAGATCTTTGGCTATATCTGAGAAATTGAGGTATAAGGGTTCAGGCTCAGAGGAGGTGTAAGGAGTTTGATATCCACAATTTGAACAAACTGAGAATGTAGAAGGGAAATCTGTATGTGTGAACTCAGGAAAAGAAGAGGATGGAGGAACATTAGAGGGAAGGGATGATGATGGAATATCCTTTTGGATGGGCTTAGAGGGAATCTGAGAGGATAATGATGGATAATTGATGGGTGAAGCAATGTGCTGAGGAGATTCATGATGATCTGCATGAGGAGATGCAGGATGATCTGGGGAGTTATGAATTTGGATAGGTGAAGCAGGAGGTGGAGGTGAAGGATCTGGAGAGGATTAGATATGGTAGGTAGGGGCTAAGGGGACTGAGGGTGAGACAGAGAGAGGAACATCTTCTGGGGTTGGGGAAGTAGCTGCATAATCTCTTGTATCCTCAGAATTCCTGGAGGCACTAGAAGGCCTAGGAATGGTCCTCTCCCACTTTCCAAATAGAGAGGAGTACAACCTCTTACTGGCATTGATGAATTGGGTTTGGGAGACCAGCAATTCAGGAGCTTTAGCCTGGAGAAATATTCCCAATATTATTCCAAAACAAACCTCTTTCTTAGAGTTTTTCCTTCTAATCAACTCAAAGAAAAGAGCTGCCCAGTTTATAGATTTCCTATTAACTAGAACAGACATCACAGAGAACTGCTGCTTGTTAATGTTGTCATGAGCTGTGTGCTTGCCCATCAGAACTTTACCAACAACATCTGCCAAGAATTTTAATTCTACAGATAGATTTTTCTTATGCAATTTTTTATGGTGTTCCTTCTGGATGACCCATTCTCATCAGCATCGAACCATACTCAGAGGTATCTAGTTCTAGAGCATCTTCTCAATTTTCTAAATCAAAAATCTCAGAAAGTATAGATGGAGTTAGAATAACCTGAGTTCCTGAAATGGTTCTAACCATAGTCGATTCATCTGGACATATTGAGGAGTAAACCCATTCTTTAATTTTAGTTGCTGGAAGCTTGATCCTGGTTGTCATTATCTTCTTCAAATTCTGTTCTTTGAAGAGATTCAATATATCCAAGAAGATTTGATTGCAGTGGTTGAAGGAATCCATGTCAATGTCGAAACCTGTGTCAAACTTCATCGCAGTAAGAACGGCTGCTGAAATCGCCATTAGAGACATGCAAAGAAAATAAGGATCAAGTGCAAAAGAACTTGGAAGGCGTGGGATAGAGCACGATGAGAAACCTTAATATAGGTTTTTCTTTTGGAATACGAAAGGTCGGGCTCTGTCCTAAGATAAGATAAGAAAACTTTGATCTTAGGTTGACGACGTATTTATAGAAAAATATTATCATCAGCCTCTGAAAGAAGAGGGAAAACAGATTGTCGATCTCAGGTCGACGATTTATTTTTTGAAGAAAAAAGTCGTCTAACTCTGGTCGACAATTTTAGCTTCACACAGAGCTGTCGTCGATCTCAGGTCGACGATAGAGCTCAAGATGAGTTCGCCGATCGTCGATCTCCGTTCGACAATTTGTGAACAGATCTTCAAACAAAGACAAAAAATAAATTAATCAACTCCATTTATCATTCCAAGCTAATTTAAGAAGAATAGATATTTCTTTTCATCCAAAGGCTTGGTGAAGATATCTGCTCTTTGAAAATCAGTGGAGATAAAGTTAAGATTAATTTTCATTTTGTCTACACTATCTCTAATGAAATGATGCCTTATTTCTATATGCTTAGTTCTAGAATGATGAACTGGATTCTGAGCAATAGAAATTGCACTAGTACTATCACAAAATATAATTGAATTATTTAGATTGTATCTATAATCCAGCAAATGGTTTTGAATCCACATTATCTGTGAGCAGCAACTGCCAGCTGTAATGTATTCAGCCTCTACAAATGAAGTGGACACTGATGTTTGCTTCTTACAAAACCAAGACACAAGCCTATCACCAAGAAACTAGCATGTTCCTGATGTGCTTTTTCTGTCTACTCTGCATCCATCATAGTTAGCATCTGAGTATCCAGTTAACTCATACTCTGACTCTGTTGGATACCAAAGTCCTAGATTAGGGCAACCCTTTATATATCTCAAAATTCTTTTTAACAAAATTAAATGAGATTCTTTAGGGTTCACTTGGAACCTAGCACAAAGACATGTAGAGAACATGATGTCTGGTCTACTTGCTGTGAGGTATAATAGGGATCCAATAATAGCCCTATAAGTTTTCTGATCAATAGGTTTCCCTTTTTCATCAGAATCAACCACAACATTGGAAGCCATGGGTGTTTTCATTGCTGAGGCATCAGCCATCCCAAACCTTTTTACTAATTCCTTAGGATACTTAGACTAAGATAAGAAGTTGCCATCAGGTGATTGCTTCACTTGGAGACCAAGGAAGTAAGAGAGTTCACCCATGCTACTCATTTCAAACTTAGAATGCATCAGGTTAGAGAACCTTTTGCATAGTTTGGAATCAGTAGAACCAAAAATAATATCAACTACATAAATTTGTACTAACAAGATTCTATCATGATGATGTCTAATAAATAAAGTTCTATCTACTATGCCTCTAAAAAATTTATGCTCTAAGAGAAAGCTAGCTAAGGTTTCATACCAAGCTCTTGGAGCTTGCTTTAGACCATAAAGAGCTTTATGCAATCTAAAAACATAGGAGGGATGGGTTGAAGAGATAAAACCTGGAGGTTGTTCAATATAAACCTCTTCCTTTAGTTCTCCATTGAGAAAGACACTCTTGACATCCATTTGATAGACTTTGAACTTCTTGTATGCATCATAAGCAAGAAATATCCTGATTGCTTCTAGACATGAAACAGGAGCAAAGGTCTGATCATAGTCAATTCCTTCCTCTTGCCTATAGCCTTGTGCTACAAGTCTTGCTTTGTTCCTTATGATTGATCCATTGGCATTAAGCTTATTCCTGAAAACCCACTTAGTTCCAATGACTGGGCAGTCTTTGGGTCTTTGAACTAAGTCCCAAGCTCTGCATCTCTCAAATTTATTAAGCTCCTCTTGCATTGCAATAATCCAGCGTGGATCTTGCTCAACATCTTTAATGGATTGGAGCTCAATTTGAGATAAGAAGCAGACATGCATCAAGTCTTGGTTGAGTTGATGCCTTATCTGTACACCAGCTGTTATGTTTTCAATCACTTGAGATGTAGGGTGATCTCTAAGTGTGACAAGTTCAGGTGGTGGATTTGGTTCAGCAACAGCTTGGGGAAATAATTCCTCTTGTTGAATTGAGTTAGCTGTTGGAGGAAGTTTAGCCACTTTCGAAGTTTCTTCTTCACTTTCTTCATCAACTTGTGAGGAGGAATGTGATGTAAATTTTTGAGTAAGGTTGAGATCATCCAATTTTTCAAAAAGTTGGGGTACCTGCAAAGAGTTACTGGTAGAAGCTTCCTTCTCCTTGTAAAATATATTAGCTTCATCAAAAGTAATGTGGACATATTCTTCAATTTTCAAAGATGATTTATTGAAAACCCTATATTCCTTGCTGGCTTGGGAATATCCTAGAAAAATTCCCATTGCAGTTTTGGCTTCAAACTTTCTAAGATAAGTTTTGTTGTTATTATGAATGTAACAGATACAACCAAAAATTCTAAAGTAATCTATTTTAGGTTTCTTCCCTTTGAGTAGTTCATAGGGAGTCTGACCCTTAAGTTTATGTATCAAACTTCTGTTCAGGACATAGTTTGCTGTACTTATAGCTTCTGTCCAATAGGATAGAGACATGTAAGCATCTGCAAGTAATATGCCTGCAGCTTCAATGAGTGTTCTATTTTTCCTTTCTACTACCCCATTTTGTTGAGGAGTTCTAGGAGCAGAGAAATAGTGCCTGATACATTCTCTCTCACAGAATTCTTGCATGGGAAGAGATTCAAACTCAGTACCATGATCACTTCTGATCAAAACAACTGGAATAGAATAATCAATCCTTATGCATTTCAGAAAGTCTTTAAGAACTTTAAAGTTATCCGACTTGTGTCGCAAGAAGAAAACCCAAGTGAATATGGAGAAGTCATCTACAATCACTAAAGTATAGAACTTTCCTCCTAAACTCTGCACAACAATTGGTCCAAAAAGGTCCAAATGAAGCAAGTACAGGATCCTACGTGAATCACTCTTATTTACTGATTTAAAACTATTTTTATTTTGCTTGCCTAACTGACAAGCCCTGCAAAGGCTTTCCTTCTTGTAGGGGCAAGAGGGCAAACCTCTAACAAGGTTGTCTTTAGATAACTTAGCAATGTTTCTAAGATTTACATGGCCTAGTCTTTTATGCCAAAGTGTTTTGTTATTGCTAACTTTATTAAATAAACAAATCTCTGAACTAGTAGAATTAAAGTTAACCAAATATATATTACATTGTCTAAAACCAGATAAAACAATATTGCTATTTAAAGAGATATTGCATTTGGATTCAGTGAAACATACTTGATAATCTACATCACATAACTGACTTATGGATATCAGATTATGTTTCAGACCATTTACATAAGCTACTTTGCTGAATGTGACAGCTCCAATAGTAAAAATTTCCATAGCCTTCTGTCTGACCAAAGCTTGAATCTCCAAAGATCACCTTTGGACCTAGCTTGAACTTGAAATTAGTTAGGTTGTCCCTATTCCCTGTCATGTGCTTTGAGCACCCACTATCCAAATACCACTTATCCTGTGTGGTAGGATAGGTCTTCACCTGCAAGAGAACAGACTAAATATTTTGGACCCAGGTGACCTTGGGTCCTTGCCTCTTCTCATACTTGAAACTGGAAATAAAGGAACATACAAGTTGGCATTTAAAACCTAAGGGATGAAATTTTTTAGGTGGGATTATCCAGTTAGAAAAAGGGTTAACAGGTTTAGGGTTTTTATTGAAGTTTCTATTGTAGTTAGAGTTTTTATAAAACTTATCTTGGTTCGACGATTTATGTTGAGATCGTCGATCTGCATTCGATGACCAGTATTGATTGTTATCTGTGTTCAACGATCGTCGATCTATGGTCGACAACACATAATGATGTCGTCGATCCCCTTCTGCTGAGTGTTTAAGCCCACTCTCTGGGTTAAGAGATCGTCGATCGACGTTCGATGAATAATACTGAGATCGTCGATCTTGGTTCGACGATTTTGTCTGAGACTTGGCTTTTTGTTTCTTTTTGTTAAGTTCAACTTGCTCTAATACTTTGTTCACTTTTTCAATGTGTTCATTGTTTTTCTTACCTTTTTCTGAAATGAAATTTACAAGTTTAGATAAGATATTTTTCTGAATAAGAAGAGGTTCACTAGGTGATGCACATAATCCTAGTTTACTTTTGTTTAACCTAGCATTTAGTGTGCTAGTGATTTCTACCATCTGTAGGCTTCTGCCTTTTAAAGTTTCTTCTAATTGTTTTGCTTTACTTAGTTCAGTTTTCAGAAATGTGATTTATTTACTATACATATTCAATTCATTATTTAATTTGATATTTTCTGATACTAAGTTATCATATTCAAGTTGTCTATCTCTGAGAAGTTTAATTTCCTTCTCAGATCTTATAAGATCATTACACATAGATTTAAAATCATTTTTAAAGTCTTTAGAGGTAAAATCAAAAGATTCTATTACTTGATCACAGTTTGAATATTCTTCAGATACTTCTAATTCTAATACATGACCTGAAGCATTGATAGTCATTAAGCATATTTATTTGGCATTTTCTTCTTCGTCATCTTCACTAGAGCTTGATGAAGATTATTCTTTAGTTTCACTCCAGGTTTCAGCAACGAAACCTTTCTCTTTCCTATTATGCTTGTGAGAGGATGGTTTGTTATGGTGTTTCCTAGAGTCCTTCTCCTTTCTTCTTTCTTTATGTTTATTCTCTGGACATTCTGGTAGGATGTGTCCAGGTTTCCTACAGCCAAAGAAAATAATCTCCTTAGTTGGAGTTTTGTCATACCTTGGTTTATCTTCATTTCTTGAAGAATTCCTTCTTAAATCTTTTCTTCCCATCTTGAAGAATCTCTTTGTAAAGAGACTCATTAGTTCTTCATTGGAAGGAGTTGCTTATGAATCTTAAGAGGCTTTGAATGCTATATTTTGACCCTTCCTTGGAGGGGTAGAAATCTTCTATTCTTCTTCTTCTCTTGTCTTGAGGAGCTGCTCATAGCTCTTAAGCTTGCCCAAAAGAGATACAGTGGTGATCTCATTGATGCTTCTGCCTTCTTTGATAGGACAGATTCTGGAATCCCATGACTTGGGAAAGCACATGAGTATCTTGTCATTTAGCTCAGTCAGTGAGATGTATTTGTCCAATGTTTTCATCTCATTAACAATGATGTTGAGTCTATTATAAATCTCAGCTACTGGTTCAGTTTCCACCTTCTTGAAGTTTTCATAAAGAGATAGAAGATGGGCTATTCTATCCTTTCTCTCATCTGTAGATCAAGCAACCATCTTTTTTAAGGAATCTCAAATGGCCTTGGCTAAAGTGCATCAGCAACTTTCTGGAAGATTTCATCTGACATAGTTTGGGCCAGAATGTTCAAGGCCCTTACATCAGCAATCTTAGCCTTTTTCTGAGCATCATTGTTGTCTGGAGGAGGAACAACATTTAAGCTTGTTGATGCTGTTGAGGTAGTTGCCACTGGAGCTAGTGGACCTGTCAAAATAGAGTTGAAGATATCCTCATCAATAGAATTCATATACAATTTGATTCTTTCCTTCTAGAGAGCAAACTTATTCAGGTTGCATACTAGAGGTCTGGTGCTTGCATAATCTTTATTGTGTGCCATGGTTTATAAAAAAGAAAGAAAGAGAGAAGAGGATCTATCAAGGATCTTCATGTTCAGGTGTTAGCCTATACAACTAATAGAAATGACCCTCTGATACCAATTGAAAGAGAGGGGATAGATCAAATCTACTTTAGAGGGGGGTGAATAGAGTATTAAAACTTTTAATTAATTTTTATACCGAAATTAAAATAGGTGTTACTTATAAGTATAAGAGAATTAAAAACAAAAGTAAACACAGCACAGCAGGAATAAAGAAAGATGAGCAACCAAATGACACAAGAAAATTATAGTGGTTCCCCAAATCTGGGTACATCCACTCTTCTACCACCCTGGTAGGAATCCACTTAGGTTTTTTATCAGGTGCCCTATCACCACAAGATCTGCTTCAGGTAGATCTAGAAACCCTTCAAGCTTTTGATCAGGTGCCTAAAAACCAATAGGTTTTTGATCAGGTGCCCTATCACCAAAGAGTTCATTTTTGAAGTGAGTAATAACCCTGTACAAGAGAGGTTAAAGAAAGTAGAAGTCAGTCTTCTCTTTCTCAAAGCAATTGAGAAGACTATGTGGATTTGATGATGTCAAATCTCCCCCTAAGATATTGAGTAGATTCAGGAAGATGGAAGCTTTGTCCAGGGTGTAGGTCTTCAATAGACTAGTGTTCTTGCTCTTCAGAATCTGTTGAATGATGTTGATTTTCTGTCTCTGTAAATTCCTGAAGATACAACTGAAGAAGAAGACTCAAGATGAAAATGTATTGTTCTTCTTCTGTTTTCTGAGAGCAGAATGGAGAGTTCTGAGGGATATTGCAGAAAAATGCTTATGTTCTCTGAGAGACTATTTCTGAATCTGCTTGTCTGTCAATTAACAAGTCTGAAATATCTCTTTTTGAGATTCAATAACATTCCTTAAATTACTGCAGAAAACGAGGAGAGAAACGGCTACAAATTCTGGAAATTAATTTTCTCCCCAACTATC
Organism: Platanthera zijinensis; assembly: GCA_039513925.1. Taxonomy (NCBI): domain Eukaryota; kingdom Viridiplantae; phylum Streptophyta; class Magnoliopsida; order Asparagales; family Orchidaceae; genus Platanthera; species Platanthera zijinensis. The sequence goes on along the minus strand of CM077084.1, from coordinate 136,512,219 downwards.
TTAGTAAATAAGTCAGAATAATAACTCTGTGAAATACCATAGTTAATGCTGTGAAGAAACGGCTATATGCCTTTAGAATGTCAGCATTAACTACAAGATATTATTTGACATAAATAGAATCAATAAAGTAGGAATTAAATCTTCAAGACAGCTGCTGAAAATAAAAGAAGTCGGACACAGAGAATGATCGTCGATCTGAACTGGAAGTTCGTCGAGCTGAGATCAATTATCTACGATCTGAGACTTCTGTGAACAAAAGACAAAATGTCGACCTGAGATCGTAGATCGTCGAGCTCAATTCAGAGACTAATCTCTGAGATCGTCGATAAAAGATCGACGATCATCGAGATGAGTTTGACGAAAGTCGAACTGATAAGAAATCCACAGATTTCTTCTGAGTCGAGATCTTTGAGAGAAATCTGTCGAAGTATGAGACAGGGCGGTCTGGCGGTTTGAGCCTGGCGGGTTGTTGACCGGGCGGTCTGGCGGTTTGTGCCTGGCGGATTGAGGTTGACGGGTTGATTTCCAGGCTGTCGCCGTATGGTATCCGGCGGTCTGTCGGCTTATCTCTGGCGGCTTGGAAACCGGCCGGTCTAGCGGTCTCCTACCGCATCTCTCCCTCTTGGTTCTGGTGTTGCCGAGCGGTTAGAACATTGTCTAACCGCGCGGCCTGTTCCGGTCTCTTATTCTAGCCGCCCAGATCTGTTGTATAGCTTTAGTCCCACATTGTTAATTTGTATTCTTCTCTCTCTCCTCCATTCTATAAAAGGGAGGCCATACCTTTGTAAATGATATCTTTTTTGGATAATAAAATTTCAATTATTCAAAGTTCCGGCTTGTTTTCTAGTCGTTTGTTCGCTACTTTTAACATGGTATCAGAGGGATCGATCTTCTCCTCCTGATTCTGTGCGCCCTGTCCGCGCGGCTTGCCCCTTCTTCTCGCGACCTGTTCTCGCTGTTTGCGCCCTATCCGCGCGTCCTCCTTCTCCTGCCCTTCTGTCGCTGCGACCTGTCTCCTTGTTCGTCGCGACCTGCTTCTTTATTCGCCGTTTGCGTTCGCGCGGTCTATCTTCTAGCCGTTCGACCTCTTCCCCGTCTTGGACCTGCGGCTTGGTCGTGGCTTCTCTGGCCGCTGGTGTCGAACATCCTGACCGCCGCAGCTCGTCTTCTTTCTATCCGCGCGGCTTATATTCTAACCGCGCGGCCTCTCGCAGTTATCTCCTATGGCCCTTTCTGAGACCTCCACCACCACCACTCCTATCGCCACTCCGGCGCCGCTTCCTACACCCTCTGGCAACCTTGGCACGGTTTCTAAACTTGTTGGCTCCAACTATCCGGATTGGAGCGTCTCCTTCACTTTTCTTCTCCGCTCTCAGCGCAAACGTCATCCACTTACCTCAACCCAGTCCTCCGCTCAACTGCGATGCGTGTCAGCTTGGCAAGCATCACCGTTCCTCCTTCCCGCAGAAGCAAGGCCGTGGTTCCTCCCGCCCTTTTGATCTCATTCATTCTGATATCTGGGGTCCTGCTCCTACTCCCACCGTTGGTCGGGGTAGTTTTTACTTTGTAACTTTTATTGATGATTTCTCCAGATGTACCTGGGTGTATCTATTAAAAGATCGCTCTGAACTCTTATCTGTATGGCAATCTTTTTATAATATGATTAAAACTCAGTTTGCTATTTCTATTAAAGTATTGCGCTCTGATAATGCTAAGGAATATCTCAGTCATGAGTTTTCATCTTTTTGTATGCAACATGGTCTTATTCATCAGACCAGCTGTGTTTACACCTCCCAGCAAAATGGGGTGGCGGAACGTAAAAATCGCCATCTCCTCGATATCGCTCGCACTCTGATGACACAGATGCAGGTGCCTCGCTCCTATTGGGGCTATGCTGTTCTCCTTGCCTGCTATCTCATCAATCGCATTCCCTCTTCTGTTCTTCACGGCAAGACCCCCTTCTCCATTCTCTACCCAACCAAGGAACCCTTTCCTCTTCCTCTCCGTATCTTTGGGTGTACGGCCTTCGTGCATGCTCCGTCTGCTACTCGCGACAAGATTTCCCCCCGCTCCACCAAATGTGTCTTTTTGGGTTACTCGACAACTCAAAAAGGCTACTGTTGCTTTGATCCTGTTCTGCGCAAACAGTTTGTTTCCGCAGACGTCACCTTCTTTGAAAATGCTTCCTACTTTTCTTTCCCATCTTCACCTCCTCCTGCTGTCTCTGACTCTCTACCATCTCTCTGTGAGCCTTCCACACAAGTCGACGTCTCCCCTCCTATGTCGTCTCCTCCTCCGTCTCCTCCTCTCCCTATTATCTCCCCTCCTTCGTCTCCGCAGCCGTCTCTCTCTAGTCCCGGGCCAGCCTTCTCTGCCACGGATGCTCCGGTCCCTGAGGCACAAGACGACCTGGATCGTCCCATTGCCCTTCGCAAAGGGGTGCGGGCGTGTACCCAACACCCGCTTGCGGCTGTTGTTTCCTATGATCGGCTTACTCCCTCTCGCAGGTGCTTTGCTTTGGCCATCTCGGCTACTACCACTCCCCGCACTTACCAGGAGGCTCTTGTTATTCCTCATTGGAAATCTGCCATGGATGAGGAAATTGCCACTCTTACTGAAAGAGGTACCTGGAACCTTGTTCCTCCACCGATCGGTACTGATGTGGTTGGCTGCCGCTGGGTGTTCGTTGTGAAGTTTCGCCCGGACGGCACTGTGGATCGTTACAAGGCCCGCCTGGTGGCCAAAGGCTTTACTCAGACTTATGGAGTTGACTATTTTGACACTTTCTCTCCGGTTGCTCGCCTCAGCACCATCCGGGTTCTTCTTTCTGTGGCCGACAACAGGGAGTGGGACATTTCTCAACTTGACGTCAAGAATGCCTTTCTGTATGGGGATCTTCAGGAGGACGTCTATATGGAGCAACCTCCAGGGTATGTTGCTCAGGGGGAGACACGAGTATGCCAGTTGAAGAAGGCCATCTACGGCCTAAAGCAGAGCCCTCGGGCGTGGTTTGACAAGTTTAGTGGCATTGTGGCTGCAATTGGCTTTGCAAGAAGTTCCGCCGATCACTCATTGTTTATTCGCAAAACCGCATCTGGCCTTGTGGTTTTGGCAGTATATGTGGATGATATCCTTCTTACCGGCGATGACCAGGCTGGGGTAGACTTGACAAAGAAACACCTCCGTCAACACCTTGTCACGAAGGATATGGGCTCCCCGAAATATTTTTTGGGGATAGAAATCTCTCGGAAGCCCGACTCGTTAGTTCTCTCCCAACGGAAGTATGCGCTTGATCTTCTACAAGAGGCAGGATTGACCGGGGCCAAACCGGCCCGGTATCCCATGGCCACTGGAGAAGACAAAACATGGACAGATGACTCACCGCTTATATCCGATGCCACGAGGTACAGACGTCTGGTGGGCAAACTCATTTATCTCACGGTGACCAGACCCGACATTGCCTATGCTGTAGGCAAGGTCAGTCAGTTCATGCAAGCTCCCAGGGAATGTCATCTTCAGTCTGCCTTGAAGATACTAGAGTATGTCAAAGCAGCACCAGGGAAAGGGCTACTCTTTCAGAAGCATGGTCATCTGAGAATTGAAGCCTACTCAGACTCAAGCTATGCGGATGATAAAGGTGACCGTAAATCTACATCGGGTTTCTGCACATTTGTTGGAGGTAATCTTGTGAGCTGGAAGAGCAAGAAGCAGTCTGTTGTCTCAAGGTCCAGTGCAGAAGCCGAATACCGGAGTATGGCGTCAACCACGTGTGAGTTAAAATGGTTGCGGGCTCTCATGCTTGACCTAGGAGAGGTCTACAACTATCCTCTGCCTATGTTTTGTGACAACAAAGCCGCTATATACATATCCAAAAATCCGGTCTTCCATGAGAGAACGAAACATATAGAGGTCGACTGCCATTTCATCCGAGAAGAGGTCTTGAAGAAACAGATTTGCACTCCGTTCGTCACCTCCGACAAAGAGTTGGCTGATATCTTCACCAAGCCGGTTTCTACTTCCTTCTTCCATATTTGTGACAACCTGGGCATGATTGATATCTATGCTCCAGCTTGAGGGGGAGTGTCGAAGTATGAGACAGGGCGGTCTGGCGGTTTGAGCCTGGCGGGTTGTTGACCGGGCGGTCTGGCGGTTTGTGCCTGGCGGATTGAGGTTGACGGGTTGATTTCCAGGCTGTCGCCGTATGGTATCCGGCGGTCTGTCGGCTTATCTCTGGCGGCTTGGAAACCGGCCGGTCTAGCGGTCTCCTACCGCATCTCTCCCTCTTGGTTCTGGTGTTGCCGAGCGGTTAGAACATTGTCTAACCGCGCGGCCTGTTCCGGTCTCTTATTCTAGCCGCCCAGATCTGTTGTATAGCTTTAGTCCCACATTGTTAATTTGTATTCTTCTCTCTCTCCTCCATTCTATAAAAGGGAGGCCATACCTTTGTAAATGATATCTTTTTTGGATAATAAAATTTCAATTATTCAAAGTTCCGGCTTGTTTTCTAGTCGTTTGTTCGCTACTTTTAACAAAATCCAAAGCTGTTCTTGAGAAGTCTGACCTGTAGAGACTAACTTAGACCTAAACCTTGACCCTGGCTATATATATGGGTCAACATTCTAAGAGTGGACCTAGACCAAATCAAACAAGGGTTCTAACAGGGTTTAGTCCTGTGAGCTGGAGGCTCGGATTTGAAATAACTTGCATGTGCATAAAACATGTTAGTGGGGAATCATACGGTATGTTGAAACCGAAAGATCGGTCTCTGTGGAGTTCACCCTTGGCGAAGGGGTGGTCGCACACCTACTTCGTTTCTGCAAGAAAAGCAACCGAAGAGAAGGAAAGAACAGAGGACTAGACCAAGGGCCCGGCACGGAGGTCCCACCACAAACCCGGAAGATCTCAGAGCGCTTCCCCTCCTTAGCCAAAAAGGCCGGGCTAAGGTATCTCAGAGAACACTGAAAGACTGGGAGATAAGTCCTTGCCCTCTGAGGTACCCCTTGAGTCCTATTTATAGTTTTTAGAAGATGGCCTGCCAAAAACTAACCTCTGATGGCTTGAAATTACTGAAAGACCCATGGGGATGGTCTGCCAACAGCCTAATCCCACTGTCCTGACCAGCTATGCGCAGTCCATCCCGACCTGATAACCGAGAAATGCGGGTCGGGGTTGGCCCGCCTAAAGGAGCGGGTCGAGGATGGCCCGCCTAAAGGAGCGGGTCAAGGCTGGCCCGCCTAAAGGAGCGGTTTGAGGCTGGCCCGCCTAAAGGAGCGGGTCGAGGCTGGCCCGCCTAAAGGAGCGGGTCGAGGCTGGCCTGCCTAAAGGAGCAGGTCGAAGCTGGCCCGCCTAAAGGAGCGGGTAGAGGGGTCTAAGATCCTCCGGCGGACACAGGGTTGTACACAATCCCCGCTCTTTACGGGCTTCGCAGAAGCTCGGAAAGAAACATCCAACCCTACGTGTCCGGCGGAAGTACTGCTGAGCTGGAGGGAATCTTTGATGAAGGGTCCCACCCTGGCTTTATAAATAAGCTGTCGGGCCTTTGGAAGACCACCTCTTTTCCCTGGCATTCTCCCGTTGCTCATAGCTGAGAGATGCCTACGTCTGAGGAGATGCGGGCCCGATTGGCGGCTGCGAGGGAGGGCGCCCGGGAGGCTGCCCTAGAAGCCGCCCCGTGGCTAGCACGGGGAGCGTCCGGTCCTCTTTTCAAGCCGGTGAAAGGAAAGATCGTTCGGCGCCCCCGACCGGATGATGATCCTGCCTCTGGCTCGGCCGGCGACGCCGAGGTTGTTCCTTCGATAGGAGATCACTTTGTCTGATCTGCCATTTCTCCTGACTTTCTCTTTTTGGCAGGAGACACTTCAAGACGTCGGAGTGGATGAAGGGGGGTCAGGGAAATCTCCCCTGAAGGCGACGAGTCGGGCCGTCAGTCCTTCCCTTCCGGCGCGTCTTCCTCCTGCATCTTCCTCGTCGCCAAGGCCCCCGGGTCTGGGGAAACCGTTCGTCACCCCGGGAGGACCTACATTCCAGGGTCGGCCGGGCTCTTCTCGGCCCGCTAATGATACGGGTGTCGTGCCGACGCCTGGTAACTCTTTTGCTTCTAGGCCACTTATCAATCGCCGGCTCCCTCTAACTTTAACCTTGCAGGTTACAACACGGTCTCTTCTGATGTGGAAATGAGTGAGGGGTACTCGCCTCCCCCCGAGCTGGACGACATCGCAGGCTACCTGGGCGACCCGCTTGATGCCGCGAAGATGAAGACGCAAGTGACGCGATTATTTCAGAAACACATGCTGCTCCTGAATGAAATCTTCGACAGAGTAGAGAAAGATAAAGCTGAGATGGAGGAGCGACTCACAGCTCTAGAGGGAGCTGGGCGAACTGCTGGCGAGGATGGGGCAATATCGCCGGACGCGCATGTTATGCGAGCCGAGGAGCGACTTAGGCAGATTTCAGAGCAGGTCGACCTGACCCAGCGAGAGCTGACGGCGGTTCGCGAGTATCACTATCCTCGCGTTCTGCCCCAATCCGGCAAGCGAGGGTGGGGTAGGTGGAAATGGATTCAATATTGAGCCGCCTGCCTCGCTCTCGTCGGTGCTTGCCACCGCTTGCTGGGTCCGGGTCGCCTCGGATGTCGGTCGAAGCTATTAGGTCTGCAAGACATTTGTTTTGAGAACAATGGTTTCTGTAATAATTCAGGATCTGTCCTGCCCGATCATGGGCATGTGCTTACTGTGTTCTTCTGTTTTATATTCTGGCTCTCCTCGCGGTCGTCAGTAGTCGATTCGCGCCGATCTGCGATCGACGATAGTCGATCCGCGGCCGACGATAGTCGATCCGTGGTCGACGATAGTCGATCCGCGGTTGACGCTAGTCGATCCATGGTCGACGATATTCGTCGACCTGCGGCTGACTGTTCTGGCCAACCCTTTCAAGGTAACAATAGTTCATGACCCTATTCAGGAGATGCGGGCGAAGTGAGCTGCCCCGCCAGCTCGTCTTCTTACTCGCGTGATGCCGAGGAGCTGACCTGCCTAGACCTTAATCACATTTATGCTGCCGAAAGCGGGCCAATTTCCCGCGGGCCCCCCTATTATAGGCTCGCGCGTCGTTCTTGGAGGGGCCCGCGTCGCCATTCATTCTCCCACGCGAGAGCGGGCGAGGGAGGTTTGCGGTCGAGAACCTCTCGTGGGCGTCCTGCGAGCCGACGAGGATCCCGATCGGGTTCAGAAGTCGAAGCGTCGGGGTTAATCTTGCTATCCGCACTTTTCCCGCCACCAAGGTATTTTCCCGCCTTTCTCAACTCTATAAGTAGACTCAGCCGATCCACTTTTCACCTACCATATTAAAAGCTGATTCTTCCTTCTTCTCGCGAGAACCTTTCCTCGTTTCGCCCAGAGAACCTTTTCGTAAGATGGTTGGCGATGGTGGCAGCGGTGATGCGGACGGGAGGGGGAAGTGTGCTTGGGCCTTTTTTGAGCACGACTTCCCTCCCGCCGTCATTACCGCGGCGGAATTCCTTGAAGCCCTTGGTCGATTCATCCCGCCGGGCTTTGAGGCGAGGCGGCCTGAGGCGAGCGAGCGCATAAATGATCTGTCAGGGGACGAGCTCGCGCTTCCTACTGCCCACTTCGAGGCGGGTCTCTGGCTTCCCCTGTGGCTGGAAATCCGTCAAATCTTCAAGTACTTCGGGGTTGTCCCCGGGCAGATGACCCCTAACTCCGTCACGGTGGCGGTTGGGTTTGCTTGCTACCTTCGGGAGGAGAGGATTGAGTTCAGCCTCGCGGTCTTCCGCAAGCTATTTTCCTTCCGCACGAATAAGGACGGGACCGCCTGCTTCGCCAGCAGCCAGGCGAAGGTGCGAGAGACGGTGAACAAGAGCCACAATTGGCTAAAGAAGTTTATCTTCGTCAAGGGGGACTTTGGAAATGTCCGCTTCTCGCCGGTTCAGCTCAGCGAGGCGAGCTATCGCCCCCCGTCTTTGGGGGGTCACGAGGCGGCACTGTACGGGTTCTTCGCCAGGAAGAACTTTGAGGTGGCATACCTCCGTAGGAACCTGGACGATCTCGCCCCCGTCCCGCATGGGGAAGGTAAGTGACTCGACTACTTCCGTTTTCCCAAAACCATTCTTCGAGTAACCTTAAGTTCCTCACCTTTACAGGCGAGCGTGATATTCCCCTCCGTCCTCCCTACGAGAGTGCGTGACTCGCGTCCGGCTAGCTCGCCCGGGCTGAGGCGGCGGCCGCTGCACACCGCGAGTTATCAGCCCCCGCTATCTCAAAGCGACCCAGTCATGAGCGGACCCAGGATCTGCCGCCGCCCAAGAAGTCCAAAAAGGCGAGTGGCACACCTCTCCCGACTCCCGACAAGGGCAAGGCTCCTTTCCTGAGTAATTAAACCCAATCTCTGGGTTCAGAGATCGTCGGTCGGCGTTCGACGAGAAGTACTGAGATCATCGATCTTGGTTCGACAATTTTGGTTGAGACTTAGCTTTTTATTTCTTTTTGTTAAGTTCAACTTGCTCTAATACTTTGTTCACTTTTTTAATGTGTTAAGTGTTTTTCTTACCTTTTTCTGAAATGAAATTTACAGGTTTAGATAAGATATTTTTCTGAATTAGAGGAGGTTCACTAGGTGATGCACCTAATTCTAGTTTACTTTTGTTTAACCTAGCATTTAGTGTGCTAGTGATTTCTACCATCTATAGGTGATGGTGATTTTCTAGAAGTTAAATTACAACTAAACTAGAATCCCGAGTAGGCAAGCGTACCTATCAAAATGCAGTATATGAAGTATCGTATTGCGATTCGGGGCCTGTTGAGTACTTGTACTCACAAGGAAGAGCTATTATTTTATCAACGGAAAAGTTGGTTGGATTATACTAGATAATAAAACTAAAGCTGAAACTAAAGCGAAATTCAAATATGAGAAAGCTAGCACTTGATCTAGAATCCTCTTAGACTAAAATAAATCTTCTTGGAAAATAATGAAATGCGAGTTCTTAATTATACTCACTCGACCGTGGAGGTTCCTAAAATATAAAAGCGTCTCTCTCGAGCTCATGCTTCTAACTAACCTTAGTGTTGAAGCCGAGAAATTTCTCAACCTCAGAAATCGGACTAGGCAACCTGAAGTTACTGGTCGGCCAGTCGGGAAGATGATCTCTGGTCAGAAAACAGGAAACGAATTCCGCAAACAAGACCCCAGGTTGCTACGGCGGGAAGGTCCCACCACGTACCCAGTTGCTTAGGAGAAGCAACCCCTTCTCAACCAGATTGGCCGAGCTAGGTACGAAGGAGGCGAGCTTGAGCAATAACGAGTCAAGGGCAGTTGCTGGAACTCGCGAGGACTCAGGCCGAGAATTCCTTGGCTTTCCTTCGTACCCCTGGGGTCCTATTTATAGGGAAAACCAAAGAGCGGGGGGGGGGGGGGGGGTCTTACTTATACCCCCACCCTGGCGAGTTGGCGACTTCCCTGGGGAGCTCGCCTGGAAGAGGCGAGTATCCGGCCATAGTCGCCACCTGGCGAGTTGGCCTGGGGAGCTCGCCATACTCGCCCGAACCTTCCGCGGCCCGGGGTGCTGGTCTGGATCCCCAGCTTGTCTTGTTGCCCTTGACCTTTGATGACCTGGCGGTAGTAGGGCCCTCCCTCATCGAATATGGGTTGTACACAATCCCCGCTCTTTTTGGGCGACTTAGGAGCCCGGAAAGATTCATCCAACACTTATTCGGCGAGCATCCCTGCCGGGTATATGATCAGCTCGCATCGTCGTCTGCTGGTAGAGTAGTCTATAAATAGGGGGGGGGGGGCTTCGTTTTTGAGACGGTCCCTGGAGCTCGCCGAAGATGTCAGACGCTGAGCAATTGTTGAAGGACAATCTCGCCGCCCTGTCTGGCCTCCTCGGCATAGCCAGGTCGAAAAGATCGCGCGAGGATGACCCTACTGCTTTGCCCCCGTCGAAGAAGAAGAAGACAAAAAAGGTCAAGCAGCCCGCCACTACGGTGGTCAGCTCGCCTCCACTGCCGCATCAGGTCGCCGCGACGACTGAAAATCCCGTAGTGTCGCCCAGTACCCAGAGGGTGTTGAACGACCTAGGGCTCGATGACCTCCCTGGGTCGACCCGAGGAAGCCCGCTAGAGAACCCGGGGGTGACCGAGGAGCTCGCGGCCGTGAAGGAGTCCGCGACGTCTCAGGCCGAGGTCGTCACCGTGACAGGTCGCTACCTCGAATTCCTCCCTGCTGGGTTGTCGCTGCTCCTTTGCTGACTTCTTTTCTTATGCAGATTCTCCGATTGCCGCGGACACGGCACTTGATGTCGTCCCCCTCAGCTCGGCACCCTTTCTCGCCCTGGCGTCCGACAGGCCGTCCAAGACCGCCTACATGGTCAGGATAGGCCTTGGCTCGGGGAAGGCGTCTGGGGCGGCATTGGTGAAGGGCCCCCCGCCTGCGAGTAAGGAGCGGCCGGCGAAAGCCACTCCTGCCGGGTCATCTGGGCCGGCGCGCGAGGTTCCTCCGGCGAGTACGGCGACTGGTGTTGTTGCGAGCGGCGGGAAGATACCCCCGGTGAGCGCTCCATTGCCGCCGCCACCGCCCGTGGTCGCCACTCCTGGCCAGACACCGAGCACCGGCTTGCCCCCTCCGCCGCCTCTGTCTGCCCTGCCGAAGGACCATTCACGACCTCCTCCGCCTCCTGTGCCGAGGGCTCCGCACCACTCTGCGAGCTCATCTCAAGCTCCGCCGCTGGTGAAGAAGCCGGAGAGGCCGCGACCACCCTACTTTCCTCCTCGGGTTGGAGACCCTGACTACGTCGGCCAAGGGTCTGGAGAGCGCGGGCAGGGCAGGCCTTCCGATCTTCCGAGTAGCTCTTCGGGGAGGTGAGATACCTCCGGGCGACCCCCTTCGCCGCGCCGATCCCGATCTCCTCGTCGTGGTGAGCGTCCTACTACTTTGACTACCACTCTGCTTTTTCTGACCTGATAACCCATCTTCCTGCCTTGTCAGATCGCCCGGCGACCTCTGGGGCGGCTTTCATCGACGCTCTCGGGCTGTCCGGGAGCGAGTATCGCCAGGCCGCCATTCGCGCCCACATGGAGCTGGAGAGCAAGTTCGACCAGCTCGCTATCTGCGATCCTCACCGACGCATCTCGGCTCTGGAGGCGAGGATGGCCAAGGTCGAAGGGCTCCAGGCGACCTTGGAGAACTATGAAGCTCGCTTCCACGTGGTTAAAGAGAATGACCGCCAGCTGCAGTTGAACAACCACCGCCTGCAGCTGGTGCTTGACGAGCTGGCCGGCATCCGGGCGAGCATGGGGTCTGCTGGACGTCTGGCGAGGATGTAGGAGCAGCTCCGGCTTGGCGACGATGCGACAGCACTGGCGACGGAGCATTACCGGCGTGCACGCGAGATCGGCTGGGCTGGGCGACATCCGCACCCTCCTGAGCGGCCGAGGGCGCCATAGTTTTTTTCTTTGCTTTTTGAATGTAACTCGCCTCGCGCGACTTGTACTTCCGGACATCTATTTTTAATTTGATTAATTCGTTTGTGTGCGACTATTCTCGCTTCTGTGTGCGCGCTTTATTTCTTGATGTGCCGAGCTTTAGTTCACCTGATAATGTCGCAGGTTTATCTTCATCGCGCATCGCGCGAGCTCGTTAGATACTCGCTGGGACGGCTGACCCCCCCTTTGGGTTTGTCATATCTATAAATAGGAGGGGTAGGTGGGTCATAAAGCGTATTGCTGTAGCGACCTTCTTTCCTCCTGACGAGTATCTGATCAATCAACTCGCCGCTCTCATTGCTTTCGGATCTCGCCAACATGGTCGGTGACGACGCCAGCGCTCGCCGACAGGCCCACGCAATTAACTTCGCAGACGCGGCTTTTAAAAAGTCCATAACCACCGAGAAGGAACTGACGACCTTTAAGGAACGCTCCCTGCCTGAAGGATACTCGGCCAGACTCCCCACTCGCAGCGAGCGCCTCAATACCCATATTGAGGGTTCGCTTGTAATGTCACTGCGTCACTTCGACGCAGGCCTCCGGCTGCCCTTCTGGCCGGAGTTCTGCGAGATCCTGCGCTACTTCGGGATTGTCCCCGCGCAGATCAATCCCAACGGCGTGGCGATCATCATGGGATTCCTATGCTTCCTTCGGGAAGAGAGGATCGCTTTCGACCTCTCCGTCTTCCGCCGCATCTTCGCATTTGCGGCGACCTCGGAGGGGGTCATCTTTTTTAGCAGCCATGTCTGCACCTTGGTTGGGACCGCGAATAAGGTCCATCGCTGGAGCGAGCAGCTGATTGTCGTTCATGGCGACTTCGGCGGTATTCTCGGCAGGCCGCACCAACCAGCCGATGTCGCCTTTCTTCCTCCCATCCTCGAAGGAGCTCGCGAGCAGCTCTTCTAATACTTTCGCGGTCGGCGCTTTGACGTCATTTTCTGGCGACTAAACGTCAACGTGCTCGAGCCAGTCCACCCTAACGAAAGTAAGCCGAACTCGAAATGCGCCCAGGTTACTCGCTCGCACTTTTGCCGCTGAAGCTAACCTTGTCGTGCGTTTTGCAGTTTCCAACGAGCTTCCGGAGAAGCCGCTTCCTTTGGCGAAGGAAGTCGCCGCCACGCAGTCGGATGCTCGCCCTCCTGCCGACGTTGGGGAGAAGAAGGCGGTTAAGGGAAAGTCGCGGGCCAGCTCGCAGGGTCCCGCGAGGAAGAGGGCGAAGACCTCGTCGCCACGATCCGTCGATTGCCGGTCGCCGACGGGCGCCCAGTCGCCCCATTTCCACCCCAACTACGGCCTCGGGCAGGGGGTGGTGGATGCCTTCGGTCGCCCGCTCGTGACTTGGTCGGCGGGGGAGAACTCGGTGTCGCTGAGAACCAACCTCCCGTCCTGGTCGACTGACTGGGAGGACAATGGGGAGGCGTTCGCCGTCCTCCACGCCATCTACGGTCGGGCCGACGCGGAGTCCGTCATGGAGCTGACCCCGACGGAGCTCGCCCATCAGTCGGCCTGCGCGCTCGCGCGGTCTGCCGAGCTGGGTCACTACTCGGCGAGGAAGCTGTTGGAGACGACCGATGCCCTCAAGGTCGTCTCCAAGAAGGCCATCGACCTCGGCATGCAGTCAGTCCGCTGGAAGGACTTCGAGGTGAGCTGTCCTTGGGTGGGTTTGCTCGATTTGCTTCGTTTGATAGATCCTGACGTCGATCATTTCGCAGGCTGCCGAGATAGAAGCGGCGAAGAAACTCTCTGAGTGCGAGGAGAAGCTCGCCGCCTCTCAGGCCGAGCTGGAGGCGGCCCAAACTCGCGCAGCGGTGATGGAGACGAGGCTGGTTGCTGCTGAAGGACGGCTGAGCTCCTCAACCCCGCTACCCGAGGACCCGGCGCGAGTGGTGAAGCAATCTCGCGTCCTCTGGGAGGAGAGATCCTCTGTTCGCCGCGAGATTGCGCGGGCGGCGGGGAACGTCATACTCGCGCGCCTTAGGCTCGGGGGTCAGCTCGTCGAGGGGGAGAAGCCACTTACTGTCGACGAGCTCATTCCCGAGCTGCTCGCCGAGGGGACTGTCCCGCCGTATAGCGCGTCGTCGCCGACCAACTCCAGTGACTCTGACAGCAGCGGAAGCGGCAGCGGCAGCGGAAGCAGCAGCGGCGAGAGCGCAGAGAGCGACGACTTTGCAGATATCGGCGATATCGGGGATGATGAATATCGGCCTGATACTGACGACGACGAGTCCTAGTTGCTCGCCGATATTCTTTTTGTAAACAAAATTTTTGACTTAATGATTTATACAAGGTTTTGGTTTTTCTTTCTGACTGGATGTTATTCGCTTAGGCTCATAGGCTCGGAGAGGAACGCTCGCTGGGTCGCAGGGGGATGGTCCCGACATCGACCATCCGCCCGCCGGGATTTACTCGCCCCTGCACCCGGATACTCGTGAACCTGCTGAGATAACCGCGCGGGTGGCGTGTGGGACATACTTGCATGCCCCCCGGGGCTCGCTTACTCGCGCGGTTCCAGCTCGCTTCCCCCGCATGGGATCTGCTCGCCTACTCGCACGAAATCAACTCGCCTGCTCGCGCGAGGTCTGCTCGCCTGCTCGCGCATGACGAAAATTGAATCGGGCTTAGTCGTCGAACATAGCCTGCGGGCCCCTCATTCTCGTCATCGAGGAGATCGGCCGATTCCCGAGGAGAGGAGCTCGTGGGGATACCGGTCTTACGACGCTGCTCAACTCGAAGTCTTGAATTACAATCGAGGAGATCGGCCGATTCCCGAGGAGAGGAGCTCGTGGGGATACCGGTCTTACGACGCTGCTCAACTCGAAGTCTTGAATTACAATCGAGGAGATCAGCCGATTCCCGAGGAGAGGAGCTCGTGGGGATACCGGTCTTACGACGCTGCTCAACTCGAGGTCTTGAATTGCAATCGAGGAGATCGGCCGATTCCCAAGGAGAGGAGCTTGTGGGGATACCGGTCTTACGACGCTGCTCAACTCGAAGTCTTGAATTACAATCGAGGAGATCGGCCGATTCTCGAGGAGAGGAGCTCGTGGGGATACCGGTCTTACGACGCTGCTCAACTCGAAGTCTTGAATTACAATCGAGGAGATCGGCCGATTCCCGAGGAGAGGAGCTCGTGGGGATACCGGTCTTACGACGCTGCTCAACTCGAAGTCTTGAATTACAATCGAGGAGATCGGCCGATTCCCGAGGAGAGGAGCTCGTGGGGATACCGGTCTTACGATGCTGCTCAACTCGAAGTCTTGAATTACAATCGAGGAGATCGGCCGATTCCCGAGGAGAGGAGCTCGTGGGGATACCGGTCTTACGACGCTGCTCAACTCGAAGTCTTGAATTACAATCGAGGAGATCGGCCGATTCCCTAGGAGAGGAGCTCGTGGGGATACCGGTCTTACGACGCTGCTCAACTCGAAGTCTTGAATTACAATCGAGGAGATCGGCCGATTCCCAAGGAGAGGAGCTCGTGGGGATACCGGTCTTACGACGCTGCTCAACTCGAAGTCTTGAATTACAATCGAGGAGATCGGCCGATTCCCGAGGAGAGGAGCTCGTGGGGATACCGGTCTTACGACGCTGCTCAACTCGAAGTCTTGAATTACAATCGAGGAGATCGGCCGATTCCCGAGGAGAGGAGCTCGTGGGGATACCGGTCTTACGACGCTGCTCAACTCAAAGTCTTGAATTACAATCGAGGAGATCGGCCGATTCCCGAGGAGAGGAGCTCGTGGGGATACCGGTCTTACGACGCTGCTCAACTCGAAGTCTTGAATTACAATCGAGGAGATCGGCCGATTCCCGAGGAGAGGAGCTCGTGGGGATACCGGTCTTACGACGCTGCTCAACTCGAAGTCTTGAATTACAATCGAGGAGATCGGCCGATTCCCGAGGAGAGGAGCTCGTGGGGATACCTGTCTTACGACGCTGCTCAACTCGAAGTCTTGAATTACAATCGAGGAGATCGGCCGATTCCCGAGGAGAGGAGCTCGTGGGGATACCGGTCTTACGACGCTGCTCAACTCGAAGTCTTGAATTACAATCGAGGAGATTGGCCGATTCCCGAGGAGAGGAGCTTGTGGGGATACCGGTCTTACGACGCTGCTCAACTCGAAGTCTTGGATAAAATCCTGCGTCCTTACACATTTTGGAGATTAATCCCAGAGACATCTTGGCAAGAAAGAAACTCCCCCCGGAGGGACGCTTTTGATCCTTCCGAATCGGGGGATTGATGTCCAGACCCGTCCCTCAGAATTCCCTTAGTTGGAAAAGAGATGCATTTGGGGAGACCTAGGCCGACATGCAAGGGGGGGAGCTGATCTCGGCCGACAATGCAGAGGCTCGGTCTTACAAGAGCGCTTAAAATTCCCGAAACCTCGTCCCATCGTCCGAACTAGGCTATTCAATGAGAACGGGTTGGAGTCCTGCATCCTGATTTGACAGTGAAGGTCGCTTCCAGGTACGATTAGGATGGGGGTGGTGTTCATCGAGGGTCCTTTTTCGAACGCGCTCGGAATTCACACACCTCCCTCCGGGCTCGTCCATACCCTTTCTTTGGCAGGTTATCCTGTCTTGCTGCTCGCTTGAGATCTTCCCCTTCTGGGTGTTTTACGAGGCCGGCCTCTCCTCAAGTCTGGGAGATCAGGGTGCAGATCTGTTCCTCGCAGGTCCTCCAGACAGAAGAGAGATGCACTCGGGGAGACATAGGCCGACATGCAAGGGGGGAGCTGATCTCGGCCGACGATGCAGAGGCTCGGTCTTACAAAAGCGCTTAAAATCCCGAAGCATCGTCCCATCATCCGTACTGGGCTACGTATGAGGAACAAACCGACCGCTGCCTCCCGAGGTCGACTACGAGGCGGACCATGGAAACACTCAGAAGCCTCGAGGCGCATTTAACACAAAAGAGATGAAATCCCGCATCCTTTGTATATTAAGTATGTTTACAGAAATAGATACATGAGTTACCGCTACGGGTAAAATCTTTTCAAATCATCCCCGCTCCAGGTCCCAGGCAGCTGCTCGCCCGCTTGGTCTTGTAGGTAATAGCCTCCTGTGGCCAAAGCTTCTTGGATGATGAAAGGTCCTTCCCAGTTGGGATGGAGCTTGCCTACGGCGGCTCCCCGCCCAGCGGCGTCCACCTTCTTCATGACCAAGTCTCCCGCGAGGAAGTTCCTCAAGCGGACGTTTTTGTCGAAGTGTCTCGCCATGCGCCTCTTGGTTTCTTCCTGGCGCATGGAGGCCAAGTCCCGAAGCTCTTCCACATAATCTAGGGAGAGCCTCTGAGCCTCTTCATTCTCTAGCCGCCATTCCTCGCTTCCGTCTTCGGCTGCGATGACCCTTGGACTATGCACCTCAAATTCGACCGGGATGAGCGCCTCGGATCCGTATGACAGCTTGAAGGGTGTTTCCCCTGTGGCTGAGTTCGGGGTGGTCCTGAGGGCCCAGAGGACGGAAGGGAGTTGTTCGGCCCAATTCCCTTTGAGATTGGTGATCTTCTTCTTTAGCAAGTTGATGATAAGCTTGTTCGCGGCTTCCACTTGCCCATTGCTCCGAGGGTGATGTACCGAGGCGAACCGAAGGTCGGTTCCCAACTGTTTACAAAAGTCTCCCAGTTCCAGGCTGGCGAACTGCGGCCCATTGTCGGTGATGATGGCCAGAGGGATCCCGAACCTGCATGCAATTTCCCCCCAGATGAAGTTCTTGACGATTTGAGACGTGGTCCTGGCCAGAGCTTTAGCCTCGATCCACTTCGTGAAGTAGTCGACCATTACCAGAACAAACTTCCTTTGCCCGCTAGCTTGAGGGAACGGGCCGATCAAATCCATTCCCCAAATTGTGAAGGGCCATGGAGCGATAATCGAGCGAAGCTGCTGAGCCGGCTGGAGCGCGAGGGGCGCGAAGAGTTGACATTGGGAGCACTTTCTGGAATGGGCCTCTGCGTCCTTTCGGATGGTCGGCCAGAAGTAACCGTGCCTCAGAATCCTTTGCTCCAGGGTGCGGGTCCCGGAGTGACTGCCGCACTCTCCTGAGTGAATCTCCTCGAGGACCCGGGGAATCTCGAGTTCTGACAAGCATCGGGCCAGAGGGCCTGAAATGGTCTTGCGATAGAGTTCGCCGTCCTGCAGCAAGTAGTACGCGGCCTTATACCGAAACTTTCTTTGATCTTGCCCGTCAGATGGTAGTCGGCCTGTCGCCAGGAACGCGATGAACGGATCTCTCCACGAGGCCCGCTGATCGATCTCCATCAACTCGCCTTCTTCGATGGATGGTCGAAACAACTCGATGGCGGTTCCCCCAGCCCGAGGGCCGTATTTCGCAAGATTGTCTGCCTCGGAGTTGCGTTCTCGGGGCACGTGCTCAACGTGAAAGGATCGGAACCCCCCGATCAGGCCTTTGACCTTAGCCAGATATTGCTGCAAGATGGGATCTCGGACTTCGAACTCTCCCCGAATCTGAGATGCCGCCACCATGGAATCGGTGAAAGCCCTGATATCTCTGATTGCCAGCTCCTTGGCGAGTCGCAAACCAGCCACCATGGCTTCGTACTCCGCCTGATTGTTAGTGACCGAAAAATAGATCTTGACGGCTTGCTCAATCCTGGTCCCCTGAGGACTAACCAGCACCACCCCGGCTCCCACGGAGTGTCTCCCTAACGCGCCATCTACGAACATCTTCCAGGGGACCAGCCGAGGGACATCCGTGTCTGCCTCGACCTCGGCCGAGAAGTCGGCCAGGAAATCCGCCACGGCTTGTGCTTTGATCGCGACCCTTGGGGGGTAGGAGATGTCGAACTCGCTCAGCTCTACAGCCCACTTGGCGAGCCTGCCGGAGTGCTCTACTCCGTCCAAGATACTCCTCAAGGGGTGGTCGGAGACTACCTTGATAGAGTGGGCTTGGAAATATGGACGGAGTCGCCTGGCCGAAACTACCAGGGCAAAGACTAACTTCTCCAGGATGGGGTACCGTGTTTCGGCTTGCCTTAGCACCCGGCTCACGTAGTAGATTGGAAGCTGCTTCTTTCCCTCCTCTCGGACCAGCACCGAGCTGACTGCTTCAGCCCCTACCCCTAGGTAGAGCAAGAGGTCCTCGCCGCCCTGCGGACCCTGAAGGAGAGGAGCTCGAGTCAGCTGTTGTTTGAGTTTCATGAAGGCCTCCTCGCACTCCGGGGTCCACTCGAATTTCTGGTTCCCCCGAAGGGCTTTGAAGAATGGGGAGCACTTCTCTCCGGCCTTGGAGAGAAACCGGCTAAGACCTGCCAGCCTTCCGGTTAACCTTTGAACTTCCTTGGAATCCCTCGGGGACGCCATCTCCACGATGGCCTTTACCTTGTCGGGGTTAGGCTCCACCCCTAGGGGAGTAAGGAGGTGCCCTAGAAACTTCCCCCTTCCCGCGCCGAATACACACTTGGCCGGGTTGAGCCGCATCTTGTACCTCCTCAGGGTGGCGAAGGTCTCTGTCAGATCCGCCACGTGCTCTGAGGCGCTCTTACTCTTAACGAGCAGGTCATCCACGTAGACTTCCAGATTCCGCCCCTTTTGCTCTCTAAAGACGTGATCCATCATTCTTTGATATGTCGCGCCGGCGTTCTTGAGCCCGAAGGGCATCATCTTGTAGCTATAGCATCCGTCGCTGGTGATGAAGGAAACGTCGCGACAATCGGGGGGATGCATCCGGATCTGATGGTATCCTGAAAAAGCATCAAGGAAACTCATCACAGGAAACCCGACGGCGGAATCAACCAGCGCGTCGATCTGAGGCAGGGGATAACAATCCTTCGGGCAAGCTTTATTCAACATTGAAAAGTCGATACATAACCTCCAGCCCCCTCCGGACTTCTTTACCATTACAACATTGGAGACCCAGCCTGGATACTGGATCTCCGAAACAAAACCTGCTTCCAGCAGCTTCCCTACTTCCTCCCGGATGGGTCCCGCTAGAGTGGTGGCGCTCTTTCTTTGCTTCTGACGGACTGGGGCCGTCGCTGGATCCAGGTTGAGGCGATGACAGGCGACATCAGCATCAATCCCTAGCATCTCCACCTTCCCTTCCGGGGGTAAGGCTCCTCCGATCTTTAGCAGCTCCGGCTCTCCTCTCAGGGAGATCACCTCTATTTCTTCCAGCTCCTCAGCAGCTTGCAGGCCCTCTTCCTGCTCCATCATCCTTTCCAACCTTTCTGCGTCGCCCATCCAGCTGATGGTGCTGACCGCGTTCAGGTAGCATTCCCTGGAGGCCCTGGGATCTCCCCTGATCCTGACTTGGACGTCGTCTCTGCAATACTTCAGGCATTGATGATATGACGAGGGGACGGCTTTGAAGTAGTTGATGAGGGGACGTCCGAAGATGGCGTTGTAGCCGCTGGGTGCGTCGACGATGACGAAGCGGCATCGGATCGAAGTTCCCCCGAGGGTGACCAGCAACTCAACTCCTCCTTCCACCTCTTTCTTCTCCCCGGAGAAGCCGAAGAGAGGCCCATCCGCTGCCTGAACCCGGGACGCTTCCACCTGAAGGCCGACGAAGGTTCTCTTGAAGATGACATTCACCGAGCTCCCGTTATCCGCGAGGATTCGGTCGATGGTGAAGTCCTCGATTGCTGCTTGAATCACCAGGGCGTCATGAAAGGGGTTCTCGTTCCAGAGCATGTCTTCCTCCGAGAAGGTGATCTCGTTCAAGGGAGGGGGGGTCTGAGACGTCGAGGCGACGCTCCTTTTGTAGATTTGGTGGAGACTCCCCTTGCGGGAAGCTCCTATCCCAGCCCCTCCGTTGATTACTCCAACGTGTCCGCCTCCTGGACCGGGAATGACATTCCCCCTTCCTCCCTGGTCGATCCTGTCTTCGTTTCTCCTCCTCTGCGGTACCTGGTAAGCCACCTGTCCAACCTGGGCCTCCTGCTGCGGCTGCTCCCTTTCGGCCGCCGTTGCTTCCATCCTCCTCCTTGTTTCCCAGAACTCAGGGCAAGCCAAGGTCCCATGCCCCTCCACTCGGTGGATATCGCAGTAGAGGGGAATTGCCGCTTCCTGCTGCCTTTCCTGCCTCCTCTCCTGCTGCCTCTCCTTCCGCCGGCGCTTAGCGGCTCGCTGCGCGATGGCCATGGTCTCCCTTCTTCCTCCTCCCTGCTCCCGAGGGTTGTTAGCCCTCCTTTCCTCCTGACGGATGGGCCGCCTCCACTGGGGGCGATCCCTCGGGTACTGGAATCTTCTCTCCTCGCTCCTCGCCTCTCGACCTCCGACGGGCCTCCTATCCTCCTGCCTTCGAGGCCTCTCCCGCCTCTCCTGCCTCTCCTGCCTCTCCTGCCTCTCCACCTTTCTGATCTCCCTTCCCCTTTCTCCCTTCTCCTCTTTTTTCCTGCAGCCTCTCCTGCTTCCTGTCGCTGCGCCCCTCCGGCGCCCTCTCCCTCTCCAGCAGTCTTCCCTTGTCTTGCCCAAGCGGTCGGTCTCCATCGAGCCGTGCCAGGAACTCCTTGTTCCTCTCCTCTCCCTGGATGAACACATTGTCTCTCTCCACCATCTCCTCAAATGATTTGGGCGGCCTGTGCCCCAAATCCATGTTGAACAGGCCCTGCTTCAACCCAAACTTGTGGGCCACCATCAAGGTGAACCCATCTACCTCTTCCACCTCCAACACTTCCTCCTGGAATCGATTGATGTATCGGCCCAAACTCTCGTGCTGCCCCTGCACGATCTTGAAGAGGGCGGTTGCCTCCTTCTTCCTCCGCTTGGACGTCGCAAACCTTGCTAAAAGGCCCCTTCGAAGATCTGAGAAGCAGTAGACTGACCCGGCTGGCAGCTGGTGGAACCAATCTCTCGCGCTACCCTTGAAGGTAATGGAGAAGAGCCGGCACTTGAGAGCATCGGACATGTTGCGAATGGAGACCACATCCTCAAACCACTGAAGATGTCCCACCGGGTCGTCCTTGCCGGAGTAGTACGAGAGGACTGGCTCTCTGAAGTTGTCGGGGACGAGGGCTGCGAGGATCTCGTCGCAAAAGGGGATCCTCCCTTCCTGGCGGCAGCGAGTATCCTCCCCGCTCGAGCAGTCATACTCGCTCCATCGGCGAGTATCTCCATACCTCGCCGAGAAATCTGGATCTCGAAACCGGATTCCCTGACTACTCGCCGGGTGATGTCGCGGCGGGATCACCTGTTCTCCACTCGCCCAAGCGGGCTCCTTCCCTGCTCGCCGAGTTGGTATCACCTCGCCCGGGGGTGTCCGGCGGCGGGGAGAAGTCGCCGTCACCTCAGGCGGATTGGACAACCCATCGAGTATCGCCTTCTCCACTCTCCTCGCGAACTCTGCAAAAGCCGCCACTGTCACATACTCGCTACCTTGCCCCGGGATTCCAGCTCCCCCCGAGTTATCTCCCAACTCGCCCCGGTCTCCACCATCGGCCATCTTCCAACCACGACTTTCTTCTTCGGTCGCTATCCACGCTCACCGCACCAAGTGTTGAAGCCGAGAAATTTCTCAACCTCAGAAATCGGACTAGGCAACCTGAAGTTACTGGTCGGCCAGTCGGGAAGATGATCTCTGGTCAGAAAACAGGAAACGAATTCCGCAAACAAGACCCCAGGTTGCTACGGCGGGAAGGTCCCACCACGTACCCAATTGCTTAGGAGAAGCAACCCCTTCTCAACCAGATTGGCCGAGCTAGGTACGAAGGAGGCGAGCTTGAGCAATAACGAGTCAAGGGCAGTTGCTGGAACTCGCGAGGACTCAGGCCGAGAATTGCTTGGCTTTCCTTCGTACCCCTGGGGTCCTATTTATAGGGAAAACCAAAGAGAGGGGGGGGGGGTCTTACTTATACCCCCACCCTGGCGAGTTGGCGACTTCCCTGGGGAGCTCGCCTGGAAGAGGCGAGTATCCGGCCATAGTTGCCACCTGGCGAGTTGGCCTGGGGAGCTCGCCATACTCGCCCGAACCTTCCGCGGCCCGGGGTGCTGGTCTGGATCCCCAGCTTGTCTTGTTGCCCTTGACCTTTGATGACCTGGCGGTAGTAGGGCCCTCCCTCGTCAAATATGGGTTGTACACTTAGGTTGATCGATTAAGACCTCTCGGCCAGTCGAAACCCCTAAGCTTGCTTTATGCGGTGAACCTCACTATTGGATTTGACTCCAATCCGGAAGATTTACGTCGTCCTCTCTCGAGGAGTGCATTCAACTCCTTTTATCTTTGAGTGATCTCCTCGTATCCGCAACCTCTCGGTCATTTAGGATACGGATCTTAGATCGAAGATCATATCCGCGTAATATGAATTCGATGAAATAAAAATCAAAGATAAATCGTAGCGAGAACAATTAAGAACAAGACATTTAATAAGAAGGAGAAAGATCTATTTTATTCTAAGGTTCATCATGATCAAGTGCTAAAAGAAGATTAGCTACTCATCATGATTGGGGAAATACAAAATGAAGTAGGAAAAGACATGATTGAAATGGAAATAACTAAAATTAAAGTTACAACAAAGGTAAATCTAACTTAGAAATGAGAAAATACAGCAAAAGAAACAGAAAATTACAAGACTCCAACTCCCAAAATTTTTCTCCTCAGCATCTGAAGCTGTCTAGAATTTATAGAAAAATTTCTGTTTGGTCACGCCCTAGGTCACGCCCGTGACCTAGGGCGTGTCAGGCTCGGAACCGTCGTCTTGAAAGCCCGGGAACGTTGGAGGAAAAACTGCCAAAATTGGTTAACTGACGGGTCACGCCCCTAGGTCATGCCCGTGACCTAGGGCGTGTCACGGCTGTTTCTGGAAATGGCGGGAAGCTGAAAATGGTGGGAGTAAAAGTTGTCTTCAAGAAGGTGTCACGCCCCCTAGTCACGCCCGTGACTAGGGGCGTGTCAAGCAGGAAAGGTCTCTGGCGGCAACAGTTGGAACAGAGGAATAATTGGCTGGAAACGCACGGGACACGCCCTGGGTCACACCCGTGACCCAGGCGTGTAATTTTAATCCGACGTGGCAGCGGTCAACATTTCTTCCATGGGCCGTCACGCCCCGTGTAAGGAGTACACGTGCGTGTCTTCATCCGACATGGGCGTGTCAAGGCCGGTCGACGATCTTTTGGCGCGGTCGACGGGCTCTGGCTGCAGACTTGGTTATCACGTGTCACGCCCCTGTGTCACGCCCAGGTAGGGCGTGTCACAGGGCGTGTCTAGGCAGAAAAAATGAAAATTCTTCTTTTTGCTCCAAATAACCTGTAGATCTGCCCTGCAAGATTAAAAATGATTTTATTAACACAAATAGATATAAATTATATTAACAAGTTAAAATAAACTTAATATTATAAAATTAATATAAAATATCTAACTATTAATATATAAAAAATAAATAAAAAGATAGAAATAATTAGAGTTATCAAATACCCCCATACTTATCCGTTTGCTAGTCCCGAGCGAACAACTTCCTATAGGGAGTAGAAAAATTTTAAATGCTAGAAAAGAAAATTGAACCTAAGGAGTAAAATGCGAAGTCTTATGCCTATGTTTGTAGATATATTTGTAGAAAGACTTACTCAGCATACAAATTAATTTTTATTTTTCTTAAAATGCGTTTTCACTATTATTTTTACTTTTAAGATGAAAATCCGGTAAATCTTGAAATTATCTTTAGGGAGAGTGTAGCGTGCGTACTAAGATAACATTGCACAAACAAAGATTAAGATACCCTCCAAAGAAATCCATCAATGTCGATGGCCATAGGCTTGCCCTTTCACACTCTCGCCACGGCACTAGTCTAACTTATAAACATAAATCAATAGGGCTTAATTAGGTTAAAATGTAGGCTTAGGTTTTTGGTGAGGGTGATCAAAGATAAACACGATGTCTAGTCACACCAAAACCTAGAGAAGCTTGTACATAAAGATTTGCTATGGCTTTAAAGAACGTAGCCAAATTCCTAAATTCCTTTGTTTCTTTTCTTATTTTTTTTTAACTTTCTCATCATATTGAATTTTTTTTTCTACCTCTTCATTTTTAATGATAATTTTTTTCTTTATTTTGAAGAGGAGAGAAAAATAAATCAACCCTTTTTTTTATAAGAAAAGAGCCATCAAAAATGAAAAGGCTCCTAATCACTCACAAAATATTTCTACATTTGTTCTTTCAAGCTCGGGTTTAGGTGTGTAATTAGGATGCTTTTTAGGCTTTGGTAAATCATTTGGTGGAGCTAAAACAAAAGGAAAAGGTAATTGGCTCAAATTGGCTAAGCAAAGTTAAAATTTTAGGTGTGGGTACAAAAGCTCAAACTTGCCAAAAGAAGTGCCTAAATCATATTTATGCTAATAAGTTTAACTTATGCAAAGTCTTGAGAATAGTTAGAGGGCAAGTTCTAGACATCGAAAAAGAATAACTCTCTCTTGGTCCGCAAAATATCTCTCTAGCAAACTTCTACTTACTCACCTAAATTATTTTAAAGTTTTACCGGTTTTCATAATTGAAGTAAAATAAGTTGTTTCTACGCATTTAGAAAAATGAAAATCTAATTATATGCTGAATATTTAGATCTACTAAAAATTCTACTTACACATGCACTTAACTAGAAACACAGTATGGCCAACAGTTCTACTCCAAAATTCAACATTCAATTAAAACATCAAAATTCTCTAAACACTATAAACAAGTTGAATTACTAGGAATTTTGCATGTGAATAAATATAGAAATAAAGATTTCTCTAATTTAATTTTGATTTTCTATTTTTTCATTTTTTTTATTTTTATTTTGGAAAAACAAAATTTTAAGACGAAATAAAATTTTTTAAGTTTTAAATTTGTTTTAAAATTTTTTTTGTGGTTTTTGTTTTAAATTTTTTTTTTTTTTTTTTTTGAAAATTTTTTATATGTTTTGCTTGAGAAATATCCCTCCCCCATACTTAAGCAATACATTGTCCCCAATGTAAAAATAAAGAAGAAAAGTGAAGAGAGGAGACTTCCCTGAAATTGCAAGCCAGCATCAAAAGAGACCTGTACAAGATAATGAAAGCAAAACATAATATTTTATAGATATTTTTTTGGTTTTTTTTTCATCATAATAATAAAAACAGATACAGAAGAATAAAAATACAGATACAAAGGGGTGACCCTCTACAGATCCAAAGAAATGAAAAGGGAGCTACTCCTGGTCAGAAACTTCCTCGTGCTCCTGATAGAAAGTCCGCATGTTCGCGAACTCGCGAGTAATATGCGCTATGGAGGAAGTATGGTTTTTCTCGAGCACGGTGAAGCGCGCATCAAAAGAAGCGAAGCGACCGTCAAAATGGGTTTGCATCTGGTCTATGCGAGTATGGAGCAACCCAAATTGTCGGTCCCAATAATTTGCAGGATCGGGCGCTGGAGCAGAGTGCAGCGGTGGTGGCGGAATCTGCAGGGAATGATGAGTACCGCTGGGACCGGCACCATGATCAAGATCAAGATCACCGCCACCAACGAACGGGGGAACAGCCTCAAACTCGCCGTCGCGTCGGCGAGCTAAACCAAGCGCCTGAAGGGTCGGGAACTGAAGAGGCTGCGGCGTTTGCATGCAAGTGAGCTGCGGAAGAGCAGCCCACACGCCGGTCTGCTTGGCGAGGAAAGTGATGAAATTCCCGCCGTGCACCGCTCCCAATCTCACATTTTCGGCCTAGTGCCGAAAGAAAATGGCGAGCATGTAACCAAGGTTGAGTGGGACCCGGTAAAACATACTATACAAGTATAGTAAGTCCGCCCGAGTCACCACGCCGTGGCTATCGCCGCGCCTGGAAATGGTAAAAGAGAGAAGGTTGTGCAGAATACGTAAAGCGGGGGAGATGAGGTGGCTACCCTTAGATTTCTTTGGAGTGTAGGGGGCGACGTCATTACTAATTTCCGACCAAAAAGTAGGGAGACTGAAGTCGGGAGGGAAATCAGTTTTTAGGTCGGGGTAGGCGGGGGAAGTGGAAAAGGCCTCCGAGCAAAAGCCCATGGCAACATTGAGTTGGCGGATGGTGAGCTGGTGCATCATCCCGCCCAGGCGAAAGATGATGAAATCATCTTGCGCCGCCCAACGAAACTCAAATGAGGCCAAGAACTCAATGGTGAGCTTGAGGAAAGCAGGCTCAGAAATGGAGAAGAGGGGATCCCACCCTTGGGTAGAGATGAGCTCCCGAACTAGCTCCGCTGCTCCGAATTGGGCGAGGATGGCCCAATCCAAGATCCGGAACACGCCAAAGGGTTTGGCGTGCAGTCTCTCGCTTCGATCTTGTTGGGTTGCATTCTCGAAAAGAAGCATGGCCTCCGCCGAGGCTGGATCAGCGGGGTGCTCGGAGGAGGAAGCGGTGGATCGAGCGTGGTGGCTTGGCATGGTGAGAAATGTGGAGGAAATTTCGGCCAAGGGGAGGAGAGAAGAGAAGGGTTGAAGGGTGGAGGTGTGAAGAGAAGAGGGGAGGAAAAAAAGTCTATTTATAGATTTTTCGGGTCGGTCACGCCCCCCTGTCACGCCCGTGACAGGGGGCGTGCCAAGCCCGGGTCAAAGCAGAAAAGAATCCGAGGCGGACTGCCTCGGATTCGGGGTCACGCCTCAGAGTCATGCCCGTGACTCTGAGTGACACGCCCGTGACGTCGGGCGTGTAGGGGAATCCGAAGAGTATCCAATGCAGCAGCATTGGATTCTTCAGTCACGCCCCATAGTCACGCCCGTGACTCTGGGCGTGTCAGTCAAATCTGACTGACTAAGAAGGAATCCGAGGCGGACTGGTCAACGCCTCGGATACCCGCGACATGGGCTCGACACGCCCGTGACAAAACATGTCACGCCCGTGTCATATCCGAATGACGGGCGGGAAAACCGAGGGAGGAGGAACCTCCCGCAGTCTTGGCAAAACACGTCCGGGACACGCCCGTGACCATTGGGTCACGGGCGTGACGGACGCGTGTACGAGAAATTTTTTTTTTCCTTTTTTTTAAATTTTTTTTTTATTTTTTATATTTAAATAAACTAAAAAAACAATAATTTACCGACTTGAAGAATAATGTAGACTTGAAGTTCGTCCCCGACCGATCATCATGCATCGCAATTCTTTAATCCTGTAAAAACTCAACAATAAAATAAAAAGACAAGATAACCATGGGATGCCTCCCACGAGCGCTTTGTTTATGGTCGGTGAGCTCGACCATAGTGACGCGCTCGCTACGTTATTGGATTTTCAGATGGGTAAGCCGGCGCATTAACAGGACGTTTGAAACCATTCACTAGAGTTGAATTTTGTAAATGATTGGACATACGTTCACGTTCTAAAAATGGAGGTTTGACAAACGAAGTTCTTAAGTGGTCACCACCTAATTTAAGAGGTTCTAAAATAGATGTGTGTGTGACCAAATGAGTATCACTAAATTCATGAGAAATTAAATTTAAAGTTTCAAAATTGTCATCATGAAAAACAGGTGAATAACAATTTTTAGAAAATAAGATGGAGTCTTCTTTAGGAGAAGCCTCCAAATAGTAACATGAGTCGTCATTCGAGAGCGAATTTTTCATGGACGAGTCAATAGTAAAGGTAACTTCTTCATCTCCGACTCTAAGGAGAAGTTTACCGTTACTAACGTCTATAATGGCGCGCGCTGTGGCAAGAAAAGGGCGACCGAGAATAAGTGGTACCTCGGTGTCCACTTCGATGTCAAAGATGACGAAATCTACCGGAAAGATAAATTTGTCAACTTTGACAAGCACATCCTCTATGATCCCCATAACGAGCTTGACAGACCGATCTGCCAATTGAATGCTTATTCTTGTGGGTTTAGGCTCTCCTAAACCCAGTTTCTTAACTAAAGAATAAGACATTAAATTTATCGAGGCGCCTAGATCGGCTAACACACGTGTTACTAATAAATCGCCAAATAGACAAGGAATGGAGAAACTACCCGGATCAGGTAATTTCCTAGGCAATTTATTAAGTAATACTGCCGAACACTCCGCGTTCAATTGAACCGTGGAGAAATCCTTGAGTTTCTTTTTATTGGATAAAAGATCCTTGAGGTACTTGGCATACTTTGGCATTTGTGCGATAACTTCGCAAAATGGTAAATTTATTTGGATTTGTTTAAACATATCTAAAAATTTACCATGATGCTCATCCACCCGGTCTTTGTGCATTCTAGATGGATAGGGAAGTGGTGGTTGATAAGCCTTTGGTTTAGTATAGTTAGAAGGCTTAGGAGGAGGGGAAGGTGCAGAAATTATTACCTCCGTATCAACCGGATTTGGAGAAGGTGTTACCTCCTTCCCGCTCCGTAGAGTGATGGCATTGGCGTGCTCCCTTGGGTTGGGCTCCGTATTGCCCGGTAGCGCTCCTTGTTGGCGATCGGAGAGCATCTTAGCGATTTGCCCAATTTGTGTCTCCAAATTACGAAGAGATCCGGTGAGATTCCGGATATTAGCATCATTTGTACTCGTATATTTGGCGAACATCTCCTCTATATTGGGAGCTTTTGGAGCTTGTGGTGGAATATATCCTGGTGGGATTGTGTTTGGTGGGCGAGCCGTGTTCCCCGGATTACTCCAAGAGAAGTTGGGGTGGTTCCTTATACCCGGGTGATAGGTATTACCATAATTAGTATTACCCGGATTAAAGGGTGGCCGATTCGGATTACCCAAGTAATCCACATGCTCGGTAATATTGGAAGCGTCCCAATATTGGGGTTCACAGGTAGGTGTAGACGAGGAAGCAGACATCTCGTTCATCTATTTTTGTAGTTTCTCAACCTGTAGAGACAAACTAGAAACCGTATCGATTTCGTACATCCCGGCTGGTTTAGGTGATTTAGACCGAGGTGTACTCCATTGATAGGTATTCAAAGCCATACCTTCTATAAGCTCTTGGGCGGCCGCTGGTGTTTTGTTATTAAACGTTCCACCAGCGGCGGCATCAATATGTTGCCTAGTTTGAGAATTTAGGCCGTTATAGAAGGTTTGGATTTGTAACCAATTCGGAATTGCATGATGAGGACATCAACGAAGCAATTCCTTGAAACGCTCCCAAGTATCATATAACGTTTCTGAATCAAGTTGGGAGAAATAAGTAATATCATTGCGCAATTTAGCCGTTTTAGCCGGCGGAAAGTATTTTGTAAGAAATCTTTCCGTCATTTCAGCCCATGTTGTGATTGATCCTCTTGGTAGAAAACTCAACCATTGCTTGGCTTTAGTGCGCAATGTAAATGGAAATAACCTTAGCCGGATGGCATCATCGGATACACCATTAATTTTAAAAGTATCGCATATTTCTAAGAAATTAGAAATATGCGCGTTTGGATCTTCATCTTGAAGCCCATCAAATTGTACATATTGTTGTACCATTTGGATGATGCTTGGCTTCAACTCAAAATTATTAGGGGCAATAGCGGGGCGAACAATACTAGATTGAGCCTCGTCCAAGTTTGGACGGGCATAATAGGACATAGTTCGTTGTTCGACCGCATTTGGCTCACCCATATTGGAAGAAGAAGAAGAAAGAGATCTAGGAGAATGAGAAGAAGAACTAAATGAAGAAGGAGAAGGGGAAGACGGTGACGGAGAGAGAATTAAAGAAGGATTAGGAGTGTCTCCTAAGGATTCCGTATCTTGAAAATTCGGAACTCCAAATTGTAAGCGGTGCCGAAGGGTTCGCTCGATTTCCGGATCCAAATCAAAAAGAGGTGACGGATTCCCTCGGGTCATACACAAGAACAAAACAAAAGATAAAAGTTTTAAGGTTTAAAAATTTATAAGATAAAATTTCCCGGACTTCCCAAGGGCTACCCAGTGACGGGTTCGCAAGGTACTAGGCGGTATTGCGGGATGAAAACCCGACACGGCCCTTTCGCAAGAAATTTTAAATATAAAAATTTAAAGATAAAACTTTTTGAAAGAAAAAGTTTGTTTTTTTTTTGAAATAAAAGAAAAAGAAAAATGATAAAAATAATAGATCCTTGCTTTCAAAATATCAACAAATAAAAGTCCCCGGCAACGGCGCCAAAAACTTGATGGTGATTTTCTAGAAGTTAAATTACAACCAAACTAGAATCCCGAGTAGGCAAGCGTACCTATCGAAATGCAGTATAGGAAGTGTCGTATTGCGATTCGGGGCCTGTTGAGTACTTGTACTCACAAGGAAGAGCTATTATTTTATCAACGGAAAAGTTGGTTGAATTATACTAGATAATAAAACTAAAGCTGAAACTAAAGAGAAATTCAAATATGAGAAAGCTAGCACTTGATCTAGAATCCCCTTAGACTAAAATAAATCTTCTTGGAAAATAATGAAATGCGAGTTCTTAATTATACTCACTCGACCGTGGAGGTTCCTAAAATATAGAAGCGTCTCTCTCGAGCTCATGCTTCAAACTAACCTTAGGTTGATCGATTAAGACCTCTCGGCCAGTCGAAACCCCTAAGCTTGCTTTATGCGGTGAACCTCACTATTGGATTTGACTCCAATCCGGAAGATTTACGTCGTCCTCTCTCGAGGAGTGCATTCAACTCCTTTTATCTTTGAGTGATCTCCTCGTATCCGCAACCTCTCGGTCATTTAGGATACGGATCTTAGATCGAAGATCATATCCGCGTAATATGAATTCGATGAAATAAAAATCAAAGATAAATCGTAGCGAGAACAATTAAGAACAAGACATTTAATAAGAAGGAGAAAGATCTATTTTATTCTAAGGTTCATCATGATCAAGTGCTAAAAGAAGATTAGCTACTCATCATGATTGGGGAAATACAAAATGAAGTAGGAAAAGACATGATTGAAATGGAAATAACTAAAATTAAAGTTACAACAAAGGTAAATCTAACTTAGAAATGAGAAAATACAGCAAAAGAAACAGAAAATTACAAGACTCCAACTCCCAAAATTTTTCTCCTCAGCATCTGAAGCTGTCTGGAATTTATAGAAAAATTTCTGTTTGGTCACGCCCTAGGTCACGCCCGTGACCTAGGGCGTGTCAGGCTCGGAACCGTCGTCTTGAAAGCCCGGGAATGTTGGAGGAAAAACTTCCAAAATTGGTTAACTGACGGGTCACGCCCCTAGGTCACACCCATGACCTAGGGCGTGTCACGGCTGTTTCTGGAAATGGCGGGAAGCTGAAAACGGCGGGAGTAAAAGTTGTCTTCAAGAAGGTGTCACGCCCCCTAGTCACGCCCGTGACTAGGGCGTGTCAAGCAGGAATGGTCTCTGGAGGCAACGGTTGGAACGGAGGAATAATTGGCTGGAAATGCACGGGACACGCCCTGGGTCACGCCTGTGACCCAGGCGTGTAATTTTAATCCGACGTGGCAGCAGTCAATATTTCTTCCATGGGCCGTCACGCCCCGTGTAAGGAGTACACGGGCGTGTCTTCATCCGACACGGGCGTGTCAAGGCCGGTCGACGATCTTTTGGCGCGGTCGACGGGCTCTGGCTGCAGACTTGGTTATCACGTGTCACGCCCCTGTGTCACGCCCAGGTAGGGCGTGTCACAGGGCGTGTCTAGGCAGAAAAAATGAAAATTCTTCTTTTTGCTCCAAATAACCTGTAGATCTGCCCTGCAAGATTAAAAATGATTTTATTAACACAAATAGATATAAATTATATTAACAAGTTAAAATAAACTTAATATTATAAAATTAATATAAAATATCTAACTATTAATATATAAAAAATAAATAAAAAGACAGAAATAATTAGAGTTATCAAATACCCCCATACTTATCCGTTTGCTAGTCCCGAGCAAACAACTTCCTATAGGGAGTAGAAAAATTTTAAATGCTAGAAAAGAAAATTGAACCTAAGGAGTAAAATGCGAAGTCTTATGCCTATGTTTGTAGATATATTTGTAGAAAGACTTACTCAGCATACAAATTAATTTTTATTTTTCTTAAAATGCGTTTTCACTATTATTTTTACTTTTAAGATGAAAATCCGGTAAATCTTGAAATTATCTTTAGGGAGAGTGTAGCGTGCGTACTAAGATAACATTGCACAAACAAAGATTAAGATACCCTCCAAAGAAATCCATCAATGTCGATGGCCATAGGCTTGCCCTTTCACACTCTCGCCACGGCACTAGTCTAACTTATAAACATAAATCAATAGGGCTTAATTAGGTTAAAATGTAGGCTTAGGTTTTTGGTGAGGGTGATCAAAGATAAACACGATGGCTAGTCACACCAAAACCTAGAGAAGCTTGTACATAAAGATTTGCTATGGCTTTAAAGAACGTAGCCAAATTCCTAAATTCCTTTGTTTCTTTTCTTATTTTTTTTAACTTTCTCATCATATTGAATTTTTTTTTTCTACCTCTTCATTTTTTAATGATAATTTTTTTCTTTATTTTGAAGAGGAGAGAAAAATAAATCAACCCTTTTTTTTATAAGAAAAGAGCCATCAAAAATGAAAAGGCTCCTAATCACTCACAAAATATTTCTACATTTGTTCTTTCAAGCTCGGGTTTAGGTGTGTAATTAAGATGCTTTTTAGGCTTTGGTAAATCATTTGGTGGAGCTAAAACAAAAGGAAAAGGTAATTGGCTCAAATTGGCTAAGCAAAGTTAAAATTTTAGGTGTGGGTACAAAAGCTCAAACTTGCCAAAAGAAGTGCCTAAATCATATTATGCTAATAAGTTTAACTTATGCAAAGTCTTGAGAATAGTTAGAGGGCAAGTTCTAGACATCGAAAAAGAATAACTCTCTCTTGGTCCGCGAAATATCTCTCTAGCAAACTTCTACTTACTCACCTAAATTATTTTAAAGTTTTACCGGTTTTCATAATTGAAGTAAAATAAGTTGTTTCTACGCATTTAGAAAAATGAAAATCTAATTATATGCTGAATATTTAGATCTACTAAAAATTCTACTTACACATGCACTTAACTAGAAACACAGCATGGCCAACAGTTCTACTCCAAAATTCAACATTCAATTAAAACATCAAAATTCTCTAAACACTATAAACAAGTTGAATTACTAGGAATTTTGCATGTGAATAAATATAGAAATAAAGACTTCTCTAATTTAATTTTGATTTTCTATTTTTTCATTTTTTTTTATTTTTATTTTGGAAAAACAAAATTTTAAGACGAAATAAAATTTTTTAAGTTTTAAATTTGTTTTAAAATTTTTTTTGTGGTTTTTGTTTTAAAATTTTTTTTTTTTTGAAAATTTTTTATATGTTTTGCTTGAGAAATATCCCTCCCCCATACTTAAGCAATACATTGTCCCCAATGTAAAAATAAAGAAGAAAAGTGAAGAGAGGAGACTTCCCTGAAAATGCAAGCCAGCATCAAAAGAGACCTGTACAAGATAATGAAAGCAAAACATAATATTTTATAGATATTTTTTTGGTTTTTTTTTCATCATAATAATAAAAACAGATACAGAAGAATAAAAATACAGATAAAAAGGAGTGACCCTCTACAGATCCAAAGAAATGAAAAGGGAGCTACTCCTGGTCAGAAACTTCCTCGTGCTCCTGATAGAAAGTTCGCATGTTCGCGAACTCGCGAGTAATATGCGCTATGGAGGAAGTATGGTTTTTCTCGAGCACGGTGAAGCGCGCATCAAAAGAAGCGAAGCGACCGTCAAAATGGGTTTGCATCTGGTCTATGCAAGTATGGAGCAACCCAAATTGTCGGTCCCAATAATTTGCAGGATCGGGCGCTGGAGCAGAGTGCAGCGGTGGTGGCAGAATCTGCGGGGAATGATGAGTACCGCTGGGACCGGCACCATGATCAAGATCAAGATCACTGCCACCAACGAACGGGGGAACAACCTCAAACTCGCCGTCGCGTCGGCGAGCTAAACCAAGCGCCTGAAGGGTCGGGAACTGAAGAGGCTGCGGCGTTTGCATGCAAGTGAGCCGCGGAAGAGCAGCCCACACGCCGGTCTGCTTGGCGAGGAAAGTGATGAAATTCCCGCCGTGCACCGCTCCCAATCTCACATTTTCGGCCTGGTGCCGAAATAAAATGGCGAGCATGTAACCAAGGTTGAGTGGGACCCGATAAAACATACTATACAAGTATAGTAAGTCCGCCCGAGTCACCACGCCGTGGCTATCGCCGCGCCCGGAAATGGTAAAAGAGAGAAGGTTGTGCAGAATACGTAAAGCGGGGGAGATGAGGTGGCTACCCTTAGATTTCTTTGGAGTGTAGGGGGCGACGTCATTACTAATTTCCGACCAAAAAGTAGGGAGACTAAAGTCGGGAGGGAAATCAGTTTTTAGGTCGGGGTAGGCGGGGGAAGTGGAAAAGGCCTCCGAGCAAAAGCCCATGGCAACATTGAGTTGGCGGATGGTGAGCTGGTGCATCATCCCGCCCAGGCGAAAGATGATGAAATCATCTTGCGCCGCCCAACGAAACTCAAATGAGGCCAAGAACTCAATGGTGAGCTCGAGGAAAGCAGGCTCAGAAATGGAGAAGAGGGGATCCCACCCTTGGGTAGAGATGAGCTCCCGAACTAGCTCCGCTGCTCCGAATTGGGCGAGGATGGCCCAATCCAAGATCCGGAACACGCCAAAGGGTTTGGCGCGCAGTCTCTCGCTTCGATCTTGTTGGGTTGCATTCTCGAAAAGAAGCATGGCCTCCGCCGAGGCTGGATCAGCGGGGTGCTCGGAGGAGGAAGCGGTGGATCGAGCGTGGTGGCGAGGCATGGTGAGAAATGTGGAGGAAATTTCGGCCAAGGGGAGGAGAGAAGAGAAGGGTTGAAGGGTGGAGGTGTGAAGAGAAGAGGGGAGGAAAAAAAGTCTATTTATAGATTTTTCGGGTCGGTCACGCCCCCCTGTCATGCCCGTGACAGGGGGCGTGACAAGCCCGGGTCAAAGCAGAAAAGAATCCGAGGCGGACTGCCTCGGATTCGGGGTCACGCCTCAGAGTCATGCCCGTGACTCTGAGTGACACGCCCGTGACGTCGGGCGTGTAGGGGAATCCGAAGAGTATCCAATGCAGTGGCATTGGATTCTTCAGTCACGCCCCAGAGTCACGCCCGTGACTCTGGGCGTGTCAGTCAAATCTGACTGACTAAGAAGGAATCCGAGGCGGACTGGTCAACGCCTCGGATACCCGCGACACGGGCTCGACACGCCCGTGACAAAACATGTCACGCCCGTGTCATATCCGAATGACGGGCGGGAAAACCGAGGGAGGAGGAACCTCCCGCAGTCTTGGCAAAACACGTCCGGGACACGCCCGTGACCATTGGGTCACGGGCGTGACGGACGCGTGTACGAGAAATTTTTTTTTCCTTTTTTTTTTAATATTTAAATAAACTAAAAAAAACAATAATTTACCGACTTGAAGAATAATGTAGACTTGATGTTCGTCCCCGACCGATCATCATGCATCGCAATTCTTTAATCCTGTAAAAACTCAACAACAAAATAAAAAGACAAGATAACCATGGGATGCCTCCCACGAGCGCTTTGTTTATGGTCGGTGAGCTCGACCATAGTGACGCGCTCGCTACGTTATTGGATTTTCAGATGGGTAAGCCGGCGCATTAACAGGACGTTTGAAACCATTCGCTAGAGTTGAATTTTGTAAATGATTGGACATACGTTCACGTTCTAAAAATGGAGGTTTGTCAAACGAAGTTCTTAAGGGGTCACCACCTAATTCAAGAGGTTCTAAAATAGATGTGTGTGTGACCAAATGAGTATCACTAAATTCATGAGAAATTAAATTTAAAGTTTCAAAATTGTCATCATGAAAAACAGGTGAATAACAATTTTTAGAAAATAAGATGGAGTCTTCTTTAGGAGAAGCCTCCAAATAGTAACATGAGTCGTCATTCGAGAGCGAATTTTTCATGGACGAGTCAATAGTAAAGGTAACTTCTTCATCTCCGACTCTAAAGAGAAGTTTACCGTTACTAACGTCTATAATGGCGCGTGCTGTGGCAAGAAAAGGGCGACCGAGAATAAGTGGTACCTCGGTGTCCGCTTCGATGTCAAAGATGACGAAATCTACCGGAAAGATAAATTTGTCAACTTTGACAAGCACATCCTCTATGATCCCCATAACGAGCTTGACAGACCGATCCGCCAATTGAATGCTTATTCTTGTGGGTTTAGGCTCTCCTAAACCCAATTTCTTAACTAAAGAATAAGACATTAAATTTATCGAGGCGCCTAGATCGGCTAACGCACGTGTTACTAATAAATCGCCAAATAGACAAGGAATGGAGAAACTACCCGGATCAGGTAATTTCCTAGGCAATTTATTAAGTAATACTGCCGAACACTCCGCGTTCAATTGAACCGTGGAGAAATCCTTGAGTTTCTTTTTATTGGATAAAAGATCCTTGAGGTACTTGGCATACTTTGGCATTTGTGCGATAACTTCGCAAAATGGTAAATTTATTTGGATTTGTTTAAACATATCTAAAAATTTACCATGATGCTCATCCACCCGGTCTTTGTGCATTCTAGACGGATAGGGAAGTGGTGGTTGATAAGCCTTTGGTTTAGTATAGTTAGAAGGCTTAGGAGGAGGGGAAGGTGCAGAAATTGTTACCTCAGTATCAACCGGATTTGGAGAAGGTGTTACCTCCTTCCCGCTCCGTAGAGTGATGGCATTGGCGTGCTCCCTTGGGTTGGGCTCCGTATTGCCCGGTAGCGCTCCTTGTTGGCGATCGGAGAGCATCTTAGCGATTTGCCCAATATGTGTCTCCAAATTACGAAGAGATCCGGTGAGATTCCGGATATTGGCATCATTTGTACTCGTATATTTGGCAAACATCTCCTCTATATTGGGAGCTTTTGGAGCTTGTGGTGGAATATATCCTGGTGGGATTGTGTTTGGTGGGCGAGCCATGTTCCCCGGATTACTCCAAGAGAAGTTGGGGTGGTTCCTTATACCCGGGTGATAGGTATTACCATAATTAGTATTACCCAGATTAAAGGGTGGTCGATTCGGATTACCCAAGTAATCCACATGCTCGGTAATATTGGAAGCGTCCCAATATTGGGGTTCACAGGTAGGTGTAGACGAGGAAGCAGACATCTCGTTCATCTGTTTTTGTAGTTTCTCAACCTGTAGAGACAAACTAGAAACCGTATCGATTTCGTACATCCCGGCTGGTTTAGGTGATTTAGACCGAGGTGTACTCCATTGATAGGTATTCAAAGCCATACCTTCTATAAGCTCTTGGGCGGCCGCTAGTGTTTTGTTATTAAACGTTCCACCAGCGGCGACATCAATATGTTGCCTAGTTTGAGAATTTAGGCCGTTATAG
Organism: Platanthera zijinensis; assembly: GCA_039513925.1. NCBI lineage: Eukaryota > Viridiplantae > Streptophyta > Magnoliopsida > Asparagales > Orchidaceae > Platanthera > Platanthera zijinensis. The sequence continues at coordinate 136,474,524 of CM077084.1, read as the reverse complement.
AAGGTTTGGATTTGTAACCAATCCGGAATTGCATGATGAGGACATCAACGAAGCAATTCCTTAAAACGCTCCCAAGTATCATATAACGTTTCTGAATCAAGTTGGGAGAAATAAGTAATATCATTGCGCAATTTAGCCGTTTTAGCCGGCGGAAAGTATTTTGTAAGAAATCTTTCCGTCATTTCAGCCCATGTTGTGATTGATCCTCTTGGTAGAGAACTCAACCATTGCTTGGCTTTAGTGCGCAATGTAAATGGAAATAACCTTAGCCGGATGGCATCATCGGATACACCATTAATTTTAAAAGTATCGCATATTTCTAAGAAATTAGAAATATGCACGTTTGGATCTTCATCTTGAAGCCCATCAAATTGTACATATTGTTGTACCATTTGGATGATGCTTGGCTTCAACTCAAAATTATTAGGGGCAATAACGGGGCAAACAATACTAGATTGAGCCTCGTCCAAGTTTGGACGGGCATAATAGGACATAGTTCGTTGTTCGACCGCATTTGGCTCACCCATATTGGAAGAAGAAGAAGAAAGAGATCTAGGAGAATGAGAAGAAGAACTAAATGAAGAAGGAGAAGGGGAAGACGGTGACGGAGAGAGAATTAAAGAAGGATTAGGAGTGTCTCCTAAGGATTCCGTATCTTGAAAATTCGGAACTCGAAATTGTAAGCGGTGCCGAAGGGTTTGCTCGATTTCCGGATCCAAATGAAAAAGAGGTGACGGATTCCCTCGGGTCATACACAAGAACAAAACAAAAGATAAAAGTTTTAAGGTTTAAAAATTTATAAGATAAAATTTCCCGGACTTCCCAAGGGCTACCCAGTGACGGGTTCGCAAGGTACTAGGCGGTATTGTGGGATGAAAACCCGACACGGCCCTTTCGCAAGAAATTTTAAATATAAAAATTTAAAGATAAAACTTTTTGAAAGAAAAAGTTTGTTTTTTTTTGAAATAAAAGAAAAAGAAAAATGATAAAACTAATAGATCCTTGCTTTCAAAATATCAACAAATAAAAGTCCCCGGCAACGGTGCCAAAAACTTGATGGTGATTTTCTAGAAGTTAAATTACAACCAAACTAGAATCCCGAGTAGGCAAGTGTACCTATCGAAATGCAGTATAGGAAGTGTCGTATTGCGATTCGGGGCCTGTTGAGTACTTGTACTCACAAGGAAGAGCTATTATTTTATCAACGGAAAAGTTGGTTGGATTATACTAGATAATAAAACTAAAGCTGAAACTAAAGAGAAATTCAAATATGAGAAAGCTAGCACTTGATCTAGAATCCCCTTAGACTAAAATAAATCTTCTTGGAAAATAATGAAATGCGAGTTCTTAATTATACTCACTCGACTGTGGAGGTTCCTAAAATATAGAAGCGTCTCTCTCGAGCTCATGCTTCTAACTAACCTTAGGTTGATCGATTAAGACCTCTCGGCCAGTCGAAACCCCTAAGCTTGCTTTATGCGGTGAACCTCACTATTGGATTTGACTCCAATCCGGAAGATTTACGTTGTCCTCTCTCGAGGAGTGCATTCAACTCCTTTTATCTTTGAGTGATCTCCTCGTATCCGCAACCTCTCGGTCATTTAGGATACGGATCTTAGATCGAAGATCATATCCGCGTAATATGAATTCGATGAAATAAAAATCAAAGATAAATCGTAGCGAGAACAATTAAGAACAAGACATTTAATAAGAAGGAGAAAGATCTATTTTATTCTAAGGTTCATCATGATCAAGTGCTAAAAGAAGATTAGCTACTCATCATGATTGGGGAAATACAAAATGAAGTAGGAAAAGACATGATTGAAATAGAAATAACTAAAATTAAAGTTACAACAAAGGTAAATCTAACTTAGAAATGAGAAAATACAGCAAAAGAAACAGAAAATTACAAGACTCCAACTCCCAAAATTTTTCTCCTCAGCATCTGAAGCTGTCTGGAATTTATAGAAAAATTTCTGTTTGGTCACGCCCTAGGTCACGCCCGTGACCTAGGGCTTGTCAGGCTCGGAACCGTCGTCTTAAAAGCCCGGGAACGTTGGAGGAAAAACCGCCAAAATTGGTTAACTGACGGGTCACGCCCCTAGGTCACGCCCGTGACCTAGGGCGTGTCACGGCTGTTTCTGGAAACAGCGGGAAGCTGAAAACGGCGGGAGTAAAAGTTGTCTTCAAGAAGGTGTCACGCCCCCTAGTCACGCCCGTGACTAGGGGCGTGTCAAGCAGGAACGGTCTCTGGCGGCAACGGCTGGAACGGAGGAATAATTGGCTGGAAACGCACGGGACACGCCCTGGGTCACGCCCGTTACCCAGGCGTGTAATTTTAATCCGACGTGGCAACGGTCAACATTTCTTCCATGGGCCGTCACGCCCCGTGTAAGGAGTACACGAGCGTGTCTTCATCCGACACGGGCGTGTCAAGGCCGGTCGACGATCTTTTGGCACGGTCGACGGGCTCTGGCTGCAGACTTGGTTATCACGTGTCACGCCCTTGTGTCACGCCCAGGTAGGGCGTGTCACAGGGCGTGTCTAGGCAGAAAAAATGAAAATTCTTCTTTTTGCTCCAAATAACCTGTAGATCTGCTCTGCAAGATTAAAAATGATTTTATTAACACAAATAGATATAAATTATATTAACAAGTTAAAATAAACTTAATATTATAAAATTAATATAAAATATCTAACTATTAATATATAAAAAATAAATAAAATGATAGAAATAATTAGAGTTATCAATAGGCTTCTGCCATTTAAAGTTTCTTCTAATTGTTTTGCTTTACTTAGTTTAGTTTTCAGAAATGTGATTTGTTCATTAGACATATTCAATTCATTATTTAATTTGATATTTTCTGATACTAAGTTATCATATTCAAGTTGTCTATCTCTAAGAAGTTTGGTTTCCTTCTCAGATCTTATAAGATCATTACATATAGATTTAAAATCATTTTTAAAATCTTCAGAGGTAGAATCAAAAGATTCTTTTACCTGATCACAGTCTGAATATTCTTCAGATTCTTCTACTTCTAATACATGACCTGAAGCATTGATAGCCATTAAGCATATTTCTTTGGCATTTGCTTCTTCATCATCTTCACTAGAGCTGGAGGAGGATGATTCTTCAGTTTCACTCCAGGTTTCAGTAACGAAACCTTTCTCTTTCATCTTGTGCTTGTGAGAGGATGGTTTGCTATGGTGTTTCCTAGAGTCCTCCTTTCTTCTTTCCTTGTGTTTATTCTCTAGACATTCTTGTAGGATGTGTCCAGGTTTCCTGCAGCCAAAGCAAATAATCTCCTTAGTTGGAGTTTTGTCATACCATGGTTTATCTTCATTTCTTGAAGACTTCCTTTTGAAATCTTTTCTTCCCATCTTGAAGAATCTCTTTGCAAAGAGACTCATCAGTTCTTTATTGGAAGGAGTTGCTTCTGATTCTTCAGAGGCTTTGAATGCTATATTTTGATCCTTCCTTGGAGGTGTAGAAATCTTATGTTCTTCTTCTCTTGTCTTGAGGAGCTGCTCATAGATCTTGAGCTTGCCCAACAGAGATTCAGTTGTGATCTCATTGATGCTTCTTCCTTCTTTGATAGGCAAGATTCTGGAATCCCATGAATTGGGAAAGCACATGAGTATCTTGTCATTTAGCTCTGTCAGTGAGATGTCTTTGTCCAATATTTTCAGCTCACTAACAATGATGCTGAGTCTATTATACATCTCAGCTACTGGTTCAGTTTCCACCTTCTTGAAGTTTTCATAAAGAGATAGAAAATGGGCTCTTCTATCCTTTCTCTCATCTGCAGATCCAGTAACCATCTGGTTTAAGGAATCCAAGATGGCCTTGGCTGAAGTGCATTCAGCAACCTTCTAGAAGATTTCATCTGACATTGTTTGGGCTAGAATGTTCATGGCTCTAGCATCAGCAATCTTAGCCTTTTTTGAGCATCATTGTAGTCTGGAGGAGGAACATCATTTAAGCTTGTTGATGCTGTTGAGGTAGTTGCCACTGGAGCTGGTGGTCCTGTCAAAATGGAGTTGAAGATATCCTCATCAATAGAATTCATATACAATTTGATTCTTTCCTTCCAGAGAGCAAACTTATTTAGGTTGCATATTGGAGGTCTGGTGCTTGCATAATCTTTATTTTGTGCCATGGTTTATTAAAAAAAGAAAGAAGGAGAGAAGAGGATCTATCAAGGATCTTCAAGTTCAGGTGTTAGCCTATACAACCAATAGAAACGACCCTCTGATACCAATTGAAAGAGAGGGGATAGATCAAATCTACTCTAGGGGGGGTGAATAGAGTATTAAAAATACTTTTAATTAATTTTTATAGTGGAATTAAAATAGGTGTTACTTATAAGTATAAGAGAATTAAAAATAAAAGCAAACACAGCACAACAAGAATAAAGAAAGATGAGCAACCAGACGACATAAGAAAATTATAGTGGTTCCCTAAATCTGGGTACATGCACTCTTCTACCACCCTAGTAGGAATCCACTTAGGTTTTTGATCAGGTGCCCTATCACCACAAGATCTGCTTCAGGTAGATCTAGAAACCCTTCAAGCTTTTGATCAGATGCCTAAAAACCAATAGGTTTTGATCAAGTGCCCTATCACCAAAGAGTTCACTTTTGAAGGGAGTAATAACCCTGTACAAGAGAGGTTAAAGAAAATAGATGACAGTCTTCTCTTTCTCAAAGAAAATGAGAAGACTATGTGGATTATACGATGCCAAAGCTCCCCCTGAGATATTGAGTAGATTCAGGAAGATAGAAGCTTTGTCCATGGTGTAGGTTTTCAATAGACTGGTGTTCTTGCTCTTCAGAATCTGTAGAATGATGTTGATTTTCTGTCTCTGTAGATTCCTGAAGATAGAACTGAAGAAGAAGACTCAATATGAAAATTTGTTGTTGTTCTTCTATTTTCTGAGAGCAGAATGGAGAGTTCTGAGAGCTATTGTAGAAAAAAGCTTGTATTCTCTGAGTGAGAGAGAGAGAGTTTCTTAATCTGCTTGTCTGTCTATTAACCAGTCTTAATAATGTCTTTTGAGATTCAAAAACATTCCTTCAATTACTGCAGAAAACGAGATGAAAAACGTCTACAAATTATGGCAATTAATTTTCTCCCCGAATGTCTTGGCAAATAAGTCAGAATAATAACTCTGTGAAATACCATAGTTAATGTTGTGAAGAAACAGTTATATGCCTAGAGAATGTCAGCATCAACTACCAGAGATTATTTGATATAAATAGAATCAATGAAGTAGGAAATAAATCTCCAAGACTTCTGCTGAAAACAAAAGGAATCAAACACAGAGAATGATTGTCAATCTAGGCTGGAAGATCGTCAAGCTGAGATCAACTATCCGCGATCTGAGACTTCTGTGAACAAAAAAGAAAACATCGACCTGAGCTCGTAGATCGTCGAGCTCAGTTCAGAGACTAATCTCTGAGATCGTAGATCGAAGATCGACGATCGTCGAGCAGAGTTCGACGAAAGTCGAACTGATATGAAATCCATAGATTTCTTCTGAGTCTGAGATCTATGAGAGAAATCCAAAGCTGGTCTGGAGAAGTCTAACCTGTAGAGACTAACTTAGACCTAGACCTTGACCCTGGCTATACTTATGGGTCAAAATCCTAAGAGTGGACCTAGCCCAAATCAAACAAGGGTTCCAACAGTAGACTCAGGAAATAAATTTTTGTAGTCGTAATTGGGCTAAGTTTATCTCAGTCAAGAAGCTTGACATAGAGAAACATCTCTTGTGTCAAGAGTAACCGCCAAACCACCTTCATCCTGTAGGATCCAAGTGTGGATCTGAGCTATATGGCTTAATATCCTGAGGTAGGAGAGTGCTGCTCTCTGAGTGTAAGATCCTTTATGGATCTGAGGTAGGGCTGTCCTCTTAGCCTGAGTGTAGGGCTTAACAACCTTAGGTAGGTTATCTTAGGATCACTGAGTTGTAGGGCCTTGGGCCTGAGAAGTAAGTATTAGAGGAGACTTAGAGATCCCGAGGGATCTGAGGTGAAATCTCTTTGGAGCATGTTTTGGAGAAGTGCATAGTCTAACAAGATAATTAGATAGGTGGGAGGGAAAGTGGATGTACCCTTATTAGGGGAACCACTATAAATCTGTGTGTGCTTGTTGTGTTGTTTCTTTTTACAGGTTGTATACATCTTGAAAGAATAAAACAACTAACAACCAAAGCTCTTAAAGAAGAAATATTTAAGAAACTCAAAAAGAGACAAATAACTTATTCATCCCCCTCTAGGTGATTTAGCTATCCTTGAAATAAAGACTTTCAAGTGGTATTAGAGGGAGTGTTGGGTATTGCATCCACAATGTACCTGATTTGAAGAAGCCCCTGTGCAAGCCAAGGTAAATAGACAATGTATTTGATGAAATATTTCTAGTTGTACTTGCAGATATTCCATGCTAAGTACACACCAATGTCAGGGTGCAGTGGGTCAATATACACGGGTCTGTGCAACGTAATCCCTCGTTGAGCAGATCAGTGTGTTGGCCTACGTGTACTCTCTCTATTGGGGTGTACTTAATTTCAGGTACAGGGCTATGATAAAGCAAGAGCAGACAAGGAGCAAGGATGGGACAAAGACCAGCTCAAGGAAAGAAAGAGGAGAAACAGCCTAAGTACAAATCGACGAGAATCACTAAGTGATTCTCGCCGATTCGGCGAGAATCACTAGTGATTCTCGCCGAGTCGTCGAGAATCACTAGCTGATTCTCGCCGGTTGAAGCCGGCAGCTTCGTCACAGTCAGGGATGTTTTCTAAGGCAGAATCGTCGAGAATTACTTATGATTCTCGCCGATTCGTCGAGAATGACCTTGCATTCTCGACGATTCGGTGAGAATCAAAAGTGACTCCCGCCGATTCTCCCCGGCTTCTGTATCTGTGCAGTCAGATTTCGGCTAAGCAGAAGTCGGCGAGAATCGTAAGTGATTCTCGCCGATTCGGCGAGAATCACCTACGATTCTCACCGATTTTGACTTGGCTATTTTTCTGAAAGTTCTGGACCGGTCCAAGTTACCTGCAGCTGTTTGAACCGGACTTTGGTCCTTACTTTGGTGGGACCCACAACGGTCATCTTCTTGACCTAGGGTATAAATACGATACATTGTGAACAGTAAAAAAGATGCACATACGGTATTTCAAAAAGAACGAGCGGCCGACGACAAACCCTAATCTCGCGATCTTGCTCCGCCGGTCATCTCCGCCGCTCGCACGGTTGTCGCTGCTGCTGATCTCAGGGTCTCCCAGATCTCCGGCGACAGAAGCTTAGGCTAGCATAGCATCTCACGCGTCTAACGAGAGATCCCTTGTCTCTTGATTCGTTGATCGGGAAAATCTTTCCCCTTCCGAATCGATCGAGACGATCGATCCTTGTGTGACCGTTGGTAGATCTTGCTCCCTTTGCTACGAAGTCTGAATCAAGTTGGCACTGCTGCTGCTCTTCGTCGCCGCTGCTGATTCCGAGAACGTTGCCGCCGCCTCAAGCCGCCGCCGGTCTCGGGAAAGATTCACTCCAAGTGAGATCTAGGGCTGTGCACTCTTCGTTGACTTCAAGAGCACGTCGTCAAACGAAGAGGGTCACCTTCTCTCCAAACGTTGTTTGTATTTCTTACAAGCTAGTTTTTAGTTTCTTTGTAACGGACCGATTGGTCCCTAGTTGTAAGGGTTGGGTGCAACCCGGACTGTGGGAGTGTTGACTCCTACGTGTGGAAGGGTTCCTTCCGTGAGTGCAAGGATTGGATTTCAATCCTGTTGGTGAAGTGACCGAGTCGTCCCGTGTTGGGAGATAGGTCGAAGGGGGAAAGTGGACGTACCCAAATCGGGGAACCACTATAAATTGTCTGTGTATTTTCTGTGCTTGGTTGTTGTGTTTTCTTGTGCAGGTAAAATCATAATTCCGCAAATACGCGACAGAGACACCTATTCCGCCCCCCATAGGTGAAGATAGTTAACACTAGGTGAACTTTCAAGTGGTATCAGAGGGAGGTTGCTCATCAAAAAGGTTCACACCTTGAGTAGAATCCTGCCCCCAGTGTCAAGAAGCAGACAGATATCCTCCATGGACGGACTCAAGCACTCCGGCAAAATCCCAGTATGCACCAGACTGAACTTTCCTATCTGGAAGGAAAGAATCAGATTCTACATGGAAGCGGTCGACCCTCGGCTCTTCATGATAGTGGAGGAGGGACCTTACATTCCCACTAAGGCCTCCACCATTGATCCTACCAGGAAAGTACCCAAGCAACTTTCGGAAATGGACAAGGACGAAATGGTGCTGTTCGGACTCGACAAGAAAGCTCAGAACATCCTGGTGCGCAGTTGACGACTCTATGATGCAGAACTTCAGAAATTGCAGGACAGCCAAGGATCTCTGGAGCTGTCTGATTGTCTTAATGGAGGGCACAGATGAAGTGAGGGACGATCGGAGATCCCTCCTCAATCAGAAATTGAGGCCTTCAGACAAGGGCCAAAGGAGGAGATCGGAGTCACCTTCGAAAACTTCCTCAAGATCGTCAATGCACTCAAAGGATATGGAAGAGTGTTCACTGACGGTGAACTCAATGATAAATTCCTTAGGTCCCTCACTAAGGAATGGGACACAAAGATCTGCGCCATCCGCGAGTTTGGCAGACTTGCGGAAACTGACCCTCAGATTCTGTTCGGGAAGCTCATGTCCTATGAGCTTCAGTTGAACACAAGGAAGGCTGAAGAGGAAGCAGAGAAAGCCGTGGCCAAGGAAAAGACGGTGGCCCTGAAAGCCATTCACTCCAGAAAGGGTAAGGGTGTCGCCTCCTCCCGGGCATGGAAGAGGGATGAAGAGGAAGACTCTGAGCCAAGCTCCTCCGGATCAGAGTTATCTGAGGAAGATTTATCCCTTATCACAAGGGAATTCAAGAAGTTCCTCAAGCTGAGGAATCAGAGAAAGAGAACCGGCTCCTCCTCAAGGGATCAGAAGAAGAACTATTCCTCTGACAGGTATGTTTCCAAACCGAATAAACACCGCTCTTCTGACATTATATGTTTTGGTTGCAACAAGCCAGGACACGTCGTGGCCGACTGCCATCAAGGCAAGAGGGAAAAGGGAAAGGGAGAGGAGCACAGGTCCTCAAGAGACAAGAAGAAGGAGAGGAGTTACATCGCAAAGAAGCCAAAGACGCTGAGTGAATCTGACACGTCAGACACCAGCGATGATGAGGAGGCCTACTTTGGGCTAATGGGTCGCTCTGACTCAGAAGGAGATTGCCCCCATTTACGGGGAAGGTAAAAGATCACATGCCTCTCTCCGACTCTGACTCTGATCCTGAGTCTCAGGATGATGATGCTGAGGATAGCTCTTCTGCCCGTGAAGCTGAGCTTCTCGATAAGTATGAGCTTCTGCTCAATACTTTTCTGGAATGTCGAAAGAGAATGAAGGCTGCGAAGAAGGAAGTAAAATCCCTTAAAAGTGAGTGTATCCCTGAGGGAAGAGATCACCAGTTTGATCTCTCTCCGACAGGAGCACTTGGAACTAACTTCAAAGCATTCAGAGTCTCTTAAGCTCCTTGATCTCAAGCAGGAAGAAGTCGACAAGTTGGAAGAACTACTTGCGGCAGAAAGGAAGATCGTCAAGAGCTTCTCTATGCCAAAAACTGTTCTCCCATTAGTTGATACCTTCTCTGCTCAGGCCAAAGGAGCTGGCTTGGGGCATGTAGGTGTGTCCAGTTCCTCGTCCAGGAGAAACAGGAACAGGAGAAAGAATAAGGCTGCCAAGAAAGCCTCTGCTGATGAGAAAGGAAAGTCCCCACTCAGTCCTGTTGAGTTCAGAAAGCCTAGCTTTCCCTGTAACCAACATGACTTTGAGTCAACATATGGGCATCACTTCAGGCCCTCGGTTGCAAAGCCGAAGAGCCGATACGATGGGTGGACCTTTCCCCGTAACTTCAGTGAGAGTGTCTTCAAGGCACCCTATGAGGAAATCCACTTGGGAAATTATGGTCAATTCTCTAGCGGCCATAATAGGAAGCTGGCACCTAAGGCCAAACATGTTACACTGAAAAGCCAAGAGGTGAAGAAGTCATGTGACTGTGGTCATCATGTTGCCTCCACCTCCAGGTCTTCGGCCCCAGTTGGACCCCACGTTTCAAGGGTAAAGCAGGCGCCCAAGAGGAAGTATAACAGGTTTGACTGCTGGTGCTGTGACAAAATTGGTCACTTTGCCATGGATTGTTGGTTTAATCCAAGGTATAACGAGACCCCTTATGTTAGCAATGCGAGGCCGACCACTCGTAGAGTTAACCAATCGAGGGGGAGTATGCTAACAAGGAATCTAGGACCCAAGTTTGATTGGGTTCCTAAGGCAAATTAATTCTGTTTTGCAGGGATGTCCAAAGGCCAACAAAACTCCTATTTGGTATTTGGACAGTGGATGCTCCCGTCATATGACTGGGACAAGAAGCCTGCTGCGGGAGTACACCCCAGTCGAGAATGGACCCAAAGTCATCTTTGGGGGATCTGATCGGGGAGTCACCAGAGGTTACGGTATGATTTCCAACGGTATACTCTCTATCTCTGACGTAGCTTATGTTGAAGGGTTAAATCATAACCTGATCAGCGTAAGCCAGTTATGTGATAAAGGGTATGACGTTAAGTTCTGCAAGGATAAATGCCTGATAATATCATGTGACTCTTCGGAGACCGTATTAACAGGCATTAGGAGCAGAAATATTTTCTGTTTAGACTTTCTTAGTTTAGACTCTTCTACCCCTGTATGCCTAGTAGCAAAAGGCAGTGCATCTCTCTGCGATCAATGACACAAGAGATTGGCACACATTAATTACAAGACAATTAATATGCTATTTTCAAAAGACTTAGTAAGGGATGCTCCCATTATTAAGTGCATTAAAGATAGTCCATGTCCTGCATGTCAAATGGGCAAGCAGACTCGGGCTACCTTTAAGAGCATCCCAGACAAAGATTCCTCCAGATGTCTTTACCTTCTGCACATGGACCTGTTTGGTCCTATGCAAGTTCATAGCTTAGGAGGGAAGTCATATACGCTAGTGATTGTAGATGATCACTCTCGGTTTACGTGGGTGTTCTTCTTAAAACGCAAGTCGGATACGTTTGACATCTTCACTAATTTTGTCAAGCGGATACAGAACGAACTTACCTGCTCGGTGGTCAAAATCAGAAGTGACCACGGAACAGAGTTTGAGTCTGGGGCTATGACAGAGTTCTGTGAAGAACTTGGTATCTTTCATGAATTCTCCTCCCCTCGCACTCCTCAACAGAACAGAGTGGCGGAGAGGAGAAATAGAACACTCATTGAGGCAAGCACGACAATGTTGAATGACGCTTCTCTCCCAGAATACTTCTGGGCCGAGGCTGTCAATACGGCTTGTCATGTACAAAACCGGGCATTGATTAACAAAAGCCATCGTAAGACTCCCTATGAGCTACTGAAAGGCAAGAAACCAACCATGTCCTACCTGAGGATCTTTGGCTGCAAATGTTATGTACTGAATAATGGGAAGTACCCGCGTACTAAGTTCGGTGAAAAATGCTTCGAAGGCCTATTTATGGGTTATAGTAGCCGCAGCCGGGCTTATAGAGTTTTCAACAAGAAAACCCTAGTGGTAGAGGAGTCAATCAATGTTGTATTTGATGAAGGAAGTTTGCTTAATGGCAAGACTTCTAGTCTTCTTCCTGAAGATGCAGGTGACAGACTCGAAAGGTTGCAACTGGATGAGCTCGAGAAAGATGCATCTCCAACATACGTCAAGGTATCCACTTCTACGCAGATCGGAGAAGTTGAAAATCAAAATGGAGCAACTCCTTTAGAAGAAGGCGATGTCCAAGAAATAGTCGACGCTCCTGACGCCAGACTTCTACAGCTCAGACACGTGCGGGATCATCCCAGAGATCAGATCATCGGAGATCCTCGTGACGGAGTCAGAACTCGCCGAGGTACTATTAACGAGATTCTGCATCTTAGCTTCCTGTCACAGGTTGAGCCAAAGAAGTTCGACGAGGCAAACAAAGATGCTGCATGGATTTTGGCCATGCAAGATGAATTACATCAGTTCGAAAGATGCAACGTTTGGACGCTTGTGCCCAGACCTCAAAAGCAGAATGTGATTGGCACCAAGTGGATCTTCAGGAACAAACTGGATGAGCATGGTGTCATCATAAAGAACAAGGCCAGGCTAGTGGCTCAAGGTTACCGTCAGGAGGAGGGGATTGATTTTGACCAGACGTTTGCACCAGTTGCACGGCTCGAAGCTATCCGGTTATTCCTAGCTTATGCCTCCCACAAAGGATTCACAGTTTATCAGATGGACGTGAAATCAGCCTTCTTGAATGGAGATTTGAAAGAGGAAGTATATGTCGCTCAACCTCCAGGTTTTGTCAATCCTACTTATCCTAGTCATGTATATTTTCTTAATAAAGCACTATATGGCTTAAAACAAGCTCCTTGAGCTTGGTATGAGACATTGTCTAGTTTTCTTCTTGAGAACAAATTCTCTAGAGGAAAAATAGACAAGACATTGTTTCTCAGGAAAGTCAAAGGCAAGATTTTGCTAGTGCAAATCTATGTTGACGACATTATATTTGGCTCCACGGACAACAATCTTTGCAAAAAGTTTTCCAAACTCATGCAAGGAAAGTTTGAAATGAGCAGTATGGGGGAGCTGAAGTACTTCTTGGGACTTCAAGTGAAACAGTCTGAGGATGGAATCTTCATCTCTCAGACAAAGTTCACAAATGAACTCCTCAAGAAATTCGGAATGGAGAATGCAACCTCTATGAGGACTCCAATGGGATCCACTATGTCTCTGGATAAGGATGAGAAAGGTAAACCTTTCGATGAAACCAAATACAGAAGCATCATTGGATCCCTGCTCTACCTTATTGTCAGTAGACCAGATATCATGTTCTCCACATGTGTTTGTGCCAGATATCAGGTGAACACTAAGGAATCTCACTATGTCGCTGCAAAGCGAATTCTTAGATACCTTAAAGGTACTCCAAATCTTGGCTTGTGGTACCCGAGAAACAATGATGTCGAGCTAATAGGTTTTTCAGATGCTGATTTTGCAGGGAGTAGGGATGACAGGAAAAGCACTTCCGGGACGTGCCAATTCCTCGGAAGAAGGCTTATCTCCTGGAACAGCAAGAAGCAAAATTGTGTCGCAACCTCCACAGCAGAGTCTGAATACATCTCGGCAGGGAGCTGTTGCGCACAACTCCTATGGATAAGGAACCAGTTAGCAGACTATGATCTTCAGTTCAAGGAAGTACCCATGTACTGCGACTCCTCAAGTGCAATTGCCATCGCAAACAATCCAGTATCGTATAGCAGAACAAAGCATATTGAAGTGCGCTACCACTTCATTCGGGAGCACGTGGAGAACAAGGACATCTCTCTCTGCTATGTCCCCACGGACAAGCAGATTGCAGATATTTTCACAAAGCCCTTAGACGAGGCCAAGTTCAGTCTCTTCAAAACTGAATTGGGGATGCTCAACTATGAAGAATAAAGCCTCCAGACGCTCCTGGCTCGTGCCTCTAGGGGGAGCATCTGCCAGCATTTCAAGTGACAACATAAGTGCACGAACTGAGGGGGAGCATGGTGTCCGGTGCACCAGACCCAAATTTGCAGAAGCCGAAAAGGGGGAGATTACCCTCTCGGCTAAGGCTAAGGTAGCTCAATGCTCTCGTTTGCTCTCAAGTAACGGGTAATGCTTATCCCTATCACCTCATTTTTAAGCTTCGGTTTTTCATTCCTATATGCTCTATTCACCTTAGCTTGTAGGGTTTAGGCTTCTTCAAATAGGGGGAGATTGTTGGGTATTGCATCCACAATGTACCTGATTTGAAGAAGCCCCTGTGCAAGCCAAGGTAAATAGACAATGTATTTGATGAAATATTTCTAGTTGTACTTGCAGATATTCCATGCTAAGTACACACCAATGTCAGGGTGCAGTGGGTCAATATACACGGGTCTGTGCAACGTAATCCCTCGTTGAGCAGATCAGTGTGTTGGCCTACGTGTACTCTCTCTATTGGGGTGTACTTAATTTCAGGTACAGGGCTATGATAAAGCAAGAGCAGACAAGGTGCAAGGATGGGCCAAAGACCAGCTCAAGGAAAGAAAGAGGAGAAACAGCCTAAGTACAAATCGACGAGAATCACTAAGTGATTCTCGCCGATTCGGCGAGAATCACTAGTGATTCTCGCCGAGTCATCGAGAATCACTAGCTGATTCTCGCCGGTTGAAGCCGGCAGCTTCGTCACAGTCAGGGAAGTTTTCTAAGGCAGAATCGTCGAGAATTACTTATGATTCTCGCCGATTCGTCGAGAATGACCTTGCATTCTCGACGATTCGGTGAGAATCAAAAGTGACTCCCGCCGATTCTCCCCGGCTTCTGTATCTGTGCAGTCAGATTTCGGCTAAGCAGAAGTCGGCGAGAATCGTAAGTGATTCTCGCCGATTCGGCGAGAATCACCTACGATTCTCGCCGATTTTGACTTGGCAATTTTTCTGAAAGTTCTGGACCGGTCCAAGTTACCTGCAGCTGTTTGAACCGGACTTTGGTCCTTACTTTGGTGGGACCCACAACGGTCATCTTCTTGACCTAGGGTATAAATACGATACATTGTGAACAGTAAAAAAGATGCACATACGGTATTTCAAAAAGAATGAGCGGCCGACGACAAACCCTAATCTCGCGATCTTGCTCCGCCGGTCATCTCCGCCGCTCGCACGGTTGTCGCTGCTGCTGATCTCAGGGTCTTCCAGATCTCCGGCGACAGAAGCTTAGGCTAGCATAGCGTCTCACGCGTCTAACGAGAGATCCCTTGTCTCTTGATTCGTTGATCGGGAAAATCTTTCCCCTTTCGAATCGATCGAGACGATCGATCCTTGTGTGACCGTTGGTAGATCTTTCTCCCTTTGCTACGAAGTCTGAATAAAGTTGGCACTGCTGCTGCTCTTCGTCGCCGCTGCTGATTACGAGAACGTTGCCGCCGCCTCAAGCCACCGCCGGTCTCGGGAAAGATTCACTCCAAGTGAGATCTAGGGCTGTGCACTCTTCGTTGACTTCAAGAGCACGTCGTCAAACGAAGAGGGTCACCTTCTCTCCAAACGTTGTTTGTATTTCTTACAAGCTAGTTTTTAGTTTCTTTGTAACGGACCGATTGGTCCCTAGTTGTAAGGGTTGGGTGCAACTCGGACTGTGGGAGTGTTGACTCCTACGTGTGGAAGGGTTCCTTCCGTGAGTGCAAGGATTGGATTTCAATCCTGTTGGTGAAGTGACCGAGTCGTCCCGTGTTGGGAGATAGGTCGAAGGGGGAAAGTGGACGTACCCAAATCGGGGAACCACTATAAATTGTCTGTGTATTTTCTGTGCTTGGTTGTTGTGTTTTCTTGTGCAGGTAAAATCATAATTCCGCAAATATGCGACAGTGACACCTATTCCCCCCCCATAGGTGAAGATAGTTAACACTAGGTGAACTTTTAGGGAGGTTACTCAAAAAGGACTTAACAGTATGAGTAAACCTCAAAGGATAGCTAAAAGGTTTGCATTGGTGGGTTCAAAAGAGAACCATATGGAGTGGAGCTCAATGAAGTTTCAAGTCTGTAGTGAGAGCAAGGATAACACTGGGATGTTGGTAGCTCTTGTAGATGATGATGTCTATGCATATGCAAGAATAGAGATCAGGGCCCCTCTATCACACTCAGATAGTGACTCAGAGGTGGATGAAGCTGAGGAAGGTGAATGCATATGCTATAGGCTGAATGCTACACCAGAGGAAGAAGAATTCTGCCAGGATCAGCCTGGTCCAGATCAGGTACAATCTCTGCCTAGTTCTTCTTATTGCTAAGGTCATGAGTTTAGCTTAGACTCTGATGCTTCCTCATCAAGTGATGATGAGTGTCCTCTATTAGAAGATGATATCAATCAATTGATTGAGAATCATGCTTCACTTCTGAAAGCTTTCAAGGAAAGCAAGTTGCTTGTTAAGAAGCAAGCAGAGGAAATTGCCTCCCTATAGCTGACTGCTTCCCAGCTAGATGAGACTTCATCTTTTCTATATCTGAAGATGAGGGAAGTTGGTCATCTGAAGACCATGGTAGATATCCATGTTGAGTCCATTAAATATAAGAACTATATTATCAAGGTTCTTGAAGAGAAACTTGAAAGGGAGAAGTGGATAGTGCCCAATTTCTCTAAGATAGATGCTATCAAGGGAAAAATCTGAATTTGAGTGGATTTCAAAAGTTATCCAATCTCAGAGGTGAGGCCAAGCTCCTATTGTGACACAGTCAACCTTTCATAAGGTAATCCTCCCTTCTAACAGGAATGACCAGGACTACATGTATGTCACTGTAAGAATGGGAATTCTTCTTGTAAGAATACAAGTATATCTTATAATGGGAGAAGAAAGGGTAAGGGAATGTGTGACTTTAAGACTCTCCATGAAGAAGTACAAATGGCCCATTCTAGACCATTTATATTTCGTGCCTCAGCCCTAAATCATAAGGATAAGGCAATGTCTTTCACTCAAACCCATCTAGCAAGGACTCAGACCAAGGTTCAGTCTACCAGAAAGCCTAACTTAGCTAGTTCTGATGATATAGACAACATGTCATCTGCAAATAAGAAAACTGTAAATACCATTTAGGGCAAGCAAAGGAAGCCTGCTGGAAGAGTAACCTTCAGCCAGATCCTTGATAAAAGGAACCTGAAGAAAGTTGCTGCTCATCTTCCTTCTATTCAGTCAGCAGTTAACCACACTACAAGATCTGCTCAGAAAAGAAGATATAATATCCATGAGTATTGGTGCTGTGGTAAGGTGGGGCATTTTTCCCTAGATTGCTGGCATAATCCTTCTATGTCTAGAGCAAGAGTTAGCATACCTGTCAGAAATGATGCAGGTAGGCATGTAAGATTTCAGACTAATCAGAACCTAGGACCCAATACCAATTGGGGTCCTAAGGTAAAGTAATCTATTTTGCAGGACAGTCTAAGTTCCCACCCCCATGTGGTACTTGGATAGAAGATGTTCCAGAACTGGAATGAAATAAGGAAGTTATCCTATGGATCATTCTTTAAGGATAAGGATGTTGTGTGCATCCCTAAAGATGGATACAAGGGGTATCAAGTGGCATAAGAGAGCTGGGTTAGTTGTATCAGCTCTAGAGATATGCTCTCTAGTTAAGTGGTACAATCACTATGTGAGTGGTAACTGTCAATGATCTAGGAGGAGAATGAAGTTTGAGTTGCCAATGCAAAAAGGTCATTGGGGCTTGAACAGAAAGATGAAGCGAGAGGCAAGTCTGTTGCTAAAGGGAAGAAAAAGACCTGGTTCAGCAATAAGTGATCATGGTGCAAGGGAGCTGCTGTGATCAACTGATGAGAATCCAGCTACAGCTCCAGGACCATAACCTCCAGAGTTGTTTCAGAAGGAATTCCAGGGAAGCTCAGTTCGATGAATGCAGAGATCAGTTCGATGAATGTAGAGATCAGTTCGACGAACGTTGAGCTCAGTTCGTCGAACGCAGAGATCAGTTTGATGAAAGACAACTTAGTTCGACGAACACAAAAAGCAGTTGCAGGAACAAGTTTAGCTTCCTATTAAGAGGCAACCAATATCTAAATGGGTCAAGGAACATCACAGCTGATCAGCAAGTCCTCAAGACTATACACAGTCTGAGGGGGAGATCAACCCTAGTAAATGGATACTACTGTATAGTCAGTACTGCTGCCATAACACTATGCTGCCACAGGACAAGAGTAAAAGGCCAACATATCCTACAAATGCATGAGGCCTTAAGTGGTGGAAAAGACCTTCAATGGTTTGAAGACGTGTCAAGTAACATACCTTAATGGGTATCAAAGCTAGCAAAATCATCAAGTGGCACCCACTCAAGAGAGCTGGCATACAGAACCCTAACAAAACTATCCAAGTGGTATTCAGCCAACTCAAACAGTCAGTACAAGGAAGAACACAACAACTCTAGGATGATGCTCTTCAAAGGAGCCATGGTGCAAGGTAGATAGGATAAGCAAAGATGGAACTAATCAAATCCTATGAAGAAGACTGACTACTTGGAGCTGCAAGAAAGAAACCAGTCTTGCAATATCAGCTCCATGGTATCAGAACCACATCCTCTAGATAAGTAGAACTACCTTATATTGATATTCTACTAATGTAATCTAAATTGCTAGGAATCCTGTCTTTCACAGTAGGACTATACATATGTAGATTAAGTATCAGTTTGTTAGGGAGCATATGGAAAAACTCAATACTGAGCTTTTCCTCACTGACAGGTGGCTGACATGTTTATCATGCCACTAGATGAAGTCAAGTTCAACACCCTCTAGGTTGAGATTGTGTATGTTGAACTTGGTATAGCTTCAGTTGCTCCATGTTATACTTGTGTTGCAGGATTTATTTCTCTTGCAGGTAGATAAGTCCTTGATGTGACATCAAGACTATAAAGATCATTAAGTAGTATCAAGACTAAGATGGACTCAAGTGTCAAGTAGAGGGAATGACAATGATGCTCTTGTTGAGGGGGAAAAAGTACAACACCTGCAGAAATGATGATAAGAAATGCTCTTATTTAGGGGGAGCATGTCCAGCACTTGCTGAAACAGGATCAACCTCCTATTGAGAAGGAGCAGGCAACTGCTGTAGTAGATCAGCTTTCACAACTGCTGATCAGTTTGTCCTAAGGACAATGCACAGACTAAGGGGGAGATTATGTATGATATAGTTATGATCTTCTCTGAGTCTGAGAAGGACTGCTGCTGCTGAGAAGATAGTCCTGCTGCTGAAAAAGAGGAACAACCATCACAAGTGGAACTATATTAACAGCTAGCTCAAATGCTACAGTGTTGTGTTATATCAATGTATCAACACAAAAGGTATGACTCCTAATCAAGTAAATTGATCACTAGGATAATTTCCTTAGTGTTATAAACATAGGAATTTGACTAGGATCAAGAGATAATCTCTCCCATGATCCTTTCTCCTCCCTCAATAGATATACCTATTGAAGAAGATAAAAAGGGGGAGATGTGTGGCAATACATAAAGGGGAGTTATAAAAGCAATACTTTACATGACTAGGTCATGTTGAGTCAGTTCATATTACTTGAAAAGATTCTAGTAGTATGAGAAATATAATGACTGACAACATGTTTAGCCATGATTGTGTCGGTGCATATTTTGAGGTAAGTGCTTTTAGTGGTGCTCCAGTTAAATATTATGTGGTATAATCGAGAGTGCATATTACTTGAGCAATTGTTCAAGTAGTATAAGGATGCATTGTAAGACCCCTTTTTTTTTTGAAAACCCGGGGTCTTATGCCCAGAACCGCCGCTTTGCGGTGACACCTTCGCACCCGGGAAGGTCGCCACTACAACGCGCCGATTCTGCCGGCCTTTTCGATCACAATAAGTAGCAAGCAAGAGAGAAGCAAGTCCACCAAAAGAGATTATCACATAAAATAAAACTCCACGAAGGGAGTGTCCACAGAAAAACATCAGAGTATAAATAGTCTGGAAATAAAAGGGCTCATGCCCGGTACATCAAGTCCTCACTACAAAATCACTCAATGCGGAAGCAAAACTAAATCTCTACTAAAGGGCCGGGACTCACAGTCCCCGTAGTCTGGACTCCCGTGCTAGACTGTCCCATCTCCAAGCGTACCGGCCTCCTGGGCTGCTCCTCCATGCTGGGCTCCGCGATCCCCTAAAATGATATGGTTCGAAAACCGTTAGTCTAAAAGACTAAGTCCTATCATCCCCCACCCCTTCCCCCACGCTCTAAGGCACCGGGCGGAGAGGAAGAAAGGGGAGGACATGAAAGTGGAGAGTAGTCAAAAGCAGATGGCGGTGGACCTAACTAGCAAGTTATGACATGGGAGCAATATAAGTGTTGAAATAGGTATAACAGAAAGGAAGTAAGTAAGAAATTAAACCTTCGCTTATGTGAGTACACATAAGCCAAGGGATCTTTTGCAAGGCTCCCATCGTATAAAGTGTCCCATACCACTTATACGTTGGGGTGTCGGTTATCAAACAGCAGCATATATATATATTGAAATTAACCTTTGATTTATAAACTTGCCCACACAAGCTTATAGACCAAGGGGTCGTTTTGCAAGTCCTAAAGTATAAGCGTCCCATTCCACTTATACTTTAGGTGTCAAGGTTGTTATGAATGATTATGGCATGCAGCTATATGGTGGGTATGATGATCAAGCAGTGCAACTCACACACCCAACTTTGTGTACACAAACCTTTAGTTCCCCCTTTCTGGAGATAACTCCCAGGATACTCCCGTAGTGGCAAACGGAAGCGGTGGGTTGGGCCTCGCCCACCTCAAAACCAGTAAAAGCACCACTGGTCTGACCTATCGTACGCCCTCAAAGCCTGGTGCACGAGGCGGATTCCTGCGTACTCTTGCCGACTGGTCCGTCGGACTTAACCTTGGCTAAGTGCTAGTCACCTTGCCGAGTCAACGATATCGGTGTCGGTGCAATCGAACTCCCCGATATCGAAAACCCACCACCTTAATCTTTCCTATTTTTATGCACATGCAACAGTTTAATATATAACAATTTAAAGTGTCAAACTCCCGGACTAAACCGTCCGTATTAACCACATCCGAGACCAAATTCCCCGGACTAAACCGTCCGGCTCATCTCCAGATTTCATCCCTTAGAACACCACGGGACGGCGCCCCCTTGAACACCTCGGGACGACTTAACCATTACCAACCCTAACTAATGAGTGTGTGAAACGTGAATCCCTATTAGGCTAATTACTCTTTCGTTTGTTTTAAGTTTTACGTTAGCCCAGGACTGCCCCCGGCATACCCCGTGAAGGGCTCTCAAGGGGCACTAGGAACCAAGACGGCGGCATTACGGCCCGAAGTTCCCTTTCGCAAGGCACTTATTGATATTGGTTGTCTACCCTTTACCCAATCCCTTTTTAATGTTATAATGAATCTAACCCTAGTGTACTTGACTCTTCCACTCCTAGGGCAAGACGATCTTTCGTCTACCCCGAGCACCTCCTATGCTAGCCAAACACATCTTTACTCATCATAATCTCCAATGATGAATTCCATGCTCATTTTCCCAAGCCTATAAGGTACAAAACTCCACCCTTATATCCAAGTCCCATACTAACACTGTTCATGCCTTTTTCACACCAGACATACCCTTCTACCCTATACATTGCCCATGATAGAACGTCCATTAAATTCTCTTCCAAAACCCTTGTAATAATTACTGGGAATCTACCATGTCATAATATGCCTAAATCCAGAAAATTATAATTTTTCCTAATTAAATTGATAATTAATTAATTTTCCAAATAATTGACCATGGGTGATAATGAACATGAACTACATGATCTACTCAAGTATTGGTCATCCAAAAATTATAGTTACTGTATAACAGTGAATTATTACTAAATATTAACTCCCAGGATTTTACAAATAGTATTTATCCTCTAATTAAATTATTCATCAAAATTCCATAATTCATATTTAATGAAGGAAGTACAACAATTAATCATCATAAAATTATGTAAAAATTACAGAGCCTTGATAATCATCAGAAAAGTCCTCTGACCAAAAATAATAGTTTTATTTGCATTTAATATACCAAATTGAATTTATCTAAATTTTTATGGGCAATAACATTTAATGAAGCAACCCCTAAATTTATAATTCAAATAATTCCATAAAAATTCACTGAGATGTAATATGATATTAAAACTCCTCTGACTAAATTTAACAAACTTTAAATGACTGGTTACTTTATAAATAATTCCTAAGTAAAAATCTCTATTTGCTAAGTTGTGAAGGAAGTACTCTAATTATTATCCCATAAATCATGATAAAATTTCCAGAGGTTTAATATATCCTAAAAACATGATGTACACAATTTCATTAAAATCTAACTCATACTACCACATAAATTATTTCTCCCAAGATTCTACGATTATGTACTTTTGTTAAGATACCCATATGAAAACTTATTTAAATTTTATGAAACAACAACTACTGTTCAATATATCAAAATTAACATCCTCTATCATAATTTTACATGAACTTAAAATCCTTTGACTCATCATCCATTCCATAAGATATAAAGACCTAATTTTGTATAATTAGAATTAAGTGATGTGACTAAGTACTCATACCATGCAACTCCTTCCTAGGGCATAATTCCACCCCTAGAACATCATGGACTAAACTCTAGATCCATACAAAGTCATAAAACCCTATGTCCTTCACAAACCCCATAGATCAACCCTTAAGGTTTGAACTTGGATCCTAGGGAAAACCCACCCCAAACCATCTCAAATTCCTTGAGGGGGTGTTTTCTCTGTCCATGGGGCTCTGGCCAAAATCCCAACCCATTTGGGTGAGAATTGGACCCACCATGCCCCAACAACCCCTTGCCCTAATTTTCCCCTTTAAGGACCAATCTTTGATCACATCAAAACCCAATCATTTCAAACCCAATTGGGCTGAAATTTTTATCAGAGCTAAATGATAACCCTAAAAACATGCCTCCAAAATTTTGGAGACTTTTGAGGTGATTTGACCCTTCAACTACCTTACCCTAGCTTCTCTAGCTTTAGGGCAAAACTCTAGGTTAAACTTCTTTAAATGGGTTCCAATTCTTACAGGAGCTAGGTCTAGGTGATATTAATCCCCTGTCCAAAATTCAAAGCATTTGGACCAAGGGTTAGGTGTGGGGAATTTTTCAAAGATTTGCCCTATTTGTAGGACCTACCCTAGAAAAATGACCCTACAGGTCAGAATACTTGTCCTAAAATTTTCCATAACATATCAAACTGTAGATAATTAAAAAGCCTACAACATTCATGTTGATCAAATTTGATGGACAAGCCTCTAAAGGGCCTAAACAATTTTTAGAAGAAATCTGCCCTAGTTGTAGGACATACCCTTACTAAAAAGGCTCTACAGGGCAGTCCCCTCATCCAATTTTTCACCACTGCATATCAAATTGTAGGTATTTAAAAGACCTACAACTTTTATGTTATACACTTTTTCATCAGGTGCCCCTAAGAGGCCTAAAATCCATTTACAGTGAAAACAGTTTCAGAAAATCAGAAAAAGGATTTAAAAGTATTAAAACTGATCCTGCACGAATCTTGAAGCGCCATCAGGTGGCTCCTGTTCATCTTCTCCGATGGGCCGAAAATAGACCCGCGCAGGTGGTTTTTGCGGCCCATTTCCCGGCGGCCTGAGGCGGCGCCACCACCGGGAAACATCACCCATTTGTTCCCGGTGGTGGGGGCTATCCATGGCCGGAGCTAGGGTGGCCGGAGGTGGCGGCGCCGCCCTACCCGAGAGCTCCAAAAGTCCATGAAAAATGGCAAATTTCTGAAATTTTGAAGCTTGGCTCCGGTTCGTTTGGGCATGAAATCAACTTTTAAACATTCCTAGGATCTAAGCATGAGAGAAGGAGAGGAGGAGGACCTTATTTGGGGGGTTCGACGACGACGGCGGCGGCGGTTCGCCATGGCATTTTTCCTCTCCGGCGAACTTCCCGATCCCTCGTTCCTCCACCAAAACTATTGATCTTATATGTTATTTTGACTGCCATGGACGTTTTGAGGGAGATGGAATAGTCAAAATTCAGAATAGGGGGCTGCATGGGGGTTTTATAATTTTTTTCATGGGAGGGGAGATGAAGGGGTGTTTGGCCATGGTGGTTGGGCTTCTCCATTGATGGTGGCTGATGGGAAAACGATGAGAATCTCTTCCCAAAGGTCAGGAGGAATGAATGGAGGCTTGGGGAGATGAATGGGGTGGCTCATGGTGTCCCTCCATAACTCCCCTCTCTCTTTTCCTCTTTCTCTCTCCTCCATTAAGGAGAAATTGAAGCTTTCTCTCTCCTGCCACCCTATGGCCGAAATTATTCATGGCACCAGCCTAAATGCAACCCTCAAAAACATATTATTAATTAAATGATGAAGAATAGAGGGGTGATTCACCTCCCCACCATGAATGACCCTCTTTCTTCTCACTTTCTCTCTCCTCTTTATCTCTCTAAATTTAGGCTTCTCTCTCTCTCTCCTAGTCACTAGGTTGACTTGGTCAATCCTCTAGGATATGGGCAACCAAATTAATACATAATAATCATGCAAGAGATTAGCCTAAGGGGAGGGTGGCTTGAGGTTGGGTTAACCCATAAAGACTAGGTTTGACTTGATTTGGGCTTGGGGTTGACTTGGTGACTTTGACCTTTTGGGTCAACACTAATGGGTCCTTAGTGACCCATTGGGCTCCCCTAAGGCCTAGGTAGGGTTAGTTGGGGTTGTCATGGCATCTTGGAGGTCACTTGCCCCTTAGTAAGGGCACTTTGACCATTTTAGTGCTAGAGTTGACTTTGGTCAACATGACCATTTGGGTTGACCCCAAGGGGTCCTTGGTGACTTATTGAGCCCACATTAGGTCTAAGGGGATTTTTAGAGTCAAAATGAACCTACTAGGCAACCCAAAATCAGAGTTTTGAAAATTGCTATTTGCAGACCAAGTGAGTCTCAACTAGGTTTTTAGGTCACTTGGTCTCCTGGGCTCACCTAGGTTAACTCATAGGACCTAGTCATGCTCAAGTCACTCCTAGGGGGGTCCAATTTGAAAATGGGATGTTACAAATCCCAATAAACAAAACAAAAATTTCGTCCCCGAAATTAAGGTTAAGTCTACGGGGATGTTTTCTACTGGGTTAACTTAAGCTTGTAACATCCCATAAGGGTTGAAGTACCTACTAGATCAATGATTAAGGGCTAGCCCCAATAAACAAAAGTTTAGCCCATATCTCCTGGAATATTCTACTAGTAATTGCAATTAGGGAGAAAACTTTAAACCACTTGAGGAGTTGCGAGGTATACCTGACTGAATAGTTCCGGGTATCTTTCCTGCATCAGGTCCTGAGGATCCCGGGTATGTTAATTCCTTCTATCCATGCTTTCTCCACAGGACCTTGACTAGCGGGATCTTCTCGCACCACAAAACTGCACTACTAAATCAGGGTTCCCCAACTATCTTGCTCAATCTATCCTCGAACTTCCACTCTAACTCTGGAAGTGACTATAATAGTTCTTCAAAACCCTTATACTTGCCTATACCATTCAGCAAACCTCACCGTGCGTAGACAAATCCATGACATCTTTCTCATTCCGGGGAAAGACAAGTTCTAATACACACAATCTTCTTCTAGTAAATTGAGTTTTTGTTTGTAACGGTAGACATCGACTCTATAAACCTCCTCCACACGATCATGTTCCTATTCCTTCATATACACCCGAGTAATCAATCAATTTGACCCTATGATTTATCCAACTCTGGTCGTTAACAGGAAAGATTACTTCGTCAAATGACCCGTCGTCCGCAAGATTTAAGGGGGTGTACTCGTGCATTTTTGGAGGTTGTCATTTATACTTTTTAATTTGTTGTGCCATTCTGCCGTAGTTACACTTGATTTTCCAAACATTTATTTATCATAGCCGCGACCCTTGCTAACCATGTTTGTGTCATCAAATGTATCTAATCTTGTCTTGATGCTATCTGAATCGAGTCTGCAAGGTCATACCTAAGATATATGTTTTCGATATATTGTCTGCTAATTTCTTTCAAACTCTTAGTGTTATCATACTCATGATGTTACATCATAGTGTCTCAGTCTTATCTTCCCAAATCTACTTAGTATTACTACCCGTCATCAAATTCACATGGTATCTTCTAGTAGTTATGTCTCGTAGTTACTCCTCATTATTACCATGACATCATTTGAGTGGCGTCGAATAAGACCAACCTCAACATTACTGTGTTTGGGGCAACACACTTTCTAATTTAGGTCTAGGAGACCTAAGCCATTAACTCACTTGCCCAATAAACAAAAGATAAGCCCCCAATAAACAAACGATAAGCCCATATCTTCCTTGGGCTAATTTTCTTTTATTTACAATATTATATCTGTCCTAGCTGAGTGTACAATCCCTAGGGCATCAATATATGACTTGGGGTTCCAAACTGACACTTGTAGATATACTCCATACTTTAAACCCTCCGAGTCAAATTTATGACACGCTTATCAGGGTTGTTCCCACTCCCAATTGGGTCTCTTTCGAACTTGAATTCCTACCCGACCTTCAGTGTTTATCTTGTAGTTGTCCCTGAGTAACCTTGTTACTGGTACGGGGGTTAATACTACGTGTCTTCTACCATTCTGATAATGGATTATTGGTCTCAATTCCCTTAAGTCAGTCTCAATAGATTGAGTAATCCTTGTTAGGGACCATAGAGACACCAGAGTTTATGTCTTTGGTATCCATTCACTTATTAAACTCCTCCTTTAATCTCTTTAGGTATTTCCTTACCTAACCAAATTCATACTTAAGGTCTGTTTCGGACTAAGGCACAGTATAAGTTGTCGGGTTAGTCACGTATCCTAGCGGTTGAGTCTAACTTATTGACTAGAGAATTACAAGAAGAGGTCTTTGCAACCGGAGGTGCTCCCTACTGGGGACAGGGTTTGCCGCAGGCTACAAAGAAGAATTCCAATTGTTAGCTAATGTACAAATGGAATGGATGGAAAGTGGACAATTTACATGTGATTCCCCATATGGGCACACCACTGCTTCCGCTGCTTAGTTTGTCCACAAACTAATCTCGCGCGGAGGTGACCCAAGGATTTGTGGATTGCTACTAATCCGATCGATGTTTCCTCTGATACCACTTTGTAAGACCCCTTTTTTTTTTGAAAACCCGGGGTCTTATGCCCAGAACCGCCGCTTTGCGGTGACACCTTCGCACCCGGGAAGGTCGCCACTACAACGCGCCGATTCTGCCGGCCTTTTCGATCACAATAAGTAGCAAGCAAGAGAGAAGCAAGTCCACCAAAAGAGATTATCACATAAAATAAAACTCCACGAAGGGAGTGTCCACAGAAAAACATCAGAGTATAAATAGTCTGGAAATAAAAGGGCTCATGCCCGGTACATCAAGTCCTCACTACAAAATCACTCAATGCGGAAGCAAAACTAAATCTCTACTAAAGGGCCGGGACTCACAGTCCCCGTAGTCTGGACTCCCGTGCTAGACTGTCCCATCTCCAAGCGTACCGGCCTCCTGGGCTGCTCCTCCATGCTGGGCTCCGCGATCCCCTAAAATGATATGGTTCGAAAACCGTTAGTCTAAAAGACTAAGTCCTATCATCCCCCACCCCTTCCCCCACGCTCTAAGGCACCGGGCGGAGAGGAAGAAAGGGGAGGACATGAAAGTGGAGAGTAGTCAAAAGCAGATGACGGTGGACCTAACTAGCAAGTTATGACATGGGAGCAATATAAGTGTTGAAATAGGTATAACAGAAAGGAAGTAAGTAAGAAATTAAACCTTCGCTTATGTGAGTACACATAAGCCAAGGGATCTTTTGCAAGGCTCCCATCGTATAAAGTGTCCCATACCACTTATACGTTGGGGTGTCGGTTATCAAACAGCAGCATATATATATATTGAAATTAACCTTTGATTTATAAACTTGCCTACACAATCTTATAGACCAAGGGGTCGTTTTGCAAGTCCTAAAGTATAAGCGTCCCATTCCACTTATACTTTAGGTGTCAAGGTTGTTATGAATGATTATGGCATGCAGCTATATGGTGGGTATGATGATCAAGCAGTGCAACTCACACACCCAACTTTGTGTACACAAACCTTTAGTTCCCCCTTTCTGGAGATAACTCCCAGGATACTCCCGTAGTGGCAAACGGAAGCGGTGGGTTGGGCCTCGCCCACCTCAAAACCAGTAAAAGCACCACTGGTCTGACCTATCGTACGCCCTCAACGCCTGGTGCACGAGGCGGACTCCTGCGTACTCTTGCCGACTGGTCCGTCGGACTTAACCTTGGCTAAGTGCTAGTCACCTTGCCGAGTCAACGATATCGGTGTCGGTGCAATCGAACTCCCCGATATCGAAAACCCACCACCTTAATCTTTCCTATTTTTATGCACATGCAGCAGTTTAATATATAACAATTTAAAGTGTCAAACTCCCGGACTAAACCGTCCGTATTAACCACATCCGAGACCAAATTCCCCGGACTAAACCGTCCGGCTCATCTCCAGATTTCATCCCTTAGAACACCACGGGACGGCGCCCCCTTGAACACCTCGGGACGACTTAACCATTACCAACCCTAACTAATGAGTGTGTGAAACGTGAATCCCTATTAGGCTAATTACTCTTTCGTTTGTTTTAAGTTTTACGTTAGCCCAGGACTGCCCCCGGCATACCCCGTGAAGGGCTCTCAAGGGGCACTAGGAACCAAGACGGCGGCATTACGGCCCGAAGTTCCCTTTCGCAAGGCACTTATTGATATTGGTTGTCTACCCTTTACCCAATCCCTTTTTAATGTTATAATGAATCTAACCCTAGTGTACTTGACTCTTCCACTCCTAGGGCAAGACGATCTTTCGTTTACCCCGAGCACCTCCTATGCTAGCCAAACACATCTTTACTCATCATAATCTCCAATGATGAATTCCATGCTCATTTTCCCAAGCCTATAAGGTACAAAACTCCACCCTTATATCCAAGTCCCATACTAACACTGTTCATGCCTTTTTCACACCAGACATACCCTTCTACCCTATACATTGCCCATGATAGAACGTCCATTAAATTCTCTTCCAAAACCCTTGTAATAATTACTGGGAATCTACCATGTCATAATATGCCTAAATCCAGAAAATTATAATTTTTCCTAATTAAATTGATAATTAATTAATTTTCCAAATAATTGACCATGGGTGATAATGAACATGAACTACATGATCTACTCAAGTATTGGTCATCCAAAAATTATAGTTACTGTATAACAGTGAATTATTACTAAATATTAACTCCCAGGATTTTACAAATAGTATTTATCCTCTAATTAAATTATTCATCGAAATTCCATAATTCATATTTAATGAAGGAAGTACAACAATTAATCATCATAAAATTATGTAAAAATTACAGAGCCTTGATAATCATCAGAAAAGTCCTCTGACCAAAAATAATAGTTTTATTTGCATTTAATATACCAAATTGAATTTATCTAAATTTTTATGGGCAATAACATTTAATGAAGCAACCCCTAAATTTATAATTCAAATAATTCCATAAAAATTCACTGAGATGTAATATGATATTAAAACTCCTCTGACTAAATTTCACAAACTTTAAATGACTGGTTACTTCATAAATAATTCCTAAGTAAAAATTTCTATTTGCTAAGTTGTGAAGGAAGTACTCTAATTATTATCCCATAAATCATGATAAAATTTCCAGAGGTTTAATATATCCTAAAAACATGATGTACACAATTTCATTAAAATCTAACTCATACTACCACATAAATTATTTCTCCCAAGATTCTACGATTATGTACTTTTGTTAAGATACCCATATGAAAACTTATTTAAATTTTATGAAACAACAACTACTGTTCAATATATCAAAATTAACATCCTCTATCATAATTTTACATGAACTTAAAATCCTTTGACTCATCATCCATTCCATAAGATATAAAGACCTAATTTTGTATAATTAGAATTAAGTGATGTGACTAAGTACTCATACCATGCAACTCCTTCCTAGGGCATAATTCCACCCCTAGAACATCATGGACTAAACTCTAGATCCATACAAAGTCATAAAACCCTATGTCCTTCACAAACCCCATAGATCAACCCTTAAGGTTTGAACTTGGATCCTAGGGCAAACCCACCCCAAACCATCTCAAATTCCTTGATGGGGTGTTTTCTCTGTCCATGGGGCTCTGGCCAAAATCCCAACCCATTTGGGTGAGAATTGGACCCACCATGCCCCAACAACCCCTTGCCCTAATTTTCCCCTTTAAGGACCAATCTTTGATCACATCAAAACCCAATCATTTCAAACCCAATTGGGCTGAAATTTTTATCGGATCTAAATGATAACCCTAAAAACATGCCTCCAAAATTTTGGAGACTTTTGAGGTGATTTGACCCTTCAACTACCTTACCCTAGATTCTCTAGGTTTAGGGCAAAACTCTAGGTTAAACTTCTTTAAATGGGTTCCAATTCTTACAGGAGCTAGGTCTAGGTGATATTAATCCCCTGTCCAAAATTCAAAGCATTTGGACCAAGGGTTAGGTGTGGGGAATTTTTCAAAGATTTGCCCTATTTGTAGGACCTACCCTAGAAAAATGACCCTACAGGTCAGAATACTTGTCCTAAAATTTTCCATAATATATCAAACTGTAGATAATTAAAAAGCCTACAACATTCATGTTGATCAAATTTGATGGACAAGCCTCTAAAGGGCCTAAACAATTTTTAGAAGAAATCTGCCCTAGTTGTAGGACATACCCTTACTAAAAAGGCTCTACAGGGCAGTCCCCTCATCCAATTTTTCACCACTGCATATCAAATTGTAGGTATTTAAAAGACCTACAACTTTTATGTTATACACTTTTTCATCAGGTGCCCCTAAGAGGCCTAAAATCCATTTACAGTGAAAACAGTTTCAGAAAATCAGAAAAAGGATTTAAAAGTATTAAAACTGATCCTGCACGAATCTTGAAGCGCCATCAGGTGGCTCCTGTTCATCTTCTCCGATGGGCCGAAAATAGACCCGCGCAGGTGGTTTTTGCGGCCCATTTCCCGGCGGCCTGAGGCGGCGCCACCACCGGGAAACATCACCCATTTGTTCCCGGTGGTGGGGGCTATCCATGGCCGGAGCTAGGGTGGCCGGAGGTGGCGGCGCCGCCCTACCCGAGAGCTCCAAAAGTCCATGAAAAATGGCAAATTTCTGAAATTTTGAAGCTTGGCTCCGGTTCGTTTGGGCATGAAATCAACTTTTAAACATTCCTAGGATCTAAGCATGAGAGAAGGAGAGGAGGAGGACCTTATTTGGGGGGTTCGACGACGACAACGGCGGTGGTTCGCCATGGCATTTTTCCTCTCCGAAGAACTTCCCGATCCCTCGTTCCTCCACCAAAACTATTGATCTTATATGTTATTTTGACTGCCATGGACGTTTTGAGGGAGATGGAATAGTCAAAATTCAGAATAGGGGGCTGCATGGGGGTTTTATAATTTTTTTCATGGAGGGGAGATGAAGGGGTGTTTGGCCATGGTGGTTGGGCTTCTCCATTGATGGTGGCTGATGGGAAAACGATGGGAATCTCTTCCCAAAGGTCAGGAGGAATGAATGGAGGCTTGGGGAGATGAATGGGGTGGCTCATGGTGTCCCTCCATAACTCCCCTCTCTCTTTTCCTCTTTCTCTCTCCTCCATTAAGGAGAAATTGAAGCTTTCTCTCTCCTGCCACCCTATGGCCGAAATTATTCATGGCACCAGCCTAAATGCAACCCTCAAAAACATATTATTAATTAAATGATGAAGAATAGAGGGGTGATTCACCTCCCCACCATGAATGACCCTCTTTCTTCTCACTTTCTCTCTCCTCTTTATCTCTCTAAATTTAGGCTTCTCTCTCTCTCTCCTAGTCACTAGGTTGACTTGGTCAATCCTCTAGGATATGGGCAACCAAATTAATACATAATAATCATGCAAGAGATTAGCCTAAGGGGAGGGTGGCTTGAGGTTGGGTTAACCCATAAAGACTAGGTTTGACTTGATTTGGGCTTGGGGTTGACTTGGTGACTTTGACCTTTTGGGTCAACACTAATGGGTCCTTAGTGACCCATTGGGCTCCCCTAAGGCCTAGGTAGGGTTAGTTGGGGTTGTCATGGCATCTTGGAGGTCACTTGCCCCTTAGTAAGGGCACTTTGACCATTTTAGTGCTAGAGTTGACTTTGGTCAACATGACCATTTGGGTTGACCCCAAGGGGTCCTTGGTGACTTATTGAGCCCACATTAGGTCTAAGGGGATTTTTAGAGTCAAAATGAACCTACTAGGCCACCCAAAATCAGAGTTTTGAAAATTGCTATTTGCAGACCAAGTGAGTCTCAACTAGGTTTTTAGGTCACTTGGTCTCCTGGGCTCACCTAGGTTAACTCATAGGACCTAGTCATGCTCAAGTCACTCCTAGGGGGGTCCAATTTGAAAATGGGATGTTACATGCATTGACTTGACTTATTGAGTCAATGCAGTTAAATGGAGTATAGTAAATTGATATGCTAAAACCTTCATTGCATAAGCTAGCAATTGTAGCAAATTATAATCTACATCTATATAAAATTATTCTGCTTATTATGTTAATGCTCATAGTATTGCTGGGTGTTCTGCCTTCTTAAAATAGGGGGAGATTGTTGGGTCCATTGCCCACAATGTTCCCTAGATTGGATTTGAAGAGGCATCTCCATCAACATTAAGAACATAGTTGTATTTGATGCTGTTTAAGCTCATCATGTGCAGGATGTTCCATGGAACAAGTCTAGACAGATTGTCTAAGTGATGTGACAGGCGGTCACAAAGTGAAGATGCTGGAAAGGCAGGAATTTGCCTAAGTCCACATGCGTTGAGTGAGTTAAGCTCACTCAATGCCTGAAGTCAAGGAGCAATTGAAAATGCAGCCAAATACACAGGCGTTGAGTAGAGCAAGCTCACTCAATGCCAGAGGTAAGGAAGAATGTTGGCAAGCTAGAAATGTGGCTATGTCTACAGGCATTGATTGGAGTTGACTCACTCAATGCCATATAACTATAGACAGAAATATGGCTAAGTAGTTTGGCGTTGAGTGATGAAGATACACTCAATGCCATACAACAAAAAAGCTGTGAGTTGAACTGGATTCTAAGTTTTTCAAACTTAGTTCATAATTCGTCGAACTGAGTTCAGAGTTTGTCGAGCTATACTCATCGTTTGTTAAACTCAGTTCAGCATTCGTCAAACTCAGTTTAGAGTTGAGTGAGGCAGGCTAAGACAGTCAAAGCCTAAGGTTTAAGAGGCAGAAAAATGGCTAAGTCTACAGGCGTTGAGTGAAGATCATTCACTCAACGCCATAGCCTC
This sequence comes from Platanthera zijinensis, assembly GCA_039513925.1. NCBI lineage: Eukaryota > Viridiplantae > Streptophyta > Magnoliopsida > Asparagales > Orchidaceae > Platanthera > Platanthera zijinensis. Next base: position 136,441,429 of record CM077084.1, on the reverse strand, counting down.
ATAAGTGTTGAGTAACACTAAATCAGTCAAAGCCAGTGTTTTTAAACACAGAAATTTGGCTAAGGCAAAAAGCATTGAGTGAGGCATGCTCACTAAACGCTCTCAACGCCTAAGATGCAGAAAGCTTTTTCTAAGGAAAAAAGCATTGAGTGATGAAGACACACTCAACGCTCTTAATGCCAGAGAAGCAGGAAGATTTTGGCGAAGGCAAATAACATTGAGTGAGGCTTGTTCACTTAATGCTCTCAACGCCTATGATGCAAAAAGCTTTTTCTAAGGCAAAAAATGTTGAGTGATGAAGACACAGTCAACGCTCTCAATGCCAGAGAAGCAGGATGATTTTGGCTAAGGCAAATTGCGTTGAGTGAGGCTTGTTCACTCAATGCTCTAAACGCCTAGATAGACAAAAATCTGTCTAAGTATTTTGGCATTGAGTGAGGCTCTCTCACTCAACGCCTATACTAATATTGGTTGATTTTTGGCTAAGTCCATAGCTGGAGACATCAGCATGTCAATTAGTCAACAAGATTCAAATTAGTGGCGGGATGGCTACAATACGTGACAATTATGGCCGCAGACCTACTGTACGATAGTTGTCATTAATGCAAGGTTGCAGCTGCCATTAAATGTGTGGGGCCCACTGCTCAAAGAGCCGTTGGGTCATAATCAATACAATGGAAAGGCTTTATAGAGGAAGGCAGCTTTTGAGAGGAGCCATCAAGTCGTTCTTCTTCACAACCATTATTGCTGTGCTGAAGAACAAGAAGCTTAAATAAACAAGACGAAGAGAAAGTTAGCTGTTTTCATCTTCATCGACCTCAGCAGTTCAGAGTATTTCTCTGAGGAAAGAGGAAGCAGCCTAGGGATGACCCTTGCTGTAAGTTCTTCACAGTTCAAGCTAGACAAACAACACCCTGAATATTTTTATCTGGAAGCTGTGAAGCGAAGAAGCTTGAAGAAGTAGAGATCTGAAAGAAGGCTTAGGAGACTATTCCCCAAGAGTCAAAGTTTGGGCTGAATCACCTTAGCCCAGGAATGGAAGAAGAGGTAGAGCTATCTTAGTCTGCAAAGTTAGAGATGAGATTTTCTTAGCTTAGGTAGCAATAATTAGCTGTAGTAACTTCACAGTTCCAGCAGGAAAAATCCCTGGTGCTGTGAAGTAGTAGTTAGGGCTGAGCTTCAGGCTCAGTTATGAAAGAGGCAGAACATTGTTCTGCAAGTCACTTCCAGCTCAAGTAAATATATACTTGTTGTTGTGGAAGTAGTTAGGACTAAGAATTTCTTAGTTTATTAAAGGTAGACTCAGGAAATAAATTCATGTAGTCATAGTTGGGCTGAGTTTATCTCAGTCAAGAAGCTTGATACAGATAAAGATCTCTTGTGTCAAGAGTAACCACCAACCCACCTTCATCCTGTAGGATCCAAGTGTGGATCTGAGCTGTAGGGATTAATTGCTTGAGGTAGGAGAGTGCTGCTCTCTGAGTGTAGGATCCTTTGTGGATCTGAGGTAGGGCTGTCCTCCCAGCCTAAGTGTAGGGCTTAATAGCCTGAGGTAGGTGATCTTAGGATCACTGAGTTATAGGGCCTTGGGCCTGAGAAGTTAGTATTGGAGGAGAGTTAGAGATCCTGAGGGATCTGAGCTGTAATCTCTTTGGAGCATGTTTCTGAGAAGTGCCTAGTCCAACAAGATAGTTGGATAGGTGGGAGGGAAAGTGGATGTACCCTTATTAGGGGAACCAATATAAATCTGTGTGTGCTTGTTGTGTTGTTTCTTTGTGCAGGTTTCGTATATCTTGAAAGCGTAAAACAACTAACAACCAAAGCTCTTAAAGAAGAAATATTTAAGAAACTCAAAAAGAGACAAATAACCTATTCACCCCCTTTAGGTGATTTAGCTATCCTTGAAATAAAGACTTTCAATATCCTCGACCTCATCCTTGGCCTTGGACCTACTGTGCTAGAGGGGCTGCTGTAGGTGGAGGTGGAGGAGGTGGATGAAACTGCTGAGGGCAGTCAGACCTTACGTGCCCCGGCTGTTGGCACCTATAGAAAATCACTAATCGGTGGCCACGATCATTCTATCTCATTGGGTCATGGATCTGTAGTGGTGGAGGGGCTAGTACTGATGATAACATCCCCCACCCCTCTTGTGGCTCATCATTCTGCCTCTTTGTGAGCCCCGACTACTTTCCCCAAATGATGACCCATCTAGTAGTCTCTTTCCCCCACTCTGTACCATCAACTGGTCTGCCTCCACCTTCTTTGTCATCTCAATGATCTGAGCCGAAGTGCCATATGAGATAAATAGTAGAGACTGCCTCATAGTGTCTCTAAGTCCCCAGTAAAATCTCTTTGCATACATCCTATCATCCAAATCATTAATCCCCGCGAACCTGGCAAGATGGGAGAACTCCCTCTAGTACTCGGTCACTGATTTTCTCCCCTGCGTGAGGTTCAAGAACCTCTCCTCTAACTCATCTCTGTCTATTACAAATACGAAGTGCTCTAAGAAGACCTCACTGAACTCCTCCCAAGTGATGTCTGACAGCTCCCGATCAGCATACATGGAGTCCATCAGGGACTTCCACCACCTCTTTGCATGAACATCTTGTGCGGATGTTGCTAAGGAAACCATCTTGCTGATCAGGCAGCTGGTGCCTACCAGTATATCTTGAATGGTCTCTAGCCACTCCTCCATCTTCACTGCATTCTCTGTCCTGTGGTACATTGGTGGAGATAAACTCTTGAATGCATTTAGCCAACTCGATCCTGGATTTGGCTGCTAGACTGAGGCTTGCTGGTCCCTTAAGGCATCAAGGATGGCCATCAGGGTCTGCCCCATCTCTGTCTGCTGGAAAGGTGTGGCAGCTGGAGGGAGAGGAGTGACATCCTGTGGTACGATGACCTATGGGGGCTATACAGAAGTAAGGTTTATATTAGGATTGTACTAACTCATTATTTTTTAAATGGAATGTTTTCTGTGACTTTTTACACATGGGCACACCATCACTTCCGCTGCATAGTTTGTCTGCAAACTAATGCTTGAGCGGGGTGTTCCAGTGTTGTGGACTTCTTTCTCAATGATCGTTTGTTTAGTGATACAAGTTTATAAGACCCCCTCCCCCTTACTCAGGAGGTTAACCGGTCTTATGCCAAGAACCGCCGCTTTACGGTGACACTTAGCACACACGAATAGTCGACACTGCAAGACGCCGATCCTGCCGGCTTGTACGATCATTCACCTGTAGACCCACTGAGAATAGAAGTACATCGAGCAGTTATAAAAACTAGCAAGTCCACAATTCACATTAATATCATCACATATATAGATGAAAAGTACAATAGTCCACAATGAGTACAAAAATGAGAGAAGGGCTTATGTCTGGTACATGCTAAATAAAATCAAGTCTCTCTCTCATACAAACACTAAGCGGAAGCTGTAACTAAAACACTTGTCATCACCTGACGCTGAACTATAGTAGTAGTGCGTGACAACTGCTCCTCAGGTCCTGCCACCTCGTCCTGTTGGTCATGCTAGCGCTCCAACTCCTCGAGCTCCTAAAATGATACGGTCACAACCGACCATTAGTCATAACGACTAAGCCATTTTATCCTCGCCTCACCCCTGCGACTCCTAGGCACCGAGCGGGAGGAAGAAAGCGGAGGACAACAAAATAGTATAAATGGAAGCAGGTGTTGGTGGGTCTATGCTATCATGGATATATTTCTAATAGTTATATCAATGTACTAGCAATCCTATATAACACAGGTAAAGTAAGTTATACTAATAAGAAGTGCACTAAGTAAAGTAAAGAAAGAGCAGAAAGTAAACTATCTACCGCTACACTGACATCACATGAGTACCTTAACTTATATGAATGTCCATACAAACTTATAAGTTGAGGTTTCAGAAATATAACTTATCATATAAAAGAGCCCATACTAATTTATATGATAAGGATCTGCGGTATGTATGTATGCAATGATGTGTTATGCAGGTTATGATTCATACAAGTGCTACTCATACACGCGACTCTATGATCACAGACCTTTGGTTCCCACTTTTTGGAGTTTGCTTAACTCTCGGGTACCACCATTGTGCCTACAGCAGTAGAGGAGTGGGCGTCTTTGCATACTATGCGGGTATACACACTACCAGGCCTAGACCCTTTATACACCTCCGTACACATCTTAGGTGCCCATTCTAGAGTCATTGCGTACTAATTTGCTGGCAAATCCACCTGTCCTTTTGGTTGGGTGTGCGTTTTCAGGGATTATCCTTCAGACTGCAATATAAAAAAACCTACTGGCCCCTCAAGCCCTCACACCTCACCAAAGTCACCGTGCTTCCATCAGTGTGATGACTAGTCCAGTACCGTGTACAACCCCATGTCCGCCAGAGGATCTTAGACCCCTCTACCCGCTCCTTTAGGCGGGCCAGCTTCGACCCGCTCCTTTAGGCGGGCCAGCCTCGACCCGCTCCTTTTGGCGGGCCAGCCTCGACCCGCTCCTTTAGGCGGGCCAGCCTCGACCCGCTCCTTTAGGTGGGCCAGCCTCGACCCGCTACTTTAGGCGGGCCATCCTCGACCTGCTCCTTTAGGCGGGCCAGCCCCGACCTGCATTTCTCGGTTATCAGGTCGGGACGGACTGCGCATAGCTGGTTAGGACAGCGGGATTAGGCTGTTGGCAGACCATCCCCAGGGGTCTTTCAGTAATTTCAAGCCATCAGAGGTTAGTTATTGGCAGGCCATCTTCTAAAAACTATAAATAGGACTCAAGGGGTACATCAGAGGGCAAGGACTTGTCTCCCAGTCTTTCAGTGTTCTCTGAGATACCTTAGCCCGGCCTTTTTGGCTAAGGAGGGGAAGCGCTCTGAGATCTTCCGGGTTTGTGGTGGGACCTCCGCGCCGGGCCCTTGGTCTAGTCCTCTGTTCTTTCCTTCTCTTCGGTTGCTTTTCTTGCAGAAACGAAGTAGGTGTGCGACCACCCCTTCCCCAAGGGTGAACTCCACAGAGACCGATCTTTCGGTTTCAACATTTTGGTGCGGTGAGCGTGGAAAGTGGTCAACACAGAAAACCTTCTGCAGGATCAATGACTGGAGGAGAAGGGCAGGGCTCGGACAGGACTGACTCGCCACCCCCACCCCCTCCCGCCATCGCAGGGATGTTTGAGGAATTTAGACAGGAAATGCTCGGCGTGGTTAGGCTCGCACTCGGCATGCGGGCCGAAAGTACGACCCCGGTAATCCCGGTTCTCGCGGACCCGGCGCTTGGCGAGGCGGCTCCCGCCCGGCGAGTTGGGAAGGAAGTCGTCGATGAGGGCCGAGGTGCCGAGCTCCCAGGGCGAGTGCTCTTCCCAGGCTCGGGGAGCGGCGGTCGATTCGGCGAGCTAGGGGCGCGAGACCCTCCAACCCGCTTGGCGGGTGGAGGCAGTCCTTTCAGCGAATTGGTCTCTTCCGCGCCAGTCCCGGATGGGTTCAGGGAGCCCGAGGTGTCCTATTACACCGGAAGGGGAGATCCGGTCCAACACGTCCAGTGGTTCGAGGACGTGGTCTCCATCCGGCAAATGTCAGACGGGTTCAAGTGCCGACTCTTCGCTATCACTCTCAGAGAGAAGGCGAGGGAGTGGTTCCATCAGCTAGCATCCAACTCCATCCACTGCTTCGAGGACCTCCGCCGGGGGTTCGTGCTGAGATTCACTATCTCTAAGAGGAGGAAGAGGGAGTCGGAATCTCTGTTCCGTATCAAACAAGAGGCGAACGAGACCCTGGGAAGCTATGTTGACCGCTTCCAGGAGGAGGTTACCCAGGTTCAGGAGACGCCTGGCCATACCCTGATGATGGCCTTCACACTGGGACTGCAGCAGGGTTTCTTTCGCATGGAGTTGAAAAGGGTTCCCCCCTCTCCTATGAAGAGTTAATGGAAAGGGCGGCGAGAGAAGTCGACGGAGAGGCGTCGAATCCAGAGTTTGCCCAGAAGCTAGCCAGATGGGCTACGGAAGAGGAGAGGCCAAAGGGAGGTAGAGGCCAGGAGGAGAGGAGAGCCGAGCCCCGGCAGAGGGACGGGCAACATCAGCAACAACATCAGCAGCCCAGGTGGGGGGCGCCAAGAGCCGAATCACCGGCTAGGATGGAGGCCAGAGTGGCAGGAGCAGAGGGCGAGGAGAGGGTTCTACGGAGGGGACCGTCGCCAGGGAGGCCAGGGTCAGTTCTACCCTCCCGGAGGAAGGCAAGGCCGAAGGCCACCTCTTCCCGACCAAAAAGAGGCTATGGCCGTTGCCATGGGGGAGAGAAGAAGGCTGGCGAGAAGGAGGAGAAGAGAAGTCAGGGTGGAGATGCCGTACTGCGATTTCCACCAGGAGGAAGGGCACTCCACCGTCACGTGCCTGGAGTTCCTCGAGATGAGAGGAAACAGGGAGCAGCAGCGCCAGCAAGATCACCAGGGAGTGCGGATCAAAGAAGTCCTGCCTCGGAGGGAGGAGGACAGATGCGAAGATCGGGCTGATGTGGGGTCCCGGGGAGGGATCAGAGCGATCCACGGGGGGGGGGGGGGGGGGGGGATCGAGGCCTCCCGCAAGGCAAGCCTCCACACCATGTACCGCAGGAGCGTTGGCTCCACATCCCAGACCCCGCCCCCAGAAGAGAGAATCACATTCTCCATCCAGGACATGCCAGGTCACGAAGATCCCTTTTGCGATGCGCTGGTCATTCAGATAGCCATCGAAGATTTCACCGTCTCCCGGATCCTCATCGACAACGGGAGTTCGGTCAATGTCATCTTTAAGAGGGCGTTCGACGCGATGAAGGTGGAGGCCAGGAGGGTGTTGGCCTCGGATGGGCCCCTGTTCGGCTTCTCAGGGGAGAGGAAGGAAGTTGAAGGAGGAGTGGGACTCAATGTTTCCCTGGGGGGGGGGGCAGTCTCGCAACTGCAAGTTCGTCATCATGGACGCCCCCAACAGCTACAGCGCCATCTTCGGGAGGCCCCTTATCAGCGCCTTCCGCTGCGTCCCCTCGTCCTTCCACCAATGCCTCATGTTTAACGTCGAGGGGGTCCAGGTCCGGGTCCGCGGAGATCCCAAAGTGGCGAGAGAATGTTACGTCACGGCGGTGAACTCTATCTCTTGGTTAGAAGGAGCCGAGTAGATGGGACGGAGGATGGAGGAGACGGAGCAGGAGGCTGGCAGAGAAGATATGGAAGTGGAGGAGAGCCGCGCCTAGGAAGAGGTGGTGGAGGAAGTCCAGGGGCCGGCCGAAGCAATGGCCATGGAGGAAGTTGAGGAAGAAGTCTCCGCCCCCGGAGGAGTTACTAAAGAATGGGGGGAGCAGTCCCGTCTGGAGGCAGCAGAAGAGGTGGTGGAGGTGGAGGTCCTCACCTTCGGTGGCAGGGTCGAGAAGGTCCGCGTCAGCGGAGGTCTGACTCTGGAGGCTCAAGGCAGGATGCTGGAGTGCATCCAGAAGAATGTGGATATCTTCGCCTGGAGTGCTGCGGAGATGTCAGGGATCGACGCCGACGTGGCCTGCCACCGCCTTAACCTGAACCCGGAGGCTCGCCCCATCCAGCAGAAGAAGAGGGCCACAACGGACAGGCCGAGCCGATTCGGGAGGAGGTGGCCAAGCTCCTCAAGGCCGGTTTCATTTCCGAAATCCAATATCCCGGCTGGGTCTCCAATGTTGTAATGGTTAAAAAAAGGAGACGACCGGTGGAGGATGTGTGTCGATTTTTCTTTACTTAATAAAGCATGCCCTAAGGATTGTTATCCCTTGCCTCGGATCGACGCGCTGGTAGATTCAGCCGTTGGTTTTTCTATAATGAGTTTCCTAGATGCTTTTTCAGGTTACCACCAGATTAGGATGCACCCTCCCGACGTCAAAGATGTCTCTTTCATCACGGGGGATGGGTGTTATTGCTACAAAATGATGCCCTTCGGGCTAAAAAATGCAGGCGCGACCTACCAGAAAATGATGGACAGGATCTTCCGAGAGCAGAAGGGCAGGAACCTGGAGGTGTACGTAGACGATCTCATGGTCAAGAGCCTCAGCATCGACTCTCACCTCCTGGACCTGGAGGAGACTTTCACTACCCTTCAGAAGCATAAAATGAGATTGAACCCCTCGAAGTGCATCTTCGGGGCAAGTAGGGGGAAATTTCTGGGGCTTCTCCTCACCCCTGCTGGAGTAGAGCCCAATCCCGACAAGGTGAGGGCAATTCTGGAGTTAGGGTCACCGCGGAATGCAAGAGAAGTGCAGCGGCTGACGGGGAAGTTAGCAGGGCTGAGCAGGTTCCTTTCTCGGGCCGGAGAGAAGTGCTCTCCCTTCTTCAAAACCCTGAGAGGAGGTCGGAAGTTCGAATGGACCCCGGAGTGCGAGGAAGCATTCCAGGCCCTGAAGAGACAGTTGACTCGGGCTCCCCTGCTCCAGGGACCAAAGGAAGGGGAGGACTTATTCCTATACTTGGGCGTTGGGATAGAGGCCCTGAGCTCTGTGTTAGTTCGGGAAGAGGGGAAGAAGCAACTCCCGATTTACTATGTCAGTAGGGTGTTGAGGAAGGCCGAGCTCCGCTACCCTATTCTGGAGAAGTTGGCATTTGCTCTGATCATCTCGGCCCGGAGGCTCCGGCCTTACTTCCAGGCTCATTCAATACGGGTAGTGGCTGACCACCCCCTCCGTAACATCTTTGGGGGGGTGGAGCATTCAGGCAGATTGGCAAAGTGGTCGGTGGAATTGAGCGAGTTCGACGTCTCCTTCGTCCCCCGTCTCTCGATCAAAGCACAAGTTATGGCAGATTTTCTGGCTGAATACGTGATCGAGGTGGCAGAGGAAAAACTCACTCGCCCGGTTCCTTGGAAGATTATGGTGGATGGTGCTTCGGGAAAAAATTCCCTGGGAGTCGGGATCATCCTGGAAAGCCCCCATGGGACAAGAATAGAGCAGACAGTGGTAATACACTTCCCCATCACCAACAACCAGGCAGAGTATGAAGCAGTGATCGCAGGGCTGCGCCTAGCTCGGGAACTGGAGGTGCAGGATGTGGAGGTCCTCACTGATTCCATGGTGGTGGCCTCCCAGATCAACGGGGAGTTTGAGGTCAGAGAGCCTACTCTGCAGCTATACTTGACTAAGGCGAAGGGGATCATCGGCTCGTTCCAGACTTTCTCCATCCGGCACGTGCCCAGAGTGGAGAACGAGCAGGTAGACCAACTGGCAAAGCATGGTCCCCGGGCGGGGGGAACTATCACCGACTTATTTCGGCCCTCCATCGAGGAAGGAGAATTGATGGAGGTGGAGCAGCACCCCTCATGGATGGACCCGTTCACGACTTTCCTATCCACGGTGGAATATCCCGAGGGGATGGACCAGAGGAAGCTCAAGTATAAGTCAGCCTATTACCTTACTCGAGACGGTCAGCTGTACAGGAAGACCCTCTCAGGCATGTTGGCTCGTTGCGTGGCCGAGGGAGAGGTCCAGAGAATCTTGGAGGAGGTTCACTCCGGAGAGTGCGGGAGCCATTCTGGGAGTCGGACATTGGAAGGGAGGATTGTCAGACAGGGGTACTTCTGGCCAACCTTAGGCCGCGACGCGACAAAATTCACCAAGGAGTGTCACAAGTGCCAGCTCTTCGCTCCACTCCAGCTGCAGCCGGCCCAATGTCTCAGGAGCATCTCAGCCCCTTGGCCCTTTGCAATCTGGGGAATGGACTTGGTTGGACCCTTCCCCCAAGCCAGCGGATAGAGAAGATTCCTGCTCATGATGATCGATTATTTCTCCAAGTGGCTGGAAGTGAAGGCGTTGGCCAAGGTGACCTCCCAAGTCGTGAAGAACTTCATATGGGGGGAAATCATCTGCCGTCACGGGCTCCCCCAAGCCATCGTCACAGACAACGGACCTCAGTTCGCGAGCGCCGAATTCTTCAGCTTTTGCGAGCAGCTCGGGATTGATCTTAGGTTCGCCTCGATCCATCACCCGAGGAGTAATGGGCAGGTGGAAGCCACAAACAAGATCATCGTCAACCTCCTCAAAAAGAAAGTGGAAAACTTGAACGGTAGTTGGGTGGAGCAGCTCCCCTCGGTCCTCTGGGCTCTCAGGACCATGCCCAACACGGCCACAGGAGAGACCCCGTTCAAGCTCTCCTACGGATGCGAGGGGATGCTCCCGATAGAACTTGAAGTCCAAACACCCCGGGTGGCTGAGGCAGGAGAAGGCAGGGAAGAGTGGAGAGTTGGGAATGAGGAGGAGCTGCGACTCTCCCTTGACTTGGTAGAAGAGCTGCGGGACCTCTCTGCCATCAGGCAGGAGGAGGTGAAGAGGAGAATGGCCAAATACTTTGACAAGCATGTCAGGATCAAACAATTCACGGAAGGGGACTTAGTATTGAGAAAGGTGGACGCAGCAGGAAGATCAGCCGCAGTGGGGAAACTTAACCCCAACTGGGAAGGGCCATACATAGTGCAAGAAGTCTTAAAGTCAGGTGGTTATCGCCTTCGAAATGCGGAAGGTGCAACCATGGGTCTCACCTGGAATGGAGACGACCTGAAGCGTTTCTATCCCTGAGTCATGTAACTTTCGCTCTATGAAATAAAAAGTTCTTTTTTTTGAAATGCTGAGGTTTACATGTTTTCGTATGAGTCGGAGGAATTTACCCCAGACCCCGAGCAGATCCCGCTGTCAGGCTCCCATCAAGCTGGCAGGGCTGGATGTCACTCAGAGAAGTTTGCCCCGGACCCCGAGCAGATCCCGCTGTCAGGCTCCCATCAAGCTGGCAGGGCTGGATGTCACTCGGAGGAATTTGCCCCGGACCCCGAGCAGATCCCGCTGTCAGGCTCCCATCAAGCTGGCAGGACTGGATGTCAATCGGAGAAGTTTGCCCCGGACCCCGAGCAGATCCTGCTGTCAGGCTCCCATCAAGCTGGCAGGGCTGGATGTAACTCGGAGAAGTTTGCCCCAGACTCCGAGCAGATCCCGCTGTCAGGCTCCCATCAAGCTGGCAGGGCTGGATGTCACTCGGAGAAGTTTTCCCCGGACCCCGAGCAGATCCCGCTGTCAGGCTCCCATCAAGCTGGCAGGGCTGGATGTCACTCGGAGAAGTTTGCCTTGGACCCCGAGCAGATCCCGCTGTCAGGCTCCCATCAAGCTGGCAGGGCTGGATGTCACTCGGAGAAGTTTGCCCCGGACCCCGAGCAGATCCCGTTGTCAGGCTCCCATCAAGCTGGCAGGGCTGGATGTCACTCGAAGAAGTTTGCCCCGGACCCCGAGCAGATCCCGCTGTCAGGCTCCCATCAAGCTGGCAGGGCTGGATGTCACTCGAAGGAATTTACCCCGGACCCCGAGCAGATCCCGCTGTCAGGCTCCCATCAAGCTAGCAGGGCTGGATGTCACTCGGAGAAGTTTGCCCCGGACCCCGAGCAGATCCCGCTGCCAGGCTCCCATCAAGCTGGCAGGGCTGGATGTCACTCGGAGAAGTTTGCCCCGGACACCGAGCAGATCCCGCTGTCAGGCTCCCACCAAGCTGGCAGGGCTGGATGTCACTCGGAGAAGTTTGCCCCAGACCCCGAGCAGATCCCGCTGTCAGGCTCCCACCAAGCTGGCAGGGCTGGATGTCACTCAGAGAAGTTTGCCCCGGACCCCGAGCAGATCCCGCTGTCAGGCTCCCATCAAGCTGGCAGGGCTAGATGTCACTCGGAGAAATTTACCCCGGACCCCGAGCAGATCCCGCTGTCAGGCTCCCATCAAGCTGGCAGGGCTAGATGTCACTCGGAGGAGTTTGCCCCGAACCCCGAGCAGATCCCACTGTCAGGCTCCCATCAAGCTGGCAGGGCTAGATGTCACTCGGAGAAGTTTACCCCGGACCCCGAGCAGATCCCGCTATCAGGCTCCCATCAAGCTGGCAGGGCTGGATGTCACTCGGAGAAGTTTGCCCCGGACCCCGAGCAGATCCCGCTGTCAGGCTCCCATCCAGCTGGAAGGGCTGGATGTCACTCGGAGGAGTTTGCCCCGGACCCCGAGCAGATCCCGCTGTCAGGCTCCCATCAAGCTGGCAGGGCTGGATGTCACTCGGAGGAATTTACCCCGGACCCCGAGCGGATCTCGCTGTCAGGCCCCCATCAGGTTGACGGAGCCGAATGTCACTCGGGGGAGCCAGTTTAGGCCCCAGCCAGTACGAGCCCGCGGGCAGTGTTCGACTATCGTTGATCTCTACCTCGGCCGAGGCACCGTTCGACTATCGTCGATCTCCCTCTCGGCCAAGGCGCCGTTCGACTATCGTCGATCTCCCTCTCGGCCAAAGCGCCGTTCGACTATCGTCGATCTCTGCTTTCGTCGAAGTGCCGTTCAACTATCGTTGAGCTCCGAATATAGATAGTCGAGCTTCAGTTTGTCTTAATTCTACTGTCCGCTCGACGCTTTTCCGGGGAAAGAACGCCGAGCTCGGATTTGTTTGAAGTCGTTCGACGCTCTGGCGCCTTTCCAGGAGGAGATCATTGGCCGACCCGCGCGAGCTTTAGCGCAATAGCCCGGCCTACTCGCTCGCTTCGCGGCAAAGAGTATGACAGTGAACCCGGACAGGCGATGCGAGTTGCCCATCCGCGTCGCGACTGCCCGGCGTTCCTCGCACTCCCAAGTCAAAAATCTCACTCAAGAGCGACTCTACAACTTCACTCGCGCGCGATGGCAAAAACGCAAAGTGAGCGACTCAAGGCAAAATACAAGAGGCGAGCGCGAGAAGCGAATAACGAAGAATGAGCAAAGAAAGCATTCACATTACAGCGAAAGAATGAAAGATTTATCATTACACTTAGGTTTGTCAAAAAGAAAATATTACAAAAACCCCAGACATGGGCCCTCGACGCTGCGACAAAAAGAAAAGGAAAATCAAGTGTGCAAGCCCTCGGCGAGGCGAACCCTAAGCTGCGAGCCCCCTCATATGGGGTGAAAGGGAGACCCACCCGGATTCGGTATCGGGAGGAACAGCTCCGGTACCACCTCGTCAGCCGAAAGCTTGGCACAACTACTCCTAAGGAGATTGGCCCGCTGCAACGTCTGGAAGGTGTATTTCGCCGCGCTGGCCGCGTTCTTCTGCATCATCACTTCTATATCGTAGTCGCTGTAATGAGTAAGTTGACAGCTGCTTGTGGATGACGGTGGCGCAGCCGCAGCAGCCTCCAGTGCATCCACCCGCGCCCGTAATGCCTGCTTCTCCTGCTGAAGGGTGACGATTTCAGTGCCCATCCGGCTAGCCATCGCCGCGTCCTGCGAAAAGGAAGATTATTGAGTCAGATCGCTCTGGGCGAGGAAAGGCCGACGCGAGTTAGCTCGCTTACCACTCCCCCCAAGTATTGCGCGAGGGCGGCATCAGATGCCTCGGCCCGCTTCCGTAGCTCGTCCGCCTCCTCTTGAGCAAGCTTGCGAGCCGCCTCCTTCTCATCAATAATTTTTTCGAGGGACGGGATGTTCTTCTCCATCCGAAGGCATCGCCGGCTGACCATGTGGGCCAGCTCAAGGCTGCGAAGCTGGGCCCGCGCGCTTTCGTAGACCAGCACCCGCGTCCCCTCCTCGCCATAGATGGCGGCGTCCTCCCTCCCGTAGACGTCGAAGGAGAGGTTATACGCATCTCCGCGGCTGGTTTCCTGCTCCACCCAACTCGGCAGCGCCGAGGATATGGAGACTCGGTTGATCTCTTTATCCCATTGAAGTAGCGGGACCCCGAGCTCGTCCAAGGGCCCCTCCCCGAATCCGAAGTTGCAGTGTCCCCGGGGGACCAACTTCTTCGCGGGCTGACCCCCTTCTAGCGATTGCGATGTGCCCGCCCCCGCACTGGCTGAGCCGATGGCCGGTGCGGCCGAGGGAAAAGGCGGAGGAGGATCAATAGACTGTTGACCGACAGGAGCCTTGCCCTTGTCGGGAGTCGGGAGAGGTGCGCCACTCGCCTTTTTGGACTTCTTGGGCGGCGGCAGATCCTGGGTCCGCTCATGACTGGGTCGCTTTGAGATAGCGGGGGCTGATAACTCGCGGTGTGCAGCGGCCGCCGCCTCAGCCCGGGCGAGCTCGCCGGACGCGAGTCGCGCACTCTCGTAGGGAGGACGGAGGGGAATATCGCGCTCGCCTGTAAAGGTGAGGAACTTAAGGTTACTCGAAGAATGGTTTTGGGAAAACGGAAGTAGTCGAGTCGCTTACCTTCCCCAGGCGGGACGGGGGCGAGATCGTCCAGGTTCCTACGGAGGTATGCCACCTCAAAGTTCTTCCCGGCGAAGAACCCGTACAGTGCCGCCTCGTGACCCCCCAAAGACGGGGGGCGATAGCTCGCCTCGCTGAGCTGAACCGGCGAGAAGGGGACATTTCCAAAGTCCCCCTTGACGAAGATAAACTTCTTTAGCCAATTGTGGCTCTTGTTCACCGTCTCTCGCACCTTCGCCTGGCTGCTGGCGAAGCAGGCGGTCCCGTCCTTATTCGTGCAGAAGGAAAATAGCTTGCGGAAGACCGCGAGGCTGAACTCAATCCTCTCCTCCCGAAGGTAGCAAGCAAACCCAACCGCCACCGTGACGGAGTTAGGGGTCATCTGCCCGGGGACAACCCCGAAGTACTTGAAGATTTGACGGATTTCCGGCCACAGGGGAAGCCAGAGACCCGCCTCGAAGTGGGCAGTAGGAAGCGTGAGCTCGTCCCCTGACAGATCATTTATGCGCTCGCTCGCCTCAGGCCGCCTCGCCTCAAAGCCCGGCGGGACGAATCGACCAAGGGCTTCAAGGAATTCCGCCGCGGTAATGACGGCGGGAGGGAAGTCGTGCTCAAAAAAGGCCCAAGCACACTTCCCCCTCCCGTCCGCATCGCCGCTGCCGCCGTCGCCAACCATCTTGCGAAAAGGTTCTCTAGGCGAAACGAGGAAAGGTTCTCGCGAGAAGAAGGAAGAATCAGCTTTTAATATGGTAGGTGAAAAGTGGATCGGCTGAGTCTACTTATAGAGTTGAGAAAGGCGGGAAAAAACCTTGGTGGCGGGAAAAGTGCGGATAGCAAGATTAACCCCGACGCTTCGACTTCTGAACCCGATCGGGATCCTCGTCGGCTCGCAGGACGCCCACGAGAGGTTCTCGACCGCAAACCTCCCTCGCCCGCTCTCGCGTGGGAGAATGAATGGCGACGCGGGCCCCTCCAAGAACGATGCGCGAGCCTATAATAGGGGGGTCCGCGGGAAATTGGCCCGCTTTCGGCAGCATAAATACGATTAAGGTCTAGGCAGGTCAGCTCCTCGGCATCACGCGAGTAAGAAGACGAGCTGGCGGGGCAGCTCACTTCGCCCGCATCTCCTGAATAGGGTCATGAACTATTGTTACCTTGAAAGGGTTGGCCAGAACAGTCAGCCGCGGGTCGACGAATATCGTCGACCATGGATCGACTAGCGTCAACCGCGGATCGACTATCGTCGACCACGGATCGACTATCGTCGGCCGCGGATCGACTATCGTCGATCGCAGATCGGCGCGAATCGACTACTGACGACCGCGAGGAGAGCCAGAATATAAAATAGAAGAACACAGTAAGCATATGCCCATGATCGGGCAGGACAAATCCTGAATTATTACAGAAACCATTGTTCTCAAAACAAATGTCTTGCAGACCTAATAACTTCGACCGGCATCCGAGGCGACCCGGACCCAGCAAGCGGTGGCAAGCACCGACGAGAGCGAGGCAGACGGCTCAATATTGAATCCATTTCCACCTACCCCACCCTCGCTTGCCGGATTGGGGCGGAACGCGAGGATAGTGATACTCGCGAACCGCCGTCAGCTCTCGCTGGGTCAGGTCGACCTGCTCTGAAATCTGCCTAAGTCGCTCCTCGGCTCGCGTAACATGCGCGTCCGGCGATATTGCCCCATCCTCGCCAGCAGTTCGCCCAGCTCCCTCTTAAGCTATGAGTCGCTCCTCCGTCTCAGCTTTATCTTTCTCTACTCTGTCGAAGATTTCATTCAGGAGCAGCGTGTGTTTATGAAATAATCGCGTCACTTGCGTCTTCATCTTTGCGGCATCAAGCGGGTCGCCCAGGTAGCCTGCGATGTCGTCCAGCTCGGGGGGAGGCGAGTACCCCTCACTCATTTCCACATCAGAAGAGACCGTGTTGTAACCTGCAAGGTTAAAGTTAGAGGGAGCCGGCGATTGATAAGTGGCCTAGAAGCAAAAGAGTTACCAGGCGTCGGCACGACACCCGCATCATTAGCGGGTCGAGAAGAGCCCGGCCGACCCTGGAATGTAGGTCCTCCCGGGGCGACGAACGGTTTCCCCAGACCCGGGGGCCTTGGCGACGAGGAAGATGCAGGAGGAAGACGCGCCGGAAGGGAAGGACTGACGGCCCGACTCGTCGCCTTCAGGGGAGATTTCCCTGACCCCCCTTCATCCACTCCGACGTCTTGAAGCGTCTCCTGCCAAAAAGAGAAAGTCAGGAGAAATGGCGGATCAGACAAAGTGATCTCCTATCGAAGGAACAACCTCGGCGTCGCCGGCCGAGCCAGAGGCAGGATCATCATCCGGTCGGGGGCGCCGAACGATCTTTCCTTTCACCGGCTTGAAAAGAGGACCGGACGCTCCCCGCGCTAGCCACAGGGCGGCTTCTAGGGCAGCCTCCCAGGCGCCCTCCCTCGCAGCCGCCAATCGGGCCCGCATCTCCTCAGACGTAGGCATCTCTCAGCTATGAGCAACGGGAGAATGCCAGGGAAAAGAGGTGGTCTTCCAAAGGCCCGACAGCTTATTTATAGAGCCAGGGTGGGACCCTTCATCAAAGATTCCCTCCAGCTCAGCAGTACTTCCGCCGGACACGTAGGGTTGGATGTTTCTTTCCGAGCTTCTGCGAAGCCCGTAAAGAGCGGGGATTGTGTACAACCCCGTGTCCGCCGGAGGATCTTAGACCCCTCTACCCGCTCCTTTAGGCGGGCCAGCTTCGACCCGCTCCTTTAGGCAGGCCAGCCTCGACCCGCTCCTTTAGGCGGGCCAGCCTCGACCCGCTCCTTTAGGCGGGCCAGCCTCGACCCGCTCCTTTAGGCGGCCAGCCTCGACCCGCTCCTTTAGGCGGGCCATCCTCGACCCGCTCCTTTAGGCGGGCCAACCCCGACCCGCTCCTTTAGGCGGGCCAACCCCGACCCGCATTTCTCGGTTATCAGGTCGGGATGGACTGCGCATAGCTGGTTAGGACAGTGGGATTAGGCTGTTGGCAGACCATCCCCATGGGTCTTTCAGTAATTTCAAGCCATCAGAGGTTAGTTATTGGCAGGCCATCTTCTAAAAACTATAAATAGGACTCAAGGGGTACCTCAGAGGGCAAGGACTTATCTCCCAGTCTTTCAGTGTTCTCTGAGATACCTTAGCCCGACCTTTTTGGCTAAGGAGGGGAAGCGCTCTGAGATCTTCCGGGTTTGTGGTGGGACCTCCGCGCCGGGCCCTTGGTCTAGTCCTCTGTTCTTTCCTTCTCTTCGGTTGCTTTTCTTGCAGAAATGAAGTAGGTGTGCGACCACCCCTTCCCCAAGGGTGAACTCCACAGAGACCGATCTTTCGGTTTCAACATACCGCATGATTCCCCACTAACATGTTTTATGCACATGCAAGTTATTTCAAATCCGAGCCTCTAGCTCACAGGACTAAACCCTGTTAGAACCCTTGTTTGATTTGGTCTAGGTCCACTCTTAGAATGTTGACCCATATATATAGCCAGGGTCAAGGTTTAGGTCTAAGTTAGTCTCTACAGGTCAGACTTCTCAAGAACAGCTTTGGATTTCTCTCATAGATCTCGACTCAGAAGAAATCTGTGGATTTCTTATCAGTTCGACTTTCGTCAAACTCATCTCGATGATCGTCGATCTTTTATCGACGATCTCAGAGATTAGTCTCTGAATTGAGCTCGACGATCTACGAGCTCAGGTCGACGTTTTCTCTTTTGTTCACAGAAGTCTCAGATCGTAGATAATTGATCTCAGCTCGACGATCTTCCAGTTCAGATCGACGATCATTCTCTGTGTCCGACTTCTTTTATTTTCAGCAGCTGTCTTGAAGATTTAATTCCTACTTTATTGATTCTATTTATGTCAAATAATATCTTATAGTTAATGCTGACATTCTAAAGGCATATAGCCGTTTCTTCACAGCATTAACTATGGTATTTCACAGAGTTATTATTCTGACTTATTTACTAAGATAGTTGGGGAGAAAATTAATTTCCAGAATTTGTAGCCGTTTCTCTCCTCGTTTTCTGCAGTAATTTAAGGAATGTTATTGAATCTCAAAAAGAGATATTTCAGACTTGTTAATTGACAGACAAGCAGATTCAGAAATAGTCTCTCAGAGAACATAAGCATTTTTCTGCAATATCCCTCAGAACTCTCCATTCTGCTCTCAGAAAACAGAAGAAGAACAATAAATTTTCATCTTGAGTCTTCTTCTTCAGTTGTATCTTCAGGAATTTACAGAGACAGAAAATCAACATCATTCAACAGATTCTGAAGAGCAAGAACACTAGTCTATTGAAGACCTACACCTTGGACAAAGCTTCCATCTTCCTGAATCTACTCAATATCTTAGGGGGAGATTTGACATCATCAAATCCACATAGTCTTCTCAATTGCTTTGAGAAAGAGAAGACTGACTTCTACTTTCTTTAACCTCTCTTGTACAGGGTTATTACTCACTTCAAAAGTGAACTCTTTGGTGATAGGGCACCTGATCAAAAACCTATTGGTTTTTAGGCACCTGATCAAAAGCTTGAAGGGTTTCTAGATCTACCTGAAGCAGATCTTGTGGTGATAGGGCACCTGATAAAAAACCTAAGTGGATTCCTACCAGGGTGGTAGAAGAGTGGATGTACCTAGATTTGGGGAACCACTATAATTTTCTTATGTCATTTGGTTGCTCATCTTTCTTTATTCCTGCTGTGCTGTGTTTACTTTTGTTTTTAATTCTCTTATACTTATAAGTAACACCTATTTTAATTTCGCTATAAAAATTAATTAAAAGTTTTAATACTCTATTCACCCCCCTTTAAAGTAGATTTGATCTATCCCCTCTCTTTCAATTGGTATCAGAGGGTCATTTCTATTAGTTGTATAGGCTAACACCTGAACATGAAGATCCTTGATAGATCCTCTTCTCTCTTTCTTTCTTTTTTATAAACCATGACACACAATAAAGATTATGCAAGCACCAGACCTCCAGTATGCAACCTGAATAAGTTTGCTCTCTAGAAGGAAAGAATCAAATTGTATATGAATTCTATTGATGAGGATATCTTCAACTCTATTTTGACAGGTCCACTAGCTCCAGTGGCAACTACCTCAACAACATCAACAAGCTTAAATGCTGTTCCTCCTCCAGACAACAATGATGCTCAGAAAAAGGCTAAGATTGCTGATGTAAGGGCCTTGAACATTCTGGCCCAAACTATGTCAGATGAAATCTTCCAGAAAGTTGCTGATGCACTTTAGCCAAGGCCATTTGAGATTCCTTAAACAAGATGGTTGCTTGATCTACAAATGAGAGAAAGGATAGAATAGCCCATCTTCTATCTCTTTATGAAAACTTCAAGAAGGTGGAAACTGAACCAGTAGCTGAGATTTATAATAGACTCAACATCATTGTTAATGAGATGAAAACATTGGACAAATACATCTCACTGACTGAGCTAAATGACAAGATACTCATGTGCTTTCCCAATTCATGGGATTCCAGAATCTGGCCTATCAAAGAAGGCAGAAGCATCAATGAGATCACCACTGAATCTCTTTTGGGCAAGCTTAAGAGCTATGAGCAGCTGCTCAAGACAAGAGAAGAAGAAGAATAGAAGATTTCTACCCCTCCAAGGAAGGGTCAAAATATAGCATTCAAAGCCTCTTAAGATTCATAAGCAACTCCTTCCAATGAAGAACTAATGAGTCTCTTTACAAAGAGATTCTTCAAGATGGGAAGAAAAGATTTAAGAAGGAAGTCTTCAAGAAATGAAGATAAACCAAGGTATGACAAAACTCCAACTAAGGAGATTATTTTCTTTGGCTGCAGGAAACCTGGACACATCCTACCAGAATGTCCAGAGAATAAACATAAAGAAAGAAGAAAGGAGAAGGACTCTAGGAAACACCATAACAAACCATCCTCTCACAAGCATAATAGGAAAGAGAAAGGTTTCGTTGCTGAAACCTGGAGTGAAACTAAAGAATAATCTTCATCAAGCTCTAGTGAAGATGACGAAGAAGAAAATGCCAAATAAATATGCTTAATGACTATCAATGCTTCAGGTCATGTATTAGAATTAGAAGTATCTGAAGAATATTCAAACTGTGATCAAGTAATAGAATCTTTTGATTTTACCTCTAAAGACTTTAAAAATGATTTTAAATCTATGTGTAATGATCTTATAAGATCTGAGAAGGAAATTAAACTTCTCAGAGATAGACAACTTGAATATGATAACTTAGTATCAGAAAATATCAAATTAAATAATGAATTGAATATGTATAGTAAATAAATCACATTTCTGAAAACTGAACTAAGTAAAGCAAAACAATTAGAAGAAACTTTAAATGGCAGAAGCCTACAGATGGTAGAAATCACTAGCACACTAAATGCTAGGTTAAACGAAAGTAAACTAGGATTATGTGCATCACCTAGTGAACCTCTTCTTATTCAGAAAAATATCTTATCTAAACTTGTAAATTTCATTTCAGAAAAAGGTAAGAAAAACAATGAACACATTGAAAAAGTGAACAAAGTATTAGAGCAAGTTGAACTTAACAAAAAGAAACAAAAAGCCAAGTCTCAGACAAAATCGTCGAACCAAGATCGACGATCTCAGTATTATTCGTCGAACGTCGATCGACGATCTCTTAACCAGAGAGTGGGCTTAAACACTCAGCAGAAGGGGATCGACGACATCATTATGTGTTGTCGACCAGAGATCGACGATCGTTGAACACAGATAACAATCAATACTGGTCATCGAATGCAGATCGACGATCTCAACATAAATCGTCGAACCAAGATAAGTTTTATAAAAACTCTAACTACAATAGAAACTTCAATAAAAACCCTAAACCTGTTAACCCTTTTTCTAACTGGATAATCCCACCTAGAAAATTTCATCCCTTAGGTTATAAATGCCAACTTGTATGTTCCTTTATTTCCAGTTTCAAGTATGAGAAGAGGCAAGGACCCAAGGTCACCTGGGTCCAAAATATTTAGTCTGTTCTCTTGCAGGTGAAGACCTATCCTACCACACAGGATAAGTGGTATTTGGATAGTGGGTGCTCAAAGCACATGACAGGGAATAGGGACAACCTAACTAATTTCAAGTTCAAGCTAGGTCCAAAGGTGATCTTTGGAGATTCAAGCTTTGGTCAGACAAAAGGCTATGGAAATTTTTACTATTGGAGCTGTCACATTCAGCAAAGTAGCTTATGTAAATGGTCTGAAACATAATCTGATATCCATAAGTCAGTTATGTGATGTAGATTATCAAGTATGTTTCACTGAATCCAAATGCAATATCTCTTTAAATAACAATATTGTTTTTTCTGGTTTTAGACAAGGTAATATATATTTGGTTAACTTTAATTCTACTAGTTCAGAAATTTGTTTATTTAATCAAGTTAGCAATAACAACACCCTTTGGCATAAAAGACTAGGCCATGTAAACCTTAGAAACATTGCTAGGTTATCTAAAGACAACCTTGTTAGAGGATTGCCCTCTCGACCCTACAAGAAGGAAAGCCTTTGCAGGGCTTGTCAGTTAGGCAAGAAAACTAAAAATAGTTTTAAATCAGTAAACAAGAGTGATTCACCTAGGATCCTGTACTTGTTTCATTTGGACCTTTTTGGACCAATTGCTATACAGAGCTTAGGAGGGAAGTTCTATACTTTAATTATTGTAGATGACTTCTCCAGATTCACATGGGTTTTCTTCTTGAGACACAAGTCTGATAACTTTAAAGTTCTTACAGACTTTCTGAAATGCATAAGGATTGAGTATTCAACTCCAGTTGTTTTGATCAGAAGTGATCATGGTACTGAGTTTAAATCTCTTCCTATGTAAGAATTCTGTGAGAGAGAAGGTATCAGACACTGTTTCTCTACTCCTAGAACCCCTCAACAAAATGGGGTAGTAGAAAGGAAAAATAGAACACTCATTGAAGCTGCATGCACACTACTTACAGATGCTCACAGGCCTCTATCCTATTGGGCAGAAGCTGTGAGCACAACAAACTATGTCCTGAACAGAAGTTTGATACACTAACTTAAGGGAAAGATTCCCTATGAACTACTCAAAGGGAAGAAACCTAAAATAGATTACTTTAGAATATTTGGTTGCATCTGTTACATTCATAATAACAACAAAACTTATCTTAGAAAGTTTGAAGCCAAAGCTGCAATGGGAATTTTTCTAGGATATTCCCAAGTAAGCAAGGCATATATGGTTTTCAATAAATCATCTTTGAAAATTGAAGAATCTGTCTATATTACTTTTGATGAAGCTAATATGTTTTACAAGGAGAAGGAAGCTTCTACCAGTAACTCTTTAAAGGTACCCCAACTTTGTTAAAAATTGGATGATCTCAACCTTACTCAAAAGGTTACATCACATTCCCCATCACAAGTTGATGAAGAAAGTGAAGAAGAAACTTTGGAAGCGGCTGAACTTCCTCCACTAGCTAACTCAATTCCACAAGAGGAATTATTTCCCCAAGCTGTTGTTGAACCAACTCCCCCACCTAAACTTGTCACACTTAGAGATCACCCTACATCTCAAGTGATTGGAGACATAACAGCTGGTGTGCAGACAAGGCATCAACTCAACCAAGACTTGATGAATGCCTGCTTCTTATCTCAAATTGAGCCCCAATCCATTAAAGATGCTGAGCAAGATCCACACTGGATTATTACAATGTAAGAGGAGATTAACCAATTTGAGAGATGCAGAGTTTTGGACTTAGTTCCAAGACCCAAAGACTACCCAGTCATTGGAACTAAGTGGGTTTTCAGGAATAAGCTTGATGCCCATGGATGAATCATAAGGAACAAAGAAAGACTTATAGCTCAAGGCTATAGGCAAGAGGAAGGAATTGACTATGATCAGACCTTTTTCTTCTGTTGTAAGGCTAGAAGCAATCAGGATATTTCTTGCTTATGCTATTGCATACAAGAAGTTCAAAGTCTATCAAATGGATGTCCAAGTTTTAAGCCATCTTATTTGGCTATTGTGTGCTGTACTCCCTCTATAAGTCCTAAAGTTGTCAGACAACTAAAGACAAGTTTTGTAGTTCCTATAGCAGAAAAGTCTTATGATCAGATGTCAAGATCTCCTGGGCCATCCTATGTTTTGGATGATAGCCCCATTCCAAGTCTTGATGATCTCATTGCTCAAGATATTGCTATGGAAACTGAAGTAGTTCCGGCTGAGGTTATCCTTCCTCCAGCTGATAAGAATGTTCCAAAGGAAGTAATTAGAGAGATTGATGCACTGTATGATAATCCCCAAGGCTCATCTGATGATGATCAAGATGATAATTCACATTCTGATGACAGAAAAAAGAAAGTGTCTAAGAAAAGGAAAGCTCCACCTAAGGCAGTTCCAAAGCCAAATCCTCATAATGACACTCCATACTACATACTCCAGAAGATTACTCCTTATCAAGGAATGCCATAGTGGATGTGGCTGTCTAAGAATGAGCAAAAGGCTAGGAAGAAGAGAAGAAGGTACTCTCCTCCTCCTCAAAAGTTTAGGAGAGGTCCACCTCCTCCTCCTCCTCCTGCTGCTGCAGGAGCTTCAGGCAATGTAACTCAAAGTTCAAATATCTCTAAGTCTTCAAAGCCAGCTCCTTCTCAGCATCAGAAGTAAGCTCCTTCAGGATCTCGAAGGCATTCCTCTTCTAATTCTTCTAAGTCCAAAGGCAAGTTCAGTCAAGCTCCTCCTCCAAGTTCTCTTTACTCCAATCAACAACAACAAAATCCTGTATCAACAAACTTTCAAGCTCAATCTACCCAATTCAAAAGCTTATCTCAGAAGACATCACAGGATGCTGATCTAGAGAAACCTTCCTCTCCTCCTGCTGATCCAGAGCTTGATCCTAACTTCAGGATGGCTAGACTTAATGAGCTAATTGAACTGTCTCAGATTAACAAAGCCAGAAAAGAAGGACATGATCACTCACAGTTTACTACTATGTCCTCTTACAGAGAAAAAGAACTTGAAAGGCTGCAAGTAAGAAAGTATTCAATCCTGCTGAATATATGTCACTTCATCCAAAAACAGTTGTACCCAGAGCCACCTCTCAAAAAACCCTTGGTGAGCAAGACTTAAAGATGTCAAAGAAGGAAGCAGAAGACCCAACTAGGAAAATTGCTTTTACCAAAACTTCTTCTGCTCCTCCTCCTGCTAATTCTTAAGTTTTTCTCCAAACTACTATTACTTAATTGCTTTACTGTTTTAACTTTTTATTCGAACTGAATGTGCAGTACATTATTATATTATATCTGTTGATAATTTAAATTTTATCAGATATGTATGGCCTTGTATTTTTTGTTTCTTTTTAGTTTGAGTGACCTCACCCAAATAGGGGGAGATTGTTGGAACCCTTGTTTGATTTGGGCTAGGTCCACTCTTAAGATGTTAAACCATATGTATAGCTAGGGTCAAGGTCTAGGTCTAAGTTAGTCTCTACAGGTCAGACTTCTCAAGACCAGCTTTGGATTTCTCTCAAAGATTTCAACTCAGAAGAAATCTGTGGATTTCATATCAGTTCGACTTTCGTCGAACTCAGCTAGATGATCGTCAATCTACGATCGATGATCTAAGAGATTGGTCTCTAAACTGAGCTCGACGATCTACGAGCTCAGGTCGACGTTTTCTCTTTTATTCACAGAAGTCTCAAATCACAGACAGTTGATCTCAGCTCGACGATCTTCTAGCTCTGATCGATTATCATTCTCTGTGTCCGATTTCTTTTATTTTCAGCAGCTGTCATGAAGATTTATTTCCTACTTCATTGATTCTATTTATGTCAAATAATCTTTGGTAGTTAATGCTGATATTGTCAAGGCATATAGCTGTTTCTTCACAGCATTAACTATGGTATTTCACAGAGTTATTATTCTGACTTATTTGCCAAGACGGTTGGGGAGAAAATTAATTGCCAGAATTTGTAGCCGTTTCTCTCCTCATTTTCTGCAGTAATTTAAGGAATGTTTTTGAATCTCAAAAAGAGATATTTCAGACTGGTTTATTGACAGACAAGCAGATTCTGAAATAGTCTCTCAGAGAACATAAGAATTTTTCTGCAATAGCTCTGAGAACTCTCCATTCTGCTCTCAGAAAATAGAAGAAGAATAACAAATTTTCATCTTGAGTCTTCTTCTTCAGTTCTATCTTCAGGAATCTACAAAGATAGAAAATCAACATCATTCTACAGATTCTGAAGAGCAAGAACACCAGTCTATTGAAGACCTACATTCTGTACAAAGCTTCCATCTTCCTTAATCTACTCAATATCTCAGGGGGAGTATTGACATCATCAAATCCACATAGTTTCTCATTTGCTTTGAGAAAGAGAAGACTGCCATCTACTTTCTTTAACCTCTCTTGTACAGAATTATTACTCCCTTCAAAAGTTAACTCTTTGGTGATAGGGCACCTGATCAAAAACCTAATGGTTTTTAGGCACCTGATCAAAAGCCTGAAGGGTTTCTAGATCTACCTGAAGCAAATCTTGTGGTGATAGGGCACCTGATCAAAAACCTAAGTGGATTCCTACCAGGGAGGTAGAAGAGTGGATGTACCCAGATTTGGGGAACCACTATTATTTTCTTGTGTCGTCTGGTTGCTCATCTTTCTTTATTCCTGCTGTGTTGTGTTTTGCTTTTGTTTTTAATTCTCTTATACTTATAAGTAACACCTATTTTAATTCCGCTATAAAAATTAATTAAAATTTTTTAATACTCTATTCAGCCCCCCTCTAGAGTAGATTTGATCTATCCCCTCTCTTTCAAACCCATTATATATTAAAACATCCGAGCCTCCAGCTCGCAGGACAAAACCCATCCTGAATCCCTCAAACCCTATGCGGGTGAGTTTGCCATATCGTTCCCTTAAACTATTAGACAACTATTGTCTAATTCTAATTATACATAGCAGTTTAGGGTTAATCCTTGGACTGCCCAGGGCATGCCCGATGAAGGGCTCTCGAGGGCACTAGGAACTACGATGGGCTGAAGCCAAAAGCTCCATTTTTCAAGGACACTTACTTATATTAATATCTACCAATTATTAATACCCTAATCTCGTTATTACTCTCGAGTAAACCTAATGACTTAAGTTACTGATTAGGAGAGCGACGATCTTTCGTCGGGCCCCGTTATAGTTGTTCTCCTTGTGAATTGCACTCTATCACTCATTACTATGTAGTGACATACTCGTGACACCAAGCAAGGTTTCAACTTCCCAATACATATCTAAATCCAACCACCTATCATTTCCCTATGGGTCCTAGTGTTACACGTCACTTTTACTAAGTGCATCCCATGATTTAATTCTAACCTGTATGAGATGACTTCCAATTTCTTGGGCCAAAGGCCCCTAAATATTTATCATGGGTTTGTCATGTGTATGAAGTCTACCATTTAGAATTTCATAATTTTTCTAAGTATTTAGGACCATAAATTAAATCATTTAATTAGGTGACCAAGGTCACTTTGAACATGAACTACTATATCCAATGGTCTATTATGTCTAGATAATTTATCTGGAGTTCATCTAGGTTAAAAAAATAGTTGTTCACCAAAGATACTAATTTTTTTCCACTTGATTTACCATTCATTTTGTATTTATGATTATAATCACAATTATTCCATTTTCCAAATGAAGTACCTAAAATATTCAACTAAAAATTCATAGAAAATTACTGGTGATTAACATTGTCATAATAATACTCAAAACAGAATTTCATGCTCCTAGCCAGTGATTTGATCTAAAATAATTACATGTGAAGATTATTACTAAAATGCCACTACTAAGGTTTTCAACATAATTAATCATCCAAAATTCTTAAATAAATTCACAGGGGTTTATATCACAGAAATAAGAGTCTATACATTTTCCCATAATTTTCCAAACATTATTACCCCTACTTTTAATTTAAATCCCAAAAGGGTAAAATTGTAAATATACTATATACACAAGATATAATTCTCAAACAAGATCATAACTTTTCTAGAGATGTGAAATGTCCTATTAGGGATTGAAACAAAACTTTGGAATTTCCTAAGGTAAGTAGCCCTATTTCTCATTTTTATTTCTAAATGAGCCTATTTTCCAATCATTCAAAATAATGAGATTTTCCAATAATTCAAAATAATGGGATCAAAAATCCCAATCCTTATGTGGGAGTTGTATTTCATCCTTATGAGCCTCTGTCCAAAATCTCATGGACTAGCATTGGGCCGAATAGGGTAATTTCCCATTATCCCATTTTACTATTGGTACACCATTTACAAATCTACCTCCACCATGCACGTTGGATTTCCCCAACATGCAGAGGTCCAAATGGTTTGAAAATTTTACCATGGTCATATAATGACCCAATGGCCATGCCACCCAGATTTGAGGGAATTTGGGAAAGGGAATCTCTCTATATTACATTTAATTATTAATTGATATTTCAATAAAAACTATAGAAAAATACCTTCAAAAAATTCCGATTTTAGGGCAGGTCCTAAGACTATCATAATCACATGCATGAACTAAATTTCATTGCATAAGGACTTATAATTTAGCCTAGGCATCCATTTGAAATTATGCCCTAGTATAGGAGCAGTCCTAGGAGAATGACCCTAAAAGGTGCTATAGAGCTCCAAAGTGCATGTTTAGGGTATCATATTAACGGTAAGACTTAGCTCTACAATGTTTATGTTGGTGATCTATTCGGTATTAGCTTTTAATATGTCTAGATGCTGCATTCAAGTGGCAGTATAAAATATGACAGAAAATTTCATATATAGTTGATTCCTATAGTTTATTTCATAAAAATCAAGGGCTTTAGGTTGTCTTCTCCAATGAGACAATGACTCAGATTTAACCCGCCTGTAGCAACTCCATCTCATAATTCCAGCCACTTGGTCCATTTCCATCGCCGACGATTATCTCCACCACCTCTGTTGAGGTGGCGGCTAGCGTTTCCCGGTGACATGGCCGTGGAAGGTGGCTCCTCCCGTGAACCCGAGCAAGATGAAAAGCTTGTGTTTATCCCTCTTTATCATATGGCATCAGGCTCAATTGAGCTCTATATCTCTCCTAGTGGATCTATAAGACTAGCACAGAGGGAGGGAAGGATAAATGGACCTGGATGCGAGCTTGACAGCGGGTACGGTAGTGGTGAGCCATGGACGATCCTTGCTCCAGCGAGTTAGCTCCAAAGCTCGATTCTCCGGCTAAAGCTTAACTCTAGAAATCATTTCCTACTCCTCTGGCTCAACAATGGTGACGAAGGGCTTGGAAGAAATGTTGGCAATGGTTAGGTTTCATTTCTTCCCTTTTTATAAAAAGAATTCGGTTTTAAGTTGTTTGACACATGTCACCCATGTATTGGACCGCCAATCATTGCCTTAAATAGGTCTTCTTGAAATGATCAATGTATTAAATAGGTTTGCTGAAGAGATTAGGTTCAAACGTGCCATCATCATTTTATCCCGAAAAGCCGGTTCAGGCCAGATATATTTTTAAACCAGCAAATACAACTTAGATAAAAAAAATACTCTAAGTTCAAAAGTTTTGAGTGGTGTTGAGACCACTCAACGCCGCGTTGATTCCCCTCAATGCCAACAACAAGATGAAAATACTATCCAAAAGCTTTTAGTGGTGTTGGGACCACTCAACGCCGCGTTGAGTAAACTCAACGCCTCAACATCAAGAATGTTTCTAAGTCAAAAGCATTGAGTGGCATTGAGACCACTCAATGTCACATTGAGTCCACTCAACGCCTCAACATCTAGAATGCTTTTAAGTCAAAAGCGTTGAGTGGCGTTGAGACCACTCAACGCCGCATTGAGTCCACTCAACGCCTCAGCATACCGAATGTTTCCAAGTCAAAAGCGTTGAGTGGCGTTGTGACCACTCAATGCCGCGTTGAGTCCACTCAATGCCTCGTAGAATGGCATCGTGTTCACTCAACTCCTATTGATTAAAGAGCATGGAATTGAGTCAACTCAACACACTCGACGCTTCGTCAAGTGGCATCGTGTTCACTCAACGCCCTGTTGAATCCACCTTATCTCTTTGGGTCAAACCTAGCCTAATCCCATTCACTCACCACATGTTCTAACCTAAACCCAGTTAAGGGGCCTAGAAGAAAATGGGATGTTATTGTACTTTATCTGCCAGCTCCGAGCCTCTAGCATGGGATCTTGGATCAGCCTAATCATAGCATTGATGTCATCAATATACACCACTCCTAATGTCTTAGGATTCTCGTCTTAAACCCATGATAGAGGGGTTCTGCACCTCCTACTATAGAGTGCTTCATAAGGTTCCATTCTGATGCTTGCTTGGTGTCTATTATTATACAAAAACTCTACAAATGGTAGTAGTCTCTCCCATGGCTCTCCTTATCCAAAATGCATAGCCTCAACAAATCCTCCATGGTTCTAATTGTTCTCTCAGACTAGCCATCAGTCTGAGGGTGAAAAGTCGTGCTAAATGTTATGCGAGAAACCAAATATGCATGAACTACCTTCCATTCCTTAGCAGTGAAGCAACCACTACGGTCCAAGACTATTGTCTTGGGCAACCCATGGTATCGAACGAATTGCTCCCCAAAGAGACGCACCAACACATCAACATGTACTTCCTTTCTCATCAGGATAAAACTGGAAACATTTGTTAAGCGATTCATAATCACCTAAAATGTTTCATTCCATGAGCGAGATCAGGGAGGACTGTGAGCAAAATCCATGGAAATGTCCTCGAACTTCCACTCTGGAATGGGCAACGACTGCAATAATCCATCAGGGCTCTTGCACTCTACATTTACCTTCTAACAAGCCTCATAATATGTAACATAATACGTGACATCTCTCTTCATTCTCGACCAAAACATGGCCCTCCGCAAGTCAATGTACATTTTGGCAATTCCGGGATGCACTGAATACTTGGTGCAATGAGCCTCTCTAAGGATGTCTTCCTAAATCTCACCACCTGCTGGAATATAAAGTCTGCTGTGGTAATGAATGAGATCTTCATTTAGCATATACCCTTCCGCAGATCCTCCCACCATTGCTTAGAATATAGGGCCAACACAACATCCTTCAAATGCTTTGCCCGAATTCGATCTTGAATGTCACAAACTATAATCATGGTGGCCAGATACTCCGTATAGGCCTCAGGACAAGCCTTAGACACCAGCGTAATCTCCATCTCTTCAAGCACTCTAGCAAATCTCTTAGCCATTAATTGGGATTCAGGGCACATCATGAGCATCTTCCTACTTAGAGTATCCGCAACTGAGTTCGCCTTCCCGGGGAGATAGTTCAATGTAAATTCATAATCACTTAAAAATTCTAGACACACCTGATGCCTCAAGTTCAGATCATTCTGGGTATGGATATACTTCAAGTTCTTATGATCTGAAAAGATCTCGCAGTGGACGTCATATAGAAGTGTCTCTAAATCGAAGACCACTGCTACCAGCTTCAAATCATGCACTGGATAATTCACTTCATTCTTCTTAAGCTATTTAGAAGCGTATACAATCACATGTCCGTGTTGCAGCAACACTGCCTCATGCCGCGATAGGATGTGTCATTATAAATTTGGAATCCTTCCTTACTTGATGGTAGGGCAAGGATTTGTGTGGAGGTAAGATGGTCCATCAACTCTTGAAATGCAGCCTCACACTTGGGTGTCCATATAAAAGGTACACCCTTCTTCGTCAAAGAAGTGAGGGGAAGGGTGATCTTCAAAAATCCTTAACAAACTTGCAATAGTACCCAACATGCCCGAGAAAACTTCGCACATCAGCTGCTGACCTCAAAGGCAACCACTCCTTTATGGTCCACACCTTGGCCGGATCTACTACTAGTCCATCACCACTTATAATATATCATAAGAAGGAAAATTCTCTGAACCAAAACTAGCACTTGCTGAACTTAACAAATAAATAGCGCTCATTTACTTTGTTTAAAACTAAGGCCAAGTGCTCTGCATGTTCCTCCTCTGTCCTTGAGTAGACCAAAATGTCATCGATAAATATGATGACAAACGCATACAAATACGACTCAAACACCGTATTCATCAGACTTATTAATTCAGAAGGGGTATTTGTGAGTCCAAACGACATCACAGTGAATTTGTATAAGCCGTATCTCGAACTAAACATAGTTTTCTGGATATCTTCTTAATGTATCCTTAACCGATAGTATCCTTGTTGGGTCCATTGATCCCAATGTCCCATATTTGTAAGAAGTCAAACAAGTCCATGGTATACACATAATTGTATTTGATGTATGTTCAAGTTCATGCATGCAGGTTACTCTTTGTCACATTGATTGGATAGGTGGATCAAGTGACAATGATAGATAAACACAAAGGAGCTGGCTGGAAAGGCAGGAATTTGCTTAAGTCCACAGGCATTGAGTGAAGCAAGCATACTCAACGCCAGGTAATGATATTCGATGAAGTCCATAGGTGTTGAGTGAAGTTAGCTCACTCAACGTAAGATGTCAAGAAGAGTAGTTGACAAAGGCAAAATTCTGGTTAAGTCCAGAGGCATTGAGTGAGGACAGCTCACTCAATGCCAGATGAGCTGAAGCATCGAGTAAAGACCAGTCAGTCAAAGCTTTTGCATTGATAGTGAAGAAAAATGACTTAAGTCTAGAAGCATTGAGTGATGTCAATACACTCAATACAAAGACCAAAAAGCATTGAGTCATGCTACTGTAGTCAGAGCCAAAGAAGATTGAGGACAAAAATCAACCAAGTCTAGAAGCGTTGAGTGATGTCAATGCACTCAACGCCAATACCAAAAAGCATTGAGTCATGCTTCTACAGTCAAAGCCTAAGAATATTGAGGACAGAAATCGACTAAGTCGAGAAGCGTTGAGTTAAGCCAGTTCACTCAATGCTTAATATATAAGACATGCAAAGGCATAAAGCATTGAGTGAGGACATCTCACTCAACGCCTTCAGACAAGTGAAGAATTGACTAAGTCTAGAGGCATTGAGTGAAGCCAGTTCACTCAACACACTCAACGCTTAATAAGTGGAGAAAGTACTGAGGCGTTCAGTGAAGCCAGTTCACTCAACAAACTCAACGCCTAATCGTGCATAAATGTTGGACTATGAAAGTCAGAATTTGGCTAAGTACAGAGGCATTGAGTGAGGAAGGCTCACTAAACGCTCTCAACGCCTAGAGGCTGAATGATGAGCTAAGTCAGAAAGCATTGAGTGATGAAGACTCACTCAACGCTCTCAACACATCAGATGCAGAATGGTTTAGAAAGTTGACTAAGGGTTTTGGCATTGAGTAAAGCTTGTTCACTCAACGCACTCAATACCTGAGGAAGCAAAGGATTGGCTAAGTCCAGAATTGTTGAGTGAAGCTTATTCACTAAATGCACTTAACGCTTGGGATGGAAGTGAAGATTTGGCTAAGTCCACATATGCTGAAGATAGCTAAAGTCAACAAAAGTCAACGGAATTCAAATTCAGTACGGGAAAGCTGGAATCCACCGCTAATGGCGTCGACGGCCAGCTGTAAAATGTATTCTGTACAAGGAAGGCTTTATAATAACAATTAAAGCTAGGCCCACACGTCATATAGCCGTTAATCGACAGAAGATAAAAGGAAGAAAACCGGAAGATGGAATGACGAACTTTTAGGGCTTTCTATTTTCGAAAAGCGGAAGATTGTCATCGTCTTCCTCGTCATGGTTATTGAGATAAGAAGCAAAAAGCTCAAATCGATTGACCTCAAAGTTATTCCAGTTAGCTATTATCATACTCATCATCAACTTCAAGTAAGAAGGAGCAGCAAGGCTAACCCTAACTTCGGCCACTTCACAACCCAAGCTGAGCAATTCCTGAAGATAATTTATGGAGCTGTGAAGATGAAATTTGGACTAATTTTTCTCAGGACAGAAGGAGTAAGACACATAGATAATTTCTCTGGTGTCAAATTAACACCAACTCTTTTTTTCTCTATAAGATCCATTTGTATCTGAGCTGTAAGCCTGTGTTGTAATGGATGAGTTTGTAGGATCTATTATAGATCTGAGTGGTAGGGCTTTGGCCTGAGTTGTAGGATCCTCTGGATCTGAGTTGTAGGGTTGTCCTCCTAGCCTGAGTGGTAGGGCCTTTTGGCCCGAGGTAGGTGGTATTCTCACCACTGAGTTGTTGGGCTCTGTGCCCGAGTTGTAAGTCTTGGAGGAGACTGAGTGGTCTTGTGGGATTGTGTTGTAAGCTTTTAGGAGCCGAGATATTGGAGTAGTGCCTTATCTAACACACTATTATAAAGGTGGGAGGGAAAGTTGACGTACCCATAATCTAGGGAACCACTATAAACTGCTGTGTCATCTTGGTGAATATCTTGAAAGCACTATGAAGTAGATCACCTCTCATAACCTAAAATTATAAAAGTTAAAAGACACAATAAAAACCTAGAAACCTATTCACCCTCCTCTAGGTGGTTTAGCTACCCTTGCAAACAAAAAATTTCAAGTGGTATCAGAGGGAGGTTTCTTAAGAAAGGCTTAATAGTTTGAGTAGATCTTTAAGGGTAGCAATCAAAGTATACTTATGGGTTCAGGAGAGAATCATAAGGAGCTTGGTTCCATGAAGCTTCATATCTATAGAAAGGAATGCTTTGGAATCTGGAAGGAGAGGGTCAGACTCTTCATGGAGGCATCTGACCTAAGGATCTTTATGACAGTCAAAGAGGAACCCTTCATTCCTATGAAGGTCTCTACTCTGTATGCAAGTGTCAAGACACCTAAGACTTATTCAGAAATGACAAAGGATGAGGTCATTCTTGCCATCATGGAGAAGAGGGCACAAAACATTATTGTTAGTGCCATAGATGACTCCATCTTTCAGAATCTGGTGCACTGCAAGACAACCAAAGAGATGTGGGACACTTTGGTAGTCTACATGGAGGGCATTGAAGATGTAAGAGATGACAGAAAGTCCATGCTCAATAAAGAGTATGAGGCTTTCAGGCAGTCCAAGGAAGAGAGCATAGCCAGCTGCTATGAAAGATTCTTTAGGATAGTAAATGAGCTAAGGACCTATGGACGGGTCTTCAGTAATTATGAGCTTAATGATAAGTTCCTTTGGTATCTAACTAGAGACTAGGACACCAAGATTTGTGCCATCAGGGAAGTGGCAAAGTTTGCAGATACTCCTCCACCAACTCTATTTGGGAAGCTGCTATCTTATGAAATGCAGCTGACTTCTAGGAAGGAGGAGGAGAAAACAACAAGTCTCAGGGCAGAGAAAAGACTATGGACTTCAAAGCTGAAGCCACAAGAAGGAGCAGGGGAAAGACTCCTTCTCCACTAAGGAGGGCGGCTGAGTCTGATCAGAAAGTTCAGATACATGCACATCAGACTGCCACATGTCTGATGAGGAGTTTGTTGCCTTCTCTAGGAAGTTTATGAATGTTGGAACCCTACTTATGATTTGGGATAGGTTCACTATTAGGATTGATTAGATGACCCAACATGTATAGTCTAGGGTCATAGGTTATTTCCAGGGTCAAGGTCAGCATCATATACTTAGATTGTTAGTACCATCCTTTAGAAGACTTTAGAGACAGAAGAATTCAGAGGAAAAGCAGTTAAAAAGAAAGCAGAAAAGTCGTTCGACGATAGCTGAACTCAGCTCGACGATCGTCGATCTCAGATCGATGAACTAAGAGTTCCTTCTCTGAGTTGAGCTCGACGAAAGTCTAACTGGGATTGAAGAATTGTGATCTCATATCAGAAGTTCAGCTCGACGAAGGACTATCTCAGTTCGACGAACTTGGAGCTCAAGTCGATGAAATCCTTACTTGGCAGCATTAATTATGGATTTCAAATTATATTATATTAAGATAGTAATACTATGATAATTAATGCTCAATATTCTCAATAATATAGCTGTTACTTGGCAGCATTAATTATGGATTTCACAGAGTTATTACTCTACCAAATTTAGTGGGATAGTTAGGGAAATGCATTCAAGACTAAATTAGTCGTTCCAACTCCCAAAAATTATGTAGAGGATTTCAAGGAAAGAATTTCAAAATTCAAATGTTTTTGAACCTGCAATCCATATATAAAGTGATTATCAGAAGATTGCAAGAATTAGTAAATCAGTAATCAGTCAACAAGATAGAACAGTGTACAGAAAAGTGAAGAACACAACACAACTCTCATATACACAGAGTTCTTCTTCATATGGTTTAGGCATTCAAGAGATAACAAATCAAAATCAGTCTAAAAGCTGGCTGAAGAGCAACATCACTTTGAAGGCCTACACCTTGAAGCAAACTTCCACTCCTGATTAGATCCATACAACTCAGGGGGAGCTTTGACATCAACAAATCCACTAATCTTCTCAAAGCCTTGAGACAAAGAAGACAACATCTTTTTATATTTTCCTTTCACTGTGTACAGGGTTTTAACTCCCTTCAAAAGTTAGACTTTTTGGTTCATAAGTCACCTGATCAAAAGACTTGAGCTGAAGCATCGAGTAAAGACCAGTCAGTCAAAGCTTTTGCATTGACAGTGAAGAAAAATGACTTAAGTCCAGAAGCATTGAGTGATGTCAATACACTCAATGCAAAGACCAAAAAGCATTGAGTCATGCTACTGTAGTCAGAGCCTAAGAAGATTGAGGACAAAAATCAACCAAGTCTAGAAGCGTTGAGTGATGTCAATGCACTCAACGCCAATACCAAAAAGCATTGAGTCATGCTTCTACAGTCAAAGCCTAAGAATATTGAGGACAGAAATCGACTAAGTCCAGAAGCGTTGAGTTAAGCTAGTTCACTCAATGCTTAATATATAAGACATGCAAAGGCATAAAGCATTGAGTGAGGACATCTCACTCAACGCCTTCAGACAAGTGAAGAATTGACAAAGTCTAGAGGCATTGAGTGAAGCCAGTTCACTCAACACACTCAACGCTTAATAAGTGGAGAAAGTACTGAGGCGTTCAGTGAAGCCAGTTCACTCAACAAACTCAACGCCTAATCGTGCATAAATGTTGGACTATGAAAGTCAGAATTTGGCTAAGTACAGAGGCATTGAGTGAGGAAGGCTCACTAAACGCTCTCAACGCCTAGAGGCTGAATGATGAGCTAAGTCAGAAAGCGTTGAGTGATGAAGACTCACTCAACGCTCTCAACACATCAGATGCAGAATGGTTTAGAAAGTTGACTAAGGGTTTTAGCATTGAGTAAAGCTTGTTCACTCAACGCACTCAATACCTGAGGAAGCAAAGGATTGGCTAAGTCCAGAATTGTTGAGTGAAGCTTATTCACTAAATGCACTTAACGCTTGGGATGGAAGTGAAGATTTGGCTAAGTCCACATATGCTGAAGATAGCTAAAGTCAACAAAAGTCAACGGAATTCAAATTCAGTACGGGAAAGCTGGAATCCACCGCTAATGGCGCCGACGGCCAGCTGTAAAATATATTCTGTACAAGGAAGGCTTTATAATAACAATTAAAGCTAGGCCCACACGTCATATAGCCGTTAATCGACAGAAGTAAAAGGAAGAAAACCGGAAGATGGAATGACGAACTTTTAGGGCTTTCTATTTTCGAAAAGCGGAAGATTGTCATCGTCTTCCTCGTCATTGTTATTGAGATAAGAAGCAAAAAGCTCAAATCGATTGACCTCAAAGTTATTCCAGTTAGCTATTATCATACTCATCATCAACTTCAAGTAAGAAGGAGCAGCAAGGCTAACCCTAACTTCGGCCACTTCACAACCCAAGCTGAGCAATTCCTGAAGATAATTTATGGAGCTGTGAAGAAGAAATTTGGACTAATTTTTCTCAGGACAGAAGGAGTAAGACACATAGATAATTTCTCTGGTGTCAAATTAACACCAACTCTTTTTTTCTCTATAAGATCCATTTGTATCTGAGCTGTAAGCCTGTGTTGTAATGGCTGAGTTTGTAGGATCTATTATAGATCTGAGTGGTAGGGCTTTGGCCTGAGTTGTAGGATCCTCTGGATCTGAGTTGTAGGGTTGTCCTCCTAGCCTGAGTGGTAGGGCCTTTTGGCCCGAGGTAGGTGGTATTCTCACCACTGAGTTGTTGGGCTCTGTGCCCGAGTTGTAAGTCTTGGAGGAGACTGAGTGGTCTTGTGGGATTGTGTTGTAAGCTTTTAGGAGCCGAGATATTGGAGTAGTGCCTTGTCTAACACACTGTTATAAAGGTGGGAGGGAAAGTTGACGTACCCATAATCTAGGGAACCACTATAAACTGCTGTGTCATCTTGGTGAATATCTTGAAAGCACTATGAAGTAGATCACCTCTCATAACCTAAAATTATAAAAGTTAAAAGACACAATAAAAACCTAGAAACCTATTCACCCTCCTCTAGGTGGTTTAGCTACCCTTGCAAACAAAAAATTTCAAGTGGTATCAGAGGGAGGTTTCTTAAGAAAGGCTTAATAGTTTGAGTAGATCTTTAAGGGTAGCAGTCAAAGTATACTTATGGGTTCAGGAGAGAATCATAAGGAGCTTGGTTCCATGAAGCTTCATATCTATAGAAAGGAATGCTTTGGAATCTGGAAGGAGAGGGTCAGACTCTTCATGGAGGCATCTGACCTAAGGATCTTTATGACAGTCAAAGAGGAACCCTTCATTCCTATGAAGGTCTCTACTCTGTATGCAAGTGTCAAGACACCTAAGACTTATTCAGAAATGACAAAGGATGAGGTCATTCTTGCCATCATGGAGAAGAGGGCACAAAACATTATTGTTAGTGCCATAGATGACTCCATCTTTCAGAATCTGGTGCACTGCAAGACAACCAAAGAGATGTGGGACACTTTGGTAGTCTACATGGAGGGCATTGAAGATGTAAGAGATGACAGAAAGTCCATGCTCAATAAAGAGTATGAGGCTTTCAGGCAGTCCAAGGAAGAGAGCATAGCCAGCTGCTATGAAAGATTCTTTAGGATAGTAAATGAGCTAAGGACCTATGGACGGGTCTTCAGTAATTATGAGCTTAATGATAAGTTCCTTTGGTATCTAACTAGAGACTAGGACACCAAGATTTGTGCCATCAGGGAAGTGGCAAAGTTTGCAGATACTCCTCCACCAACTCTATTTGGGAAGCTGCTATCTTATGAAATGCAGCTGACTTCTAGGAAGGAGGAGGAGAAAACAATAAGTCTCAGGGCAGAGAAAAGACTATGGACTTCAAAGCTGAAGCCACAAGAAGGAGCAGGGGAAAGATTCCTTCTCCACTAAGGAGGGCGGCTGAGTCTGATCAGAAAGTTCAGATACATGCACATCAGACTGCCACATGTCTGATGAGGAGTTTGTTGCCTTCTCTAGGAAGTTTATGAATGTTGGAACCCTACTTGTGATTTGGGATAGGTTCACTATTAGGATTGATTAGATGACCCAACATGTATAGTCTAGGGTCATAGGTTATTTCCAGGGTCAAGGTCAGCATCACATACTTAGATTGTTAGTACCATCCTTTAGAAGACTTTAGAGACAGAAGAATTCAGAGGAAAAGCAGTTAAAAAGAAAGCAGAAAAGTCGTTCGACGATAGCTGAACTCAGCTCGACGATCGTCGATCTCAGATCGATGAACTAAGAGTTCCTTCTCTGAGTTGAGCTCGACGAAAGTCTAACTGGGATTGAAGAATTGTGATCTCATATCAGAAGTTCAGCTCGACGAAGGACTATCTCAGTTCGACGAACTTGGAGCTCAAGTCGATGAAATCCTTACTGAGTTCGACTAACTCCCTCCAGGTTCTATTCGACTAATCTTCTCTGCAGTTTATCAGTTCGACTATAATAGTTTGATTTCAAATTATATTATATTAAGATAGTAATACTATGATAATTAATGCTCAATATTCTCAATAATATAGCCGTTACTTGGCAGCATTAATTATGGATTTCACAGAGTTATTACTCTACCAAATTTAGTGGGATAGTTAGGGAAATGCATTCAAGACTAAATTAGTCGTTCCAACTCCCAAAAATTATGTAGAGGATTTCAAGGAAAGAATTTCAAAATTCAAATGCTTTTGAACCTGCAATCCATATATAAAGTGATTATCAGAAGATTGCAAGAATTAGTAAATCAGTAATCAGTCAACAAGATAGAACAGTGTACAGAAAAGTGAAGAACACAACACAACTCTCATATACACAGAGTTCTTCTTCATATGGTTTAGGCATTCAAGAGATAACAAATCAAAATCAGTCTAAAAGCTTGCTGAAGAGCAACATCACTTTGAAGGCCTACACCTTGAAGCAAACTTCCACTCCTGATTAGATCCATACAACTCAGGGGGAGCTTTGACATCAACAAATCCACTAATCTTCTCAAAGCCTTGAGACAAAGAAGACAACATCTTTTTATATTTTCCTTTCACTGTGTACAGGGTTTTAACTCCCTTCAAAAGTTAGACTTTTTGGTTCATAAGTCACCTGATCAAAAGACTTGAGATTGGTTTTTGGGCACCTGATCAAAAGCTCAGAGGGTTGCTAGATCTCCCTTAGAAAAATAGATCTTGTGGTGATAGGGCACCTGAACAAAAACCTGTGGTGGCAGGGCACCTAAGCAAAAACCTATAGTGGATTCCTACTAGAGTGGTAGAAGAGTGGATGTACCTAGGTTTATTGGGTAACCACTATAAATTCCTTGTGTTGTCTGGTTGTGCCTTTACTTGTTTATTTTCTGTGCTATGATATTTCTTTATATATATATATATCACCTATTTTAATCTGCTATAAAAAAATTATCTAAAAGTTTTTAATACTCTATTCACCCCCCTCTAGAGTTAGTTAGATCTATCCCTCACCTTCAATTGGTGTTAGAGGGTGGTTGTTTGGTTTCACAGGCTAACACCTGAATCAAAAGATCTGTGATAGATCTTATTTACTCTAGTTTGTTCTTTTTATCATGACACAAAATAAGGAGTATTCAAGCACCAGACCTCCAGTGTGCAATTTTAATAAGTTTGCACTTTGGAAGGCAAGGATTAAGCTTTATATGAATTCCATTGATGAAGATATATATAATTCCATTTTTACAGGTCCCCTACTACCAGTGATTATAACAATAAGCACAAATGAAGTTCAACCACCTGAGTGGACTGATGCTCAAAAGAAGGCCAAGATTGCTGATGCTAAAATAATGAACATTCTGGCCCAAACTATGTCTGATGACATATTCCAGAAGGTTACTGAATGTACTTCGGCAAAGGCCATTTGGGACTCCCTAAATGTTATGGTAACATGATCTGCTGATGAAAGGAAAGATAGGAGATCACACTTGATCTCTCAGTATCAGAATTTCAAGAAGGAAGAGTCAGAATTTGTTGCAGACATTTATAACAGACTCAGTCTCATAATAAATTAGCTGAAAACTCTAGACAAGAACATCTCATTGATAGAGATAAATTACAAGATCCTTATGTGCTTCCCTAGCACATGGGACTCTAGGATCTGGCCAATCACGGAAGCCAGAAGCCTAAATGAAATCTCTACTGAAACTTTGTTGGTCAAGCTCAAGTCTTATGAGTAGCTCATCAAGACCAGAGAAGCTGTGTAAAGGAATTCATCATCAGGAAGGAAAGAGCAAAGAATTTCTTTTAAAGCATCTGAGGAAGAAGAATCTCTTCCTGATAATGAAGAGTTAATGAGTCTCTTGGCTAAGAGATTCTATAATATGGCTAGGAAGGATTTCAGGAGAAGATCTTCTAGAAAAGAAGATAAGCCAATGTATGACAAGACTCCAACTAAAGAAATAGTTTACTAAGGATGCAGGAAACCTGGACACATATTACCAGAGTGTCCAGAAACTCAGAAGAAAGAAAAAAGAAAGGAGAAAGAATCCAAGAAACATTCCAGCAAGCCCTCCTCCAGCAAATACAAAAAGAAGGAGAGAGGATTTGTTGCTGAAACCTGGAGTGACTCAGAGGAAGAGTCTTCATCCAGCTCCAGTGAGGATGAAGAAGTGGCCAAGGCCAGAGAGGTCTGCTTGATGGCAATCAATGCATCTTGCAGCAACTCTGAAGCTGCTAATTTAGAAGCTGACAACTCAAAAGATGAATCTGTATCAGAAGAAGATCAGATAATTTCTTCTTTTGATTTTACTTCAGATCAATTTAAAATTGAATTTAAATTGTTATGCAATGATTTAATTAAATCTGAGAAGGAAATCAAACTCCTCAGAGAAAAGCTAATTGAATTTGATAACCTATTTTATGAAAATATTAAACTCAAAGATGATCTAGATAAAGATTCAGAACAGATAATATTTGTGAAAACTAAATTATCTGAGGCTAAGGAATTTGAAGAATCCCTTAATGGGAGAAGTATCAAATTGATGAATATCATAAGTACAGTTAATTCCAGGCTTAATGGCAAACTAGGCATGGGAGCTTCATCTAGTCAGCCTCCTCTATTACAGAAAAACATACTATCTACTCCTGTTAAATTCATTTCTAAAAAAGGAAAAAAAATGTAGAAGACACTAATAAAGAAACAGAAGTTTTATATAAGACTAAACAAAAGAAAAAGGATTTTTTTTAATAAAAATTATGTTCAACATGTTTCGTCGAACCAAGCTCGACAAAATGAATATGGTTCGTCGAACTCAGATCGACAAACTATGAACGCAGACTTTCAGTATAATTATTCGTCTAGCTGTGCTCGACAAACTCAATATGGTTCATCGAACTGTGATCGACGAACGTGGGGTGCAGTGAGTGAATACTTTCATTCTATGAATGGAGTTCGACGAACTCATCCCTATTCGTCGAATGCAAATCGACGAACTTATTACAATTCGTCGAACCTAGTTTCTTATAATAGAAACTCTTATTCTTTTCAAAACTTTAATCAAAATCAAAACTTTATTAATCCTTTTACTCAGTGGATTATTCCTCCTAGGAGATATCATCCACTAGGTTATAAGGACCAACCTGAATTTTCTTATATCTCTAGCTATAAATATGAAAGAAATCAAGGATCCAAGGTTACCTAGGTCAAGAACACCTAACCTATTTTTATGCAGGTGAAGAACCATCCTACCACAGAGGAACAGTGGTATCTGGATAGTGGCTATTCTAAACACATGATAGGAAGTAAAGATAACCTAACTGATTTCAAAGCAAAGTTTGGACCAAAAGTGATATTTGGAGACTCCAACTGTGGACAGACAGAAGAATATGGAAATGTCAAAGTTGGAGTAGTTACCTTCAGGAAGGTAGCCTATATAAGTGATCTCAAGCATAACCTAATATCCATAAGACAATTATATGATGAAGGTTATCAGGTATCATTCAACCAGTCTTCCTGTATTATTACTTCTGATAAAATCAAAACTGTTTTAACTGGAATTAGATAAGGAAACATATATGTAGTTAATTTCAAATCTGCTAATTAAAAAAATTGTTTATTTAACCAAATCAGTAACACTAATGATTTATGGCATAAGAGACTAGGTCATGTAAACCTTAGGAATATTGCTAAGTTATCTAGGGAAAACCTTATTAGAGGACTACCTTTTGGTTATTACAAGAAGGAAAGACTCTTCAGGGCTTGTCAATTAAGCAAGCAAAATAAAAATATTTTTAAATCCATTAATAAAAGTGATTCACCCAGGAATTTGTACTTGCTACATTTGGACCTTTTGGGCCCTATAGCTGTACAAAGTTTGGGAGGAAAGCCGTACACTTTAGTTATTGTTGATGAGTTCTCTAGATTCACTTGGGTGCTCTTTCTGAGAAATAAGTCAAAAAACTTTAAGATTCTTACAGACTTTCTAAGGAACATCAAGATTGAGTACTCTACTCAAGTTGCATTTATCAGAAGTGATCATGACACCGAGTTTGAATCTTTTCTGATGAAAGAATTCTGTGAGATGGAAGGTATCAGACACAGTTTTTCTGCTCTTAGAACTCCTCAACAAAATGGGGTAGCTGAAAGGAAAAATATAACCCTTATTGAATATGCTGGGACATTACTTGCAGATGCTTATTTGCCCCTATCCTTTCGGGCAGAGGCTGTAAGCACATCAAATTATGTTCTTAACAGAAGTTTAATACATAAACTTAAGGGTAAGAGTCACTATGAATTATTTAAGGGCAAGCAACCTAAAGTAGATTATTTTAAAGTATTTGGCTGTAAATGCTATATTCATAATAATAACAAGAAACACTTAAGAAAATTTGAAGCCAAAGCTACAGAGGGAATTTCCTTGGATATTCCCAAGTCAGCAAGGCTTATAGTGTATTTAACAAATCAACATTAAAAATGGAAGAATCTGTACATGTATCCTTTGATGAAGCTAACATGTTTTACAAGGAGAAGGATTCTTCTACCAGAGATATTTTGTAGGTACCCTATCTGTGTGAGAAGTTGAATGATTTAAACCTTACCCAAGAGGTTACATTGCATCCTTCTCCATAGATTGATGAAGACAGTGAAGAAGAAATTGTTGAAGCAGGTGAACCCACAACAACAAATATAATTCCACAAGCTGTTGATGAACCAACTCCACCTGCTGATCTTGTCACACTTAGAAATCATCCCATATGTGAAGTGATTGGAGACATATCAGCCGGTGTGCAAACAAGGCATCAACTCAACCAAGATCTGATGCATGCTTGCTTCATTTCTCAAATTGAGCCTCAATCCATAAAAGATGCAGAGCAAGATCCCCACTAGATTATTGCAATGCAACAGGAAATCAATCAATTTAAGAGGTGTAGAGTTTGGGATTTAGTTCCAAGACCCAAAGACTACCCAGTCATTGGAACCAAATGGGTCTTAAGGAATAAATTGGATGCTCAAGGATTAATTGTAAGGAATGAAGCAAGATTGGTAGCCCAAGAATATTCATAGGAGGAAGGCATAGATTATGACCAGACTTTTGCCCCTATTGCAAGATTAGAGGCTATCAGGATATTTCTTGCATATGCAACATTCAAGAAGTTTGAGGTATATCAAATGGATGTCAAAAGTGCATTTCTAAATGGAGAACTAAAAGAGAAAGTATATGTTGAACAACAGTCACAACCCGTATTTTCTCCGCATTAAAGATATATCA
Organism: Platanthera zijinensis; assembly: GCA_039513925.1. Lineage (NCBI taxonomy): Eukaryota > Viridiplantae > Streptophyta > Magnoliopsida > Asparagales > Orchidaceae > Platanthera > Platanthera zijinensis. The sequence goes on along the minus strand of CM077084.1, from coordinate 136,397,133 downwards.
GAGTAAGGGAAAATGCGTGTCATGAAGCCACGTCAACATGGGATAACTGCGGACACTCAGTCAAGACTCCTACTTGACACATAAAGAAAGATTTTTAAGTTATTTAGAGAAAAATCTAGTTTAAGTTAAACGATTAGCCATATCCCTTGGCTTAGTGACTCATCTAGTCCACAGGTAAAATAGTTATACGCTGTGAAAAATATTTCTTTTATGAGATTAAACATCCTACATGTGTGTAAACGTCCCCAATGGATAACTCATGCTATGCAAGACCCTAGATTTATAATATGTATAACTAAAAGTATTTATGCTAACCAGAAAGTAGTGACTTCATTTTAAAAGAGATGACATGTATGCTATACTAGTAATAGAGTTTTATAAGTTTAAAATATCTAACATGCAGTCCTTGCATAAAACATCTCAGAGAGCAAGTAATCGAATCCATCACAAAGAAAACAACTAGCAGCTAATAAGGTATCCCAAAATCAACTATCCTATGGGCATCAACCATCTGACACGAACCCACATAAAAAAGAAGTATGTCCGAACTAAGTAAGCAAACTAAAACAACAAACTACCTCGCAATGGCTAGGTGAAAACCACAACCAACGCTGCTGCACAGGAACTCCAAAAATAGCTCCACTACCTGCTAAAGCTCCAAACATGAGGCATTCCAAACACAGAACACCTCAGTAAGAAGGTACAAGCGATGGCAGAAAAGTAAGCCAAAAGTAAACAAAGGTCAAAAGGGGTACCAACCAAAGACCAAACGTACTGAAGTAAAGTACCAAAACCGGAAACATAGAACTTATGTGAATCGTCATGTACAACAAATCGCACCAGATGCACAAGGCTAAAAGGGTGGAAAAAATGATTAAATCAAAAGAAATAATACTCAAAACTTTATTAGCCACATGTGGTCAACTCTACCCAAAAACACAGGCGAGGTGGTCATTCATCTAGACACACCCTTATAGATATAATATCCATCTAACTGCGAGGGAGACTCATACACTCCACCATTCACCGCAGACGCCCAAACACCCGGTAGAGTTCCACGAGGTACTAATAAAGGAAACAAAAATTGCAGAGGTGGTTTCGTCCACTAACTCCCGCAATCAAGAAAACCCAAATATATATATATATATATATATATCCCAAGACTTGGCACGTCGAATTCTACTAGACATTTCTAGATTTAAGAAACGGTTGATCGACCCTTAGGAACGATTTACAATCCTAAATAAACTCTAACACGACCTAGATAATAGTTAAGGGACGGTTAAAAGAGCAAGATTCAACCACATCATCAAAACATAAACCACTTTACCAAGTTAGACTAGTGAAATCAAGAACACGATAATACAAGTGGATTTAAACAAATGATTAAGACAACACTATAATCAGCAAGTTATTAATGATAACGACAAAAAGAAGTTAGAAATTTCAGCAGATCGGGAGAAAGAAGGGAAAAAGGGGAGTAAAACCACCACTTGCCTTTGTTTTACCGGAAAAATTCTCCAAATCACTCTTCGTCGCAGATCGGGGCAAAAGAAGACAGGAGGAGTCAAAATCTGAACAACAATGGCTGAAATAGAGGTTAGGGACAAAAAACCTAACGAGAAAACTCAAGAAACGGGAAAATTTTTACCACGATGGCGTAGCTCTCGTTGAGAGCTTTCCAGATCTATATCCCTTGTAAGATTTCGAGCACTGGAGCACCGTCGGCGCCACCGGAAGATTCACGAATATGAGGAAGTCGCCGCTCTAGTTTTGATTCGGTCACTTGGAGAAGATGAATAGGATTTTCTGTAACCTAATGCTTTTATATACTTAATAGTTATAATAAGATTAATAGTAATAATAATAATAGTCCTAGTAATACAAATAATAATTTTATGCGCAGGCACGCGAGAAACAAAAATAGAGGATTACGATGGCCTCTAATTGAAAAGTGATCAGCATAGAAGTTGTAGATCTCGGCGAAACGAACAAAATCCTTGTTAACCATTTTTCTATATGACACCGTTTTGACCCTCAAAACGGCGCCCGAAATAAGACTAAAACGGATTTCTCGAGAAGGGGCTGAGATTTCTCGAGAACACACTTAGAGTTCTCAAGAAGGGCCTACAGTACTCGAGAACAATTTTTTTAGGATTACTCAGGAAGGGCCTAGAGACATCCCGAGAACTGAAAGAAGAGTACTCGAGAAGGACGAATACTACCCGAGAACTAACTGCAGATCACTAGAGAAGAATGAACACTACTCGAGAACTAACTGCAGATTACTCGAGAATTAAATTGCATGAACAGTTGCTTTTTGTCCTGGTGAACAGTGTATTTTACAAATATATCCAAAAATTAAAGTATAGAGATGAATTTGAAATGACATTTTTGAATAGTGCTTTAATATTATAATAATCATATTTATATTTTTGAACAAGGAAATACGAGTTCAAAACGGAGGCCCAAACGCACGTCGAATTAAATGAAATTTGCACTGTAGGCGAACACTGGCGCTACGAACCCAATGCCGAAGTCAAAACCAAAATCTGACGAGCCAATTTTGAGATATAAACTTTCAAAGTCCACGACAAACATAAATTCTACAAAATTTTGGAAAGTCGCCGAGGTTCGAAAATTGCTCGGATCGCGACGAAACTTGACAAGCATGTCAAAAATAAAATAATTTAATTTCCTAACGTGAAATGTTCCATTTACAACAAGGATTCAAGAATTTGGCTGAATCGACCGAACAGACGCGAAAACGCAATAACGGCGACACGCCGTCAACTCAACGTTAAAAGTAACGCCATGACGTCATAAATACGTCATTATAGAATTAAATAATTAACGAAAAATCGGGGGTGTTACAGTCACCCTTCTAAAAATAAGTTACATCCTGAAACTTGACACAACTCCAAAACCAAACCAAAATGAGAAAATCAAATACATCCAAAAATATGGAGACATACCAGAAATTAAGAGAAGAGGTGCGGATGTGATTCCCTCATTGCCGACTCCAATTCTCACGTCGCGCTCTCGACGTCTTGATTTCGCCAGAGAACCTTAATCATGGGAACGGTCTTTCTCTGCAACACTCGCTCCTGAGATTCCAAAACACGGACAAGCTCTTCCACGTACGAAAGGTTAGGCTGAATCTGGGGCACCGAGTCAAGGACTTGATGATCACTACGAATACACTTCCGCAACTGGCTCACATTGAACACATCATGGAGAACAGGGAAGGTAGCAGGCAAATCCAGCCTATAAGCTGACACTCCGATGTGCTCAAGAATTTGAAAAGGTCCCACATACCGGGGATCAAACTTGTGGTACCTTCCAAACTTTTTAACACCTAGCATCAGAGAGACTTTCAGAAAAACCAAGTCGCCAACGACAAACTCCAGATTGACCATTTGTCGATTAGTATACTTCTCCTCACGCTCTTGTGCTACACAGAGCTTCTCTCGAATATGAGTTTCAACACAATGCATCTCTTCAAGGGATTCCGGACCTAGCAACGGTCTCTCACCAACCTCATCCCAAAACAAAGGAGTCCTACAACGCCTCCCATACAAGGCCTCAAACAGGGCCATCTACAGACTCTCTTGGTAACTATTATTGTAAGCAAATTCCATGAGCTAATAAGGTATCCCAAAATCAACTATCCTATGGGCATCAACCATCTGACACGAACCCACATAAAAAAGAAGTATGTCCGAACTAAGTATGCAAACTAAAACAACAAACTACCTCGCAACGGCTAGGTGAAAACCACAACCAACGCTGCTGCACAGGAACTCCAAAAATAGCTCCACTACCTGCTAAAGCTCCAAACACGAGGCATTCCAAACACAGAACACCTCAGTAAGAAGGTACAAGCGATGGTAGGAAAGTATGCCAAAAGTAAACAAAGGTCAAAAGGGGTACCAACCAAAGACCAAACGTACTGAAGTAAAGTACCAAAACCGGAAACATAGAACTTACGTGAATCGTCATGTACAACAAATCACACCAGATGCACAAGGCTAAAAGGGTGGAAAAAATGATTAAATCAAAAGAAATAATACTCAAAACTTTATTAGCCACATGTGGTCAACTCTACCCAAAAACACAGGCGAGGTGGTCATTCATCTAGACACACCCTTATAGATATAATATCCATCTAACTGCGAGGGAGACTCATACACTCCACCATTCACCGCAGACGCCCAAACACCCGGTAGAGTTCCACGAGGTACTAATAAAGGAAACAAAAATTGCAGAGATGGTTTCGTCCACTAACTCCCGCAATCAAGAAAACCCAAATATATATATATATATATATCCCAAGACTTGGCACGTCGAATTCTACTAGACATTTCTAGATTTAAGAAACGGTTGATTGACCCTTAGGAACGATTTACAATCCTAAATAAACTCTAACACGACCTAGATAATTGTTAAGGGACGGTTAAAAGAGCAAGATTCAACCACATCATCAAAACATAAACCACTTTACCAAGTTAGACTAGTGAAATCAAGAACACGATAATACAAGTGGATTTAAACAAATGATTAAGACAACACTATAATCAGCAAGTTATTAATGATAACGACAAAAAGAAGTTAGAAATTTCAGCAGATCGGGAGAAAGAAGGGAAAAAGGGGAGTAAAACCACCACTTGCCTTTGTTTTACCAGAAAAATTCTCCAAATCACTCTTCGTCGCAGATCGGGGCAAAAGAAGACAGGAGGAGTCAAAATTTGAACAACAATGGCTGAAATAGAGGTTAGAGACAAAAAACCTAACGAGAAAACTCAAGAAACGGGAAAATTTTTACCACGATGGTGTAGCTCTCGTTGAGAGCTTTCCGGTTCTATATCCCTTGTAAGATTTCGAGCACTGGAGCAGCGTCGGCGCCACCGGAAGATTCACGAACATGAGGAAGTTGCCACTCTAGTTTTGATTCGGTCACTTGGAGAAGATGAATAGGATTTTCTCTAACCTAATGCTTTTATATACTTAATAGTTATAATAAGATTAATAGTAATAATAATAATAGTCATAGTAATACAAATAATAATTTTATGCGCAGGCACGCGAGAAACAAAAATAGAGGATTACGATGGCCTCTAATTGAAAAGTGATCAGCATAGAAGTTGTAGATCTCGGCGAAACGAACAAAATCCATGTTAACCATTTTTCTTTATGACACCGTTTTGACCCTCAAAACGGCGCCCAAAATAAGACTAAAACGGATTTCTCGAGAAGGGGCTGAGATTTCTCGAGAACACACTTAGAGTTCTCAAGAAGGGCCTACAGTACTCGAGAACAATTTTTTTAGGATTACTCAGGAAGGGCCTAGAGACATCCCGAGAACTGAAAGAAGAGTACTCGAGAAGGACGAATACTACCCGAGAACTAACTGCAGATCACTAGAGAAGAATGAACACTACTCGAGAACTAACTGCAGATTACTCGAGAATTAAATTGCATGAACAGTTGCTTTTTGTCCTGGTGAATAGTGTATTTTACAAATATATCCAAAAATTAAAGTATAGAGATGAATTTGAAATGACATTTTTGAATAGTGCTTTAATATTATAATAATCATATTTATATTTTTGAACAAGGAAATACGAGTTCAAAACGGAGGCCCAAACGCACGTCGAATTAAATGAAATTTGCACTGTAGGCGAACACTGGCGCTACGAACCCAATGACGAAGTCAAAACCAAAATCTGACGAGCCAATTTTGAGATATAAACTTTCAAAGTCCACGACAAACATAAATTCTACAAAATTTTGGAAAGTCGCCGAGGTTCGAAAATTGCTCGGATCGCGACGAAACTTGACAAGCATGTCAAAAATAAAATAATTTAATTTCCTAACGTGAAATGTTCCATTTACAACAAGGATTCAAGAATTTGGCTGAATCGACCGAACAGACGCAAAAACGCAATAACGGCGACACGCCGTCAACTCAACGTTAAAAGTAACGCCATGACGTCATAAATACGTCATTATAGAATTAAATAATTACCGAAAAATCGGGGGCGTTACAGTCACCCTTCTAAAAATAAGTTTCATCCTGAAACTTGACACAACTCCAAAACCAAACCAAAACGAGAAAATCAAATACATCCAAAAATATGGAGACATACCAGAAATTAAGAGAAGAGGTGCGGATGTGATTCCCTCATTGCCGACTCCAATTCTCACGTCGCGCTCTCGACGTCTTGATTTCGCCAGAGAACCTTAATCATGGGAACGGTATTTCTCTGCAACACTCGCTCCTGAGATTCCAAAACACGGACAAGCTCTTCCACGTACGAAAGGTTAGGCTGAATCTGGGGCACCGAGTCAAGGACTTGATGATCACTACGAATACACTTCCGCAACTGGCTCACATTGAACACATCATGGAGAACAGGGAAGGTAGCAGGCAAATCCAGCCTATAAGCTGACACTCCGATGTGCTCAAGAATCTGAAAAGGTCCCACATACCGGGGATCAAACTTGTGGTTCCTTCCAAACCTTTTAACACCTGGCATCAGAGAGACTTTCAGAAAAACCAAGTCGCCAACGACAAAATCCAGATTGACCATTTGTCGATTAGTATACTTCTCCTCACGCTCTTGTGCTACACAGAGCTTCTCTCGAATATGAGTTTCAACACAATGCATCTCTTCAAGGGATTCCGGACCTAGCAACGGTCTCTCACCAACCTCAGCCCAAAACAAAGGAGTCCTACAACACCTCCCATACAAGGCCTCAAACGGGGCCATCTACAGACTCTCTTGGTAACTATTATTGTAAGCAAATTCCATGAGTCTGAGATGCTCATCCCAAGCGCCACTTTGATCTAATATGTAACACCTAATCATATCCTCCACGTTCTGATTTACCCTTTCCGTCTGCCCATTTGTCTACGGATGATAGGCGGTGGAATTCCTTAAATTGGTACCCAACCCCTCTTGTAAACTCTTCCAAAAGCGAGACATAAATCTGGAGTCTCGATCCGATACAATGTTAACAGGCACTCCATATAATCTGATGACTTCATCAAGGTATAACTCAACTATCTTCTTTATAGAATACCCAATCTTAATGGGCACAAAGTGAGCACACTTGGTCAATCTATCGACTATCACCCAAACAGAATCGTGTCCACGAGGAGATTTTGGTAAACCGGTGATGGAATCCATTGAAATACTCTCCCATTTCCATCCTGGAATATCAAGTGGTGTTAATTTACCACCATGCCTTCTATGGTCAGCTTAACACACTGACACGTATAACATTCCAGCACAAACTTTGCTATATCATTCTTCATTCACGACCACCAAACAATTTGCTTCAAGTCTTTATACATTTTGGTGGAGCCAGGATGTTAGGAAACATTAGACACATGAGCTTCATTACAAATCTTAGCCCGAATGTCATAAATAACGGGGATACAAAATCTACCTCGATATTTCTGAGTATCTAACTTGTCCAAAGAGAAATCAGGTAGCTCTCCCTTCTTAGTTCTATTCCATAGATGCAATAAATAAGGGTCATCCTTCTGGTGCACTCTGGTAAGAGAAATCCAAGAGGACTCTTCTACTTCCAAACTAGCAGGCACAGTACTACTCCCAAGTTCAATGTCCATCAAAAAGAATTCTTCCACCAAGGATTGCACAGATAGATTGAAGATTTTGGTGGTCTTCCTACTAAAAGCATCAACTACTACGTTAGCCATTCTTGGATGGTAAAGGATCTCCACTTCATAATCGGCCACATACTCTAACCACCTACGCTGGCGTAGATTTAGCTCCTTCTGAGTGAAGACGTACTTCAAACTCTTATGGTCTGTATAGATCTTGCAAAACATGCCATATAGTAAATGTCTCCAAAGCTTCAACGCATAAATTACAACAACAAATTCCAAATAATGCATAGGATAGTTTCTTTCATAAATCTTTAATTGTCTTGATACGTAAGCGATCACCTTTCCTTCTTGCATCAAAACACAACCAAGTCCAAAGCATACTCGACTCCTTCAGTAGGTAAAGTTAAATTGGTGCAATACACAATCTCTTCTTCAACTCTTGGATGGCTTCATCACACTTATCACTCCAAATGAGCGTGGCGTTCTTCTGTGTAAGTCTAGTTATAGGAGAAGACAACACAGAGAACCCTTCCACAAATCTTCTATAATAATCGGCCAGACCTAAGAAGCTCCTAATCTCTTTAGGAGTAGAAGGTCTCTTTCATTCCATCACAGGAAAAATCTTGGTCGGGTCTACGAAAATACCGTCCTTGCTCACAACATGACCCAAAAAGGACACCTGGGGTAACCAGAATTTGCACTTACTCAGCTTGGCATAGAGTTTGTGCTCTCTCAGGGTTGACAAAACTAAATGCAAGTGTTGAGTATGCTCCTCAACACTGCGGGAATACACGAGAATGTCATCTATGAATACAATCACAAAACGGTCCAAGAAATCTTTGAACACTCTATTCATTAAATCCATGAAAGCAGAGGGGGAATTTGTCAAACCAAAGTACATCACCAAGAACTCAAAATTCCCGTGCCGGGAACAAAAAGCCGTCAGTGGTATATCAGCCTCACGGACCCTCAACTGGTGGTAGCATGAACGAAGGTCAATCTTCAAAAACATAGCGCATCCCCACAACTGATCAAATAGATCAACAATCCGAGGCAATGGATATCGGTTCTTGATGGTTACCTTATTTAACTCCCGATAATCTATGCAGAGCCTCCTGGAACTGTCTTTCTTCTTTACGAACAAAACAGGGGCACCCCACAGAGAAGAACTCGGCCTAATAAAACCACACTGCAATAACTCATCCAGTTGAGTGCGCAACTCCTCTAACTCACGCCGAGCCATACGGTACGGTGCCATAGCAATAGGGCGAGTTCCTGGCTCGAGGTCTATCAAAAAATCCACCTCTCTCTCAGGAGGAAGTCCTGGAAGGCTATCAGGAAAGACATCTGAAAACTCTCGCACCATCGAGATATCCTCAAGACGTGGCGTAACAAAAGCTATTTCCAGAGCCAAAATAGAAACAAGATACGCCTCGCAACCAGACTCTATAGCTCGACAAGCACGTACCAAAGAAATAATGAGGGAACCCTTGTCCTGAAATCCATAGACACTCATAGGTTGGTCGTTGTCCATCTTGAAGTCTAGTCGCTTTGCCTTGCACTGGATTACCGCATCACACTTGGACAACCAGTCCATGCCCAAAATCACGTCAAAATCTGCCAGATCCAAAACCATCAGATTTGAAAAAGCTAGGAAATCACCTAGATAAATAGGGCATCTCTGAATTCCTTGATTGGATAACACCAGATCTTCGGAGGGAAGCTTGACGTTAAAGGAAACTCCTAATTGATCCACGTTTAAATGATGTTTATCTACAAAACTTCGCTCCACGAAGGAATGGGTTACACCCGAATCAAAAAGAACGCGCGCCCACCTATTCTTCACCTTAAACACCCCTAAAACCGTAGCATACATAACTAAACGAATGAAAACTAGGACAAACATTGGAGAGTAAAAGATAAACTAGAATCTAACCTGATATCACTTGGGTAGAGGCCTGAGCTTCCTCTCTGGTCGCCATATTTAGCTTTCCTTTCCCTTTGTCCTTGTTTGGCGGCGGCGGCAGATCCTGGAGTGGGGCAGGCTATAGTGGGGGCTAAACTTGGGGGCATGAAGACTTCAGGTGTCCCTTCTTCCCGCATTAAAAGCAAGCCTTATCCTTCGACTAGCAATGACTTACTTCATGTCCCTTCCTTGAACATAATGAGCACACCAGCTCTCCCTTGGGTGCGCCTTGGATGACGAGCTCTTGCTGCTGCTTCAGAGTGGCAGTCCTCTTGAAACACCTCTTGTAAGGGTTGCCAGATCGACCATAGAAGCTACATATTTCTCCACTTTTCTTTTTCGAGGAAGTGGCAAATGCCCTAGAGCTTCCATCCTCAACACCTTTCATCTTCTCTTTTCTCGCTATAGTAACTTGATTCTTGACATTTTCAATCGCCTCAACCTTCATAGCGGCTTCCACTGCCACAGTATAACTTTCAGCTCTATAAGCGCATGCCCACTGTTGGACATCGCTTCTCAGTCCTCCTAGGAAATGTTCCACTCTTCCCTCCTCTGAAGCTACAAAATCAGGAGAAAATCTGCTCAACTTACTAAACTCAATCTCATACTCGCTCACCATGAGCTGTCTCTGCTTCAAATGCAGGAAGTTATTCATCAGACGGTCCTGCTCGACCGATTGTAGAAAATTTTTTCAGTAGTATCTTCTTAAAAGATTCCCACGAGCATCCTTCTTTTAGGCTCTCTTTTTCCCGAATCCACCAGATTTTTGCCAGGACTTTTAACTGATAGGCTGCAATCATTACCTTCTGGGCTTCTGTAATCCCCAAATACGAGAACATCTCCTCGATAGTGATGATCTAATCATCCAAAACCATGAAGTCGGCACTCCCGTCGTATGTGGGAGGTCCCAATCGTGGGAAATGCGAGATAAAATTCATCTCTGGCAGTAGCATCACTGGGGCACCAGATAAGCAGGGGCATTGGGTACAGCTCGATCCATGGCAGAATCTTGCACTAAGGGTTGCTGTGCGGGAACGACAGACAACAAAGTCTGAATTTGCGATTGCATCGCAACTACTTGCCTTGACAAAGCCTCGTTGCTTTTGCCAAACTCTTGATCAATGCATCGCTCCGCGCACCCGACGACTCACCCTCTGACTGGGGAGTCGACCTCGTCGTAACATGCTTTGGCGGCATTTCTAAATGGGCAAAACGAACAACTCATCAGAATCCTAGCTAATAACTAGGCCACACACTTAGTTCAGACCATACTTAAAAGACACTTGCTTATGCTGCAACTTGCTCTGGGATTTTATAATGATGCTATGCCCTACTTAGGATGATATCCTCTCATCCTATTGACTCATGTGCCTATGATATGAATGCATGGATTCTTTATTCTTATTTAAAATCATGTGTGTACATGTGTCATCATGTAAACCTTAACTTAGTACGCATGCTTATGCGATGATATGCTATGTATGTAGTGCTATGCATTCTAAAAAGGCCTTAATGCATGTTATGAGCGACATACACATGAAATGTTATGTATCCTATACTACATAACACCGCATGCAATGAGAAACGAAAACGTGCTAATGGGCACCCATGTGATGGTGGTTATGCATCCCGTACTACATAACCGTCACATGTTGCCACCTATGGTGGATCCATATACAAACACATATTATGCATCCCATACTACATAATATGCCCCGTATACTTCTTGTCATGCTATGAGTGTAGTGACTATGCTTCGGCTAAGACATACTGATGACACATCGGTGTGTGTATGAAAATAAATGAAGGAAAACAAAACTATATCAGATTGGCTGGTTCGACCAACTTGTCAAACCAACCTCCCTCTGATACCAAATGTCACAACCCGCATTTTCTCCGCATTAAAGATATATTAAAGTAAGGGAAAATGCGCATCATGAAGCCACCTGAATAGGGGATAACTGCGGTCGCTCAGGCAAGACTCCTACTTGACACATAAAGAAAGATTTTTAAGTTATTTAGAGAAAAATCCAGTTTAAGTTAAACGGTTAGCCGTATTCCTCGGCTTAGTGGCTCATCTAGTCCACGAGGAAAATAGTTATACGCTGCGGAAAATATTTCTTTTATGAGATTAAATATCCTACATGAGTGTAAACGTCCCCAATGGACAAGTCGTGCTATACAAGACCCTAGATTTATAATATGTATAACTAAAAGTCTTTACGCTAACCAGAAAGTAGTGACTTCATTTTGAAAGAGAAGACATGTATGATATACTAGTAATAGGGTTTTATAAGTTGAAAATATCTAAAATTCAATCATAGCATAAAACATCCCAAAGATCAAGTAATCCAATCCATCACAAAGAAAACAACTAGCAACTAACAAGGTATCCCAAAATCAACTATCCTGTGGGCGTTAACCATCTGACACAAACCTACATAAAACAGAAGTATGTCTGAACTAAGTAAGCAAACTAAAAAAATAAACTACCTCGCAACGACGAGGTGAAAACCATAGCCAACATGCTGCACAGGAACTCCAAAACCAGCTCCACTACCTGCTAAAGCTTCGAACCTGAGGCATTCCAAACACAGAATACCTCAGCAAGAAGGTACAAGCGGTGGCAGAAAAGTAAGCCAAAAGTAAACAAAGGTCAAAAGGAGTATCAACCCAAGACCAAACATACTGAACTAAAGTACAGAAGTAAAGTATCAAAATAGGAAACATAGAACTTACGTGAATCATCACGTACAACAAATCGCACCAGATGCACAAGGCTAAAAGGGTGGAAAACATGATTAAATCATAAGAAAGAATACTCAAAACTTTATTAGCCACATATGGTCAACTCTACCCAAAAACACAAGCGAGGTGGTCACTCATCTGGACACACCCTTACAGATATAATATCCGTCTAATTGCGGGGGAGACTCAAACACTCCATCATTCACCGCAGATGCCCAAAACCCCCGGTAGAGTTCCGCGAGGTACTAATAAAGGAAACAAACATTGCAGAGGTGGTTTCATCCACTAACTCCCGCAATCAAGAAAACCCAAAAATATATATATCCCAAGACTTGGCACGTCGGATTCTACTAGACATTTCTAGATTTAAGAAATGGTTAATCGACCCTTAGGAAGAATTTACAATTCTAGATAAACTCTAACACGACCTAAATAATAGTTAAGGAATGGTTAAAAGAGCAAGATTCAACCAAATCATCAAAACATAAACCACTTTACCAAGTTAGATTAGTGAAATCAAGAACATGATAATACAAGTGGATTTAAACAAAGGATTAAGACAACACTATAATCAACAAGTTATTAATGATAATGACAAAAAGAAGTTGGAAATTTCAGCAGATCGGGAGAAAGAAGGGAAAAAGGGGAGTAAAACCACCACTTGCCTTAGTTTTACTGGAAAAATTCTCCAAATCACTCCACGTCGCAAATCGGGGCAAAAGAAGACGGGAGGAGTTGAAATCTGAAAAAAATGGCCGAAATAGAGGTTAGGGCCAAAAACCCTAACGAGAAAACTCAAGAAATGAGAAAAGTATTACAATGATGGCGTAGCTCTCGTTGAGAGCTTTCCAGATTTATTTCCATTGAAGATTTCGAGCACCGGAGCACCATCGACGGCCACCGAAAGATTCACGAACAGGAGGAAGCTACCGCTCTGGTTTCGATTTGGTCACTTGTAGAAGATGAATAGGATTTTCCCTAACCTAATGCCTTTATATACTTAATAGTTATAATAAGATTAATAGTATTATTAATAATAGTCATAGTAATAAAAATAAAAATTTTATGCCCAGGCACGCGAGAAACCAAAATAGAGGCTTAAGATGGCCTTGACTCGAAAAGTGATCAACACGGAAGTTATAGATCTCGTCGAGGCGAACAAAATCCATGTTAACCATTTTTCTATATCACACCGTTTTGACCCTCAAAATGGCACCTTAAAGCAAATTGAAATGGATTTCTCGAGAAGGGGCTGAGATTTCTCGAGAACACACTTAGAGTTCTCGAGAAGGACCTACAATACTCAAGAATAATTTTTTTTAGGATTACTCGGGAAGGGCCTAGAGACATCCTGAGAATAGAAAGTAGAGTACTCGATAAGGACGAACACTACCCGAGAACTAACTGCAGATCACTCGAGAAGAATGAACACTACCCGAGAACTAACTGCAGATTACTCGAGAATTAAATTGCATGAACAATTGCTTTTTGTCCTGGTGAATAGTGGATTTTACAAATATATCCAAAAACTAAAGTATAAATATGAATAAGAAATGACATTTTCTAATAGTGCTTTAATATTATAATAATCATATTTATATTTTTGAACAAGGAAACACGAGTTCAAAACGGAGGCCCAAACGCGCGCCAAATAAACGAAATTCGCACCGTGGGCAAACACTAATACTACGAACCCAATGGCGAAGTCAAAACAAAAATCCGATGATCCATTCTTGAGATATAAATTTTCAAAGTCTACGACGAAAATAAATTATACAAAACTTCGGAAAGTCACCGAGGTTCGAAAATCACTCGGATCGCGACGAAACTTGACGAGCATGTCAAAAATTAATTAATTTACTTTCCTAACGTGAAATTTTCCATTTACAACAAGGATTCAAAAAATTTGGTCGACTCGACCGAACAGACGCGAAAATGCACTAACGACGAAGCGCCGTTAACTCGATGTTAAAAGTAATGTTATGACGTCATAAATACGTCATTATAGAATTAAATAATTACCTAAAAATCGAGGGCGTTACGCCATCCACCAGGTTTTATCTCTTCAACTCATCCCTGTTATGTTTTTAAGCTTCATAAAATTCTCTATGGTCTAAAGCAAGCTCCAAGAGGTTGGTATGAGACCTTAACTACCTTTCTTTTAGAGCATAAGTTCATTAGAGACATTGTAGATATGACTTTATTTATTAGACATCATAAGTAAAAATTTTTTCTAGTTCAAATATATGTAGATGATATAATATTTGGCTCTACTGTTTCCAAACTTTGTAAAAGATTTTCTTACCAGATGCATTCAAAGTTTGAAATGAGTAGCATGGGTAAACTATCTTACTTTCTTGGTCTTCAAGTGAAGCAAACCCCTGATGGTATCTTCATATCCCAGTCTAAATATGCTAATGAGCTACTTAAAAGATTTGGCATGTCTGATGCTTCACCCATGCAATCCAATGCTGTAGTTGATTCTGATGAATAGGGCAAGCAAGTTGATCAGAAAACATATAGGGCTATTGTTGGGTCCTTATTGTATCTTACAGCTAGTAGGCCAGACATTATGTTTACTACTTGTATTTGTACTATATTTGAAGTCAACCCTAAATAATCACACCTTATTTTACTAAAAAGGATTTTAAGATATATAAAGGGTTATCCTAATCTAGGACTCTGGTATCCTACTGAGTCAAGATTTGAATTATCTGGATTATCAGATGGTGACTTTTCTAGATGTAGAGTTGACAGGAAAAGCACATCAAGAACTTGTCAGTTCCTTGGTGATAGGCTTGTGACCTAGTTTTGCAAAAAGTAAACTTCTTTGTCCACATCAACTGCTAAAGATGAATACATTACAGCAGGTAGTTGCTGCTCATAGATTTTGTGGATTCAAAATCAGCTCCATGATAATGATTTAAACTTAAATAATTCAACTATCTTTTGTAATAATACTAGTAAAATTTCCATTGCACAAAATCCAGTGCATCATAGTAAGACCAAGCATATAGAGATTAGACCTCATTTCATTAGAGATTGTGTGGACAAAAATAAAATTAATCTTGTATTTATCTCTACCGTCTTACAAAGAGCAGACATTTTCACCAAACTATTAGATGAAAAGAAACATATGTTCTTCCTAAATCAGCTAGATATGATTAATGGAGAAGCCTTAACTTTATTTTTGTCTGTGGTCGACAAATTGTCCATTTTTCGTCGAACGGAGATCGACGAACTGTGAACTCTTCGTGGAGTGTTCGTCAAAAAGAGATCGACAAACCCTTCTTAGCGAAACTTTTCGTCAAACAGAGATCGATGAATTTGCTTCAGAAAATTTTTTGTCGAACGGAGAACGACAAATTGTTTTCCCCCTCATCAAACTTAGATCAACGCTTTTATTTCTTTATGAGATTTTTCGTCGAACTGAGATCAAAGCTTTTCTTTTTCGTTGGATGGAGTTCTCCGCTTCATCTTCTGAAAACATATAATTAGATTTTCATTGAACTCTATCCCGCACTTTCTAGTTCTTTTGCACTTGATCTCTTATTTTTTCAGGCAATGACGATTTTAGTGGCAACACTTTCTGGAATGAAATTTGTTGTAGGATTCTACAACGATATGGATTCATTAAGCCATTCTAATCAAGTTTTCAAGAATATCTTACAGTTGTTTGAGGCTCAATAGTTAAGTAAGTTCATGACCACAAGGATTAAACTTCCGGTGCAAGAGATAAAGGAATGGGTATTCTTATCATCATCTCCAGATTCCACAACTCTCATTGGCTCCATATCTGGACAACAGGTTCCTCTCACACCTATTATTTTACTGAAGTTTTTGGTTTTATCAATGAGGAAGATGATATAGAACTGTCTTGTGCTGAGTTTAATGATATGCTTGTTAGAATGGGTCACTCCCAGGGAAACCCTAACAAAATGCTGAAAAAGAACTTGTCTGTTGAATACAAGTTCTTAGCAGATGTTGTTGGAAAAGCAATCTTGGGCAAGCACTCTGCCCATGACTACATAACTAGGCACCGATTTATTTTGATGAGTGCCCTGGTAAATCAAAAATTAGTGAACTGGGGAGTTATCTTGTTTGAATCTATTAAGAAGAAGGTAAATAAGAAGGATGTTGGGTATGGGAGAAATCTTGGACTTTTCTTGCAAGCCAAGTGCCCAAAACTTTTGGTCTCACAGCCCATATTTATTAATGCTTTAAAGAGGATAACATCAGCCCTCTTTAAAAGATGGGAGAGGGTTATCACCAAGCCCTCTAGAGCCTCCCCTTTTAGAGCTTTTGAGGACACAAGGATTGATACAATCACTCCTCCAAACCCAGAAGAAGTTTCTGCTCTACCTCCACCTCCTTCACCCAGACTACTATCTCCTCCTCTTCAACAACCATCCACTGTTATTGCAGACACACCTTCTACTCCCATCCCTCCTGCCTCACCATCTCGACCACCATCTCCTCCACACTCACCAATCCACATTTCTGAGGATACACCATCTCCACCTCCTCAATCACCTCTACCATCATATCTTGATGACATACCATCCACTTCTCTTCATACAGATCCACTACTATCATCTCAACATTTTTATCTACTATCATCTCCATCTCCACAACACACTCCACAACATTCACCTATACAGGATATCTTCCCTGAAGTCATCCCTCCATCAAATATTCCGCCAACATTTCCAACCATCCCACATTTAGACATCCCTCAAGCCTTCTCAAGCTGTTCCACATGTAGTAACAGATCAACCTCTACTCCCTCTACTTCTGATCCAATGTATTTCGATTTCTCTGACTTAGACAATGACCTTCTTAAATTCATTACACCCACACTTAAGAAGCTCATAGATGAGGCTATTGCCCTTCATGCTGCTTCTATTTCCATTCTTTATGCTCAACTAGCTTCATACTCCACTGTCCCTTCTTCTGGGGGCCTGGGTTAAGGTCTCTCTAAATTCAGGCAGGGGAGATGTCCTATGAAGAAGCTCCAGTAGAAGCAGCAACAATTCCAACATCAGCAATTCCAGCAGCAGCAATTCCAGCAGCAGCAGTTGAAATTTTTGATGATATTAAAATGGTTTGTACAGTAGAAGAGGCAACAACAAAAATCATCACTGTTGGTGATTTTATCATTAATCCCACAGTTAGTATTCCTTCATTACTACATTCTTTCGATACAGTTTATAGCAACAATTTACCAGTTTTTGCATTTGATTCTTCTAAAGCAATAGTATGTTACACTGCCCCAATAAGTCCTATAATTTTTGAACAACTAAGGACAAGCTTTGCAGTTATTGAGAATATTATAGAACAAGTAACTGATATAGAGCCAAAGGCTTTCTCCCCACTAAAATTTGCTTGGGCTGAATCCCCCATGCCAGATATGGATGATATTATGTTTGAAGACATAGATACAGTAGATACTAATGTACAGGTTAATATAAAAAATATAGAGCCATATCCTCAGGCTGAAAAGGAAGATATAGTTGTACAACTACAGGCTGAAATAATAAATACAGATATACAACCACAGGCTCCTTCAGCAATTTCTGATGAGATGCTAAAATAGATTGATGCTCTCTATGATAATCCTGTTAGTGAATATGATGATGATGAAGAGTCAGATGACTTAGAAGATTCTAAGTCTAAGAAGAAAAATTTTAAGAAGAAGGTTCCCTCCAAGACTGCTCCTAAACCTTCTCCTATAGCAGATACCCCTTATTATATTCTGCACAATATTACTCTTACTCGAGACCCCCCTTATTGGATAAGGTATTATAAGAAAGATCTGAAAGCTAGAAATAAGAGTAGGAGATACTCTCCACCCCCATAATTTAGGAGAGGTCCTCCTCCTCCTCCAACAACAGGTTCTGTAGGAAGTGATTCACAGTCTCAAAGGTCTACTTACTCCTCTCAACATTCAGGATCTTCTTATTAGAAACAAGATAGACCATCTAGGTCTGATTCTCACATAAGTCAAAGCAGTCAACAACATTCCACTTAAGAGAGACCCCCTTCTCCAACCTATGATCCGGAGTTGGATCCTAACTTTAGAATGGACAGGTTTAATGAGCTGATAGCTCTCTCTCAGATTAATAAAGCCAAAGCTGAAGGGAAGGATTCTTCTCAATTTTTAACAATATCATCTTATAGAAAGAAGGAATTGGATAAGTACCAGGTAAAGAATCTTTTTAATATTGATGAATATATACATCTAAATCCAGAGGCAGTTGTGCCTAGTGCTACTTCCCTGAAGATCATTAGTTCTCATGACTTTAAGATGACTCAGCAAGAAGCTACAAATCCATCCAGGAAGTTGATCTTCACAAAACCTGCTTCAAACCCTTCTTCAGATGCTCCAAAGAAAGATTTATAATTTTCTGCTTATGCATTTTGAACTTTATTATTGCTGTATATATATTCATAAGGCACAATTGTTTATATCTGCTGAAGTTCTATAATTCTGTTAGATATTTTTCATGCTTTGTGAATTTCTTTATTTTTATAGTGGCCTCACCTAAATAGAGGGAGATTTTTGGAACCCTACTTGTGATTTGGGCTAGGTTCACTATTGGGATTGATTAGATGACCCAACATGTATAATCTTGGGTCATAGGTTATTTACAGGGTCAAGGTTAGCAACACATACTTAGATTGTCAGTACCCTCCTTCAGAAGACTTTAGAGACAAAAGAATTCAGAGGAAAAGCAGTTAAAAAGAATACAGAAAAGTCATTCGATGATAGCTGAACTCAGCTTGATGATCATCGATCTCAGATCAATGTACTCAGAGTTCCTTCTCTGAGTTGAGTGATGCGCTGACGGCAAGTGTACCTGTTGCACAAGTAATATAAAATGAGCAAATTTTCCCAAGTATCGATCTCGAGGGAACACAATAAGGTGGAGTTAATTTTGAGGAGGACTTGAGATTGAAGTCCTTTGGTCGGAGTTTACGATGGGGGGTTTTGATATTTGCGGAAAATGAAATTAAAATACTAACTACTACTCCTATGCAACGCCACTATGCGGTGCTTCGCCAGACGGGATGGAAGACTAGTCGGGCCGCTATGCACCGAATTGCAGGGCGGATGGATGAGTAGGATTGCAGAATGAGGGTCGAGAGCACCTCTTAGCAACGCACAACACTAGCAATTGCTAGTGCGACAATGGTGGATGGTGGATGGAATATGGCGCACCTCAAGCAAATAACAAAAACATACAATCACATAGACATGATTAAACATAATCGTATATTACAATAAGCATACTTCATCAATTACAAAGAGTTTAACTATGCTACAACAACAAGAGAGGAAAAGTGTGCGAAATCGACCGAATCCGAAGTCTTATCGAGGGTTCACGATTGGAATCGCCGGTTTGTCAATCCGCGTCCAAGCTCAGTCCTCAACTGCGTCCGTGGTAGAGGAGGCTGTCACTCACTCCCAATGGACCCATCTTCTTCGTGTCACGAGTCAGTGGAGGATGGCACAACATCTCCTAGCTCGATGGAGAAAGCTAGGTCAAAGCTCTTCTTGAAGCACCAGGATGAAGGAGGAGGCCGAGAGGAAGCTCCGGCTTGGATTTGGCAGTGAAGGCTTGCCTGGAGCACCTACCTAGTGTGGAAGATGAAGGGGAATGGCGGAACCCTTCATTGGAGGCGAAAAAACGGCGGAAAATGGCGATTCATATGGACTTAGGGAGAAACCTGCGTATTTATAGAAAGCAGAATTTAACAATGCGCACGATCACGGGAGCACAACTAGTGGTCGAGCGCACTATGGCCAGTGATCGTGCGTATTGGCATGGCAGAAATAAGGGAAGAACTGGGATAACGCGCATGAGCGATTACACACGACCATTGGTTGTGCGCACTATGTCCAATGGTCGTGCGATTACCCCAGAATGAACTCTAGGAAAAGAGGAATCAATGCACTCAAACAGTGGCGCATGACCGGTGGTCGTGCGCACTATGTCCAGTGGTCGTGCGATTATCCCAGGCAGAATCTGGAAATCAGAATACCGGTGCGCACGATCATCGGCACACGACCAGTGGTCGTGCATAATAAATCTGATGATCGTGCGCAGTATTGCTGCTTCCAAACATCCTCGGAACACGCACACGACCCCTAACCCATCACTGATATGTGCAGACATTGTAGACAAGCACAAAAAGGAGAACAAACAATAAAAGTACAAAAAATACACAACCACGGGCCGAAAGTGCACTTCCTATAGAAATAAGGATAAGATGAAATATAAACGATAATGAACTAAAAGTGAAGTGCTAGCATAAGAAAACAAGCCCAGATGAGTCCGAAAATCACTATAAAAAGAGTACTCATCACACCCCAAGACTTAACTATTTGCACGTCCCGAGCAAACAAAATCTAAGCAGATAGGGAAAATTACTAGCTAACAAAGAAATTGAAAAATAGAGTACCATGCAAAGTCGCATGCTCACGTGCGTAAAAATACATTAGAGAAAATTTCTAAGTATGCAAAATAGTTTATATTTTTCACAATGCGTATCAAAATTTTATTACTACTCAAAAATGGAATCGCGGTGAATCATCTGGTCACGCGTAGGAAGAAAGTAGGTAGGCCACTAAGGTGAGCTTTGCCAAAGACCGAGGCTCATGATCACCTCCAAAGAAATCCACCAATGTCGGGGACCATATGCTTCCCGTTCACACTCTCTCCACGACACTAGTTCGACTCAAGCGTGAATCCGTAGGACTTTTAGGATAAAGATAAGGCTTGGGTTACGGTGAGGTAAACAAGGATAAACAGGAAGGCTATGCACCTAACCCAAATGAGCTATCATAAATAGAATGAATCCAACCGCTAACCACAATACACGCGAGTGCACCACACCCCCATACTTAACTTTTTAACATATGGGTGTGTGCACCGCCTACTCCAAATATAAACACATCTCTAAAAAGATTTTCAATTATACTTTTGCTTTTTTTTCACTTTTTCTTTTTATAAACTTTTTCATCCTTTTCTTTTTCATCTCAACAAATATAAATCTTTGAGCACATCCACATATTCACAAAGAACATCACCACATCAACACCCCAACATAAAAATGTAAAACACTAAAGCTCGACTTGGGTGCGCGACTAGGATCGACTATGAGGCTTTGGTGAATTAAGGTGGAGCTTAATCAAAAGAATGGGGAGGCACAACGGGGCTTAGCGAGGATATGACGTTAGGAACAGTACAAAGCTCAATCGGGCCAAAATGATGGCCTACATCACACTCATGCAAGACTAACCATGTACCAATGCTTCGAGAGTTGCTTGGGGAAAGTTCTTAGCCACCGAGAAAGTTTATCCTTCCTCCCAACTCGAGCAAAATAGGTCTAGTGACGGCTACACACATCCCTACACTACCGTTTGATTCATACCAGATTCACCAATTTTTGAGTAGAATAAAAAGTGTTTACGCAAATAGAAAAAATATAAAACTATAAGCATTCAGAAAAATTAAATGTACTCGAATTTCTACACGAGACGAGAGAAATTGACTAGGAGAACAACAAGGTCAACATTTTACTCTGTCTCACAATCCTAAGCCAACACCATAATTTTCCCAAATCTAACGAAGAAATGAGTTTAACTCGCGGATCGCTAACAGCTAAGCACACGGTCATGTGGGTGTAGTGGTGTGCAATGCAGTGAACTAAACAAAATAAAACTATAAAATCTTCTAGTATGCACATGAAGTGTGCACGTGCAAAAGGTAACAAAACTGACTCTCCCCCAGACTTAAACTCAACTACACATCATATGATGTAGAAATTAAAATCATAAAGAGCTAAGGGAAGAGGTTACCAATGCTCAGGCAGTGAGCATACCTGAAGATGTGTGAAAAACCTGAAGCAGGCCCGCCATACGAAGAATCACAACCCCGCCAACACGAAGTTATCATGAATACCTGTAGGGGTGAGCTCCGCAAAAACAAAAGAAAAATATACAAAATACAAAATAATACTAAAACTAATCTAGACATGAAAAATAAAATGCAGAAAAAGAAAGATAAGTATAGGGTTATTGTCATCCCAGTACGACTTATTCGACTAACATACAGTGCTAGCTAATGGGCCTATGAAATAAAAAATGCACAGGTAACTGACCCAATATCCGTTGCGGTAGCAAGTACCGATACGGAGACAGAGCAGTTACCCCTCTGCCTATATAATCATACCTGCTCCTAGCAGGCAGAGGAAATAGGAAGTAAGATGAGGAGGAGGCCTGGTCCTCGCTCATCACACCACAAAATAAATCCTTGCCTAGCAAGGTATCGTCCACCACAAGTTCGCTGGGTGCGAAGGTGATGGCAGGGGCTTCAACTGTGAAGGAGGTGGGAACCTCCTCATACAAGAGGATGCACTCGTCGACAGCCTGAGCACAAGGCTCAATGTCAACCCAACTTACCCGTGGAGATTCAACCAACACAAGCTCAGATAAAGAAGGGGGGTCAAGAATTAAAAGAGACGAAGAACATAAGGAAATAATCGGGGGAGTGATCCCAGTTTCTCTCCACAAAGGCTGAGGTAGAAAAATATCGTCGGCATTGTCGACAATACAACAAGGCTCCGCAGGATCCATAGAGGCCTCCACCAAGACTTGAACTTCCTCCTTTGGTGTCGAGGGAGAATCTTCGACACCAGGAAGGTTGTCCTCCTCCATGGGAGTGGAAGAAATCCATGTATCACAAGCCTCAACTTATGTTGCATCGTCGAAAATGTCATAGGAAATGACTGTAGTAGAATGCACAAAAGGAGGAAGAACATTGCTTGGATAAAAGTCAAGCATAGGTTCCTCACAAAGAATTGGCTCCACGCTTGGAGATGTATGCACAAGAGAGATGGGCTCAGCCAAGACAAATTCAAGATCAGCCACACATCTAGTGGTTGTGTCCGCATCATTCCCTTCAAAAAATGAAGGTGATAGGGACACATAACCAGATGATGAAGGAGTGCCACCGAGGGTAGGAGTCAGGATGATCCGGATGTCCGGCTTATCATCCTCTTCCATAATATGGAGGTACTCGGCACAATACTTCAGGACATTATCTGTTCTATGACAATACAAAAACTTTCTCCCAGTACTCTGCTGTCTTTGTGGGGCCGGAGAGGAATAAGAGAATGGTGTATATGGCGAGGACGAATGGCCATAAGCTCGGGGCACAGTGTTTGAAGGGCTGTACGAAAATAACATCTCATGCATTGTGCGCTGAGGCTTATGCCCAATATCTCTCGTAGGGCATTCATGACTAGCGTGGGAGGAATTTCCACACCAACGACATTGGGCATACAAATATCCCCACATTGTATCGAAATAGAAGATTCAAAATAAATTGTGCAAATTACTAAATCCAACAATATATTACTACAGTTGCCTAAACAAACAAGAAAAAGGCAAGATAAACATAAATAGAACAAAACAAAAGCGATTTACAAAGGAAAAGGAAAGAAATCTCACGTCTCCCTATCCAGAAACTCACACGACTGTGTTCCCTGACAACGACGCAAAAAACTTGATGCGCTGACGGCAAGTGTACCGGTCGCACAAGTAATATAAAATGGGCGAATTTTCCCAAGTATCGATCTCGAGGAAACACCGTAAGGCGGAGTTAATTTTGAGGAGGACTTGAGTTTGAAGTCCTTTGGTCAGAGTTTACGAGGGGGGGGGGGTTTGATATTTGCGGAAAAAGAAATTAAAATACTAACAACTACTCCTATGCAACGCCGCTATGCGATGCTTTGCCAGGCGGGATGGAAGACTAGTCGGGCCGCTATGCACCGAATCACAGGGCAGATGGGCGAGTAGGCTTGCAGAATGAGGGTCAAGAGCACCTCTTCGCAACGCAGGCCACTAGCAATTACTAGTGCGGCAAGGGTGGATGCTGGATGGAATATGGAGCACCTCAAGCAAATAACGAAAACATACAATCACATAGACATGATTAAACATAATCGTATATTACAATAAGCATACTTCATCAATTACAAAGAGTTTAACTATGCTACAATAACAAGAGAGGAAAAGTGTGCGTAATCGACAAGATCCAAAGTCTTGTCGAGGGTTCACGGTTGGAATCGCCGGGTTGTCAATCTACGTCCAAGCTCGGTCCTCAACTGCGTACGGGGTAGAGGAGGATGTCACTCACTCCCAATGGACCCATCTTCTTCGTGTCACGAGCTGGTGGAGGATGGCACAAATTCTCCTAGCTCGATGGATAAAGCTAGGTCAAAGCTCTTCTTGAAGCACAAGGATGAAGGAGGAGGCCAAGAGGAAGCTTCGGCTTGGATTTGGCGGTGAAGGCTTGCCCGGAGCACCTCCCTTGGGTGGAAGATGAAGGGGAACGGCGAAACCCTTCGTCGGAGGCAAAAAATGGCGGAAAATGGCGTTTCATCTGGAATTGGGGCAAAACCTGCGTATTTATAGAAAGCAGAATTTAACAATGCGCACGATCACGGGCGCACGACAAGTGGTCATGCGCACTATGGATAGTGATCGTGCGTATTGGCATGGTAGAAATAATAGAAGAACTGGGGTAACGCGCACGAGCGATGGCGCACGACCAGTGGTCGTGCGCACTATGTCCAATGGTCGTGCGATTACCCCAGACAGAACTCCAGGAAAAGAGGAATCAATACACACAAACAGTGGCGCACGACCGGTGGTCATGCATACTATGTCTAGTGGTCATGCGATTATCCAAGGAAGAATATGGAAAACAGAATACCCGTGCGTACGATCATCGGCGAACAACCAGTGGTCGTGCGCAATAGATTCGATGATCGTGCGCAGTATTGCTGCTTCCAAACATCCTCAGAACACGCACACGACCCCTAACCCATAACTGATATGTACAGGCATTGCAGACAAGCACAAAAAGGAGTACAAACAATAAAAGTACAAAAAATACACAACTACGGGCCGAAAGTGCACTTCCTATGGAAATAAGGATAAGATGAAATATAAACGATAATGAACTAAAAGTGAAGTGCTAGCATAAGAAAACAAGCCCAAATGAGTCCGAAAATCACTATAAAAAGAGGACTCATCATTGAGCTCGATGAAAGTCTAGATCGATGAACTGTGATCTCATATCAGAAGTTCAGCTCGACGAAGGACTATCTCAGTTCGACGAACTTGGAGCTCAGGTCGATGAAATCCTTACTGAGTTCGACTAACTCCCTCCAGGTTCTGTTCGACTAATCTTCTCTGCAGTTTCTCAGTTCGACTATAGTAGTTTGATTTCAAATTATTTTATATTAAGACAGTAATACTCTTATAATTAATGCTCAATATTCTCAAGAATATAGCTATTACCTGATAGCATTAATTAAAGATTTCACAGAGTTATTACTCTACCAAATTTACTGGGACAGTTAGAGAAATGCATTCAAGACTTAATTAGCCATTCCAACTCTAAAAAATTATGCAGAGGATTTCAAGGAAAGAATTTCAAAATTCAAATGTTTTTGAATTTGAAATTCATATATAAAGTGATTTTCAGAAGATTGCAAGAATTAGTAAATCAGTAATCAATCAACAAGATAGAATAGTGTACAGAAAAGTGAAGAACACAACACAACTCTCATATACACAGAGTTCTTCTTCATTTACTTCAGGCTTTCAAGAGACAACAAATCAAAATCATTCTAAAAGCTTGCTGAAGAGCAACATCACTTTAAAGGCCTACACCCTAAAGCAAAGCTTCCACTCCTGATCAGATCTATACAACTCAGGGGGATCTTTGACATCAACAAATCTACTAGTCTTCTCAGAGCCTTGAGACAGAGAAGACACATCTTCTTACATTTTCCTTTCACTAAGTACAGGATTTTAACTCCCTTCAAAAGTTAGCCTTTTTGGTTCACAAGTCACCTGATCAAAAGACTTGGGATTGGTTTTTGGGCACTTGATCAAAAGCTCAAAAGGTTGCTAGATCTCCCTTAGAAAAATAGATCTTGTGGTGACCAGACACCTGAGCAATAACCTGTGGTGGCAAGCACCTGAGCAAAAACCTGTAGTGGATTCCTACTAGGGTGGTAGAAGTGTGGATATACCTAGGTTTATTGGGGAACCACTATAAATTCCTTGTGTTATCTGGTTGTGCCTTTACTTGTTTATTTTCTGTGCTGTGATATTTCTCTTTATATATATATCACCTATTTTAATCCGCTATAAAAAAATTATCTAAAAGTTTTAATACTCTATTCACCCCCTCTATAGTTAGTTAGATCTATCCCTCACCTTCAATGAATTTGATGAAGAAGAAGGGGTGGAGGAGCAGACCCTCCTCCTCCTCTCATCACTAGGAGGACTATTATAGGGGAAAGAAGAAATCCTCTAAGTAGGACAGGTATGGATCTAAACCTGGTAAATAGATTTCCACTAAAGTGGTTTGCTATTACAACAACAAACTTGGGCATATGATTGCTGACTGCCCAGTCAAAAGAATGGAGGATGGTGAGAAGAAACACCACCACCAAAAGAGCAAGAAGGAGAAGTCCTTCATGGCAAAGATGGAGAAGAGCTGGTCTGACTCCTCCTCATCAGAATATAAAGAAGAAGAAGCCTACATTGGGATGATGGCAAGGTCTGATGAAGAATCCTGGCAGGATCAGTCTGGTCAAAAAAAGGTACAATCTCTATCTAGTTCTTCTTTTGAGTTAGATTATGAGACAAGTCCTAAATCAAGTGCTTCTTCATCAAGTGATGAGGATGGCTCAGAATCTGAGGAGGATATCAATCAATTGATTGATAAGTATGGTGAACTTCTGCAGACATTAAAGAGAAGTAAGCTGCTAGCTAAAAAGCAGGCTCAGGAGATTGCTTCTCTACAGCTTGCTACTTACCAACATTCTGAGTCAGCAACCCTGCTATAACCAAAAACCAGGGAAGTTTGCCATCTAAAGAACATTACTATCATCCAGATAGGTACAAAAAAATACAAGGACAATCTCATTAGAGATCTAGAAGACAAACTCTAGAGAGAAAAGTGGATTGTGGCTAGCTACTCTAAGCCTATTTCAGTGTTGCCCATCATTGACTCCTTCTCCTCTTAGAGAAATAAGAGGGGTTTAGGTTTCAAGGGAGACACAAGGGCTTCCCCTTTCAAAGGAAAGGGAAAAGCTCCAGTTAAGCCACCCATTGCCTTTGAAAGTGTAATACTCCCTTCTAATAGGTATGACCAGGACTCTATGTATGGTCATTGGAAGAATGAGAATTCTTCCTGGAAGAATACAAGTGTACTTTCCAATAGAAGGAGAAGAGGAATGGGTATGAGTAACTTCAAGACAGCCCATGAAGAAATACAAATGGCCCATCATGGACCATTTGTCTTTGGTGCTCCAGCCCCCACTCTTAAGAATGTGGCTACAACCAAAGTTCAGGACCATCCAGCTTGGACTCTGACCATGGGTCAATCAATCAGTAAGACTGATTTGGCTATTTCTGATGCTATCAAGAGCATGTATTTTGCAAAGAAGACTGCTGCTGATGGCACTCGGAGCAGGCCAAATAAGTCTATTGAAAGACTAACCTTCAGCTAAATCCTACCTGAAAGGAAACTGAGAAAGGCTGCTGCTGTTCCTTCTGGATAGGGAGCTGCTGTCAGCACAGCTAGAAAAATAGCTCAGAAAAGAAGGTATAACATTCATGAGTGCTGGTGTTGTGGCAAAGTAGGACACTGTGCCATTGATTGCTGGCATAATCCTAGTGTGGCTAGAGCTAAAGTCAGTCTACCAGTCAGAAAAACTGCTGGTGGACATGTTCATTTTCAAACTGACATGAACCAAGGACCCTATAAATATTGGGGTCCTAAGGTAAAGTAAACATGTTTTGCAGGTTAGTCCAAGTGCCTATACCCCTATATGGTGCTTGGACAGTGGTTGTTCCAAGAAAATGACTAGAACAAGGAGTTATCTGAAGGAGTATACTCCAGTGAAGGATGGACCCAAAGTTATCTTTGGTGGTTCAGACAAAGGAGTCACCAGAGGGTATGGTAAGATCACTAATGACATAGTCACTATCACCAAAGTGGCTTATGTGGAAGGTTTGTAATATAACCTAATAAGCATAAGCTAGTTATGTGATCTAGGCTATGCCACCTCATTCCACAAGGATGAGTGCCATATTTAGAGGTCAAGTGACCAAGAGGTTATCATGACAGGCACTAGGAGTGGGAACATCTATTGTTTGAATTTTTTATGTTTAGATATAGAATCCCCTGCATGCCTAATTGCAGATGAGAAAACCTCATACTATGTCTAGTGGCACAACAGGCTAGCTCATCTTAATTATAAAACCATTGACAAGTCTTTAGTAAAGATCTAGTTAGGAATGGTCCTAAGAAGAAGTGCTCTCAGGAGGGTATATGCCCTGCATTCCAAAAGGGAAAACAAACCAAGACCTCCTTCAAGAGCATTGGGACCAAAGACTCAGTGAGGCGCTTATTCCTCCTGCATATGGACTTGTTTGGTCATATGCTAGTTCAAAGTCTAGGTAGGAAAGTCTACACCCTTGTGGTTGTTGATGACTTTTCAAGACTTGCTTGGGTTTTCTTTCTTAGGAAGAAGTCTGAAACCCCTGATGTCTTCAAAACATTTGTCATGCAAATTCAGAATGAATTTGACAGGACTGTGGTCAAAATCAGAAGTGATCATGAGACTGAATTTCAGTCTGAATGCATGATAAGGTTAAGAGTATGCGATTCACCAAGAATTCTCCTCTCCTAGAACACCCCAGCAAAATGTGATTGTTGAGAGAAAGAATAGAACACTCATAAAGGATGGAAGGACCTTGTTGAGTGACACATCTCACCCAGAATACTTCTGGGCTGAGACAGTTAATACTACATATTATGTCCTTAACATGACTTCTATCACCAAGAGCCACACGAAGACTCCCTATGAGATCTTGAAGGGCATAAAACCAAACCTGAGCTATTTTAGGATATTTAGTAGTAAGTGTTATGTGCTAAACAATGGAAATTCCTATGTGACTAAGTTTTCTGCCAAGTCCTATAAAGGGATTTTTGTTGGGTATAGTAATCACAGCAAGGCCTATATGATCTACAACTTGAAAAATCAAGTTGTAGAAGAGTCTATTCTTGTAGTTTATGATGAGTCTACAATGATTAATAGTGAGCTGCCAAGCTCCTCTTCTAGTCTTGTAGGTACTGAACTGATGATGGACAAGCTGACTATCAAGGAGGCTGCTCCATTAGTTCAAGATGAATTTGACAGAGTGTGCATTCTAGAGGAAGCACAAGAAACACAGGTTGTGGATGATGATCAACCAAGTGAAGACAATGAAGATCAGGAAGTTGAAGCAAGATTTCCTCCAGCAGCCAGGCATCTAAGGGATCATCCAAGACACTAGATCATTGGTGATGCCAGCCAAGGAGTAGTGATAAGGAGTAAAAGTCTGAATACAACCTTGTATTCTAGTTTCCTGTTATAGGTTGAGCCCAAGAGATTTGAAGAGGCCAACGCAGATTAGTTCTGGATTGTAGCTATGCAAGAGGAACTGAACCAATTTAAGAGGTGTAAAGTTTGGAAGCTGGTTCCCAGACTATAAGGACATAATGTCATTAGATTCAAGTGGATCTACATGAACAAACTTGATGAAAATGGCATTGTAGTTAAGAACAAGGCTAGACTGGTGTCTAAAAGATACAGGATATAAGAAGGTATTGATTTTGATCAAACCTTTGCCCTAGTAGCTAGATTGGAATCCATCAGACTTTTCCTTGCATATGCTACATACCAAGGATTCAAAGTCTACCAGATGGATGTGAAGTCAGCCTTTCTGAATGGTGACTTAAAGGAAGAGGTTTATGTTGAATAACCTCCAAGTTTTGTTGTTCCTAACTCACCTGATTCTGTTTATAGACTTAGGAAAGCTCTATATGTGCTAAAGCAAGCTCCTAAAGCTTGGTATGAGATATTGTCCAGCTTCCTCATTGAGAAAAATTATCAAGGGGGAAGATAGACAAGACCCTTTTCCTAAGAGAATCTAAGGGCAAGATCATCCTAGTCCAAATTTATGTTGATGACATAATCTTTGGATCTACTGATGATAACCTTTGCAAGAAGTTTGCTAAACTTATGCAAGGGAAGTTTGAGATGAGCAGTATGGGTGAGATCAAGTTCTTCTTGGGCCTCCAAGTAAGACATACTTATGATGACTTGTCCATATTCCAGTCTAAGTTCACCAGGGAGTTGATCAAGAAGTTTGGTACAGAGAATGCCTCCACCATAAAAACTCCCATGGGGTCAAGTATGCCTACAGACAAAGATAAAGTAGGGAAACCTATTGATGAAACTTTGCACAGAGGGATAATTGGATCCCTTTTATACCTTACTACAAGTAGGCCAGACATCATGTATGCTACATGTGTTTGTGCTAGGTATCATGCCTGCCCTAAAGAATCTCACTACTCTGTCGCTAAGAGAATTTTGAGGTATCTTAAGGGAACACCAAATCTTGGCCTATGGTATCTTATAAATGGTGATTTTAATATAACAAAGTATTCAGATATAGATTTTACAGGCTATAGAGAAGATAGGAAGAGCACATCAGGCACCTGTCAGTTTCTAGGAGGAAGACTTGTGTCTTGGAGCAGCAAGAAGCAAACAAGTGTTGTAATCTCAACTACAAAATCAGAGTATATTTTTGCTGGGAGCTGCTATGGACAGTTGCTGTGGATCTAACATCAACTCCAGGACTATAAGCTCCAGATAAGTTGAAGTCCTTTATTTTGTGATTCTACTAGTATTATCTCAATTGCAAGGAATACTGTGTCACACAGTAGGACTAAGCATATTGAGATAAGATATGATTTTATTAGAGTGCATGTGGAATGTGAAGACATCAGTCTTGAGTTTGTCCCTATAGACAAACAAGTGGCTGACATCTTCACTAAGCTACTAGATGAAACAAAGTTCAACACCTTCAAGTTTGAGTTGGGTATGTTGAACTTAATATAACTTCAGTTGCTCCTTATGTTGTTTTTGTTGCAGGTTGTACTACTTCTTGTTGGTGGAAAAGACCTTCAGTGGTATCAAGACTTTCAAGTGGTTCAAGTGCTATCATGATTGGATGCTCCTTGTTGGGTATTGCATCCACAATAGACCTGATTTGAAGAAGCCCCTGAACAAACTAAGGTGAATTAAAAATGTATTTGACAATTCTATCAAGTTGTGCTTGCAGCTATTCCGTGCTAAGTACACGCCAATATCAGGGTGCAGTGGGTCAATATACACGGGTCTGCACAACGTAATCCCTCGTTGCGTAGATAAGTTTGTTGATTCACGAGTGCTCTCTCTATTGGAGTGTACTCATTTTCAAGTACCGGGTCAAGGTAGATAGAGAGCAGAAGAAGGAGCAAAGATGGGTCAAAGACCAAGTCATCAAAGGAAGGAAGAGAAAATTCTTCTAAGTCAAAATCGACGGGAATCACTAAGTTATTCCCACCGAATTCGAAGAGAATCGTTAGTGATTCCCGCCGATTCGACGAAAATCAGTTTGCATTCCCACCGAATTCTTCCGGCTGACAGTTTTCCAACAGGAATTCTGCCAAGGCAGAATCGACGGGAATCATGAGTGATTCCCTCCGACTTTGACGAGAATCAGTCTGCATTCCCGCCGACTTCTTCTGGCTGACAGTTTTCCAACAGGAATTCTGCCAAGGCAGAATCGACGGGAATCGTGAGTGATTCCCACCGACTTCGACGGGAATCACCAACGATTCCTGCCGATTTTTCCTTAGGCAAATTTCCTCTGTTCGCTGGACCGAACCAAGATGCTGTGCGCTGTTTCGGCCGGGTCTAGGGTTTCTCCTTGTGGGTCCCACAACGGTCTTTAGGGTTGGCCTCTGGTATATATATACCCGTATTTTGAACCTCTACAGACAGTCATTCATGCGATATCAAAAGTAGCCGGCGCCGTGCCCTAGCCGATCGCGGAAACCGCCGATCGCTTGTCGCCGCTCGCAGTTTGTCGTCGCCACTAATCTCTAATCTTCTTTGATCTTCCGACGACAGTACCGAGGCAAGTCGAGCGTCTCACACATATCTCTTGAGATCTTTTGTCTCTCGATTCGTTGAACGAGACAAGTTCTCCATTCCGAATCGGTGAAGACGATTGATCCGACTGAGATAGTTGGTAGACCTTGCTTGCTTCGTCAAGAAGTTTGGATCTATAAAGTAACGCCGCCGCAATCACTTGCCGCCGCTGATCTTGAGAAGACCCATTCCAAGAGATAAATTCGGTTGTGGATTCTTCATTATTTTCAAGCAAGCCTCAACGAACGAAGAAGTACATCGGAATCTCCAAAATATTTGTTTGTATTTTCTTTTACATTCAATTTTGGTTTGTTGTAAAGGAATTTTTCATTCCTAATTGTAAGGGTTGGGTGCAACCCGTGGTGGTGGAGTTATGACTCCTTTGTTGGAAAGGTTCCTTCCGTAGTGTGAGGATTAGATTTCAATCCGTTTGGAGAAGTGACCGAGTCGTCCCTTGGTGGGAGATAGGTCGAAGGGGGAAAGTGGACATACCCAAATCGGGGAACCACTGTAATTATTTGTGTGTTTTCTGTGCTGTGTTAGTTAATTTGTGCAGGTAAATTTAATTCCACAAAAGACTGCACGACACCTATTCCCCCCCCATAGGTGGATTTAGTCGACACTAGAGACGTTCAAGTGGTATCAGAGGGAGGTTGCTCATCAGTAAGGTTAACACCTTGAGCAAGATCCCGTGTCTAGTGTCAAGAAGAAAGAAGATCTCGGGAATGGACGGACTCAAGTATTCAGGAAAGATCCCAGTATTCACCAAGCTGAACTTTCCCATCTGGAAGGAAAGGATCAGGTTCTACATGGAAGCAGTCGACCCCCGACTCTTCATGATAGTGGAGGAGGGACCTTATATCCCCTCTAAGTCCTCCACCATTAATCCGACCAAGATGGTGCCCAAGAAGCTCTCCAAAATAGATAAGGATGAGATGGTGCTTGTCGGACTAGACAAGAAAGCTCAAAACATCTTAGTAAGCGCCGTCGATGATTCCATGATGCAGAATTTCAGCAATTGCAGGACTGCCAAGGACATATGGCACTGCCTGATCATTCTGATGGAAGAAACAGATGAAGTAAGGGATGATCGAAGATCCCTTCTGAACCAGAAGTATGAGGCCTTTAGGCAAGGTCCCAAGGAAGAAATCAGAGTGAAATTCGAGAAATTCCTGAAGATCGTCAATGCCCTGAAGGGTTATGGCAGAGTGTTCACCGATGGTGAACTAAATGACAAATTCCTTAGATCCCTTACTAAGGAATGGGACACCAAGATCTGCGCCATCTGAGAATTTGGCAAGCTGGCAGAAACTGATCCCCAGATTCTATTTGGAAAGCTAATGTCCTATGAGCTTCAATTGAACACCAGAAAAGATGAAGAAGAAGCCGATAAGGCCGCAGCCAAAGAAAAGACTGTGGCCCTGAAAGCTAATCACTCAAGGAAAGGCAAGGGTGCATCCTCGTCCCGCTCCTGGGGAAAGGCAGAGGAAGAAGACTCTGAGCCATGCTCATCCGGCTCAGAGCTATCTGAGGAAGAATTCTCCTTCATCACTCGAGAGTTCAAGAAGTTCCTCAAGATGAGGAATCAAAGAAAGAGAGACGGCTCCTCCTCCAGCTTCAGAAGAAGAATTACTCTTCTGACAGGTATGAGTCTAAACAGAACAAACATCTCTCTACTGACATTATCTGCTTTGGATGCAATAAGCCAGGCCACGTCGTTGCTGACTGCCACCAAAGCAAGAGAGATAAGGGGAAAGGAGAGGAGAACAAGTCCTCTAGAGATAAGAAGAAGGAGAGGAGCTACATTGATAAAAAGCCAAAGACACTGAGTGAATTTGATTCGTCAAACTCCAATGATGATGAGGAAGCCTACTTCGGGCTAATGGGTCGCTCCGACTCAGATGGAGACTGTCCCCCATTTATTGGGAAGGTAAAAGATCGCACCCCCTCTCTGACTCTGACTCTGACTCTGAGTCTCCTAAAGATGATCTCGAGGACAGCCTATCTGCCCGTGAAGCTGAAATCCTCAAAAAGTATGAGCTTCTGCTTAATACCTTTGAGGAATTCCGCAAGAGGTTGAGCGCTCAGAAAAAGGAAGTCAAATTCCTTAAGGCTGAGGGCGTGTCTCTAAGAGAAGAGATCACTAGCTTAATTTCTCTCCAACAGGAACACCTGGACCTGACTTCTGAGCACTCAGATTCTCTAAGGCTCCTTGACCAAAAATAGGAAGAAATCAACAAGCTGGAATAATAGCTTGCGGCATAAAGGAAGATTGTCAAAAGCTTCTCTATGCCCAAGACCGTTCTTCCTCTGGTTGATGTATTTTCTGCTCAGGCTAAGGGGGCTGGCTTAGGGTATGTGGGAGTGCCTGGCAAATCATCTAGGAGAAACAGAAATCAGAGGAAAAAATAAGGCTGCTAAGAAGGCCTCTGCTGTAGAAAAGGGAAAGGCCCCACTCGGTCCTGTTTCATTCAGAAAGCCCGGCTTTCCTTGCAATGAGCAGAACTTTGAGTCAACCTATGGCCACTTCTTCTGGCCCTCGGTAGAAAAGCCAAAGAGCCGGTATGATGGTTGGACCTTCCCCCGCAACTACGGTGAGAGTGTCTTCAAGGCACCTTATGAGGAAATCCAAGTGGAGAATTATGGCCACTTCTCTAGTGGCCATAATAGGAAGAAGAAACCAAAGGCCAAGCCTGTCATACTGAAGGAACATGAAGTGAAGAAGTCATGTGACTGCTATCATCATGATGCCTCTACCTCCAGATCCAAGGCCCTGAATGGACCCACCGTTCCAAGGGTGAACCAGGAGCCTAGGAAATGGTACAACAGGTTTGACTGTTGGTGCTGTGGCAAAGTTGGTCACTTCGCCGTGGATTGCTGGTTTAATCCAAGATTCAACGAGACTCCTCATGTTAGCAATGCGAGGCCGACCACTCGTAGGGTTAACCACCCGAGGGGGAGTATGCTAACAAGGAATCTAGGACCCAAGTTCAATTGGGTTCCTAAGGGAAACTAATTCTGTTTTGCAGGTATGTCCAAAGGCCACCAAAATGCCAATCTGGTACTTGGACAGTGGATGTTCCCGACATATGACTGGGACAAGAAGCCTGTTGCGTGATTACTCCCCAGTCGAAAATGGACCCAAAGTCATCTTTGGAGAATCTGATCGAGGAGTCACCAGGGGTTATGGTATGATTTCCAACGGTGTATTCTCTATCACAGACGTTGCCTATATTGAAGGGTTAAACCATAACCTGATCAGTGTAAGCCAGTTGTGTGATAAAGGATATGACGTTAAGTTCTGCAAGGAAAAGTGCTTGATAATATCGTGTGCCTCTTCGGAGACGGTATTAACTGGTATTAGGAGCAGAAATATCTTTTTTTTAGATTTTCTTAGCTTAGACTCTTATACCCCTGTGTGCCTAGTAGCAAAAGGCAGTGCATCTCTCTGTGAACAATGGCATAAGAGATTAGCACATATTAATTTCAAGACTATTAATATGTTGTTTTCCAAGAATTTAGTAAGGGATGCCCCTACTATTACGTGCATCAAAGATAGCCCTTGTCCTGCATGCCAGAAGGGCAAACAGACTCGGACTACCTTTAAGGGCATTGCAGACAAAGACTCTTCCAGATGTCTTTATCTTCTGTATATGGACTTGTTCGGTCCAGTGCAAGTTCATAGCTTAGGAGGCAAATCGTATATGCTAGTGACTGTTGATGATCACTCTCGGTTTACGTGGGTGTTCTTCTTGAAACGAAAGTCAGATACGTTTGACATCTTCACTAATTTTATCAAGCAGATACAGAATGAACTTAACTGCTCTGTGGTAAAAATTAGAAGTGACCATGGAACAGAATTCGAGTCTGGTGCTATGACAGAATTCTATGAAGAACATGGTATCTTTCATGAGTTTTCCTCCCCGCGTACTCCTCAGCAAAACGGAGTTGCGGAGAGGAGGAATAGAACGCTCATTGAGGCATGTACGACAATGTTGAATGACGCTTCTCTCCCAGAGTACTTCTAGGCAGAGGCTGTCAATACAGCCGTTCACGTGCAAAACCGGGCCTTGATCAACAAGAATCATCGTAAGACGCCTTATGAGCTATTGAAAGGCAGGAAACTGACCATGTCCTATCTAAGGATTTTTTGTTGCAGATGCTATGTACTCAATAATGGGAAGTACCCACGTACTAAATTCGGAGAAAAATGCTTCGAAGGCATCTTTATGGGCTATAGTAGCCATAGTTGGGCATATAGGGTTTTCAATAAGAAAAACCTAGTGGTAGAGGAGTCCATTAATGTTGTATTTGATGAAGGAAGCCTGCTTCATAGCAATTCTTCCAGTGGTATTCTTGAAGATGCAGGTGCAAGGCTTGAACAGCTAAGTCTAGATGAGACTGCTAATGATGGAACTCCAAAGTACGTCAAGGTCTCCACCTGAACGCCACCTGGAGAAGATGACGGTCAGGATAAAAAAATTCTCCCAGAAGAGGGAGGAGCCTGAGAATCTGTTGGAGCTCCAGATGCTAGACTCTTAGAGCTCATACACGCGAGGGATCACCCAAGAGATCAGATCATAGGAGATCCTCGGGATGGTGTCAGAAATCGCAGAGGTATAATTAACGAGATTCTGCACCTAAGTTTTCTGTCACAGGTTGAGCCAAAGAAGTTCGACGAAGCGAACAAAGATGCGTCATTGATATTGGCCATGCAAGATGAATTGCATCAATTCGAACGATGCAACGTCTAGACTCTTGTTCCCAGACCAAAGAAACAGAATGTGATCGACACTAAGTGGATCTTTAGAAACAAACTGGATGAACACGGTGTCATCATCAAGAACAAGGCCAGACTGGTGGCTCAAGGTTACAGACAGGAGGAGGGGATTGACTTCAACCAAACCTTTGCACCAGTTGCAAGGCTCGAGGCGATCAGATTGTTCCTAGCATATGCCTCTCACAAAGGATTCACTGTCTATCAGATGGACGTGAAATCTGCTTTCCTAAATTGAAATTTGAAAGAGGAAGTATATGTCGTGCAATCACCAGGTTTTGTTAATCCAACATTCCCTAATCATGTTTACTTT
Source organism: Platanthera zijinensis (assembly GCA_039513925.1). NCBI lineage: Eukaryota > Viridiplantae > Streptophyta > Magnoliopsida > Asparagales > Orchidaceae > Platanthera > Platanthera zijinensis. Next base: position 136,359,569 of record CM077084.1, on the reverse strand, counting down.
CTTAATAAAGCATTATATGGCTTAAAACAAGCTCCTCGAGCTAGGTATGAGACTCTGTCTAGTTTTCTTCTTGAGAACAAGTTCTCGAGAGGAAAAATAGATAAGACATTGTTTCTTAGGGAAGTCAAAGGCAAGATTTTGCTGGTGCAAATCTATGTCGATGACATAATATTCGGCTCAACGGACAACAACCTGTGCAAGAAGTTTTCTAAACTTATGCAAAGTAAGTTTGAAATGAACAACATGAGTGAGCTGAAGTACTTCTTGGGACTTCAAGTGAAACAGTCTGAGGATGAAATTTTCATTTCTTAGATGAAGTTCACAAATGAACTCCTAAAGAAATTCGGAATGGAGAATGCAACCTCTATGAGGACTCCAATGGGATCCACTGTGTCTCTAGACAAGGATGAGAAAGGGAAACCTTTTGATGAAACCAAATACAGAAGCATAATTGGTTCCCTGCTCTACCTTACTGCTAGTAGACCGAATATTATTTTTTCCACATGCGTTTGTGGCAGATATCAGGTGAACACTAAGGAATCTCATTATGTAGCTGCAAAGCAAATTCTTAGATACCTTAAAGGTACACAAAATCTTGGCTTGTGGTACCCAAGAAACAATGATGTCGAGCTGATAGGCTTTTCAGATGCTGACTTTGCAGGAAGCAGAGATGATAGGTAAAGCATTTCCGGGACGTGCCAATTCCTCGAAAGAAGGCTAATTTTGTGGAACAGTAAAAAGCAGAACTGTGTCACAACCTCTACGGCTGAATCTAAGTACATCTGAGCATGCAGCTGTTGCGCACAACTTCTATGGATCAGAAATCAACTCGAAGATTATGACTTTCAGTTCAGAGAAGTTCCTATATATTGCGACTCCTCGAGCGTAATAACAATTGCGAACAATCCAGTGTCGCACAGCAGAACAAAGCATATTGAAGTGCGCTACCACTTCATTCGGGAGCATGTTGAAAACAAAGATATCTCTCTCTGCTATGTCCCCACAGATAAGCAGATTGTAGATATCTTCACAAAGCCCCTAGACGAGGCCAAGTTTAGTCTCTTCAAAACTGAACTTGGCATGCTGAACTATGAAGATTGAAGACTGAAGGGCTCAAGGCTCTTGGATCAAGGGGAAGCATTTGCTAGGAACTCAAGATCGAACACGGATGCAAGAACCGAGGGGAAGCATTTTGCTCCAAGTAAAATTCCAGATTTACAGAAGCCGAAAAGGGGGAGATTACCCTCTCGGCTAAGGCTAAGGTGGCTGCCAATGTTAAGTATGCTCTCAAGAAAATGGTAATGAATTTCACTCTCAACTGAATCTTCTATTTCTGTTTTTTATTCCCATCTGTTTTATTCACCTTAGCTTGTAGGGTTTAGGCTTCTTCAAATAGGGGGAGATTGTTGGGTATTGTATCCACAATAGACCTGATTTGAAGAAGCCCCTGAACAAGCTAAGGTGAATTGAAAATGTATTTGACAATTCTATCAAGTTGTGCTTGCAGTTATTCCATGCTAAGTACACGCCAATGTCAGGGTGCAGTGGGTCAATATACACAGGTCTGCGCAACGTAATCCCTCGTTGCGTAGATCAGTGTGTTGATTCACGTGTGCTCTCTCTATTGGAGTGTACTCATTTTCAAGTATAGGGTCAAGGTAGATCAAGAGCAGAAGAAGGAGCAAAGATGGGTCAAAGACCAAGTCATCAAAGGAAGGAAGAGAAAATTCTTCTAAGTCAAAATCGACGGGAATCACTAAGTTATTCCCGCCGACTTTGACGAGAATCATTAGTGATTCCCGCCGATTCGACGAAAATCAGTCTGCATTCCCGCCGACTTCTTCCGGTTGACAGTTTTCCAACAGGAATTCTGCCAAGGCAGAATCGACGGGAATCGTGAGTGATTCCCGCCGACTTCGACTAGAATCAGTCTGCATTCCCGCCGACTTCTTCTGGCTGACAGTTTTCCAACAGGAATTCAGCCATGGCAGAATCGACGGGAATCGTGAGTGATTCCTGCCGAATTCAACAGGAATCACCAACGATTCCCTCCGATTTTGCCTTAGGAAAATTTCCTCCGTTCGCTGGACCGAACCAAGATGCCGTGCGCTGTTTCGACCGGGGCTAGGGTTTCTCCTTATGGGTCCCACAACGGTCTTTAGGGTTGGCCTCTGGTATATATATACCCGTATTTTGAGCCTCTACAGACAGTCATTCACACGAAATCAAAAGTTGCCAATGTCGTGCCCTAGCCGATCGCGGAAACCGCCGATCGCTTGTCGCCGCTCGCAGTTCTTCATCGCCGCTAATCTCTGATCTTCTTTGATCATCCGACGATAGTACCGAGGCAAGCCGAGCGTCTCATGCATCTCTCTTGAGATCTTTTGTCTCTCGATTCATTGAATGAGACAAGTTCTCCATTCCAAATCAGTGGAGATGATTGATCCGACTGAGATAGTTGGTAGACCTTTCTTGCTTCGTCAAGAATTTTGGATCTACAATGTATCACTGCCGCAATCACTTGCCGCCACCGATCTTGAGAAGACCCATTCCAAGAGAGAAATCTGGTTGTGGATTCTTTGTTATTTTCAAGTAAGCCTCAACGAACGAAGAAGGACATCGGAATCTCCAAAAGATTTGTTTTTATTTTCTTTTACATTCAATTTTGGTTTGTTGTAAAGGAATTTCTCATTCCTAGTTGTAAGGGTTGGGTGCAACCCGTGGTGGTGGAGTTGTGACTCCTTTGTTGGAAGGGTTCCTTCCGTAGTGTGAGGATTAGATTTCAATCCGTTTGGAGAAGTGACCGAGTCATCCCTTGGTGGGAGATAGGTCGAAGGGGGAAAGTGGACATACCCAAATCGGGGAACCACTGTAATTCTTTGTGTGTTTTATGTGCTGTGTTTGTTAATTTGTGCAGGTAAATTTAATTCCGCAAAAGACTGCACGACACCTATTCCCCCCCCATAGGTGGATTTAGTCGACACTATAGACTTTCACTCCTATTGAGGGGGAGCAAGTCCTACACTTGCAGAAACAAATTATGTTTCCCATAGAGAAGGTGCAGGCAGTTGATTATCTATAATCAGATAGGGGGAGAAGATGTTCAAAGGCAGATAAGGCTAGCACCTCCCTAACTATTCTACTGAAGTCAAAAAGGGGGAGGGCAATATGATCAAGAAAATGATCAAGGCTATGCAACAAAATAGGGGGAGCAACAAGCGATGATGATCATCTTGCAGGATAAGCAGCAAAATAGGGGGAGCATCAAGTGATGATGATCACCTTGCAGGCAAGGAAAGTGTGGTAATCTATATCTTATTACCTCTTCCATAATACTGATTATCTGCTGCATATGTTGTGTGTATCATTGACTAAGAGTTTTGATGAAAGGTTTTGACTTCTTCAAATAGGGGGAGATTGTTGGGTCCATTGATCCCAATGTCCTAGATTTGTAAAAAGTCAAACAAGTCAATGGTATACACATGGTTGCATTTGATGTATGTTCAAGTTCATGCATGCAGGTTGCTCTTTGTCACATTGATTGGACAGGTGGCTCAAGTGGCAATGATAGGTGGACAAAAAGGAGCTGGCTGGAAAGGCAGGAATTTGCCTAAGTCCACAGGCGTTGAGTAAAGGAAGCTCACTAAATGCAAGGTAACAATATTCAACGAAGTCTACAGGCGTTGAGTGATGCTAGCTCACTTAACGCCAGATGTCAAAAAGAGTAGATGACAAAGACAAAATTCTGGTTAAGTCCAGAGGTGGTTAGTGAGGACAGCTCACTCAATGCCAGATGAGCTGAAGCATCGAATAAAGACCAGTTAGTCAAAGCTTTTGCATTGACAGTACAAAAAAATGGCTTATGTCCAGAAGCGTTGAGTGATGTCAACGCACTCAATGCCAAGACCAAAAAGTGTTGAGTCATGCTACTGCAGTCAGAGCCTAAGAAGGTTGAGGAAAGAAATTGAACAAGTCTAGAAGCATTGAGTGATGTCAACACACTCAATGCCAAAACAAAAAAGCGTTGAGTCATGCTGCTGTAATCAAAGTCTAAGAAGATTGAGGACAAAAATTGACTAAGTCTAGAAGCACTGAGTGAGTCCAGTTCACTCAACGCCTAATAAAGAAGACATGCAAGGGCAGAAAGCATTGAGTGAGGCCAACTCACTCAACGCCTTCAGACAGGTGAAGAATTTCTTAAGTCTGGAGGCATTGAGTGAAGCCAACGCACTCAAGGATTAATAAGTGGAGAAAGTGCTGAGGCGTTGAGTGATGCCAGTTCACTCAATGAACTCAATGCCTTATCATGCAGAGAATGTTGGACTATGAAAGTCAGAATTTGGCTAAGTCCAGAGGCATTGTGTGAGGAAGGATAACTCAACGCTCTCAACGCCTAGAAGCAGAATGATGAGCTAAGTTAGAAAGCATTGAGTGATGAAGGCTCACTCAACGCTCTCAACACCTAAGATGCAAAATAGTTCATATAGTTGAGTAGGGTTTTGGCATTGAGCGAAGCTTGTTCACTCAACACACTCAACGCCTGAGGAAGCAAAAGATTAGCTCAGTCCAGAATAGTTGAGTGAAGCTTGTTCACTCATCGCACTCAGTGCCTGAGATGGAAGTGAAGATTTGGCTAAGTCTACAGATGCCGACGTCAGCCAAAGTCAACAAAAGTCAATGGAATTCAAATTCAGTGCGGGAAAGCTAGAATCCACCGCTAATGGCGCCGACGGCTAGCTGTATAATATATTTTATACAAGGAAGGCATTATACCAACAATTAAAACTGGGCCCTCACGTCATATAGCTGTTAATATGTAGAAGATAAAAGAAGAAAATCAGAAGATGGAATGACGAACTTTTAGGGCTTTCTCTTTTCGAAAAGCGAAAGATTGTCATCATCTTCCTCGCCATTGTTGCTGAGAAAAGAAGCATAAATCGATTCCTAAAGATAATTTCTGGAGTTGTGAAGAAGAAATCTGGACTGATTTTTCTCAAGATAGGAGTGAGACACAGAGATAATTTCTCTGTTGTCAAATTAACACCAACTCTTTTTCTCTCTGTAAGATCCTTTTGGATCTGAGCTGTAAGCTTGTGTTATAAAGGCCGAGTTTGTAGGATCTGTTATAGATCTGAGTGGTAGGGCTCTGGCCTAAGTTGTAGGATCCTCTGGATCTGAGTTGTAGGGTTGACCTCCAAGCCTGAGTGGTAGGGCCTTTTTGCCCGAGGTAGGTGGTATTCTGAACACTGAGTTGTAGGGATTTGTGCCCGAGTTGTAAGTCTTGGAGGAGACTGAGTGGTCCTGCGAGATCATGTTATAAGATATTAGGAGCCAAGATATTGGAGTAGTGCCTTGCCTAACACACTGTTAGAAAGGCAGAAGGGACAGTAGACGTAACCATAATCTAGGGAACACCTATAAACAGCTGTGTCATCTTGGTGAATATCTTGAAAGCACTAGGAAGTTGATCTCCTCTCACAGCCTAAAATTATAAAATTTAAAAAGACACACTAAAAACCTAGAAACCTATTCACCCCCTTTAAGTAGTTTAGCTACCCTTGCAAATAAAGACTTTTAATCTCGACCGCAAATCAAGTTTGGAAAACAATTGTGCTCCCACCACCTGATCGAATAACTCATTGATCTGGTGAAAAGGATAGGTGTTCCACACCATAAGTTGGTTAAACTTTCGTTAGTCTATGCACAACCGCAATGATCCATCCTTCTTCTTAATACAAAAAGGGGCTCCCCAGGGCGATGAAGTGGGGTGAACAAAACCTGATTCTACTAACTCTTACAACTGGACCCTAAAATCTACCAGTTCCTTTGGAGCCATCCTATAAGGGGTTCGAGAGATTGGCTTGGCACCAGACACTAGCCTAATATGAAAGTCTACTTCCCTAGGCGGGGGCAATCCGGGCAGCTTTTTGGGAAAAACCTCAGGAAAATCTCACACCACTAGTACATCCTTTATTCTAGCTAACATCTCCTTTTGTTCAAAACATATCATGAACATCTCATCCCCTTGCTTATGGGCCTTAATGGCCTGAATAGAAGACAACATTATTTGGGGTGTGAATCTAATATCTTGAAATATGATCTCTGAATCTCCATGTATCAAGGTGATTTACTTTGCCGCACAATCAATCCTAGCATGATGCCAATCCAGCCATGTCATAGCCAGAATAAAATCAAATTCTGACATCCATAACATTATTGCAGGGGTTTTGAATAGCTTCCCTCCAATATATACATCAAAGTCACACTAGGCGGACAAGATCATCTTAGAGCTGTTTGGGAGGCGTACTCTCCGAGTAACTCCAGTGTAATGTTGCACACCATTTAAATCCTGTACAAAGTCCACTAAAACGAATGAGTGGGTGGCACCAGTATCGAATAGAGTGTGGGCATGTCTCCCACTTATAGTCACGATGCCTAAATGTTAAGTTATACAAATTCAAGCTAGATTTTTAGCACAAACTCAGGAATGCTAAGGAAGAATACTTATAACATATCAATTTAACTATGAAGTACCTGCAATAATGTCCTGCGGGTCCCGATCTTGAGTCATATCCAAATCAAACATCTACTCTCGAGCAGGAATAGGGTTCCTACATTGTGGTCCTCGTCCACGACCACGTCCGTTCCCTCGTCCTCGTTGAGCTACCAGAGGAAAAATAAGAGGGGCATTCCCACCTAGCTACATGCAATAATGTTGTATGTGGCCCAGCTGATAACATTGGAAACAAAATTTCTTGAATGGATCTCTGAATCATTGATAAGGATGAATCTGCAGGGGTGGAGGCAGTGCTGGCTGTGGGGCCGGATGCTCCATTTTAAAATTTTGACGGAAGCATCCGCCACCTATTTGGTTTCCTCCCCCACCTATAGTATTCTATCTCCTTCTGAAGCTGGGTTTTGCTTGCATCATACTCTCTGTGGGTGTCTTACCACTAGCCTAAACCCCAAGATGGTCCACCTCCAATCTTTTTGCGATGTCTATAATCTGAGCTAGGATCGAGTCAGCTATAAACAAAAGATCCTGCCTCAGGGGGTCTCAAAAACCTTTGTAGAATCTCTTCGCGTACTTGCGATCATACAAATCATAGGAGTCAGAAACCTAGCAAGGTGCTGAAACTCCCATTGATACTCCACAACTGACTTAGACCCCTATTTCAGCTGTAGGAACCTTTTTTCGAGTTCATCTCGAGCATTAGTGGGAACAAAATGTTCTAAGAAGGCATCAGAAAACTCATTCCAACTGATGTCATTGTATACTCGTACTTCAAAAGTGGAGCCCATAAGGGACTTCCACCACCTCTATGTGTGTGATTCTAGGATGGATACTACTAAGGTGACAACCATACTGTCTGGAAATCAAATTCCGGCCATCAACTCTTTCACCGAATCCAACAATTCCTCCATGTGAATGGCCGACTTTGTCTCGTAGTAAATGGGTGGAGAAAGAGCTTGGAAGGTACTCAGCCAATTGGTGCTCGAGGCTTGTTGCTGCACCGGGGCCTGCTAAGACCTAAAGGCATCTAAGATTGCAATTAGGGTATGCTGCAGCTCTGACTGTTGGAATGGAGTAGGGATCAGAGGAACATAATGCCTGTTGTTAGCTCCGTATGTACTGGAATCTATGCACAAAATATGGATTTAGTGTTAGGTTGGCCAAACATAGGGTAACCGGTGGACATACTAAGTGTGAAAAATAAATGGGCATACCACTTATTTGCTATTTCAGTTTGTCCACAAATCTAAGAATAGAGTGGGGGTAACTCCACATTCAATGTCTTCTTCCTCGTAGGATCGTTGCAATTTGATACCAATTGTAAAATCCCCCTCCTATTACACAAGACGCGGCCGAGGGGAATTTTATTCCTAGAACTTCTGCCTTGTGGTGACATCAACACATATGCTAATCTATACCACAAGTCGCCTATTCTGCCGGCAAATTTCTGATATCTAAAATCCCAACCCAACAAATAGAAGCTCACAGAAGTCATGATTCGCATAAAGGCAAATGCCCAAAATAGTACAATAATATAAAAAGTTGCATCAACTCCATCAATATCACAGTACGCAAAACTGCGCGAAGGCTACATCATAATGCTCACAACTCACATCAGTCACAGAATCAAGAAAGGGTATCATCGTATCAGGCCCTGTCCCCCTTGTTTAACTATCCTCCCGTACAAGGCGCCGTTACTACTCTAATTACAACATATCTTCCTAAAATGGTAGACGTTGTAACCATTAGTCATAAAGACTAAGTGGCTATCACATCCGCTCACCCCAGTTACTCTAAGGCACCGGGCTAAGGAAAAGAACGAGGAGCACAATATAGAAGTAATATATATAACAATACTAGGCTGGCATACACACTACCAGGCCTTAGCCTCCGTACGCCTCAATGCTAAGAACACAATAGTGGAGCCCCTGCATACAACGACACAGAAGGGGTCTTGGGTAGATGTGCACCAAGAGCCCAACCCAACTGGCCTATAACTAGCATGAAAGGGGTCCTAAGGAGTGAACACCAAATAACCCAGCCCAACCATCCACTGGCATGGAAGGAGCCTTTGGGAGTAAGCACCAAAGGACCAAGCCCAACCGCCAAAGGTCTGACTACCTTCTCCCGTCGGTGTGACGATAAGCGAGCTCGTAGACCTGATACTTTAATCCTCAATATATGATCATATACCGTGTGTCAACACACACACACACCCATGCAAATCACAATTACTATATCATCAAGCATTCAAGGGCTCCAATCTAGTCCCTTCATATCATAACCAACACAGTGCTCCAAAGAATTCAAGGGTCCATATTCAACATATGATGACGGTCCATCTTTTTTATTACACCAATCCCTATCTTCTACCCGTAGGGAGTTATCGTACTCTAAGAAGTGGACTATAGCAGTCATTCCTTCAATACTTGAGATCAAGGCTAAGCTCATCATATGGCCATGGGTGTATACCTCATCCAACCCTTATCAATAATTTATCATGTACATATACATTATATTTATTCAATCATCTCTACCGAACTTTATTTCGCAACCTCCAAGTAATTGCATCAAGTAACCTTCCCCAAGCTTCTTAATCATGCAAGTGGTAGTCACATTATCATCAACCATTCAACAACCCAATCTCCCGAGCAATCAATTCGTAGAATAAGGAAATCATCTAAATATTAATACATCACAGCTACGCCCCATAGTTTACAAAAACTAGAATTTGGGAATCTATAGTCCACCAAAAGTTACGGGAAACCCCAAATAGGGAAGGTATTATCAAGTGCTATAACATCCGTGTTGAGCCTGCGTTCCAAATCTAAATTCAGTACATATGAAATTAGGTTTCAATTTGGCTGTGTACACTTAGACAGAATTCAACCTGCACATTTATTATTACATCACAACAACTTCGACTATACTTTAAGCGAGCTATAGAACTCCCTTGAAAACTTTTAACCATCCGTTTGAAAGGTCTTTCTGAGGGCAATAACTTTCATGTTGAGCTCAAAACCTTAATCAGAACAGATCATACCTGAAATCGGCCTTAATGTTTGCAGCGTATAGAAAATAGATTTCTGTACAGCACTTTGCACACACCATAAAGATGGATGAATGACATCGGTTCATCTCCTTTTTCCAGCCATCACATAAAGCACATACAACTTCTCTCTACCCTTTATCCCTCATTAGACCATAGATATTCACGAAATCAAGTCCTCCATCTTCGTAATGAAGTGAGGAGGTGATTGAAGATATTCATGCAGCGATCGGAGCCCTAGAACAAAAGTTCTATCATGGTTCCTTCTTAGGAAATCTCAATTAAACTCCCAATCCAAGCTCTCTTGTGCCGATGTCTCTCCTATAATTTGGATCTAAAGATCTAGCACCATGGGAGAATGTAGGAAGCTCACCTGATTTCTGTCCATGGATCATGTCCTTCTTGGTGGCATGTCGCACTCATTTTTCTGGTAGTATTATTCCCGTTCGTCATTCTTAAGGAAGAGGAGAAGATTCCGTCGTTCTAAAAGCTTTTAGGGTTCGGTTTATCCATATAAAGATGTGGCTGGTGAGTTTAGGGTTGAAAATATTCCTGACATGTGTCATTCTCTCATTGGATCACCCTTTTTATAACATAAATTAAGTCTTCTTAAAAGATAGTCATTAAATTATCATTCTGTACAGTCTGGAAGTATTATAAATCTATAAGTAACCAGACAGCACAGATAGAAAAGGCCAAGTCCATTCATCTTATGTACTCAACGAATCGTCCAAATCACTCGACGAATCGTCGAGTCCATTACATGAGTCATTTCGACGAAAAACGAGTCCACTCGATGAATCTCTCAGCGAATTTCACAAGTCCACTTGAGTTCACTCGACAAATATCGTCGAGTCCTCTCAGTGAATTCATTAGTCTCTTTTGACCAATATCTCGAAAGATTATACAAGTCCACTCGAGTTCACTCGACAAATTCACGAGTCTTCCCGACTATTTCTCGAGTCATTTTGACAATACACTCTAGGCCTCTCGATGAATTTACAAGTCTCCTCAACGATTTCACAAGTCTTCCGAACGAATTTACATCAGGCCTGCTCTAACTGCCGACTCAAGTCACCATAGTAACACTACAACACATAGGAGGGGTCCAGCTCGAAATGGGACGTTACATTAGCATCCTTCTCCTAAGCTTCTATCATCTTATGCCTTTTCCTTTCAAAGTAGTTGTATGGAGTTGGAAACTATTTGCTAAGCTATGGAGCATCTGATTGCAAAATACCAACCTTCTTATCCTTTCCGAACTCTCTTCTGATCTCTTCATTTTTTTTCAAGTTTAGCCTATTCCATGGAGCTGTACAGTTTTTTTCTTAGATAATTATTGAGTGGTGGGGATGAAGGTTGGAATAGTTTTAGTAATTATTTCAGCTCCATCACCATCTGGTTGACCTTCAGGAGCCAGAACATCATCATATATAAAAGGATCTAGGCCTAGTGATTCTCTGATAATATTTGAAGTCCAAATTGTATTTTCTGACTGGCCTTAATAATTTATTTCTCCCCCTTTATAATTACTTCATATATGACTGTAGTCAGGGAGTCCATAATAGAGGAAATCTTTTCATCCAAATAATTAACACCTTTAGAAACATAATTCTTAACCTGCAACATGCAGTCATCTAGGTGCTGAGTGCAGTGAAAGATTTGATTCCAAGAGCCTAAACACCTAGGAGGGGGGGGGGGTGAATAGGTTCTAATCCTTTTTAACAGTTAAGGCAATTAACACAGCACAAATATCACAAAAACAATCACAGAAAATACACAGCACAATAAACAAAGATTTATAGTGGTTGCCCAAGTTGTGGGTACGTCCACTTTCCCCCTTCGCCTATCCAGTAGAAAACTGGATTCGTCCAAACTTCCTTCCACTAGCTCAGATCCACAGATCTTACAACTTAGAACCTGATAGGTTCCTACAACTCAGAATTCTTTAAGTCCTACTTAGATTCTTCCCAAGAATCCTACCTCAGGCAACATCCCTACCTCAGCCTTTATATCCAGGCCTACAACTAAGACTTCTTCAAGTCCTACACCTCAGGCACTCAGCCCTACCTCAACCTTTATAAATTTAGGCTTACAACTTAGATCTATAACAGATCTTACAAATAAAAGTTTGTTTAAGGAAATAAAAACTTCACCCAGTTTAACAGATAAAAGGGTGAGAACTTCTTGATCAGTTCTTGATTAAAATGAATACTCTAGATCCAACCTGACTTAGCTTCTTCAAAGCTTCTTGAATTTGAAAAAAATAAGGTTGATCTTCAATTGGAGTTGGAGTTGATCTCCACTTAGCTTCCTTCTTAAATTCAGAATCAGATCTGAATTTTACTTGCAGACTCTTCAGGATCTGTCTTCTTCTGGATTTGCCTCTTGCTCCCCCTCACTGGTTCTCAATCTCTGTTGAGTCAATTATTTCTCCTCTTGATTCTGTTGGATTATGTTATATCTCTGGTTGTTATGGACCAGCCCTTTATATAGAGTTCATCCACGATTACCGGCTGATCCAGTTTATAACGCCCTTCTGACAGTACTAACAGATGTGTCAGTCTTGTTACTTATGACAGCTGTCAAGTCTTCAGTCATGACAACTTACCCTTCATTGAAATTCTATCACAGCAGGGGACAGTCAGCAAAATACTTCAAATGTGACGACACAAATAGACCAAGTGTCGACAAAATTCTTGATGATGTCGACACAGCTTCCAATGTGCCGACACAACCATTCTTTATCTTCTCGACACAGCTTCTGTTGTATGTGTCGACATAAGTCCTTTGTGTCGACACAACTTCTCCTGGTCTCTACATAGCTGATGCTAATAGATGGCGATGAGTGTATGTCCAGATGGTGTTGAGTGTGTGTCAACACCAGTCCCGTATGTCGACACAAGCCTTTCAGACTCAGTATAGTTGTTGTTGATAGATGGCGTTGAGTGTGTGTCGACACAAGTCCCGTGTGTCGACACAAGCCTTCCAGACTCAGTATAGCTGTTGTTGATAGATGACATTGAGTGTGTGTCGACACTGTCTTACTTCTGGTGTCAACATAACTCCTGGGTGTCGATAGAGCTCGTGCTTCAGGTGTCGACACAAGTACTGGGTATCGAAACTTGTACTTAGAAATTTTTCTTACATTTCTTAAACCTGCACACTGAAACTCAACATTCCATCAAATACACCTTGATGTATACAATTGAGTAAGGTGAGGCTTCTCCAAATCTGGTACACATTTTCCAATATACCCAACAATCTCCCCCTATTTGGAGAAGTCATAATCCTTAGTCAATGATATACACCACACATAATAAAACAAAGAATAAGATGTATACATTCAATTCACAGCAAGGTAACTTATATATACAAATAAAAATTAATATCATCATAAAATATGATATCTTCATTAATAAGAAAGTAGTGTAGCTTTACAGAATTCTTAAAAGAACAGAAAATTACATAGGTCTTAACACTAGCCTATCTATCCTAAGATTTATTAGGCTCCTTAATCACTATTCCTTTTCTAGACTTGATCTTAGCTTACACATTGGATTCAGAATCTTCAGCTGGCTTCTTCCCTTTCAGATCTTTTTTTTTGAGCTCGTCAGCCTTAATCTTCTGGCTTTCAAAGTAATGAAAAGGCTTTAGAAAGTACTTGCAAGGCTCCACAGAGTTAGCAGGTAACTTTCAAGCTTTGATATTTTTTCTGAGCTGATGTATGAAATCTTGCTTCTTTTGATACTTGATCCATTCTAGTTCAGAGTACCACTTGCCTCTATCACGCATCTTATCTTTCACAGCTTTCTAGGCAGAACGAATAATGTTCCTAGAACTAGGACTCCACTACTCAAAGTCAGGCTTCAATTCTGCATGTTTTCTAAATCTTTTCTTAGAAAGCTGGGCCTCTTTCCGAGCTTCCATAGCAGCTATAAATACTTCAACTTTGTCAATGATGACATTCTGTGCCTCCTGTAGAGGGCTATACATTTTCTGAACTTCTTGCTGTACTATTTCAAAATCTGCTGGAGGATAGATAACCTGTGCAACTTCCTGCTGAACACCTTCAATATGAGCAGGTTGAAAACAAGATTCAGCAGTGTTATCTTCATCACACAGGGGTGGAAATCCAAGGGTAGCTCTGATGGTATTAGATACCCATTTAGCATGATCAGAGCTGGCTTTGACTAATATCCTCTCCCCCTTTATGACTTCTCTGGCTATATGATCTCTCAGATCATTCTTTTGAAACCTTACTTGATCAGCCAGATATTTAGTACCTTCTTTGTAGTAGGCTCTAAATTTTTTCAGGTGATCAGAAATAGCCTGTTTAGATTCCTGAATTGCTATTTGTACAGCAGCTAGATCTTCTTTAATGTGTTTGGATAATTCAGTTTTTAAATCAGTAACAATACCTCCTAGTTTATTGAGAAATTCATCATGTGAGTCCTTGAGATTTTCATTTGATCTGACTTGATTTTCTAGAATGTATCCTTGCTTGACTGCAATGTCTTCAATTTCAGTCTTTATCATATGTTGTTGCTTGGCCAGGTAAACCACAACATTACCTCCTTTATGAAAGCAATCTGTCATCTCTTTCTTATTCAAATTTACTTAAAATCTGATGGATTTAATTTCTTGAGCTAGCTGGAACTACATTTCTTTATGTGACTCATCCACATACTTATCCAAAGATTGTCTTTGCTCATCTAACTTTATTTTCAGTTGCACCATCAGTGAACTGAAGTCCATAGATGGCTGAGAGACTGTTTGTAAGGCTTTCTTATAGCCTGTGCTCCTTTTACTAATAGCAACCAGCTTCCTTTTCTTAGCCATGGAGGCTTCTTCATCATCAGAAGATTGTGATGAGCTTTGTATATTCACAGTTTCCTTATCAGTAGGGGCATGCTGAGATATTCCCCCTCAGTTCCTTGTATCTCTTTCTCAATCCTTTGCTGCTCCCCCTCAGTCCTTATTTCATTGATGTCAGGGAACAGTTCTTCTAAAGTGAACTCTTGCTGCATCTGAACAGGAGGAACAAGGTTGTCTTTTGGAACAAATGGTTCCCCCTGGACATCAAGATCTTTGTTCAGGGACTTCTCAAAACTGGAGAAGTGGTCTTGCTCATCTTGAGCTTGGTCTGAAACTTGCACATCCTGTGCTTCTTTCTCAGTATTTACTTGTGCTTCATTGATGATTTCTGATACTTTTTCCATAATAGTATCAGTGACATTTTCACTCTCTAGTGCAGCTTCAACAATACCTCCCCCTTGGGCAGGTTGTTCAGGTTTATGAACAATTGTAGTTTGTGTGTTGTCTCCCCCTGGAGTGGAGACCATCTGGTTCTCTGGTAGTAGACTGCTCTCCCTTTGAACTTGAGCTTCTTTATCTGGTTGTGGTGTGGAAGATTTTCCTTGTTGTTCTTCATCCGAGCTGAAGACAACCAATTCTTCAAAATCACTGGAAGATTCTGCTTCCTGGTTAGTAGTTTTCTTCTTCTTATCTTTCTTCATAGATTTCTATGGGGTGGAAACTTCTTTGGTTAATACTCTATCCTATCTGGATAGAATTCTCAAGTACATTCTTCTCATGTGATTTATCTTAGATCCTAGAATTTGATTCATTACATATGGGATGCTAGGAAGCCAGATACAAGCTCAGTATCCTACCCAGATTAGGCTTCTTAACACTTTATTGAATCTTATCAAAAGCTACAGATGACCAGTCTATTTTCACTTTGAATATTACTCTGATCTTAAGTTTGAACATGTAGGCAGAGATCCTATCATGTCCTTCTGTCTTGTAGAGAATTACTTGTAAAGGGTAGGTCAAAAGATGCGCCTAACATAGGAAATTTACTAGTCAACAAATTTTATATGTGTTGACAGAGATGACCTAGGTCTCGACAAAACCTCATTGTAGTCGACACGTCTATGTGTCGACATACTTATGCCAGTGTCGATATATACTATCAAAATCTCAACAGAGTGTGTCGACACTTATTATTGTGTGTCGACACAAAAATATACTAATACAAGGTCTCGACAGAGTTGTGTCGACACCAACTTTTCTGTCAACACAGATTCTATTTCTGTGTCAACACAAATCTTTTCTTTGTCGACACAACTTAATGATAGTGTCGACACAGTTAGCATGTGTTGACACAACTTTCTAACTTATACAAAATATCTTGAGAAATTTTGGACTTACTGATACCACTTGAAAATTTTTGTGTTAACCTATCACCTTATTCTTGGTTCAACATACCTAATTCAATTTTAAAATAATTGAACTTACTTTCATCCATAGGTTTTGTAAATATTACAGCAATTTGGTTGTTAGTGTCGACAAATTCTAGACTTATGTCATCCTTTTCAACATGTTCACTGATGAAATGAAATCTAATTTCTATATGCTTAGTTCTACTGTGTGAATCAGAATTTTTAGCAATAGAAATAACACTAGTAGAATCACAAAATAATGAAATTCTACTTACCTTGATGTCATAGTCTTCAAGTTTATGTTTTATCCACAACAACTGAGCACATCAGCTGCCTACAACTACATATTCTGATTCAACAGTGGAAATAGCCACACTTGTTTGCTTCTTGCTGCTCTATGACACCAGCCTACCACCTAGGAATTTACATGTTCTAGTGGTACTTTTTCTGTCTTCTTTGTAGCCTGCAAAGTTTGCATCTGAAAAACCTATTAGTAAGAAATCTCTATTCTTAGGGTACTAAAGAACTAGATTAGGTGTGCCCTTAAGATATCTCAAAATTCTCTTGACAATAGTATAATGAGATTCTTTTGGGCAAGCTTGGTACCTAGCACAGACACATGTAGCATACATGATGTCAGGTCTACTAGCAGTCAAGTAGAGTAGAGATCCAATTATCCCTCTATACAAAGACTCATCAACAGGGTTTCCTGCTTCATCTTTGCCTATATGCATACTTGTTCCCATTGGAGTTTTCATGGTGGAGGCTGACTTCATGCCATATTTTTTGATTAACTCCTTGGTGAACTTAGACCTAGATATGGACAATCCATCATCAGTCTGTCTAACTTGGAGTCCCAAGAAGAATTTCAGCTCACCCATCCTGCTCATCTCAAACTTCCCTTGCATAAGTTTGGCAAACTTACTACAAACGTTGTTTTTAGTAGAACCAAAGATAATATTATCAACCTAAATCTGTACTAGGATGATCTTACCTTTTGATTCCCTAAAGAATAGAGTATTGTTTATTTTTCCTCTTGATAATTTATTCTCAATAAGGAAGGCAGAAAAAGTTTCATACCAAGCCCTAGGGGCTTGTTTCAATCCATATAGAGCTTTCTTAAGCATATATACATAGTTGGGATAATGAGAATCAGCAAAACCTGATGGCTGTTCTACATATACTTCTTCCTTCAAGTCTCCATTCAGAAAAGCTGACTTGACATCCATTTGGAATACTTTGAACCCTTGAAAAGCTGCATAAGTCAGGAACAATCTTATAGCTTCCAACCTTGCTACTGGGGAAAAGTTTGATCAAAGTCTATCCCTCTTCCTATCTGTAGCCCTTTGCTACCAGTCTGGCTTTGTTCTTGATTATGGTGCCATTCTCATCTAGTTTATTCCTGTAGATCCACTTGGTTCCTATAACATTGTGATCCTTTGGTTTAGGAACCAACTCCCAGACTTTACATCTTCTGAATTGATTCAGCTCTTCCTGCATGACATCAATCCAGTTTGTGTCTAGCATGGCTTCTTCAAACTTCTTAGGTTCTATCTGTGACAGAAAGCTTGTACATAGAACTGTGTTCATGCTTTTGCTTCTGGTTAGAACTCCCTGGCTTGCATCACCAATTATTTGGTGTGCAGGATGATCCTTAAAGTGTCTTCTAGCTGGAGGAAATCTGTCAACCTCTTGGTCTTCTTCACTTTCCTCATTCTGATGCACTTCATTCCCTTCATTTTCATCTAGAGAGTCTTGTACTCCCCTGGAAAGTATCCATCCTTTTCTTCATCCAGTCTTACAGGTTGGTCTTCACTAATAGTCAGCTTGTCCATCCTTTCCTTTAAACCTGTAAAACTACCAGAAGTGCTAGACAGTTCACTGTTAATTAACTTAGACTCATCAAATACTACATGGACAGATTCTTCTACAACTTGTATAGTCAAGTTGTAGATCCTGTATGCCCTACTGTTATTGCTGTACCCAACAAATATCCCTTCTAGGGATTTGGCAGCAAACTTAGTTGGGTAGTGCTTACCATTAACTAGGACATAACATTTGCTACCAAAGATTCTAAAGTAGGAAATGTTTGGTTTTCTGCCTTTTATAATCTCATAGGGAGTCTTCATATGTCTTTTATTGATGGAAGCTATATTGAGTACATGACATGTAGTATTTACTGCCTCAGCCAAGAAGTATTCAGGGAGATAAGTGTCAATTAGTAGTGTTCTACTTGCCTCAATTAGAGTCCTATTCTTTCTCTCAGCTACTCCATTTTACTGGTGAGTTCTAGGTGAGGAGAACTCCTGATGAATCCCAAGTTCTTCACAGAACTTTGTCATACACTCAGACTGAAATTCAGTTCCATGATCACTTCTGATTTTGACCACTGAATTGTTAAATTCATTTTGAATTTGTCTAACAAAAGTCTGGAAGATAGTAAGGGTTTCAGATTTCTTTCTCAAGAAGAAAACCCATGTAAATCTAGAATAGTCATTCACAATTACTAATGTGTATACTTTCCTACCTAGACTATGAACTGGCATAGGACCAAATAAATCCATATGCAGGAGATATAGATATCTCACTGATTCTTTGGTATCAAGTCCATGGAAAGAGGTCTTGGTCTGTTTGCCTTTTTGGCAAGCTGAACAAACACCCTCTTTAATGCACTTGACCTTAGGATCATTCCTCACTAGCTCTATTCTAAATAATTGTCCTATTGACTTATAGTTCAGATGAGCTAGCCTCTTGTGGCATTGAAAACACTGTGATGCTTTCTCATCTGTAACTAGATAGATAGGTGAGTTATTGTACTCACAATCAAGGTTAAGGCAATATACATTCCCTTTCATAATGCTAGTCAGAATGATCTCTTGATCACTTGACCTCTTTATTTGGCACTCACCCTTGAGGAAAGAGGTGTCATACCCAAGATCACTTAGTTGACTTATGCTAATTAGGTTATGTTTCAGACCTTTCACATAAGCCACTTGAGTGATACAGATAGAGTTACTAGAAATGTTAGCAAATCCTTTGATGACACCTTTTTCAGATCCACCAAAGATTACTTTGGGTCCATTCTCTATGGGAGAATAGTCCTTCAACATCCTTCTTGTTCCAGTCATGTGCCTGGAACATCCACTATCCAAGTACCATATAGGGGTATGGCCACTTGGACTCACCTGCATCAAATAAAGATTTACCTATCCTTAGAACCCAAATAGTTACTGCGTCCTAGGTTAAGGTTAGCTTGAAATCTGACATGCTTACCTGCAGCCTTTCTGACAGGTAAACTAGCCTTATTCTGAATACTAGTATTGAACCAACAATCAATGACAAAGTGGCCCACCTTTCCACAACACCAACACTCAAATCTATTGTATTTTTTCTTAAATACAGGCTTCAAAACATTATTTCCAGCATTCCTTTTAAGTGTAGGTGCTGGAGCAGCATACCCCAAGTATTCCTTAAGAACCTGATGGGTTTGCTTATAGGGTGGCCTATTAGCATATGCACCCTTACCATTGAGATCACCATACTCACAGTGACCATGAGTGAGGTCATGATCATACCTGTTAGTAGGTTGCATCACTTTTCTAAAAGAAATAGGGGGTTTCATAGCTAGTGGTTGAACTGGGCCTTTGCCTTTTCCTTGAGAATTGGTTGCCCTTGTTCTTTCTTTCAAGCCTAGTCCTTTTTTTTCTTTTCTGAGATATGAAGTTATCTATTAAAGGAAAGACAGACTTTGGCTTTGAAAATTTAACCACTAGATCCTTTTCTTTCTGGAGTATTACTTCCAGATTTTTGATGTGATTTTCTTTAAAGGAGATTATGCCCATCTGAATAACAGTTATGTTTTTTAGTTTGGCAACCTCCTTCAATTTCAAATCCATTAGTTTGGCTGAATCTGGTACAGCCTGTTTGAGAGATTCAATTTCCTTGGTCTGCTTCTTGACAAGGAATTTGCTCCTCTTAAGAGCTTGCAACAAACCACCATACTCATCAATTAATTGATGTACATCCCCCTCAGATTCAGAACCATCCACATCTCTTGATGTTGATGCTTCTGATTTTGATCCAGTAAAATACTCAAAAGCTAAAGATGGACTGTATACTTTACTTGGACCAGGCTGATCCTGGCACTGATCTTCTTCTGAAAGAGCCATCAGCCCTCTACAACAATAGTATTCACCTCCATTTATGGAATCCAGCATTTGCAAGAATTCTGATTCCATAGAATCCTCTTGTGTAGTAAACAATCTAATATAAGCTTCTGCATCATCCTCTTCTCTAGATTCTGAGGATGAAGTGTCAGTCCAACTCTTCTGCTTCTGGAAAACAAAGGATTTCTCCTTCTTACCCTTATTTTGAGACTTCTTCTTATCCTTAGTCTCCTTTCTCTTATCAGGACAGTCAGCTATGACATGTCAAGGCCTGTTGCAGCAATAACAAATAATTTTAGAGGTAGTTTATTTACTTGGATTAGAGGCATGCCTGTCCTCCTTAGAAGTCTTCTTCTTCTTGTAATAATCATCCTTGAAGAAGGATGAAGATGGCTTGGTTATCCATTCTTTCTTCTTCATGAACCTCTGAAACTGCCTTATAAAGGCAGCAAAGTCTTCATCAGAATTATGGCTGTCTGATGTACTGATGTCAGGATTTTCTGCTTCAGCCTCAACATATCTTCTGGGTAGAGAAGGAGACTTTCTCCTACCCTTTCTTGTGGCTTCAGCTTTGAAGGCTACTGACTTGACTTTATACTCAGACCTACTGCTTTTCTCGTCCTCCTTTCTGGCAGTGAGCTGTATCTAATAAGATTGCGGTTTTCCAAATAAGGTTGGTGGAGCTGTATCAGTAAGCCTGGCCACCTCTCTGATGGCACATATTTTTGTAACCCAGTCCTTGGTCAGTGACCTGAGAAACTTATCATTCAATTCATATGTGCTAAAGACTCTTCCATAAGTCATAAGCTCATTTACAATTCTAACGAACTTCTTGTAACATTCTGCTATGCTGTCTGACTTAGCTTGTCTGAAGCTTTCATATTATTGATTCAACATAGATTTCCAATCCTCTCTAACTTCTTCAGTTCCCTCCATGTAGACAATCAAGGTGTCCCACATCTCCTTGGAGGTTTTGCATTGTACCAAATTCTGAAATGTGGCATCATCTATAACACTCACAATTATGTTTTGTGCTCTCTTTTCTAAAGTTGCTAGAATGATCTCATCCTTAGTTATTTCCGAATAGCTCTTTGGGGTTTTGAGATTAGCATCAAGAGCTGATATATTCATTGGAATGAAAGGACCTTCTTGTACTGTGATGTAAATTCTAGGATCAGATGCTTCCATGATCAATCTGACCCTTTATTTCCATATCCCAAAGTTTTCTTTCCTGCAGATATGCAGTTTCATGGATCCAAATTCCTTCTAATTCTCATTTGAACCCATTCTGGCTAATTGTTAATTGCCTTGGAGATTTACTCAGACTGTTAGGTCTATTTTTGAGCAACCTCGCTCTGATACCACTTGAAAGATTTGATTCCAAGAGCCTAAACACCTAGAGGGGGGGGTGAATAGGTTCTAATCCTTTTTAACAATTAAGGTAATTAACACAGCAAAAATATCACAAAAACAATCACAGAAAATACACAGCACATCACACTAAGATTTATAGTGGTTCCCCAAGTTGTGGGTACGTCCACTTTCCCCTTTGCCTATCCAGTAGAGAACTGGAATCGGCCAAAATTACTTCCACTAGCTCAGATCTAAAGATCTTACAACTCAGAACCTGATAGGTTCCTACAACTCAGACTTCTTCAAGTCCTACCTCAGATTCTTTCCAAGAATCCTACCTCAGGCAATAACCCTACTTCAGCCTTTATCTCCAGGCCTACAACTAAGACTTCTTCAAGTCCTACACCTCAGGCACTCAACCCTACCTCAGCCTTTATAAATTTAGGCTTAAAACTCAGATCTATAATAGATCTTACAAATAAAATTTTGTTTAAGAAAATAAAAACTTCACCCAGTTCAATAGATAAAAGGGTGAGAATTTCTTGATTAGTTCTTGATTGAACTGAATACTATAGATCCAACCTTACTTAGCTTCTTAAAAGATTCTTGAATTTGAACAAAATAAGGTTGATCTTCAATTGGAGTTTGAGTTGATCTTCAATCAGCTTTCTTCTTGAATTCAGAATCAGATCTGAATTTTACTTGTAGACTTTTCAGGATCTGTCTTCTTCTGGGTTTGCCTCTTGCTCCCCCTCACTGGTTCTCAATCTCTGTTGAGTAAGTTATTTCTCCTCTTGATTCTGTTGGATTATGTTATATCTCTGGTTATTATGGATCAACCCTTTATATAGAGTTCATCCACGATTACCGGCTGATCCGGTTTATAACGGCCTTCTGACAGTACTGACAGATGTGTCAGTCTTGTTACTTATGACAGTTGTCAAGTCTTTAGTCGTAACAACTGACCCTTCATTGAACTTCTATCACAGCAGGGAACAGTCTACAAAATACTTCAAATGTGACGACACAAATAGACCAAGTGTCGATACAATTCTTGATGATGTCGACACAGCTTCCATTGTGTCGACACAGTCATTCTTTATCTTCTCGACACAGCTTCTTTTATATATGTCGACACAAGTACTGTGTGTCGACACAACTTCTCCTGGTCTCGACATAGCTGATGCTGATAGATGTCGTTGAGTGTATGTCCAGATGGTGTTGAGTGTGTGTCGACACAAGTCCCGTGTATCGACATAAGCCTTTCAGACTCAGTATAGTTGTTATTGATAGATGGCGTTGAGTGTGTGTCCACACAAGTCTCGTGTGTCGACACAAGCCTTCCAGACTCAGTATAGCTGTTGTTGATAGGTGTCATTGAGTGTGTGTCGACACAAGTACCGTGTGTCGACACTGTCTTGCTTTTGGTATCGACATAACTCCTGGGTGTCGACACAGCTCCTGCTTCAGGTATCAACACAAGTCCTGGGTGTCGACACTTGTACTTTGAAATTTTTCTATATGTACCAGATTTGGAGAAGCGTCATCTTACTAGATTATATACATCAAATTGTATTTGATGTATGTCTGAGTTTCATTGTGCAGGTATAAGGTTTGTAATGAAATTTTTCTAAGTACAAGTGTCGACACCGGAAGTAAAGTTGTCTTGACACCCAGAAGTTGTGTCGACACCAGAAGAAAAGTTGTGTAGACACCAAGAAATTGTGTCGACACAAGAAGCAAAGCTGTGTCGACACCCATGCATTGTGTCGACACCTGAAGAAGAAGTTGTGTTAACACCCAGAATTGTGTCGAAACCTAATGCAGGAATTGTGTCGACACCTAAAGCAGAGGCTGTGTCGACACCCAGGAGTTATGTCAAACCAGAAGAAAGGCATGTGTCAACATTCAGGAATTATGTCGACACCTGAAGAAGGTTTGTGTCAACAGCTAGACACACACTCAACGCCATCTTACAACAACAAATATACTGAGTCAGAAGGCTTGTGTCGACACACAGGACTTATGTCGACACACACTCAACGACATCTGGATGACACTCAACGCCATCTAATAGCAACAACTATACTGAGTCAGAAGACTTGTGTCGACACACAGGACTTGTGTCGACACATACTCAATGTCGTCTCGACACACACTCAACGACAGCTGGATATACACTCAACGCCATCTGCCAGCATCAGTTATGTTAAGACCAGGAGAAGTTGTGTCGATACACAGGACTTGTGTCGACATATACAAACATAAGCCGTGTCAAGTAACAGAAGAATGATTATGTAAACACATGGAGTGTTATGTCAACATCATCAAGACTTGTGTCGACACAAAGTCTATTTGTGTCGACACATATGAAGTAATCTGCTGAGTGGATCATGCTGAGTTATAAAATATTTAAGGAACAAGCTATCATGACTGGTGACTTGACAACTGTCATTACCAGCAGGTCTGACACCTTTGTCAGAACTGTTAGACGATTGTTACAAACCGGATCAGCCGGTAATCGGGAGAAATCTCTATATAAAGGACTGATCCGTGACAACTTAGAACAACAATAGATACAGAGATAAAAAGGTGGATCATCTAAGAAAAGTTTTCAACAACAAGTAAAGGGGTGACCCTTAAGAAGGCAGATTCTGAACATTCTACAGAGAAAATGGAGATCTTATTCTGAATTCAAGAAAGGAGCTGACAGGAGATCAACTTCTACATCAAGAAAAGTTCAACCTTATTTTGTTCTATCAAGAAGCTTTGAAACAGCTAAGTCAAGTTGGATCTGGAGATTCAGTTCATTCAAGAACTGATCAAGAAGCTCTCACCTATAGAGTAATCTAACAGGTGATATTTTTGTATTTCTCAAATTCTCAAATTCTTGTAGTATCTATTGTTAGATCTGAGTTGTAAGCCTATAATTATAAAGGCTGAGGTAGGGCTGAGTGCCTGAGGTGTAGTACTATTTATAGTCTGAGTTGTAAGCCTAGTTATAAAGGCTGAGATAGGGCTGTAGCCTGAGGTAGGATTCTTGGGGAAGGATCTGAGGTAGGACTTGTGTAAGTCTGAGGTGTAGGAACCATTCTGGTTCTGAGCTGTAAGATCTTTGGATCTGAGAAAGAGGAAGGAAGTTTGGCTGAATCCAATTCTCTACTAGATAGGCGAAGGGGAAAAGTGGATGTACCCATACCTTGGGGAACCACTATAAATCTGGTGTATGCTGTACTGAGTTTTCTGTGCTATGATTTGCAATTTCTATGCTGTGATTTTGAAAGGCAGAAAACCAAACTTTTCTTACTTCAGAATCTTTGGTAGCAAGTGTTATGTCCTAGTTAATTGTAAGCACTACCAAAAAAAGTTTGCTGCCAAATCCTTAGAAGGGATATTTGTTGGGTACAACAATAACAGTAGGGCATACAGGGTCTACAACTTGAATACCCAAGTTGTAGAAGAGTTAGTCCATGTTGTTTTTGATGAGTCAAGATTGATTAACAATGAATTTTCTAGTTCTTCAGTTTGTTCTACGGGTCTAATAGACAGGCTGGACAAGATGACCATCAATGATGAAGCTCCTGCTAGGATGGATGATGAGAAAGATGCATGCTATCCAGGGGGGGGGGGAACAAAACTCACTAGAAGATGAAGTCAATGAGGAGCATCAAGTTGAGGAAAATGAAGAAGGCCATGAGGTAGATAGGTTTCTTCCAGCTAGAAGACACCTGATGGATAATCCAGCTCACCAAATCATTGGTGATGCAATTCAAGGTGTTATAACAAGGAGGAAGAACATGAACATAGTTTTATGTTCAAGTTTCTTGTCACAGATAGAACCCAGGAAGTTTTAAGAAGCCATGCTAGATACTAACTAGGTTGATGCTATGCAAGAAGAACTGAATCAATTCAGAAGATGCAAAGTCTTGGAACTGGTTCCTAAACCTAAGGATCACAACATCATAGGAACCAAGTGGATCTATAGAAACAAACTTGATGAAAATGACACAATTATCAAGAATAAGGCAAGGCTGGTAGAAAAAGGCTACATGCAAGAAGAAGGGATTGACTTTGACCAAACCTTTGCCCCAGTAGCAAGGCTAGAGGCTATAAGGATGTTCTTGGCTTATGCTGTCTATCAAGGGTTCAAGTTATATAAAATGGATGTAAAGTAGGCATTTCTGAATGGTGACTTAAAATAGGAGGTCTATGTTGAACAACCATCAGGTTTTGTAGATTCTCATTATCCTGATTATGTATATAGGCTTAGGAAAGCCCTATATGGTTTGAAATAAGCCCCTAGGGCTTGGTATGAAACCTTGCCTACTTTTCTTATTGAGAACAAATTCTCTAGAGGAAAGAAAGACAAAACTCTATTCTTTAGGGAATCTAAAGGCAAGATAATCCTAATCCAGATATATGTTGATGACATTATCTTTGGATCTACTGAAAATGACCTTTGTAGAAAGTTTTCCAAACTTATGCAAGGGAAGTTTGAGATGAGCAGTATGGGTGAGCTGAAGTTATTTTTGGGACTTCAAGTAAGACAGACTGATGATGGATTGTCCATATCCTAGTCTATGTTCACCAAGGAGTTGATTAAGAAATATGGTATGGACTCAGCCACCACCATGAAAACTCCATTGGGAACAAGTATGCCTATAGGAAAAGATGAGACAGGGAAACCTGTTGATGAGTCTTTGTATAGAGGGATAATTGGATCCCAACTCTACTTGACTGCTAGTAGACCTGACATCATGTATGTTATATGTGTCTGTGCTAGGTACAAAGCATGCCCAAAAGAATCTCATTATACTGCAGTTAAGAGAATTTTGAGATATTTTAAGGGCACACCTAATCTAGGTCTTTGGTACCCTAAGAATAGAGATTTCACACTAACTGGTTTCTCAAATAAAGATTTTGCAAGATGCAAAGAAGACAGGAAAAGTACTATAGGAACCTGTCAATTCCTATGTGGAAGGCTGGTGTCATTGTGCAGCAAGAAGCATACCAGTGTAGCTATATCAAAAACTGAGTTTGAATATATAGCTGCAGGCAGTTGCTGTGCACAATATTTATGGATAAAGCACCAACTTGAAGATTATGACATCAAGGTAAGTAGAATTCCACTATTTTGTGATTCTACAAGTGCTATTTCTATTGTTAAGAATCCTGTATCTCACAGTAGAACCAAGCATATAGAAATTAAGTTCCATTTTATAAGAGAACATGTGGAGAAGGAAGATATTAATCTAGAATTTGTAAGCACAAATAATCAAATAGCTGATATCTTTACAAAATCTCGGGATGAAACTAAATTCAATCATTTCAAAATTGAATTAGGTATGTTGAACCTAGACTAGGTCAGCACAAGCATTCCTAAGTGGACTATATAATCACAATATTTCTCAGGAAATTGGTCTAAGTACAATGTTTGTGTCGACACAAACAAATTGTGTCGACATACTCAGTATGTTGTATCGACAAAGAAAAAGGATGTGTTGACACAGAAACAATAACTGTGTCGACATAAGTATGGATGTTGACACAACTATGTCGAGACTTTAAGTTAACTTATTTTTGTGTCGACACACAAAAATAAAAGTCGGCACTCTGTGTCGATACATGACCAGTCCATGTCGACACTGACATAAGTATGTCGACACATAGAAGTGTTGACTAAACCTAAGTATTGTCGAGACATAGTATTATTACTAAGGAGTGTCTTTTGAACTCCCCTTTACACCTAGACTATAAATAGGTGATGCCAACATCTTATCGACTACGCTTTCAAATTTCTCGACTCTAGCCCTTTTGTCGACTTCGATATTCTCTTCTCTTCTCTCTCCCTTCCATCAATGATGCCCATCAAGGAATACAAGGTGAACGAAGGCTATGAACTGGTTCGTGATGGATTCACGATAGCGTCTCATGAAATCAAGGGTGTAATTACCCTAATTTCAGAAAATGGGTTTGAATTCTTGGTTTCAGAACCAACGAAGAATTGGAAGAACGAGGTCATAGAATTTTATTCTTCTGCAACTGTGGACACAGACGGGAAGAAGATCAAAGCCACTGTATAGGATTCAAGAGTGAAACTTACACTGAAGTTGATTAGAAAATCACTCCAACTTCCTAAGGTCAAGGATGAAGATGACATCATTCCCTTGATGAAAAAAGATGCCTTAAGCTGGTGCGGGTTAAATCCTAATACCAAGGTTGGATCATCCATCACCCGGAAAGGGATGAATTTGCAAGGGAAATTCCTATCAGAGATAGTAGGCAAGGTAATCTTGTTCAAAATAGGTGGACATGATAGAATCTCAGCTTTTATGTTCAATCTAATGATTAGAATAATTTTCAAGCTAAAGATAGATTGGGCATCCATAGTATTTGACAAGATATAAGAAGGAATCAAGAAACCAAATCTAAGAAGAATTTTGAGTCTTTGTTTATCTTCAGTAATACCTGATATCATGATCTAACTTCCAGGAACAAAATTCAACCATATGAGAAGAATGGACACAAGAATCCTGTCTAGGTGGGATAGAGTATTAACCAAGGAGGTTTCTACTCCTCAGAAACAGACCAAGAAAGAAAAGAAGAAGAAGGAAGTTGTTCAGCAAGCAGAATCTTCTAGTTATTCTGAAGAGGAAGTGGTCTTCTTTTCAGATGAAGACATGCCCCAAAAAGATGTTCAAGATCAAGTAGAGAGCAGTGTGCTCCCAGAGCAACAGGTAGTCACTACTCCAGGGGGAGAAAATCCTGTATCAGCAGCACAAGATACAATACTTCCTGAGCTACCTTCTCAAGGGGAAGGAATTGATGCTGCTACTCTAGAGAGAGAGTATGCAGCAGATATAGTAGTGGATATTGTCTCAGCTATCAATAAAGAAGCACTGGACATTGCTGAGAAGGTGGCACAAGATGTGCAGAATGAGCAAGTAAGTATCTCCTTTATAGAATAGGCCCTGGACAAAAAACTATATGTCCAGGGAGAACCTTTTGTTTTCCACACTAACTTTGTTCCTCCTATACAGATACAACAAGAGGTAATAATGGAAGATCTATTTCCTGATTTACTTGCTGCAAGGACTGAGGGGGAGCAATCCTAGGTAGAAAAGGACCTGCCAAGAACTGAGGGGGAGGAGCTGCTAAATGCCCCATCTAATAAGGAAACTGTTGATATAGAAAGCTCCTCACAACCCTCTGATGATGAGGAAGCTACTATGGATAAGAAAAGGAAGATAGTTGAACTAAATAAAAGGAGATCAGGCTACAAGAAAGCCTTGCACACAGTCACACAACCACCTGCTCTAAGCATGGATTTCAGTTCATTACTGGTCCAAATGCAAGTAAAATTGGATGAACAAAGACAATCTCTAAAAAAGTATGTGGATGAGTCTAATAAGGAACTATAGTTTCAGCTGGCTTAGGACATAAAGTCAATCAGATTTAAAGTCAATCCGCACAAGAAAGAAATGACAGATTGCTTCCATAAGGGAGGCAATGCTGTGGTGTATTTGGCTGAGCAACAAAAACTGCTGAAGATTGAGGTAGAGGACATTGCCATAAAATAAGGGTATGTTTTGTAAAATCAATTTAGGTCCAATGAAAACCTCAAAGTCTCTCATGCAGAAATCATCCAGAAACAGGGAAGTATTTTAACAGATTGAAAACTGAAATATCAAAGCAGATACAAGTAGATTTAGCTGCTATTCAAACAGATATTGAAGCCTCCCAAAAGACGATTTCCGATACCTTAATGAAGTTCAAAGACTATTACAAGGAAGGTACAGAATATCTGGCTGATCAGATAAGGTTTCAGAAGACTGATCTAAGGGATCATATTACTAGAGAAGTCATAAAGGGAGAGAGATTGTTAGTCAAAGCTAGATCTGACCATGCTAAATGGATCTCTAATTCCATCAGAGCTACACTTTCCTCCTTTATGTGATGATGATAATGTTGTTGAATCTGGAGTACAACCTGCTAATATTGAAGGAGATCAGCCTGAAGTTGCACAAGTTATTTACCCTCCTGCTGATTTTGACATGGTTCAACAAGAAGTACAAACAATGTACAGTCCTTCACAGGAGGCATCAAAGGTGATCATTGAAAAATTAGAAATGTCAGAGGCTGCCAAGCAAGCTCAAAAGGAGGCACAATTATCTAAGAAAAGGTTAAGGGAACAGGCTGAGTTGAATCCAGACTTTGAGCAATGGAGCCCTACTTCAAGGAATATCATTTTGACTGCCTGGAAGGCTGTAAAGGATAAGACCCGTGACAGGGGTAAGTGGTATTCTGAGTAGGAATGGAACAAATATCAAGCTAGGCAGGAAGCCATTTTTCAACATAGAAGAAGTGCAAAAGCTGGGAAGTTAGCTGCTAATGCTCTGGAGCCTAGCAGGTACTTCCCCAAGCCTTTTCACTATTTTGAAAGGCAAAGGATAATGGCTGAAGAATTAAAGAAGAGGGATCTCAAAGGGAAGAAACCTACTGAGGATACAGAACCTTCTATGCAAGCAAAGATTAAGTCTGGGAAAGGCATTGTAATTAAGGAGCCTAGTCAATCATAGGATAGATAGGTTTATATAGAACAATGTAACTTTTTGTTTTTGTTCTAAGAAAACCATATAAACCAAGTTTTTTCTGATTAATAAATAAAATCTGCTTCACTATTGCCTTGAGTTGTTTACATTATTTATATGTTATCTTGCACTGAAATATATGTACATCTATTCTTATGTGCTTTATTATAAGTGATGTATATCTTTGACTAAGGGTTATGACTTCTCCAAATAGGGGTAGATTGTTGGGTACACTGAAAAATATGTACCAGATTTGGAGAAGCCTCATCTTACTCAATGATATACATCAATTTGTATTTGATGTATGTTTGAGTTTCATTGTGCAGGTATAAGGTTTGTAAAGAAATTTTTCTAAGTACAAGTGTCGACACCAGAAGTAAAGTTGTGTCGACACCCAGAAGTTGTTTCGACACCAGAAGCAATGTTGTGTAGACACCAAGAAATTGTTTCGACACTAGAAGCAAAGCTGTGTCGACACCATGGCATTGTGTCGACACCTGAAGAAGAATTTGTGTCGACACCCAGAATTGTGTCGACACCTAATGCAGGAATTGTGTCAAAACCTAAAGCAGAGGCTGTGTCGACACCCAGGAGTTATGTCGACACCAGAAGAAAGGCATGTGTCGACATTCAGGAATTGTGTCGACACCTGAAGAAGGTTTGTGTCGACAGCTAGACACACACTCAATGCCATCTTACAACAACAACTATACTAAGTCAGAAGGCTTATGTCGACACATAGAACTTGTGTCGATACACACTCAATGATATCTGGATGACACTCATCGCCATCTAAAAACAACAGCTATACTGAGTTAGAAGACTTGTGTCGACACACAGGACTTATGTCGACATAAACTCAACGTCGTCTCGACACACACTCAACGACAGCTGGATATACACTCAACGCCATCTTCCAACATCAGTTATGTCAAGACTAGGAGCAGTTGTGTCGAAACACAGGACTTGTGTCGACACATATAAACAGAAGCTGTGTCGAGTAACTGAAGAATGATTATATCAACACATGGAGTGTTATGTTGACATCATCAAGACTTGTGTCGATACTAAATCTATTTGTGTCGACACATATGAAGCAGTCTGCTGAGTGGATCATGCTAAGTTATAAAATCTTTAAGGAATCAGCTGTCATGACTGGTGACTCGACAACTATCATTACCAATAGGTCTGACACCTTTGTCAGAACTGTCAGAAGGTTGTTACAAACTTGATCAACCGGTAATCAGGAGAAATCTCTATATAAAGGACTGATCCGTGACAACTTAGAACAACAACAGATATAGAGATAAAAAGGTGGATCATCTAAGGAAAGTTTTCAACAACAAGTAAAGGGGCTACCCTTAAGAAGGCAGATTCTGAACAGTCTACAGAGAAGATTCAGATCTTATTCTGAATTCAAGAAAGGAGATGACAGGAGATCAACTTCTACATCAAGAAGAGTTCAACCTTATTTTGTTCTATCAAGAAGCTTTGAAATAACTAAGTCAAGTTGGATCTGGAGATTCAGTTCATTCAAGAACTGATCAAGAAGCTCTCACCTATAGAGTAATCTAACCGGTAATATTTCTGTATTTCTCAAATACTCAAATTCTTGTTGGATCTATTGTTAGATCTGAGTTGTAAGCCTATAATTATAAAGGCTGAGGTAGGGCTGAGTGCCTGAGGTGTAGGACTATTGATAGTCTGAGTTGTAAGCCTAGTTATAAAGGCTAAGGTAGGGCTGTGGCCTGAGGTAGGATTCTTGGGGAAGGATCTGAGGTAAGACTTGTGTAAGTCTGAGGTGTAGGAACCATTCTGGTTTTGAGCTGTAAGATCTTTGGTTTTTAGAAAGAGGAAGGAAGTTGGGCTGAATCCAATTCTCTACTGGATAGGCGAAGGGGAAAGTGGATGTACCCATACCTTGGGGAACAACTATAAATCTTGTGTATGATGTACTGAGTTTTCTGTGCTATGATTTGCAATTTCTATGCTAAGTAAGAACTAGTTATATTGCCTAAAATTCTTAAAGATAATTAGAACCTATTCACCCCCCTCTAGGTGTTTATGCTCTTGAAATAAGTCTTTCACTTGCATTTCTTAAACCGGCACACTGAAACTCAACATTCCATCAAATACACCTTGATGTATACCATTGAGTTAGGTAAGACTTCTCCAAATCTGGTACACAGTTTCCAATGTACCCAACATGTAGGCATCCATTCTTCTTTCTAGAATGACTTTGTTTGCTTCCATGATTTGCTTATGTAATGTATGCACCATTTGCATGCTTCTTGAGGTGATGTTTTGATTCTCTATGATGTTATCTTGCTTTTGCCTAATCTCAACAAGCTTTTCCTTAGTATATGTAATAACTGGAGCAGCTCTTTTAAAGAATGCAGCTGTGTTGTCCTTGAGCAAGTTCACCTCAAATATTATAGACTGGATCTCAGTGGATAGATCTTATCTCAGTTCTTTGATAGAATCATCCACATAGTGTTCTATTTTCCTCCTCTTGTCATCTAGTAGTCCTTTCAATTGAGCCAGGAAGGAGGAAGACATTATATTAGTCTATTGAGATGTACCTTAGAAGCAAACATCTTTATCATCCGTCCTTATATCTCCCCTAGCTTCTGAGTTAGCCACTGCAAACTTAGAGGAGTGATCAGTAATATTCAACAATAGGCACATCAGACTCAATCAACTTAATAAAATTTTAAGTTTCTTGAACAGGGAGCTTTGTATGAATCTCCCCCTCAACCTCAGTAATTTCCATATCAACTTGCTGAACATCAACAACTGTATGGGGGAAATCTTCTTGCACTAGCTCCTTGCTCCCCCTCAACTTGAGCACTCGAGGGCAGCAGTTGAGATTCAACTGGAATTTGACCAATTTTATCTTGTAGGTTATCCAGGAAAGAGTCAATCTGGTCTTGTAGACTAACAGAAGATTGACCTTGCTCCCCCTCAATAGGAGCATCAACTTTGAGAGTATCCCCCTCAATATTTGAACAAATGTTATCCACAACAGCATCAACTAATTTTTCAACAGGTTTTATTTGAGTGTCTTAAGATTGAGAAACACTACTTGGTAGAGTTCTAGAAGCAGGCTCTAATGACATAGACACCTGAGCACTTACATCTCTCCTGATCTCAGTAGTTGATTCAGAGAGTTGTAGGTCATGAGGCTCTTCACCACTACTCTCAAAAGAGTTGCATTCAGAGCTCACTTCAGTTATTATAACCACTTTATTTTTCTTTTTTGTCTGCTGGAAGTTGGTGTGGGAGCAATACTCTGTCTCAACTATCAAACATCCTTGAGTCCATTTTCTTCATATGATGTTTCTTAGATCCTAGCCTCACATTGAGGATCCCTAGAGCTGAGCTCAATAAGATGAAGGAGAGTATTCTACCCATGCTGGGTTCTAGAATACATTCCACTATTCTTTCAAAAAGAATCTTTCCCCAGTCAGTCTTCTTTGACAAAATTTCTGTGGTCATCATCTCGAACATTTTTCATGAATTTTTTTCTTGAGAACTAGTCTTGCAAATTAAGGCCTTGCCTATGACATCTTCCAAGAACTTTCCTTTCAGGTTCTTCTCTTTTCTCATGATAGAACTTGTGGTGTGCTTTGACTGGCCACCCCGTTTAAGTGATGACTTGATATCCTCAACAAACAGTTCATACTCTTCATCTGATGGCCCAAACATAGTCAGTTTTAGAGCTTTACTCAACCTTCTTGAGAAAATCATGATTTCGTTTCCAATGATAGATGTCTTAATCTTCTTAGAAGATGAGTCCACTTTGGCATTAGCGTACAGTTCCAACACTTCTCTTTTCCAGATGGAACTTGGTTCAGACAGAACAAATTCTAGGTCAGTGGTATTCAGCAGATGAGTTAGCTGTACTTCTTTAGGAGCATCCTTGAATCCATTCCTAACGAGTTCTAAGCCCTTGAACAAGAAACCTACACCTTTGGGTGCCATTAAATCCTTATGTTGTCGGAGAGTTGACAAACTTTGCTCAAGAATACTCCGACAGGGATGTAGTGAGTCGAATAGGGCACGGAACTACATGTTTTATCATAAGAACACATTTCAATTTATAGTTACCCATATTCGAGAATGTGGAGAGGTCCATACCTGTCGTGATTTACTCGTTTTGATATATAGCTTAGATTAATCAAGAGAATTAGTCGTAATTTGATTCACTAAATTTAATGCATTGAGTGCACTCGAGACACTCGATGCTCTTGATGCCTGGAGTTGTCTCTGTTGGGTCCATTGATCTCAATGCCCTTGATTTGAAGAAGTCCTACTGGGCAATGGTATACATATGTTTGTATTTGATGCATGCTATAAGTTCTATGTATGTAGGAGCCTCTTTGTTACTTTTATTATATAGGTTATCCAAGTGACAATGACAGGAGGACAAAGGACATGATGCTGATAAGGTTGAAATTTATCTAAGTACAGATGCATTGAGTGAAGGCAGTTCACTCAATGCCAGATAACCTTAAGCATTGAGTAAAGACTAGACAGTCAAATCCTTAGCATTTCCAAGACAGAAATCTGGTTAAGTCCAGAAGGTGTAGTGAAGGTAGTTCACTCAACGCCCAAAGCCAGAAGCGTTGAGTAAAGCTCAAGTAGTTAAAGCTGCAGAGAATCTGCTAAGAAATTTGGCTAAGTCTAGAAGTATTGAGTGAAGGCAGTTCACTCAATGCTATGTAGAGAAAGCGTCGACAGATCAAAGTTCAGTCAGAGCTGTTGTATTATTTGATACATAATTTTGTATAAGGATAGAAGCATTGAGTGATGTCAACTCACTCAACGCCTATTCAACAAAAAATTGTCTAAGGACATAAGCGTTGAATGAAGGATGTTCACTCAATGCCTCTTCAATAAAATAGGCAAAAGCAGAAAGCGTTGAGTAAAGTCAACTCACTCAACGCCTTCATACAGAGATAATCGAATAAGTCTAGATGCGTTGAGTGATGAAGGCTCACTCAACACCTATTCAGTTAGACTGCATGAGTTAATATTCGTTGAGTGATGACTGATCACTCAATGCTTGAAGATGCAGAAATTTGCCCAAGTGTTTTGGCACTGAGTGATAAGGATTCACTTAACGCCTATTTGGAATTATGAAGTTGGCTAAGTCCACAGGTACTGTGTCATGATGACATTAGCAACAATTCAAAATGTTGTCGGAACTGAACAGTAGACGACAAATGGGACCGCTTGCCTATTGTACTAGATTTAATGCAAAAGACTTATTGAAGCTATCCACTCCTGGTGGTCCCACAACTCAAAGAGCAATTGGACGGCAAAATAGAAAAGGAATAGATCAAGGAAGAAGGAATCAACTTTTGGACCAGGACTTTTTGCAGAAGATCTGAACTTCATCTTTTTCTTCTCGATCAAGTTGCAGAGTTGAAGAACTTGCCATTTTTGTTCAAACATGAAGTTCAAGAAAGTTAGTTGTTAACATTCTAATCTTTAACAAAAAGTTCAGAGAGCTCTCTCTCTGAGGTAGAGGAAGAAAAAGAACAACCCATTACTATAGTGACTTCATAGCTCAAGCAGAACTAATCTTGAAGATCCATTCCTGGAGCTGTGAAGAAGAAAGGACAAAAATAGTTCAGTTTAGGAAAAAGGCATACTCAGAGATTATTTCTCTGCAGTCATTAATTAACACCAACCAATCTTTAATTTGTAAGATCATTATTGATCTGAGTGTAAGCCTAATCTATAAAGGCTGAGTGGTAGGATCCTTGTGTTGATCATAGGTAGGGCTAAGTGCTTGAGCTGTAGGGCCTTTGGGTCTGAGTTATAAGATTCCAGTTGGGAATCTGAGTGGTAGGATCCCTGTGTGGATCTGAGGTAGGGCAAAGTGCCTGAGCTGCATAAGGTTTATCCTCTAAGGTAGGATCCAATGTTGGATCTGAGTGTGGGGCTTTCCTCCAAGCCTGATTGTAGGACTTTGCCTAAAGTCTAAGATAGGTAGTCTGGTGCAGATTAGAGAGTTATAGGAGATTACATCTCTGAGTGTAGGGCCTCGAGCCTGAGTGTAGGACTTGGAGGAGCCCGAGAAATCCTGAGGGATTTGTGTTGTAAGCTCTTGGAGCTGAGTTTGGAGAAGTTGGCCTTGTCTAACAAACTATTAAAAAGGTACGAGGGACAGTGGATGTACCCATACTCTGAAGAACCACTATAAATCATTTGTGGGTTGATTGTGTGTTCTTGAAAGCAAAGCAAAACTAATCACAACTCACCAAAAGAAGGAACAAAGAAAACATTAAAAGAAAGAAAAACCTATTCACCCCCTCTGAGTGTTTAGCTACTCTTGAATCAAAAGACTTTCAAGTTATATCAGAGGGAGGTTACTCAAAAAGGACTTAACAGTCTTAGCTGATCTCCAGGAGTAGCTAATGATATTCCTTATGGGTTCAGGAGAGAACCATAAGGAGTTGGGTTCTATGAAGCTCCCAATCTGCAGGAATTTATTTTTGGCATTTGGAAAGAAAAGGTCAGGCTGTTCATTGAAGCATCTTCCCCAGGATTTTCATTACTGTGCAAGAGGGACCATTCATCCCCATGAAGGTCTCAGTTATGGATGTCATTATCCAGATACCTAAGAAATATTCTGAGATGACCATGGATGAGGTCATACTAAAAACTATGGACAAGAGGGCACAAAAGATTATAGTGAGTGCCATTGTTGATTCTACTTTCCAGAATCTTGTCCACTGCAAGACTTCTAAGGAAATGTGGGACACATTGATTGTCTATATGGAGGGAACTGAAGAAGTTAGGTATGATAGAAAATCCCATCTTAATAAAGAATATGAAGCCTTCAGGCATGACCAAAAGGACAATATAGCTGAATGCTATGAAAAATTCTTCAGGACAGTGAATGAGCTGAGGACCTATGGGAGGGTCTTCATTAAATATGAGCTGAATGATAAGTTCCTCAGATCTCTAACTAGAGACTGGAATACCAAGATATGTGCCATTAGAGAGGTGTCCAAGATGGCTGAAACTCCTCCACACACATTATTTGGAAAGCTACTCTTCTATGAAATGCAACTATCTGCCAGGAAGGAGAAGAAGAACCACCACCAGAAAGGAAAGAAGCAAAGGTCCTTCATTGCCAAAAAGGAGAAGAGATGGAGTCAAAGTGACTCAGCCTCTTCAGATTCTGAAGAAGTGGAAGCCTACATAGGGCTGTTTGTTGTAGTTGCTGATGAAGAAGATGTGGACTATCCTGCTGCTAGGATAAGAATCTGGGCTCCTCTTCACTCTCATACAATGATATTGAGGTGGATGAAGTTATCAGTGGTTGCTATGGGCTAATGGACATGTCAGATGAAGAATCCAGCCAGGATTAACCTGGCCTAGATAAGGTACATTCTCTATCTATTTCCTCATCTGGATCTGACTATAAGACAAGTCTTAATTCTGATGCATCCTCATCCTGTGATGATGATGGGTCAGAATCTGAGGAAGATGTCATTCAACTGAATGACAAGTATGGTACCCTTTTGGATGACTTGAAAAGGAGCAAAAGATTGACCAAGAAACAATCTGAGGAGATTATCTCCCTACAGCTAGCTGCTTTTCAACAATCTGAGTCAGCATCCTTACTGGATCAGAAGATGAGGGAAGTTAGCTAACTGAAGGCCATCTCAATCATCCAGATTGGGACATCAACTAGAAGAACAAGATCATTATGGATCTTGAGTAAAAGCTCCTTAAGGAGAAAAAGATAGTGTCTGAATTCAACAAGCCGAAGACTATGCCTCCCTAATTGATTCCTTTACCTCTCTAAAGGATAAGAGAGGTTTGGGATCTAAGTGGAACACTAGAGATTCCCCTTTCAAAGGGAAAGATAAAGATTCTATTGTGCCTCAGATGACCTTCCATAAGGTAATTCTCCCATCAAACATGTATGATCAGGATAACAGACATGGTCACTGGAAGAATGGGAACTCATCCTGTAAGTATACAAATGTATCTTATAATGGAGGGAGAAAGGGCATGGACTTGAGTGCCTTGAAGGCTCCCAATGAAGATATTCAGATAGCCCATCATGGACAATTTTTTTGGGACTCCAGCCCCTAAACTCAAGAATGTGGCAGTGGCCAATAATCAAGCTCTTCTAACAAAATCACAGACCAAAGGCAAGTTTATCAGTAAGTCTAACTTTGTCATCTCTGATTCCATCAACAACATATTTGTTGCAAATAAGACTGTTGTTGGTAGTAATCAGAGCAAGCCAAGTTCATATACTATCAAGCATACTTTTAGTCAGATTCTTGCTAAAAGAAACAAGATGAGGGCTGCCATACTCCTCTATGAACAGTTTACTGTTAATAACTTGCAACCTACTAGAACTGTTCAGAAGAGAAGGTACACCATTCAAGAGTGCTGGTGCTGGGGTAAAGTGGGACACTTTGCCATAGATTGTTGGCACAACCCTAGTGTGACAAGGGATAAAGTGAGTATTCCCGCCAAAAGTGTTACAGGAAGACAAGTTAATTTTCAGACTAACAAGAACCTAGGACCCAAACTCTTTTGGTGTCCTAAGGTAAACTGAATTATGATTGTAGGTTAGTCAAAGTTCCCATGAACCAATATGGTACTTGGATAGTGGATGTTCCAAGCACATGAATGGAATAAGATGTCACCTGAAGGACTACACTCCTGTGAAGAATGTGCCTAAAGTTATCTTTGGAGTTTCAGACAGAGGAGTTACCAAGTGATATGATATGATTATCATTGGCATAGTCTCTATCTCAAAATTAGCTTATATGGAAGGGTTGCAACACAACCTGATTAGCATAAGCCAATTATGTGATCTTGGCTATGCCATTGTATTCCACAAGGATGAGTGCCAAATTAAAAGGATAAGTGACCAAGTGGTTATCTTGACAGGCACTACGAGTGGGAATATCTATTGTTTAAGCTTTTTTATGTTTAAGTTCAGACACCCCTGTGTGTCTAGTTGCTTATGAGAAAGTCTCATATTGTGTGTAATGGCACAAAAGACTAGCTCACTTGAATTACAAGATCATTAACAAGCTTTTTAATGAAGAGCTAGTCAGAAATGGTCCCAATATTAAATGCACAAAGGAAGGCATTTGCTCTACATGTCAAAAGGGCAAGCATACCAAAGTATCCTTCAAAATCATTGGGGCTAAGGATTCTGTGAGGTGCTTATAGCTCCTGGATATGGACTTGTTTGGTTCTATGCCAGTTCATATTCTAGGTAGGAAAGTCTATACACTTGTAGTTGTTGATGACTTCTCTAGGTTTGCTTGGGTTTTCTTCTTGAAGAAAAAAATTTGAAACCCTTGACATCTTCAGGACCTTTGTTAAGCAAATTCAAAATGAACTGAACTGTTCTGTATTAAAAATCAGAAGTGACCATGACACTGAATTTCGATCTGATGGCATGAACAATTTCTGTGAAGAATAAGGGATTCACCAAGAATTTTCTTCTCCAAGAACACCCCAATAAAATGGGATAGCTGAGTGGAAAAAACAAAAATCTCATTAAATCTAGAAGGACACTACAAAGTGACACATCTTTCCCAAAATACTTCTGGGCTGAGCTAGTTAATACTGCATGTCATGTCCTGAATAGGGCTTCTGTCAAAAAATATCACAAGAAGACTCCCTATGAGATCATGAATGACAGAAAACCAAACCTTGCCTTTCTCAGGATCTTTGGTAGCAAATGCTATAAGCTTAACAATGGGAAGTCATTTCTGACTAAGTTTGCTGCCAAATAGTATGAGGGGATATTTGTTGGGTACAACAATCATAACAAAGTATATATGATCTACAACTTAAAAATCAAGTTGTAGAATAGTCTATTAATGTAGTTTTTGATGAATTTTTTATGATTAACAGTGAGCTGCCTAGATCCTCATCTAAATCTACATGCATAGAATAGGTGATGGACAAACTAACCATTAAGGATGCTCCACCAGCTGCCCAAAATGAAGTTGATGGTGTATGTGTTTCTGAAGAAGGACAAAGCTCACAAGATATGGATGAAGATCATCATGATCCATACATTGAAGTCAATGATGCTGAAGGAAGATTGCCTCCAGTAATTAGAAATCTAAAGGATCATCCCAGACATCAGATCATTGGTCATGCCAGCCAAGGGGTTACAATAAGGAGCAGAAGCCTAAACATAGCCATGTACTCTAGCTTTCTATCTCAGATTGAGCCCAAAATGTTTGAAGATGCCAACATAGGCCAATTTTGGATTGTGGCAATGGAAGAGGAGACAAACCAGTTTAAGAGGTGTAAGGTCTTGAAGCTTGTTCCCAGACCTCAAGGACTTAACATCATTAGAACCAAGTGGATCTACAGAAATAAGTTAGATGAGAATGGTGTTATAATTAAGAACAAAGCTAGACTGGTGGCTAAGAGATATGACAAGAGGAAGGTATTGAATTTGATCAGACCTTTGCCCTAGTTGCTAGACTACAAGCCATAAGACTATTCCTTGCATATGCTGCACATAAGGGATTCAAGGTCTACTAGATGGATATAAAGTCAACCTTTCTAAATGGTGACCTAAGAGAGGAGGTCTCTGTTGAGAAACCATCAGGTTTTGTTAATCCAAACTCTCCTGATTATATTTATAGGCTTAGGAATTCATTGTATGGTTTGAAACAAGCCTCTAGGGCATGGTATGAAACCCTATCTAGCTTTCTCACTGAGAACAAATTCTCAAGGGGAAAGATAGACAAGATTATATTCCTAAGTGAATTAAAGGGCAAGATCATCCTAGTCTAGATTTATGTAGATGACATA
The DNA here is from genome assembly GCA_039513925.1 of Platanthera zijinensis. NCBI lineage: Eukaryota > Viridiplantae > Streptophyta > Magnoliopsida > Asparagales > Orchidaceae > Platanthera > Platanthera zijinensis. The sequence goes on along the minus strand of CM077084.1, from coordinate 136,318,836 downwards.
ATCTTTGGGTCTACTGATGATAACCTCTGCAAGAAGTTTGCCAAAATTATGTAAGGAAAATTTGAGATGAGCAGTATGGGTGAGCTTAAGTTCTTCTTGGGCCTCCAAGTAAGACAGTCTGAGGATGGATTGTCCATTTCTCAGTCTAAGTTCACTAGGGAGTCAATTAGAAAATTTGGTATGGAGAGTGCGTCCATAATGAAAACTCCTACGGGGTAAAGTATGTCAAAAGACAAGGATGAGGCAGGGAAACCCTTTTGATGAAACCATGTATAGAGGCATAGTTGGTTCCCTCCTCTATCTTACTACTAGTAGGCCAGACATCATGTATGCTACATGTGTATGCGCTAGATATCAGGCTAGCCCTAAGGAGTCTCACTATCCTGCAGCTAAAAGAATTCTGAGGTATCTTAAGGGCACACCAGATCTTGCCCTATAGTACCATAAGAATAGTGATTTTGAGCTAACTGGGTATTCAGATGCAGATTTTTCAGGCTATAGAGAAGACAGGAAAAGCACATCAGGCTCCTGTCAATTATTTGGAGAAAAACTTGTATCTTTGAGCAGCAAAAAGCATACTAGTGTTGCAATATCAATAGTTGAGTAAGAATATATATCAGCGGGGAGTTGCTGTGCTCAGTTGTTATGGATCTAACACCAGCTCCAGGACTACAACCTAAAGCTATGTAACACTCCAATGTAATGTGATTCTACTAGTGCAATCTCTATTGCCAGGAATCCTGTCTCACACAGCAGGACTAAGCATATAGAGATTAGGTATCACTTTATAAGAGAGCATGTGGAATGTGAAGACATCAGTCATAAATTTATCCCTATTGACAAGCAAGTAGCTGATATCTTCACAAAACAACTAGATGAAGCCAAGTTCAACACCTTCAAGTTTGAATTGGGCATGTTGAATTTAGTTTAGCATCAGTAGCTCTCCATATACTTTTGTTTGTAGCAGGTAGTGTTAATCTCTATAGGATAAATATAGGAGAAATGGACTAAGTGTCCAGGCGTTGAGTGCGTTGAGACAAGATAAGCATTGAGTGCGTTGAGTCTAAGTGATTAGGCATCGAGTGCATTGAAACAACTGCAAGCATCGAGAGTGTTGAGTGCATCGAGTCTACTCAATGTATGCTCCCAATGATGTCAATTTATGACTAATTATTAGGATCAATTCCAGCTGTTGATCACTTCTTGATCATAAACAGGTACACACCTCTCCATATTCTAAAATAGAAAATACTATAAATAGAAGGCTATGTGCGCAAAAAAAATACACAATTCCTTGCCCTTCTACGCCCCTTGCGACCAAACGACAAAAGCTTGCAAATTCTACTGCAACTCACAGAAGAAATGGCGCTAAGGAGATTGGATTTCCTGCTCGAAGGTTCTGAGATGGTCAAAAATGGATTCAAGAATGCGCCTGAAGAAGTTCAGTTAGTTCCTTATCTTCTTCAGGTAACTGGCGTAGAGTATGTTCTCTCCAAGCCCATTCTACTTTGGACGAGAGAAGTTCTTCAGTTATACTCAACATCCAAGGTCGACTCATCATCCATGAAACTCAGGTCCTTAATCAGTGGAATCAAGTTTAAGATTACCCCCAAGAGACTGAGCAAGACACTTTCACTGCCAAAGTTCAAAGTTTCTAATGAAGAAGATGAAATGGATCAAACTAATGTCAAAGCTGCCCTAAAGTGGTGTAGACTCTCAAAGCACACCACTGGATCGATTCTAAGAAGAGAACTGAACCTGAAAGGAAAATTTCTTGCAGATGTCATTGGAAAGGCACTGCTGAGCAAGTCTGGCTCCCATGACAAAATTTCCAAAAAGATGTTTGAGTTAATGGCAAGGGTGATTCTTTCTAAAAGGACAAATTGGGGGAGAGTACTCTTTGATAGAATTGTAGAGTGTATCCTAGAGCCAAACTTGGGTAGAATTCATCTCTATTTTTGCACAACAGTGTTCTAGGGATCCTTAATATAAGGCTAGGAATAAGGATCCATCACATGAGAAGGATGGACTCCAAAATGCTTGATAGATGGGAAAGAGTTCTGTAACCACACCAACAGTCTGCTGAGAAGAAGAAAAAGAAGGCAATGATTGTTCCAAAAGACAGCAATGACAATAGTTCATCAGAACACAGTGAGGAAGAGCCTCATGATTCACAGATTTCTCAGTCTACTAAAGAGACCAGTATAGATATAAGTGCTCATGTATCATTTTCCTCTAAACTTGCAATAATGATTCAAGTGAGAAGAACTCAGTCTGAAAAACTTCAAGCTGATGCTATGGAGATACCTCCAATTGAGGTATCTGAAAAGGTTGTTTAAGAGATTGTCAACAAGATTTTTGTAGAGGTGGAAGGGGAATCCTCCAAGTCTTCAGCTCCCACTAAAAAAGAAGCTGCACCTATAGACCAAGATCTATATAGTGGATACAGTCCTCAAAGTGAGGGGGAGAAACTCCTTGAGCAAGTCATGGAAGATGCTTTTGTTGAGGGGGAGCAAACCCAGCTCTTGTAGGAGATATTCAGATTCCTCTTGAGAATGAACAACCTATTGAAACAATGGAGGAAAATACTAAAAACATCAATGCTGCAGATCTGGATGCCTCTATAGACAATGCTATGATTGAGGGGGAGATTCACACTAAACTCCTTGCTCAAGGAACCGTTTATAACATAGACTCTTCAGAATTAGATATGGGGAATGCAGCTGCTGATATCAATTCAAATCAACATTCTTCAGAGCTTGAAATGGCCGACTCAGATGCAAGAGAAGAACTCAATCCAGTACAACAACCAGTCTGTAATGAAGGTACATAAACTCACACTGATCAGATATCACCATTCTTTCTGGCCCAACTGAAAGGGTTATTGGATGAACAAAGAATACAAATAGAAAATTTTGTGGATGACTCCATCAAGAATCTCATGAATGATCTGACAATAGAGATTAAATCTATAAGATTTGAGGTTAATCTGCCGAAGGCCTAGACTGTAAAATTTTTCTTGAGAGTAGCACCTATTGTTACCTTCACAGAAAGCAAGCTGACTGAAATCAGTAATACTCAGAATGACATCCTGGAGAATCAGAATATCACTGCCAGCAATATGCTTGCAGTCCACAATACGGAGAAGGAAGTGTTGGAAAAACACAAGGTTATTCTTGAAAGAAAAATGGATGCTTGCGCCAAAGTCTTAGATGATCACCTGCTAAAACTTAAAGACCATGTAACTCAGGGTGTTAATTAACTAGATGTGCAGTTGAAAAAGGCCAGCACCTCCCTGACTGAAGAAGTTTCTGAAGAATTCAAAAAGGGGGAGAAGTAAGTAATAAGGACTAACACTGAAAATGTTGTATGGACTACAAATGTGATCAGTGGATCCCTTGGTCTTGAACATATAATATATGATAACATCCCCGCTCTTCCTGACCAGATTAACCAAGCACTACAAGATGGGAATCAGTATGGTGCCAAATACAATGATCAGTATATAGAGCAGTATTATACTCACAGTATGATACTCAAGATGGTGTACATTGGGCTGAACCTTCTACTGCAGCTGAATTTCCTACATTCAGCCCCACTGTTGACCAAATGATGAGAGTTAAAAGAAAGTTTCTTGCTGAGGAAGAGTAAGGAGTTAGGTTAAGCAAGAAAAGTTAAAGGGAAGAAATGGAAACTAGGCCATATTTTGAACAATAGAGTCCTCAATCAAGGACTATCATTCTATCTGCCTGTGACCAAGTCAAGTCCAAGAAAACATAGAGGGGAAAGATTTACAGCTCCCTGGAATGGGCCAACCTTGAGAATAATGAAGAGGACAGAAGAAAGTTTAGAAGGGACAAGAGGTTAGGCAAATTATTGCGAGATGCTGTGGAGCCCAACAAGTACTTCCCAAAGTCATAAAACTATTTTGAGAGGTAAAGGGAAAAGGAAGGAGACAAATAAAAATCTTCCTAGAAGCCTAGCAGAGGTGATAGTGCGTTTTACCGTCTAAATTGTTAGGGTATTTTAAGGTTTTTAATACACAAATCATGTCTTGTAAGCTTATGTGTTGACCTCCTTTTGTATATATTATTTCCACTAATGTGTTTTCTTCTTTTTTGCAGGTTTTCACAGCTTTCGACCAATTTTGTTGTTACACTCTCGCGGGTCACACCCTACTCGGGCGTGTACTTGGGGAATGTAACCTATTCCTGAGGCAGAAGACATCCAGAAGCAAGATCCCTAGAAAAATACCTGACACGCCCCCCTGACACGCCCCCCTGACACGCACCCCCTGGGCGTGTACCCAGGCGTATCTCTGGGTGTGTAACCCGATCCCGAAGCCTGCTGCTGTAATTAAAGATTTTCCATTGCTGCACGTCAACAGTACTGACACGCACCCCTACACGGGCGTGTCATAGGGCGTGTACCGCCTTTTCGACGATTGATGGATTTCCAACCAATGATTGTGACGTGATGTGCCTTACACACCCTCTACATTGGCGTGTCCCAGGGCATGTCCACCATTGTATAGAAGCAATCATCATTTCCACCAGAATTTAGTTCCCGAATTCAACCCCATACCTGACACGCCCCCCTGAGACGCCCTCCCCGAGCGTGACTAGGGGGCGTGACCGACCCGAAAAAATTCTATAAATTCAGGCCCCCTTGTGTCCAGCAGTAGTTTTACGGTGAGAGGGGAGGTGCTACCCTTTTATTTCTTGGAGTTTTTCATGCTCTTCCTCTCTCTCTTTCTCATTTTAAGCTTTTCTTAATTCTAGCTTAATGTACCCTTTTGTAATAGCTCTTGTATTTTCTTTAGTAGCTTAATGTTAATGCTAGCTTATTTTTCATTTCCATGCACTTATAATCTTTAATTTCAAGTTGTAACTCTCTTTTAGCATTAATATAAAGTGCCCTTTTACATTGTTTTTATAATGTTCTTCTACCCATCTCTCTTCCTCCACTTCTCCATGATTAACTAATCCTCCTTGTACTAGATCATGATGATCTGAGGTTCGAGTTAATTAAGTTATGATGCTTTAAGTTTACTTTTTCTTTTTAGGGTTTATTCCTTTGATTTACTCTTGAAAAATCATGTTTGGAGTTATAACATCGATATATAATTTCTATCTTTGTTTTCACCCTTAGCTAGCCGAGAGGCTCGTAGTTTGAAGTGAACACTCAAGAGTAAAGAGAGTTGCACGCACCCCTCGAGAGAGGCAGCCGTTAAATCTCCCGGATTGGAGTGAAATCCAATAGCGGGGTTCACCGTATAAAGCGAGCTTTATGTCTCCGAATTGGATGAGAGTTCGGTTGGACCTTCCTAAACTCAGTTGGGCACGACTTCGTGAGAAGCGTGTTCAAGCTTTTGGAACCTCCACGGTCAAGGACCTTCACCTTATTAAGATAGGGTTTATTATCGCATTTTAATCAACTTTTGCCGAGGTGATTCTCGATCGAGTGCTTTTCTATTTCATCGTTTCAACCCCTCGTTGTAATCGATTTATTAGCTCTTTATTTAACTGCAAGTAGTTCTCTTTTTAGCGCAATATTTCTTTTCTTAATTGTAATTAGTTTTCTCTTAACAAACCTTAAAACAATCTTTCGATAAGATAATAGTCTTCGTGTGAGTAAGATTACTCAATAGTTCCCGGATCTTAATACGACACTAGCTTGTGCCCCCTAGCTATAATTCGATATGTATACTTACCTAGATGGATTGCTAGTTCGGTTCTTATTCTCTTCACGATTAGTAGACACCAACTTTTTGGCGCCATTGCCGGGGACCAACTTTTGTTGATATTTCGAAATCACAAACCTAATACTCTTATCATTTCTCTTTCTCTCCCTCTTTCTTAAAAATTAAAAATTAAAAAAACATATTAACTCTCTTAATAGAAACCCACATCACAATTTTTCTACACCACCTAACTATCTCGAAAAGGGCAATGTGGCTTAAATACCACTATCTTGTCTAGTACCTTGTAAACCCTTTATCGGGTAGCCCTTGGGAAGTTCGGGAGTTAAAACATTAAAAAAAAATCTATTTCAAAAAATTTTAACTCTTTTTTCTAGTTTTTTGTCTCTTACTTTATCTTCTCTTCTTCTAGTGCATGACCCGCGAAAATCCGTCGGTTATTTTGGACTTGGACCATGAAATTGAGCGTACTCTTTGGATAAGATTGCGATTTCGAGGCCCTACTCTCCAAATACCGGTTGAGGATTTCGAGTCATTTTTTACCTTAAGAATGGAGGAACCCAATGTAGAGGAAGCCCTGCAAAGGCCAAAGTCCTATTATGCAAGGACGAATCTAGAGGGTATAGAATCAAGCATAGTTTGCCCTGCTGTAGCTAATAATAACTTAGAACTAAATCCTAGCATAATTCAAATAATGGTGCAACAGTATGTGCAATATGACGGACTTCAAGATGAAGACCCGAATCCGCACATCGCTAGCATTTTTGAGATTTGTGACACCTTTAAAATCAATGGTGTTACAAATGATGCTATTAGGCTAAGACTCTTCCCCTTCTCTATTAGAACCAAAGATAAACAGTAGTTGATGACTCTGCCAAGAGGGAGCATCACCACTTGGGATCAACTAACCAAAAAATTTCTGACGAAGTATTTTCCGCCAGCTAAAACTGCAAAACTTAGGAATGATATTTCTGCCTTTTGTCAAATAGATTCTGAATCTCTATATGAAACATTGGAAAGATTTAAAGAACTCTTAAGATGATTCCTCCATCACGCGCTTCCTGTATGGTTACAAGTGCAGACGTTTTATAACGGGCTAAATCAAAATACAAAACAAATGATAGAAGCAGCTTCCGGTGGTACTTTAAACCACAAAAACCCGGAAGCAACTCTTGAGCTTTTCAAGGACATGGCCATGAACACATATCAGTGGAATTTTCCTAGACCCCGCCCAAACAAACTTGCAGGTATATTTGAAGTAGACAACGTCTCCCAGCTAGCCCTACAAGTGGAAATACTAAGCAAAAAGATAATAGAGATGTCTACTCCCTCCGCCCCTTAGGTATGGGAATCTGCAATAGCTGCCCCAGAACAAATAGATTATGTTAACAATATGCCTAGGAATGCTTTTAATAATTTTACTGCTGCAAATTTTCCTGTGCCGGGCTTTGCTTTTCCGAATAGTTATAATCCCGCTTTACGAAACCACCCAAATTTCTCGTGGAGTAACCCTTCGAACGCAATGCGCCCGCCACCACAAAATGATTTTTCTGCACCACCTCCACCTCTTAAAAAATATCAAAAACCTCCAAGCTTGGAGGAAATATTTTCAAAATATATGAATGTTAATGACGTGACTATAAGAAGCCTAGCCGGATCCGTTTAAAATATAGAGAATCAAATAGGACAACTAGCTAAAATTATATCTGAGCGACCCGACGGGTCTCTTCCTGCCAATACCGAGCCCAAAACGAAAAGAGCAAGCGAAAGCTATAACTCTTTGGAGTGGGATGCAATTTTCTAGTATGGTTAGCGAAGAGCCCGAGGCAAGCTCGGCCCCCGTTTTCAATATTCCACCATCTGTTGAAAAAGAAGTTATCACTCTGCTCTCTTCTTTAGAAAAAGATCTCGCTCCACCACCCATTTTTAAAAGTGATCCAACTCCACCATACCCTTCCCAACTTAACAAATAATGTATTGATGATCAGTATACTCGCTTCTTAGAAATGTTTAAGCAAATCCACATAAATCTACCATTCCATGAAGAGATTACCCAGATGCCGAAGTACGCTAAGTACCTAAAGGACATCATGACTAATAAGAAGTAGTTAAAGAACTTATCGCACATCACGTTGAACGCCGAGTGCTCTTCTGTCTTGACAAATGGTTTACCAAAGAAGATCAGTGATCCAGGTAGTTTTTCTATACCGTGTGTCTTTGGTGATCTTATTGTCAAGCATGCATTGGCCGATTTAGGTGCAAGTATCAACCTAATGCCTTTCTCACTATTTAAGAAGTTAGTAATTGGTAGCCTCAACCCCATGTGTATGAGTACCTAGCTCACAGATAGATCCGTTAAGTACCTGTTAGGAATAGTGGAGGATGTTCTAGTCAAAGTCGACAAATTCAAGTTCCCGATGGATTTTGTCATATTGGACATCGAAGCAGATGTCGAGGTTCCCCTGATCCTTGGACGACCCTTCCTTGCCACCTCCTGAGCTATCATTGATGTAAGCAATGGCAAGCTCTTCTTATGAGTAGGCGATGATGAAGTGACCTTCTCTATCACCCCTTCGATGAAAAATACCCTGGAGAATGACGACTCCTGTTTCTTCTTAGATACCATAAGTGATGAATCTTCTTACAACATTCCTGAAGATGAATTTTCTGATTTTTGTTCTTCCTCAACTTTTCCTACTGAAAGTCTGCAAGAAACTTCCATGGCCATTGATTCACCCCCTCCAATTTTCCGTATAAGTAAAAAGTCTATGAAGATATTATTTTTTAAAAAGAAAGAACTTCCAAAACATCTTGTGAAGAACCCCTACCCTAGAATTAAAAGAACTTCCTGAACATCTCAAGTATTCCTTCTTAGAAAAAGATTCCAAACAGCCAGTGATAGTTTCGGCCTACCTAACTGAATTACAAATTAACAAACTCCTTCTAGTTTTACGAAAACATCGCCGAGCCATTGCTTGGCAGATATCTGATATCAAGGGCACAAGCCCATCTTTCTGCACCCACAAAGTCTTAATGTAAGATAATTTGCGTAACTCCATCCAACCTCAGCGCCGTATAAATCCGAACATTAAAGAAGTCATAAAAGGCGAGGTTATGAAACTCTTAGACGCAGGAATTATTTATCCTATTTCAGATAGTAAGTGGGTTAGACCTGTTCAGGTAGTGTTGAAAAAGGGAGGGATAACTGTAGTTGTGAATGAAAATAATGATTTAATCCTGAAACAGACAGTGACGGGGTGGCAAATGTGTATTAACTATCGTATGTTAAATGACGCCACCCGCAAGGACCACTTTCCCTTGTCGTTCATCGATCAAATTTTAGAGCGATTATCCGACCATTGCCTTTACTATTTTCTCGATAGCCTCTCGGGGTATTTTCAAATCCCTATCTCACCCGAGGACCAGGAGAAAACTACGTTCACTTGCCCTTTTGACACCTTTGCTTACCGAAGAATGCTATTTGGGTTGTGCAATGCGCCAGCTATATTCCAAAGATGTATGCTAGCTATCTTTGACAAGTACATAGAAAGTATTATTGAGGTATTTATGGAAGATTTCTCCGTGTTCGGTGATGCCTTCGATAGTTGCTTAGAAAACTTAGAAAAGTCTTAGAAAGATGCGAAGAAACTAACCTCGCCCTAAATTGGGAAAAATGACATTTTATGGTGAGGGAGTTGTTAGTGTTAGGACATAAGATTTCTGCTCGAGGGATTGAAGTAGATAACACTAAGATAGAAGTAATTGAAAAGCTTCCGCCACCTACGAATGTTAAAGCTATAAGAAGTTTCCTAGGTCATGCTGGCTTTTACTGCCATTTCATAAAAGACCTTTGTCTAACTTCTTTTGAAACAATTAAAGATAAATTAATTAATGCACCAATTATGATAGCTCCAGTGAGGGACCTTCCCTTTGAGATAATGTTTGATGAGATTAGTTTCGCGGTGGGAGCCATATTAGGTCAACGAATATCTAAAAACTTCCACCCCATTTATTACGCGAGTAAAACACTCACATCTACACAACAAAACTACACCACGACGGAGAAGGAGCTCCTAGCTATTGTCTTTGCCTTTGATAAATTTTGGCCATATATTACACTTTCAAAAATTATAGTTTTCACGGACCACTCGACCCTCAAGTACTTACTTTCTAAGACGAATGCCAAGCTGCGCCTGATATGCTGGGTCTTACTCCTCCAGGAGTTTGACTTAGAAATTCACGATAATAGGGGGCCGAGAATTTTGCCGCCGATCATCTCTCTCGCCTAGATAATCTGTATATAAAAAATTTAGATGAAAAACGTTGAATGATTTCTTCCCAGATGAAATGCTCTCCTTCCCCCTGATTTATAAACATTGCCAACTATTTAGTGGCTCGTGTACTCCCAAAGGAGTTCTCCTCTCAGCAAAAGAAGAAATTCTTTTCTGAGTTGAAGAACTATTTTTGGGAGGACCCGCATCTTTTTCGAGTTTGTGCGGACCAGGTGATAAGGAGATGGGTTTCTTTTGAAGAAGGGCAAGATATTCTAAAACACTTACATAAAGGACCAACTGGTGGTCACTATCAAGCTGCTCGCACCTCTCACAAAGTGCTTTGCGCAGGCTTTTACTGGCCTAGCCTCTTTAAAGACGCGCAAAATTTTGTGAGTAGGTATGATAGTTTCCAACGGTCCGGCAATATCTCCAATAAAAATGAAATGCCGCAAAATTATTTCCTCGAGTGTGAAGTTTTTGACCTCTGGGGAATTGATTTTGTTAGCCCCCTTCCTTCTAGCTTCGGGAATAAATACATCTTAGTTGCTGTATATTATGTTTCACGATGGGTTGAGGCCCAAGCACTTCCTACTAATGACTCCTGAGTTGTAATTACTTTCTTACAAAAATAATTTTCTCGATTCGGTACTCCATAAGCCATCGTTAGTGATAGGGGTTCACATTTCTGTAACGCATAGTTTTCTAAAACTCTTATAAAATATGGCGTTACACATAAACTTTCAACAGCCTACCACCCCCAAACTAATGAGCAAGTCGAAGTAGTGAACAGAGAGATAAAACATATTTTAGAAAATACTGTTTCCACTTCTAGAAAAGACTGGTCAACCAAATTAGATGATGCTCTATGGGCCTACCAAACAACGTACAAAACCACCATCATATGTATGCTGTATCGATTGGTTTATGGAAAATCGTGCCATTTACCCGTAGAATTAGAACACCGTGCTTTTTGGGCCTTAAGGTTTTTAAATTTTGATACCCACTCTATCGGCGATTTTCGAAAATTTCAACTTAACAAACTCAATGAGTGGCGCTCTTACGCATATGAAAATAACAAATTTTATAAAGAGTGGACGAAACGTTTTCACGATAAACACTTAAGGCACCAAAAAACCTTCAAACCGGACGACCAAGTTCTTTTATACAATTCACGTTTATGTTTATTTCCTGGAAAACTAAAGTCACGATGGTCTGGGCTGTTTTGTGTTAAAGAGGTTTTTTCATATGGCACTGTGTTAATTTCACACCCTAATAAGGGTGATTTCAAAGTGAATGGGCAGCGTCTTAAACTCTATTTTTCTGGTGATGATGATGTCAGTCCGAACAATGTTAAGTTTCTTCTGCACAAACTTTAACTAACTTGATACTTTTTATTTTTGATCTAGTTATGAGAAGGAGTAGTAAATTTGAAAATTTAATAATTTACATATTTATGAACGCAGATGTTTGGAATATATATAAATAATATGTTTTTGAAAGTTTTGACTTGTTTTGGATGAGTAATAAAATAAAAAAAGTTTTTATTTAAAAGGAAAAATATAACATAAAATTGATAAAAAATGCAGCTAAGAGCACCCCCATACTTATGTTAGGCATAGGTATGAAGTGACACATAAAGAAAAAAAAACATATGCACAACATATAAAAAAGCATAAAAGATAGAAATATACAAGTGAATTTATATTTCGAGGGTATGGAGTAGTGTTAGGGTTTTAGGTTCTTTTTGAAAAGGGTCCCTAGTAAAATATAGTTTTAAACGGTGCCCGTTTACTTTAAAAGTTCCCAGTTCAGGGTTAGAAATAAGAACAGTCCCATATGGCCAAATTTGTTTAATAGTAAAGTGTCCGATCCATCGGGATTTTAATTTTCCTAGAAATAATTTAAGGCGTGAGTTATATAGTAGGACAAGATCACCTGGTGAAAAAGATTTTGGAAATTTAATTTTTCTATCATGATAAAACTTTGATCCCTCTTTAAAAAATTTATTATTTTCATAGGCGTTTGCAGGCCATTCCTCAAGTTTATTGAGTTGAAATTTACATTGTCGGAGGCTAAGTTTGTATCTAAGTTAAGAAATTTTAGCGCCCAGTATGTGCGATGTTCTAATTCTATAAGTAGGTGACATGCCTTTCCATATACTAAACGATAAGGTGTACAACCGATCACAGTTTTGAATGCTGTACGGTAGGACCAAAGTGCATCATCTAACTTGAGGGACCAATCTTTTCGATTGGTATCTACAGTCTTTTCTAATATGCGCTTTAGTTCTATATTGACTACCTCCACTTGGCCGCTTGTTTGGGGGTGATAAGCGGTAGCGAGTTTATGAGTAACTCCATATTTGGCTAACACTTTCGCCATCTGGGTGTTACAAAAATGAGTACCTCGATCGCTAACTATAGCCCTAGGTTTGCCAAAACGTAAAAATAAGAACTTCAGAAATTTAATGACGACTCTCGTGTAAGTAGCTTGCGCTTCAGCCCATCGTGAAACGTAATCGATCGCTACTAAGATAAAACGATTTTTAAATGAAGGAGGTAAAGGTCCTACAAAATCTATGCCCCACATATCAAAAATTTCACATTCTAAGTAAAATTTTTTGGGCATTTCATCCCGACGGGAAATGTTACCTGACCGTTGGAAGCGGTTGCAAACGCTTACCAATTGTTGAGCATCCTTGAAAAAAGTAGGCCAAAAGAATCCTTCTTCAAGGGCTTTACGTGCAGTTCGGTTAGCTTGATAATGTCCGCCGGTTGGTCCTTCGTGGCAGTGTCGTAGTACTTTTAGTGCTTCCTCGTTCGAAATACATCTTCTAATTACTTGTTTGGTACAGACTCGGAATAAATACGGGTCTTCCCAAAAGTAGTTTTTCAAGTCAGAAAAGAATTTCCTCTTTTCTTGAATTGTAAAAGATTTTGGAAGGACTCGGGCTACTAAATAGTTAGCCAAGTCTGCGAACAAAGGAGTAGAAGAGTTTGTTACTTTTTCAAGGGCGAGGAGACTTTCTTAAGGGAATTTATCTTCGATGTTGGCTTCCACGAGTGTATCTGTTGCAGTATTCTCTAGTCGAGAAAGATGATCGGCATCTAAATTCTCTGTGCTTTCTTATCTCGGATCTCTAAATCAAATTCTTGTAATAAGAGAATCCAACATAATAAATGGGGTTTTGCGTCTGCCTTAGTTAGTAAATATTTTAAAGCAGAATGATCGGTAAAAACTATAACTTTTGATCGCGTTATATAAGATCTATACTTATCAAATGCGAATAAAATCGCCAGTTGTTTCTTTTCCGTGGTCGTGTAATTGGTTTATGGGGATGTGAGAGTTTTATTTGCATTATAGATAGGATGAAAATATTTGTCTACTCGCTGTCCTAAGACAGCACCTACCACATAATCACTCGCGTTACACATGATCTCAAAAGGAAAGGACAAGTCTGGGGCTACTAAAATAGGAGAGTTGATAAGTTTATCCTTAATAATGTTGAATGCTACTAACCATTCGCTATTGAATATAAATGGGGCTTATTTTTCTAATAAATGAGTTAACGGTTTTGTTATTTTAGAGAAATTTTAAATTAACCGTCTATAGAAACCTGCATGGCCTAAGAAACTTTGAATAGATTTTATATTTGTTGGAGGAGGAAGTTTTTCAATTATTTCTATTTTGGCCTTATCGACCTAGATTCCCTGGGAAGAAATTTTATGACCGAGAACTAAACCTTTGCAGACTATAAAGTTGCATTTCTCCCATTTCAACACTAAATTCATGTCTTCACAGCATTGAAGAACACGAGCGAGGTTATCTAAACACGTATTTAATGAGTCTCCAAATACGGAGAAATCATCCATAAACACTTCCATAACGTCCTCTACTAACTTGCTGAAAATAGCTAGCATACATCTTTGAAATGTAGCTGACGCTTTACAAAGTCCAAACGGCATTCGTCTATAGGCGAAAGTACCAAAGGGGCAAGTGAACGTAGTTTTCACTTGGTCTTCAAGGTCTATAGGGATTTGTAATTACCCTGAATAAGCATCGAGAAAACAATAATATGAGTGACCGGAGAGTCGCTCGAATATTTGTTATATAAACGGTAGTGGAAAGTGATCTTTACGGGTGGCATCATTTAATTTTCGATAGTCGATGCACATCCTCCATCACGTAACAGTACGTGTTGTAATTAGATCATTATTAGCATTTGGCACTATCGTTATACCGCCCTTCTTAGGGACGACTTGTACGGGACTAACCCATGTATTATCTGATATTGGATAGATAATTTTTGCATCTAATCATTTCATTACTTCATCTTTTATGACATCCTTCATATTAGGATTTAACCGTTGTTGGGGCATGATAGATCTACGAGGGTTATCTTCAAGAAATATTTTATGCGTACAAAAAGATGTGTTGAGTCCTTGTATATCAGAAATTTGCCATGCTAATGCATGACGATGTTGTCTTAACACTTCTATTAATTCAGACGTTTTCTTACCATTTAATTCCGTAGAAATGATAACAAGGAGTTTAGATTCGGCTTCAAGGAAAACGTATTTTAAATGTGTGGGAAGTGTTTTCAGCTCGAGGGTTGGTGGTTTTTCATACGAAGTTGGGGTTTGTAGAGTTGTAGAAGTTAAGGATATAAAAGGTTCTAAAGGGTCATCGGTAGGCATTTCTTGTGAAAGGGGTAAGTCTGCCTAGTCTGATTCTTCTACAGTTATTGAAAGTAAATCAGAATAGGGAAAACCATTTTCCTTAAAAGAGGCTTCCGCAAGATAGCAGGAATCGTCGTTTTTTAAAGAATTTTTCATAGAGGGATCTATATCGATAGTAACCTCGTCATCTCCTACTCGTAAGAGAAGTCTACCGTTACTTATGTTATTATCGTTCGAGAGGTTACGAGAAAAGGATGACCGAGAATTATGGGAACATCGGCATCTTCCTCTATGTCAAGTATAACAAAGTCTACCGAGAAGATAAACTTGTCTATTTTGACCAGAAGATCCTCTACTATCCCTATTGGATATTTAATAGAACAATCTGCTAACTGGATGCTCATTTTAGTTGGGCTGGGTTTACATATTCCTAGTTTCTGAAAGAGCGAGTAGGGCATTAAATTTATGCTAATACCTAAGTTTGCTAACGCATCTTTTATTAATAGATTACTGAAGAGACACAGGATGGAAAATTGTCCCGGATCGTTTAATTTTGGGGGTAATTTATGTAATAAAATGGCTGAACGTTCGGCGTTATGGAAAACTCTCGAAATATCTTCGAGTTTCTTTTTATTTGAAATTATTGCTTTTAAATTTTTTGCGTATTTAGGCAGCTGTGCAATTGCCTGGCAGAAAGGTATATATGTTTGAATTTGTTTTAGCATTTTTAGAAAAATTTTATACTGTTCATCTTCTCGCTCATCTTTTAATTTTGAAGGATAAGGTAGAACAACATAAGGTTGAACTATTTGCGGGCTCTTAGAAGGCAGAGACATAACAGGAGGTGGTGAAGGACGGCTAACCGTTGTTTCTTTTTCTACCCTAACGGGTGGAGTTAGCTCCCTGCCACTTCGTAGTTTGATGGCTTGTCAACTTGGTGGGTTACTGGAATGGACAGTTTCCCGCGAAATTTGGTTCCATATTTCCTGGCAAATTACCAGGTTGGCGTTCCGATAACATTTTTGATAGTTGTCCAATTTATGTTTCTAAGTTTTTAATTGATCCGGTCAGGTTTCGGATATTGGACTCATTGATACTGACATATTTCATAAATATGTCTTCTATCGGGGTTGGCTTAAATTGGTGCGGTTGTGGTGGTGGTGTTTGTGGTTGTGGGGGTTGCGGTGCAAATCCAATTGGATTTGCAATTGGAGGGCGTTGAGCATTATTGGGGTTGCTCCACGAAAAATTAGGATGATTACTATATCCTGCATTGTAAGAATTATTATTATTATTATTATTTGGATTATAGGATGGTCTATATGAGTTCCCCATATAGTCGACTTCTTCATTATTATTATTAGTTGAATTAGGAAAATTCCAAAATGTAGAGGCGCAGGAAGCACTCATCCCCGCCACTTGCCTAGTTAGATACTCTACTTGGAGAGCTAAGTTTGAAGTGGAGTCGAGCTCATATATCCCAACTTGTTTAGGGCGTGACCTCAGCATGTTCCACTGGTACGTATTCATGGACATCTCCTCAAACAGGGTTTGAGCGGCCTCAGGGGTTTTGTCATTGTGCGTGCCTCCAATGGCAGCATTAATGGCTTGTTTGGTCTGAGTGTTCAGACGTTATAGAATGTCTGTACCTGGAGCCAAGCTGACAGTGCAAGATATGGACACCGACGTAGGTATTCCTTAAAATGTTCCCAAGTCTCATAGAGAGACTCTGACTCGCCTTGCACAAAGGAAGAAATATCTGCACGCAGGCATGCGGTTTTTGTAGGTGGAAATTACTTTGTGAGGAATTTCTCGGTCATGTCAGCCTAAGTGGTGATAGATCCTCCGGGGAGAGAAGCTAGCCACTGTTTGGCTTTCATTCGTAGCAAAAAAGGAAATAAGTGAAGACGGATGGCATCATCCGTGACACCATTTATCTTAAATGTGTCGCATATTTCTAAAAAGTTAGACAAGTGCGTGTTTGGATCTTCGCCGGGCAATCCATCGAACTGAACGGAAGTTTGGATCATTTGGATTATACTCGATTTAATCTCGAAGTTATTATTAGCAATTGTTGGCCGAACAATACTAGACCTGGTGTCATCAAAATTGGGTCGTGCATAATAAGACATGGTCCTTTGGGGGACCACCTCTGGCGTTTGTTGTGGCTCTACTGCCATTTCTTGTATGTGTGCGATGCCTACGGACTCTTCTAGATTTAATACTAGCTCTTGATTCAGATATGGGATGCACCTGCGAAAGGTGCGATCGATTTCAGGATCAAATTCAAGATTTAAATTAGATGGAGTTCTGCGGGTCATACACTAAAAAAGACTTTTGATAAAAATAAAAAAAACAAATATATAAAAACTAAGTAAAACAAAAAAAAGTCACAATTAAAAAAACAACTAAGTTAAAAACAAATATATATAAACACTTAAATACAAACACACGAAAAGACTTAAAATAGGAAAATAACTAAAAATAAGGTTTTATATAAAACAGGTTTTATAATAAAATGCAGTTTTATTATAAACTAGTTTTATAATAAGAAAAGATTTATATAAAATACGTTAAAATAGTATGTTAGGTTTTTGTTAGAAATCGTTAGTGGTTAATAAAAAGTTAGGTTTTATAAATTTTTTTTTTAAAATTAAATGAATTTTATGTTTGTTTTATTTTTATAAAAACTAAGGTTTTTTAAATAACAAGAAAAGAAAAGATAAAATTAATAGCGTTCTTTTATTTTTCAAATATTAACACATATAAACGAATCCCCGACAACGGCGCCAAAAAGCTTGATAAGTAAATTTTGATTTAAAGAGGATAGATTTGGTGTTACATAATCTTTTACGTATATAAGTCTATCTCTTTTACTTACTTATATCATGTGGATTAAGGCAAGAGTACCTATCGCATAGGAGTATAGTATTTTGTAGAAAATATCAAGGTCTTATTTTTCCTAGAATCAGTGTTAATTATTCTACATTTTAGAACGGACTATTATCTTATCGAAAGAATGGAGTGGAGTTTATATTAAAAATAAAAGACAAGAAAAATATAAATACGTGGTTTTATTAAGATAAGGACTCAGAAGGTTGTCCTTGATTTCAGAATTACTATGAGAGAATATTAATTCGCCTATTAAAAAACAACTTTATTTCTTGATTAACTAACTTAACGAGAGGGTCCCTTTGGTAGCATCACTGACTCGAAAGTACGATCGGGGAGGCTTGCGTTTAAAACGGGTTAACGTAAAACGTAGTGTCTCTTCACCTGGTATATGATCAATTAACAGTAAACACTAGTTAGAATAACTAGAACATAGAGTTGAAATAGTTGAAAATAATATCAAACCCAGAGCTCATCTTGACCAAGTGCTAAGGGTTCTTAGCCTCTTATCAAGATGGGGGCGGTATAAAGTGCAGAAAATAATATCTACCTATCTATCTTAATTATGGACTTAAACTTTCGCTTCGCCTTTCATTCAGGATAGGGTAGTAAAATCTAAACTATTGAAAAGTTTTCACACTATCTTTATCCAGGTCATAGGCTTTCGCCTCGCCTTTCATTCGGGATAGTATGAAATAATAAGGTTCTGAAAAATATTTTTGAAAGCAGTTTCACGTAATCTTAATCCAGGACATAAATAGAGCTTCGCCTTTCATTCGTGATAGTATGAGAAAATAAAGTAACGTGAAACAGAAAAAATAAAACTGTAAAGTACTCAGAATTGAAATTGAAACATTCTATTTTATAAATCAATAAGTTATTACAACTTTCTACAAAGCTGAAAAGAAAGCTAAAAATTTACAAATTACAGAACTTGGAATACTTAAAAGCTACTACCCATTCTTTGTCAAAGAGCTGGGGAGTCCTAACAGTTCTTAAGGAAGCTGCTGGTGTTCAAATAATTTTACAACGCTCTGCCTCTCTATTTATAGAAAAAAATTGAAACGACGCGCCCTTGGACACGGGCGTGTTGTGTGGGTGTGACAAGCTCACGGGCGTGTCGGGCAGCATGTCGGGACATGTGTCGAGCTGGGTTGAACTCATGATAGAACTTCCTTCGGTCACGAGCCTGTAGAATTGGGTCACGGGCGTGTCTGGCAGTAGGTTCATCAGGCGGCATGGGGCGTGGCGACAACGCAGCATCTTGCTCGGAACAGGCTAACACCGGTGCGGGTCACGGGCATGTCTGATTGGGTCACGGGCATAGCGTGGACGTGTCCATTAGCTTTTTTGATTTTCATAAATAACAAAAACAGAAAATATAAAGGAATTATACAGGGATGTCACGCCCTAGGTCACGTGACCTAGGGGCGTGACCTAAGTAAAAAATACAAAATTCAGAAAAACTTAGAAAATAAATATAAAACATAAAAAATAAAATATAACAAAAATAATTAGTTATATATATAAAAACTAAGGTTTTATATATAAATATTCAAAATTAATACTATACAAAATTGTATATTTTTATACTCATCATCGGTTTCGATTTGTACCTGTCCTCTTTGTTGTAGCTTTCATTGCTCGATCACCATCACGATGTGATCTTCTAGAATCTGAAGAGGATGACCTATTTTTGCTTTGTCACCTCTTGCTCAGCAGCTTCTTGAATTTTTTGGAGATAAGGGAAAATTCTCCTTCAGATAGCTTAGAACCAGACGTTCTTAGCTCAAAGTCATCTTGTGTATCGAGAGCTCGTGTCCTTACAAGTGACACCGATTTCAATTTTCTTGACCCTTCTGCCTTTAGAGCCACATACTTTTCTCTGTTAGACATTTTGTTGTTCTGCTCCTCCTTACGTTTATTCATTTGAAGCTCATATGAGAGCAGCTTTCTGAACAGGTTCTTTGGATCTATCTCTGGCAGCTTACCAAATTCTCTAATGGCAACAACTTTTGTATCCTAGTCGTTTGTTGAGGATCTAAGGAATGTGTCATTCAATTAACCATGAGTGAATGCACGACCATAGTTATTGAGGCCATTGACTATCTTGAAGAACTTCTCAAAACTGTCATCTATGGAGTCATTGGCACCTTGCTTGAAGGCCTCGTACTCCTGGTTCAACAATGATCTGTGATCATCTCTCACTTCCTCAGTACCTTCCATTAGGACAATAAGACAATCCCACATCTCTTTGGCAGACTTGCAGTGGAATAAGTTCTAGAGCATTGAATCATCCACTGCACTCGTTATGATATTCTTTGTCTTCTTATCAAGGGAGACTAAGACAATCTCATCCTTAATAAGATCCATCATCTTCTTTGGAATCATTATCGTTGGATTTATCGTTGAAGGTTTTGTAGGGATGTGTGGTCCTTCTTCCACTATTTGAAAAATCATTGGTTCAGCAGCTTCCATGTATAACCATACTCGTTCTTTCCATATGGGAAAGTTTTTCTTGGTGCACACCGGTAGCTTCATGGATGACATGTCTTTGCTTCAATCCATGGTGAATATGCGGAATCTCTGAATGCTAGATCTAGGATCTTGTTCAAGGTGTTAGCCTTATCGAACAAAATTCCCCTCTGTTACCAATTGAAAGTATTTAATTAACATCTACCTAAATCACCAAGAGGGGGGTGAATAGGTGATGTTTGTGTCTTTTTGCGGAATAAAAATATTTAAAAACTCAAGCACACAACACAGAGATTTATAGTGGTTCCCCGTATTGGTTACGTCCACTGTCCCGCCTCAACTCTCTACCATAAAGGGATAGATTTGGCTACTTCACCTTTCTCAGATGGTAACAATCTTACAAATCGAACCAACGCTCCTGCACCTCGATCCACAACCGGATCTAAACCTCGATCCACAAAACGATCTACAACTCGATCCATAAACCCTATCTACAAACTCAATCCACCAACGGATCAACACTCGGAAGAATAAACTTCCTACCATCTCAGAGACAAAGCTTCTACAATAGTTAAAATAAATTTTACAAGTACAATACAAACTTTATACTTCCATATCTGAGAACTTGGAGGGTCTTCCTTCTTGAAACTTGAAAACCTTAATGAAGAAGGTTGAGGAATAAAACCGAGAAGGTTGATCTGAAAACTAGGATTCGAACCGATCAAATAGATGATGAAAAATCTTGAACTTTTAATCTATCGAATCTTTTCTCTCTTCGAATCACTGGATCAAGAGATTAGTGGCAGAGAACAAAGGCGATGGCAACGTGCGGCTTCCCCCAAATTTAGAAAGAGCGATTCTGATTTTTAATTCTGATTAGATTAGGGTTAGAGAATCTGATTGAAAAGAATATATATATAGATAATCTTCAAGGGTAATGAATCATTAAGGAAAGATCCACTAATGGATCAATCAACATAAATCAGAATAATTTGAAGTCTAGTCAGAATATATTGAAAGAAAATCCGTAAGTCCATTTCTCGAGAAGAAGTATATTTCTCGAGAAATTAAAGGCTTTCTCGAGAAATGACTTGGCTTCTCGAGAAAATACTTGAACAAATTTCTATGAAGAAAATCACTGATTTCTCAAGAAGAATATAATTTCTCGAGGAAGTGACTTAGCGCATTTTTAGAACTGGAGCCAGATTTCTTAGAAGAAAATGATTTCTCGAGAAATGAATAGCTTTCTTGAGAAATAATATGGCTTCTCGAGAAATTGACTTAGCGCAAAATTCTATAAACTGAATCAATGAATTCTCGAGAAAGAATTGATTTCTCAAGAAAAAGACTTAGCTTCTTGAGAAATGATTTCGACTTCTCGAGAACTGCTTTGCATTTCTCGAGAACTAACTTGGCTTCTCGAGAAATCTTCCGGGCATTTCTCGAGAAAAGGACTAAGAGTATTTTCAGACAACTTCCCGAGAAGTCTTATGGTTTCTCGAGAATAGTAATGCTTTCTCGAGAAATAGACATAGACTTCTCGAGAAACTGTCTTCACTTTCTCGAGAAATGGACTTAGGAAACATTTGGAAAAAATTCCTTTTCTTCTTTTTTGGAAACCAACAACCCTTCCCTTCTTCCATTTCTTTAGTACTTGAAAATGAAGTGCATCCCAATAGAGAGGTTACACATGATTCAACACCATGAATCACACAATGAAGGATTACATTGTATGGTCCTGTGTTTAATGACTCATTGTAAACTGATATTGGTCTACACTTAGCAATATTGACCTGCAAGCACTCAACTAAAAAATAACATCAAATACAAACTTAATTCATCTTAGTTCAAGGGTGAATTCACACAAATCTGGGTTATTATGGATACAATACTCAACAAGGAGCCAACACCACTGGGTTCCTCTTCTCCTGCATGTTCTCTTGGCAGGGTTGGTCCCCATTCCTCCTTTTTCCTATGACACGACCTCTGGGCTAGTCTATCCTGCCTCCAATCACTGAGATATTAGCCGGTCTCTTCCGTCCCCGAACTGTAAGCTGGTCTGCCTCCAACTTCCTTTCCATCTCCAAAATCCTGGCCAAGCTCCCGTCAAAAACAAAGAGGAGGTCCTGCCTCATGTCTTCATGAAGGCCCTTGTAGAACCTCTTCGTTTAGCCCGCATCGTCAAGCTTATATGAGTCCGCAAAGCCAGCTAGATGTGTAAACTACCAGTAATACTCCAACACTGTCCTGCTGCCCTGCCTCAGCTACAGGAACCTGTCCTTCAATTCGTCTCTGGCCGACTGAGGTACAAAATGCTCCAATAGAGCTGCTCTGAAATCCTCCCAGGAAATGTTTAAGTAATACATTCCAGCAAAGGTGGTGTCCAACAGTGACTTCAACCATCTCTTTGCATGCAAATCCAAGTAGGAAACTTCCAAGGATACAACCTCCTACGTCGGGCATCTAATCCATCCAAGCATCTCATAGATAATGTCTAGCCACTCCTTTGTGCGGACTGCTGACACCTTCCCGAGGTAGGATGGAGGAGAGAGCCCTCGGAAGGCGCTAAGCTAGTTAGCCCCGGGATTTGGCTATGGGGTTGTAGCTTGCTGGGCCCTGATGGTCTCCAAAATATCTGTCAGTGTCTGCCCTATCTCTGTCAGCTGGAATGGAGTCGGTGCTGGTGGGGGTGGAATTATATTCTGTGCATGAGGTGTACCCTACTATGGAGTAGGGTTCGTCTCAGGCTACAAAAGAATATTCCAATTGTTAGCTCATGTACAAGTGGAACTAATGAAAGGAAAAGGTGGATTTCTTGCATGTGATTCGCCTTATGGTATCTGCACATATTAAAATTATAGAAATAAGATAACATGTAGGCCTTCGTATAATATGGTGAGATAGACAGTGTACCTGGTCTAATTGAGAATGAAGAAGGACACCAATGGAAGGCAGTTTGTGAGAGCCTGGTTGAGTAGGGGCAAGGTTGTACTCGGGATTGGCGGAGGATCGTCTTTCGCTTGAGAAAGAGTCTAAATACACTTAGGGTTAGCTTAAATGAAATGTTAAGAGGGTTTGGACATGGGTTGTTACCAATAATAATAAGTATCTTGCGAACGGTAGCTTTGGGCTTCATCCCATTATAGTTCCTAGTGCCCTCGAGTGCCCTTTACTGGGAATACCCTGGGCAGTCCAAGGTTAAACATAAACTGTACGATTTAAATGTTATATAGCAATTAGAAATACTATGACTTCCCTTTCACTCACCCTGATGACTCAGGAGGTTAGCTTGATTAGGTTATCCGAGAAGTAGACTCGGTGGTTCTGGAAATGGGCAAGTTAGCCCGGTGAGCCGTAGGCTCGGAAGGTAGTTATAACTGACAGGTTAGTCCGGGGAGCCGATGGCTCAGAAATTCATGGTTTCATGTGCATAAAGTGGTGGGTCTTCTATATTTTATGGTCATTCACACCAACTTCGATACGATGACTCGACGGGTGTTGTTTACACTTAGCCAAGGAAAAGACTGCTTGTTGGTCAGCATAGTACGTGGTGACCCTGGTGTCCTTCAGAGCTGTACATAAGGGCCAGGCCTTGTAGTGTGAATACCAGCCTAGGAATGGGGTGGCTCGACCCATTATCTCCGTTAGCCACTATGGAGGCTCCTGGGAGTGAAGCTAACTTCCTAAACAGGGGTAACTAAAGGTTTGTGCGTATATAGTCATGTGTGTCTGTGTTGCACTTGCATGAATCATGTCATAACATATCACTACACACATACTTGCATATAACCTGACACCCCATCATATGAACTAGTATGGTATAGGTTATACGATAGGAGCTTTGCAAAGGACCCCTTAACTTATAAGTTTGTATGGGCATTCTTACAAGTTAAGGTTACTTATACCATAACTTACTTTACTTGTACTTTTATTACTTATTATTTAGCATGTACTTACTTCTCTGTCTTTACCTTGTTTGTATTACTGCTCTATTATTATAAAACTGCTAGCTTGCATTTCCTTTTATAGCACTATAAACATTACCATATACCTACTAGATAAATCCACTGTCACATACTCTTATTCATTCTCCACCTTAAATATCTTCCATATCCTCCTCCTTGCACGATGCCTAAGGGTTGCAGGGGCGAGGCGGGGATGTGAGTTGGCTTAGTCTTTATGACTAACAGTTGGTGGACCAAACACTTCAGGGGATCCAGAAGAGGGACAGGAAGCAGCAGCAGGAGATGTAGAACCAGCAGAGTACGGTGCATATGGAGGTTGGCCTGTCTAGTATAGGAGCACCAGTCTCTGGCTCTGTGATTATTAGCTTTACTTAGCTTTCGTGGGAGTGTTGTAGTGAGGATTTGTTGTACTGGGCATAGCCCATTTATATTTATACTTTACTGATCTGTTTCAATACTTATATTATCATGTGGACTCTTTGTGATATCTATTTCATATATTAAATGTGATTTATGGACTTGACTTAATTGCCTCCTTTCATATGCTTCTATATTTTGGGTGATCGTTAAGTCTGACAGGATTGGCTTTTTATGGTGGCGACCTTCCTCAGTATCGGTCTCATCGCAAAATGGTGGTTCTGGGCGTAAGACCCAGCAGCGTAGCAAAAAAGGGGTCTTACAAACTTATATGAAAGAGAAACATTGATCCATAGAGAGGAAGTCCACAAAAACCCTAGGACACCCCGTACGAGCTTAGTTTGAGGACAAACTAGCTGCAGAAGCAATGGTGTGCCCATAAGGAGAATCATATGCAAAAGTCCACTTTTTCTTTAGTTCCACTTGTACATTAACTAAAAATTGGAATTTTCCTTTGTATCCTGCGACGAACCCTACACCTCAAAAGGGTACACCTCAGGCACAGAACATAGTCCCACACCCGCTAGCTCTGACTCCGTTCCAGCAAATGGAGATGGGGCAAACATTGACGGCTATTCTGGAGGCATTCAGGAATTAGCAGGCTTCAGATCGTCAGCCAAATCCTGGGGCTAACTGGCTGAGCGTCTTCTAAGGTCTTTCTCCTCCATCCAACATCAGGACGGAGTCAGAAGTCCCGATAGAGGAGTGGCTGGACATTATTTATGAGATGCTAGCTGGGATTTGATGCTCGGAAGAGGAAGCTGTAGCCTTGGCAATTTCCTGCTTGGAGTCACATGCGAAGAGATGGTGGAAGTCATTATTATACACCACCTTTGCTGAAGTCGATTGCGCAGAAATCTCCTGGGAGGAGTTCATAACAGCTCTATGTTGGATCCCTAGTTGGATTTGGGCTAGATTCATTAAAATTAGTTTTAGTGTGACCCTCCATGTATATTCTAGGGTCATAGGTCTTCATTAGATTATAGGGTAGGTCAACAAGTCATTTTGATTCGACCAAGCCCTAAGAAGACTTAGGAGTTTACAGAAACCAGATCAAGGAAGAAATTTCATGTTGAAGAAGTCGTTCAACGAACTCTGATGTGAGCTCCACGATCTTCATTCTTCGTTCGACGATCTCAAGATCCCTTCTCTGAACTGAGATCGACGAAAGATGAACTGAGCTCGATGATCTCTAATCTTCTATTAGGAATGAGTTCGACGATCTTCTAGCTCTGTTCGACGATCTTGGAGCCCAGTATGGAAAGTTGTATTTCAGTTTGAAGATATCAGGGCTCAGATCTACGAAAGAGAGGTTGAGTTCGACGATCTAGGATCTCAGATCAACAAAAATTTCCAGTTCAATATTTTCTATTCTCTGTAGTTATCTTCAGAATTGATTAGGCTTATTTTATTTCTTATATTGCTTTGAGTAATTAATGCTTAGATTCTCAGAATATAGCCGTTCATATGACAACATTAATTACTAGTTTTCACAGAGTTAATACACAGCTAATTCTTGGGATAGTTAAGGAATTTCTTTATTGCTCTTCTAGCCATTGCCCAAGTTCCAAGATTTCAGCAGTAATTCAAGGAAATCATATTATAAGACCAATTTGCTACAGATGACATAGTAATGTTTTTGAAAAGCCTCAGGACACAGAAATTATTCAAAGAAAAAAGAGTTTTACACCATCTTCATCAAATCTTCTTCTTCCAGCAAGCTTTCCAGAGGCAATAAAACTTCATCTGTCTACTACTTTCTGGAGAACTTCTTCACGAAGACCTATACACTCTGCAAAGCTCTTAATTTTCCTGGACAGTACTTCATCTCAGGGGGAGCTTTGACACCATCAAGGATCCACAAGTCTTCTCAGTTGTTTTGAGAAAAGAGAAGAAAATATACAGTTTTTTATTTCTTCACCCCACTATACACAGGGTTCTAACTCCCTTCAAAAGTTAAACACTTGGTTTCAAGTCTCCTGATATAAAGACTTGATTTGGTTATTGGGCACCTGATCAAAAGCCTGAAGGGTTTTCTGATATACCTGAATCAGATCTTGTGGTGTCAGGGCACCTGATCAAAAACCTGAGTGGATTCCTACCAGGGTGGTAGAAGAGTGGATGTAGCCATGTGTATGGGAACCACTATAAATTTCTTATGTCGTCTGTGATGCTCTCTTATTTTTATTGTGTGCTGCTTACTGATTAGTTTAGTTTTATATCTGCACTAACTGATTACACATATAAAAATTACTATTTTTATTCCGCAATAAAAATCTTAAAAAGATTTTAAAATACTCTATTGACCCCCCTCTAGAGTTAAAAAAATCTAACCCCTCAGGTTGTATCTTTTATACCTTCTTTCAATTGGTATCAGAGGGCTGTTCCTTTTGTTTCACAGATTAACATCTGAACCAAGATCCTTGTTAGTTCTTCCTCTCTCTAGTGTGTTGTTACAACAATGACACAGAATAAAGATTATGCTAGCACCAGACCTCCAGTCTACAACTTGAACAAATTTGCACTCTAGAAGGCAAGAATCAAGCTTTACATGAATTCTATTGATAAGGAAATTTTAGATTCAATTTTGACAGGACCCCCTCAACCTACAGCAGTGACTGCAATAACATATGAAACTCATACAGTTCCACCACCTGAGTGGACTAATGCTCAGAAGAAAGCAAAAATAGCTGATGCAAAAGCTATGAATATACTGGCTCAAACTATGTCAGATGACATATTTCAAAAGGTGACTGAATGCACTTCAGCAAAACAAATTTGGGACTCTCTAAACTAGATGGTGGCAGGCTCAGCAAGTGAGAGAAAAGACAGAAGAACCCTCCTAATATAACAATATGACAACTTCAAGGAGGAAGAATCTAAAATAGTGGTTGAGATGTATAATAGGCTAAATGTTATCATCAATGAACTAAAGACCCTGGATAAAGATATCTCCTTAACTGAGATTCATGACAAGATCCTAATGTGCTTCCCCAGCACTTGGGATTCCAGGATCTGGCCAATCAAGGAATATAGAAGTTTTAATGAGATATCCACTGAATCTCTCTTTGGAAAGCTAAAATCCTATGAGCAGTTAATCAACACCAGAGAGGCTGCTGAACTGAAGGCCTCAACCACTTCAAGGAAGGAGCACAATATTGCCTTCAAAGCAACAGAAGAATCAAAAACCCTTCCTGCCAATGAAGAGATGATGAGCTTTATGGCCAAGAGATTTTATAAGTTGGCCAAGAAAGACTTCAGAAGGAAATCATCAAGAAGTGATGATAAAACTACGTATGACAGAACTCCTACTAAGGAGATTATCTGCTTTGGATGCAAAAAACTTGGGCATATTCTCCCTGAATGCCCAGAGGCCCAGAAAAGAGACAGAAGAAAGTAAAAAGAGAACAAGAAGCATTCCAGCAATCACTCCAACAGACATTCCTCCAACAAGCATAAAATAAAGGAGAAAGGTTTCATTGTTGAAACCTGGAGTGAAACAGAAGTGGAGATTTCATCTTCTAGCTCCAGTGAAGATGAGGAAGAATCCAAGGCACGGGAAGTGTGCCTTATGAAAATCAATGCTTCTTGCAGCAAGTTAGAAAATGAAGAATCTGATGAGGAATCAGAATCAGAAGAAGACAAGGTAATTTCTTCCTTTGATTTTAATTCTATTGATTTCAAAAATGAATTCAAAGCATTATGCAATGATTTAATAAAATCTGAAAAAGAAATCAAGATACTTAGAGATAGGCAAACTGAACTTGATAATCTATTTGGTGAAAACATTAAGCTTAAAGATGATTTCGTCTTAGCAAATGAACAAATTATTTCTCTTAAAATAGAACTAAGTGAGGCCAAGCAACTTGAGGAATATCTCAATGGGAGAAGCCTTAAGCTGATGGACATCACAATCATAGTAAATGCCAGGATAAATGGAAAGCTTGGCTTAGGTGCTTCATCAAGCTTGCCCCCCATTCTCAAGAAAAATATTCTTTCAACTCCTATAAAATTTAAATCTGAAAAATGTAAAGAGGTAAAATACAATAAGAAACCAACAGAAGGCTTACCTAAATCTAAAAATCAAAAGAATATAAACAAGAAAAATCTAAATAAAAATAATGTTCAACAGATTTTGTCGAACTCAGATCGACAAAATGTGGCTAGTTCGTCGAACTCCGATCGACGATCTATGAACGCCAACATTAGCCATAATAATTCGTCTTACTGCGATCGACGGATCTTGTATGGTTCTTCGAGCAGAGATCGACGAACTTGGGGCTCATAAAATGAATGTATTCATTCTCTGAGTAGAGATCGACATTCTCATCCCATCTCGTCAAACTCCGATCGATGAACTTACAACAATTCGTCTAACCCAGACAAACTTAACAAAAATCATAACTTTAACTGAAATTTTAATCAAAATAGAAAACATGTTAATCTATTTGCTAATTGGGAAATTCCACCTAGGAGATACCATCCCTTAGGATATAAATCTCAACCTAAATTTTTTGTTATATCAAGTTTTTCATATCAGGTAAATAAAGGGCCCCAGGTAATCTGGGTCAAGAACAACTAATTTTTACCTATTGCAGGTAAAGAGCTGTCCAGTTTTTAATCAATAGTGGTATTTGGACAGTGGATGCTCCAAGCATATGACTGATAATAAGGACAACCTAAATAATAATAAGTCCAAGGTGGGTCCAAAGGTGATCTTGGTGACTCAAATTATTGTCAGACTGAAGGCTTTGGAGAAGTTAAGATTGGAGCAGTTACTTTCAAAAAGGTTGCATATGTAAGTTGATTGAAACATAACCTCATCTCCATAAGTCAACTATGTGATGAAGGTTATCAGGTATCTTTTAACTCAAGCTCTCACTACAACATTTTTGGTTTTTAGCAACACCTGACTTTACAACAGTTATAAAAATGTTGCCTAAACTTTGTTAGAGAACAGTTTATAAGTGTTGCAATAGGTTAACATCTTTAAGCAACACTTTCTGTGCAACATTCAAAAACTATTCTCTAATCTCTTATAGGGAACATTTTTTAAATGTTGCCCTGGAGGATTCACTTTACGCAACAATTATGATATGTTGTCTTCTTAAAAATTTATTTCAAACATTTTAAAAGTGTCGTTGTTAGTTTTCAATATAGCGACAAATTTCTATATTTCTACCGTGTTAGATTTTTAAAGTTTGTTAAAAATCGTTACTCCACATTTATTGCGACATTTTTAAAAGGGTTGTTGTTAGTTTTCAATATACATTCCTGGAATTTTAATTAACTTATATCGAATCGGATTTTAATTTCTCTGAGTTGTGGAACACTTCCGGTATGATCCTCTTGTTTCTCACACAAAGTTTTCCCATGTGAAATTAGAGGAATCGAAGTGTGAATCCCTCCGACATATTCGGCGCTGACGATAGCAGGGGTCCGGGGGCGGCAGCCCCCGACAGATATTTGCTTGTTTTTCCATTCGAATAGATGTTTAATTACCTTAATTAATTCCACTCCTCATTTAATTATATTACTCAATTAATTATACCTACCCAAAATCATGGCTTCAACACGACTTCAGCCATCGCCTAATTTCTTTCCAAAACCTAGCGCCAACCCTCTTCCCCGACGTGACGACGGGCTTCTTCCCCGGGAGCGGATACTACATCACCTACATACTCATCCACGTCGACGTCGGCATACAAAATCTTATTTCCCGCCCACGACGACAGTCCTATTGCACCGACCTAGCTTCTTCCCTGTCGACGCCGATAGTCCGATTGCACCAAACCGATGAAAAAATCTGTCGGAATTTCTCTGTCGGATACCTAGCGCAGGGTTCTTGCACATTCTTCCTCTACATATCTTGTGCTACCGTTCTCCATATCGCTGAGGTATACCCTTTCTCTTACATATCTTGTGTCCTAGGTATACCTAGCTTGTTTGATTCCATTTTTTTGTGTGCTTAAATTCTAAAATGTTGAGGGTTGGGAATCCATTCTTCATGTATGTTGTGTGTTTGTGTTGTAGGTGTTTATGTGTGTTGTTGTTGTGTTGTATGTGTATGTATGTGTGTGTGTGTGTTTGTAGTGTGTAATGTATGTTGTATATGTGTGTGTGTGTGTTGTGTGTGTGTGTGTGTGAGTGGTCTGGTGTATGTTCTATGTGTGTGTTAGTGTTGTTTGTGTGTGTGTGTGTGTGTGTGTGTGTGTGTGTTTGTGTGTTAGTATTGTATGTGTGTTGTAGGTGTGTTTTTTTGTTTGTTGTTATTTTGTTATATGTGTGTGTGTGTGTTGTTGTTGTGTTGTATGTGTTTGTTATAGGTGTGTGGGTGTTGTTGTTGTTGTGTTGTATGTGTTTGTTATAGGTGTGTGTGTTGTTGTATGTGTGTATGTGTGTCTGTGTTGTAGTTGTTGTGTTGTATGTGTGTGTTATAGGTGTATGTGTTGTTGTATGTGTGTGTGTGTGTGTTTGTTTGTTGTGTTCTATGTGTTTGTGTGTGTTGTATATATATGTGTGTGTTTGTTGTTGTTGTGTTGTGTGTGTTTGTTGTTGTGTGTTGTATGTGTGCGTGCGTTTGTGTGCGTTATTTGTGTTTTTTATATGTGTGTGTGTTTTAGGTGTGTTGTTGTTATTGTGTTGTGTGTGTTGTATGTGTGTGTATGTGTGTGTACGTGTGTGTATGTGTGTGTGTGTGGTGTATGTTGTATGTGTGTGTTAGTGTTGTGTGTGTGTGTGTGTGTTAGTGTTGTGTGTGTGTTGTAGGTGTGTTTTTGTGTTTGTTGCTATTGTGTTGTATGTTTATGTGTGTGTTTGTGTGTGTTGTATGTGTGTGTGTTTGTATGTGTTGTATGTGTGTTTGGAATGTGTGTGTTGTCGTATGTGTGTGTGTTGTCATATATATGTGTGTGTGTTGTATGTTTATGTGTGTCTTTGTGTGTGTTGTATGCTTGTGTATGTGTTTATGTGTGTGTGTGTGTGTTTGTTGTGTTGTATGTGTTTGAGTGTGTTTTTGTGTGTTGTATATATGTGTGTGTTTGTTGTTGTTGTGTTGTATGTGTGCGTGTGTGTTTGTTTGTTGTTGTGTTATATGTCTGTGTTGTTGTTTGTGTGTGTGTGTGTGTGTGTGTGTGTTTGTTGTGGTGTATGGTGTATGGTGTATGGTGTATGGTGTATGGTGTACGTGTGTGTGATATAGCTTATCTCTCTCAAATCATTTTTCATACACAAAAATTATCTTGCAATGTTTTATACTAATGTTTTTCTCTTAACATATTAGCGAAGAGCACACAATTCTTCTTTTGTAAATTTTCCTTTGATAATGTAACTCAATATAATATTTTTTTTGTTTAGGTACCGTCATTTTTCATTATTCAGAAGATAAAATATTATGAAAAAGGATTGGATTTATTTGCCTCGTTATGGTGAAGATTATATTAATGGTGTTAAACATTTCTTGATATTGCGTTTAGTAAAGGGTTGTTCGAAGGATAA
Source organism: Platanthera zijinensis (assembly GCA_039513925.1). Lineage (NCBI taxonomy): Eukaryota > Viridiplantae > Streptophyta > Magnoliopsida > Asparagales > Orchidaceae > Platanthera > Platanthera zijinensis. The sequence continues at coordinate 136,286,936 of CM077084.1, read as the reverse complement.
GAGATTTTATGTCCATGTGTTGTTTGTTGCAATGGTATTTGGGGGAAAATAGATATGGTGTTTGACCATTTGGTAAGTAAGGGATTTGTAAAAGAATACATCGATTGGATTTATCATGGAGAGGATATTAAACGTATGGATCTTGATCAAGAAACTAATGATGATGTCTCATCTAATGATATCAATGGATTATTATTTGACACATTTAAAGATGTGTTTCAAGAAAATGGTTTATACGAAGGACTAAATAAAGATGCAACAAAGTTTTATAAGCTTGTTGAGGAAGCAAATAAAGAACTATATCCTGGTTGTAAAAAATTCTTTACATTATCTTTTACGATTCGTATGTATGTACTGAAATGCCTACATGGATGGAGCAATGCATCATTCACATCTCTCTTAGAGTTATTGAAAGAGGCTATACCTGATTTGAACATCCCTATCTCTTTTAATAAAACAAGGTCTATGATTAGAGATCTGGGATTAGATTATAAAAAGATTGATGCATGTCCTAATAATTGCATGTTATTTTGGAAAAAACATGTGAAAGATGACAAATGCCATACTTGTGGAGAATCTCGTTGGATTATACATCCTGAAGTGAATTGTGAGTCTGATAAATCCCAAAAAACTCACAAAATTTCTGCAAAAGTGTTGAGACATTTTCCTTAATTCCAAGACTAAAATGACTCTACATGTGTTCAAAAACTGCTGATATAATGAGGTGGCATGCAGAAGAGCGTTCAAAATATGGTAAGTTAAGGCATCCTGCTTATGGATAGTCATGGAAAGACTTTGATTTTAATCACCCAGGTTTTGCAAATGAAACTCGTAATGTAAGACTTGGATTGGCTAGTGATGGGTTTAATCCATTTGGTAAAATGAGTCTGTCACATAGCACATGGTCTGTGGTATTAACAGTATATAACTATCCTCCAAATTTATGCTTGAAGCCAGAGAATATTATGATGTCTTTGCTTATTCCTGGACCACGATCACCTGGAAATGCTATTGATGTGTTCCTACAACCTATAATTGAGTAGCTAAAGATATTGTGGGATGTCGGAGTAGAAACATATGATGTTTCCAAAAATCAAATATTTCAGATGCGAGCTGTACTTTTGTGGATAGTTAGTGACTACCCTGCATATGCTATGTTATATGGTTGTTGCACTAAAGGAAGGTTGGCATGCCCTGCTTGTCATTATCAAACATCCTCTCGTTATTTGAAACATAGTCGAAAGATGTGCTACATAGGTCATCGAGTATTTTGGATGTGAATCATAAGTGGCGTTCTGATAAAGTTTCTTTTAATGGGATGACAGAATATAGGTCTGCACCTTTCTTGTTAGATTCAAAAAAAAAGAAGATTTACAAGACTTTTCTGACAAATTCAAGGAGAATTACAAGAAGAAAAAGTTTGGTCAGTGGAAGAAAAAATCTATCTTTTGGGAGTTGCCATATTGGAACAGTATTACTTTACGCCATAATTTTGATTTCATGCACATTGAGAAAAACATATTTGATAATATAATTGGGACACTTTTAGAGATTGAAGGAAAGAGAAAAGATCATGCAAAGGCTCGTTTGGACCTATAAAATATGGGGATAAGAAAGAAGCTTCATTTGAAAGTAACAAGTGATGGAAAGAAAACTCAACTCCCAAAAGCTTGTTTCTCCCTAACAAAAAACGAGAAATCTATCTCTTGTGGTGTTCTAAAGAATGTAAAATATCCTGATGGGATAGCCTCTAATATTTCTCGATGTGTTCATGTTGATGAAGGAAAAATATCCGGGTATAAGAGTCATGATGCTCATATTACTTTGCATTACTTGCTACAAATAGCAATAATAGCTATAACTCCTAATCAAGTTGCAATTCCATTAATTAGGCTTTGCTCCTTCCTTCATTGCTTATGTCAAAAGATCATTGATTTGAGAAGTTTAGATCATTTAGAAATGGAGATGACTTAAATACTTTGCCAGTTTGAGAGAATCTTTCCTCCTAGTTTTTTTGACATAATTGTCCATTTACCTGTAATGCCCCTGATTTTTCGGCAATTATTTAATCCTCTTGTTGACGTCATAACGACGTAAGGGGCATTACTTTAGCGTGGAGTTGTCGGCGCGACGCTGTTAGTGCATTTTTGCGTCTAATCGGTCGAGTCGACCAAATTCATGAATCCATGCTGAAAATGGAAAATTTCACATTGGAAAATTAAATTGATTAATTTTTTGTCATGCTCGTAAAGTTTCGTTGCGATCCGAGCGATATTCAAGCCTCGGCAAATTTCCAGAGTTTTGTAAAGTTTAAGTTCGCCGTAGACTTTGAAAGTTTATATCTCAAGAGCGGCTCACCGGATTTTGGTTTTGACTTCGTCGTTGTGTTCGTAGCGTTTGTGTTTGCCTACGGTGTGAGTTTCGTTTGATTCGGCACACGTTTGGGCCTCCATTTTGATCTCGTATTTTCTTGATCAAAAAAAAATATTAAAAAAAATTGAAAAATGAATAATGATTATTTTAATAATAAAACACTATTCAAAAATGAGAAACACTATTCTAGTATAAATTGCTGGAATTCTCGGGTGGTTTTGGAGAGGTTCTCGAGTAGTTAAGCAGAGTTCTCGAGTAGTTCAGCAGGGTTCTCGAGAGTTTAGCAGGGTTCTTCTCGAGTAATCAGGTGAGCCTGGGAATTTGTTCTCGAGAACTCAGTGTTTTTCCGGAATTTTTTTTTAGGTAGTTCTCGAGAACTTTAAAATTTTTTCTCGAGAACTTCTTTTTGCTTCACGAGAAATCCTGTGTTGCTCTCGATAAGTCCTATGCTGCTCTCGAGAATTCCGTTACAGTTTGCGTTCGGGAGCCATTTTGAGGGTCAAAGCGATGTCGTATGGAAAAATGGTTAACATGAAATTTGTTCGTCTCGACGAGATCTACAACTTTAATGTCAGATATTTTTCGATTTCAAGCCATCCTAAACCTTTATTGTTTTCTTCCGCGCACCCGCATGTATATATATATGTATATATATATACTTATACTATTATAGAAAACTTCATCTTCTCCAAATCTCCCAAACCAGAGCGGCGCGAGCGAGAGAGAGACAATTTTTTTTCGTGAACCTTCCAGTGGCTGCCGACGGAGCTACGGAGCTCAAAATCGCAAACTGAGCATAGATCTGGAAAGCTCTCGCTGAGATCTTCGTGAACATGGTGAGTATTTCTCGTTTCGTGGAAGTTTTTTGTTAGGGTTTTTGGCCCTAACCTCTCTTTGGCCAAATCCTTGTAGATTCCGCTTCCCCAAGCCTTCTTTTGGCTAGAACCCCAACGTAGAGTTAATTGGAAGACTAATTAGGGTACAAACCGAGGCAAGTGATGTTCTTGATCTCTCCCTTGCTCTTCTCTTTCAAATTGCAGCCATATTTCTCGGATTTGACTTATTTAAGTTATCTTTATCATCGAATTGCTAGTTAGTTGTCTTGGATTATGAAGTGTGTCAAACCTAGAACCATTTCACCCAATTTGTATCTAGTGGATTTGGTAAATAAACGTAGTCATCATGTCACATTACTTATCGAGTCGATTTATATTCCGTTTACCGTTAATCTCGTTAACCTATGTTGAATGAAAGAAACTCTGCTTATATTAAAACGTAATCGAGATAAACTCGGTTGGTCTTTGAGTGTTGGGGTTTCTCCCTCGTCATAGTGCCTTAGGGTTGAGTCTGTGCGCATTATGGATCTTCATCCCCGTCACTTTACCTTAGCCGATGGCCTGTGCACGTTGGGCTTTCTCCCTCGGCATAGTGCCCTTTTTGGCTAGGTTCGTGCGCGTTTTGGACCTTTTCCCGGCACAGTACACTTTTCTTTTGAGTTGATCAGTCTCATTTTTATTGATAAATAACATGAATCTTAATGAAAGATGAAAGTTTGAACTTCTGATGTGGGTGCTTTGTTCTATCCTGATGATGTGATTAACATTCTTGCTCGGCTAGATTTACTGTTGCTTACATTTACTCTACTGCTGACCTTTTGTTGCAGTCATTTTACTAATTTCCTTCACTTTGAGGTTTGTTTGGTCTGTCTTTATTCTTTGGACCATTTGTAACTTGCTTCTGAGGTGTTCTTTTTTTGAATGCCTCAGGATTTGAGCAGTAGCAGGTTTAGCTGACCGTATTGTACTTCTGGTGCTGCGGGTTGCTGTGGCCATTTGATTCCACCTCAGAGCCTTGAGGTAGTTGACTTTGTTTAGACTTGTCAGATTTTACAATGGGTTCGTGTAAGTTGTTGACGCCCATAGTCTTGAACTTTTTCTGTAATAGATTACTTGTTGCTTTTACTGCTATTACTTTTTACCTGTTTATACTTGCTCTCTGGGAAAGATTTATGTTAGGATGCATTTAGTTATTTTAAAGTATACAAAACTGCATTCTAGAATATTGTCATGCCATAATTTTTAACTGCAAAACGTACTACTTTTAAGCGCTATGAAAGTCTTTTATACATATACATTAAATGTAAAAGTCATATCATCATTATAATATGCTAGACCTTAATTCTCATATAGGATAGCAAAGGAATCAACTCAGTACTTTTCGCCGCGTAAAAACATATATATTTTCTCACCTATGGACTAGTGAACCACCCGACCGAGGGACACGATCAGTAGCTCTAATAACTCATATGCATTGTTTTTAACTTAATTTCATAAATCTCTTACATGAAGTAAGTGTGAGGTCGAGTAGCTTGAGCGTCTGCAGTTGTTCCCTACACGGCGTGGAATCACGACGCGTATTTTCTCTACTCTGATGTATTTTTGAATACGGAGAAAATGCGGGTTGTGACAGTTGGTACCAGAGGGAGGTTTTGCAAAAGGGTTGGTTTGTTTGGCAAGCAAGTCGAACAAGTTTCTCTTAAGCAAAACTCTAATCGTATCATTTTATTGCATACACACACCGATATGTCATCTGTAGATCTTGATGAAAGAACGAACACTACACTCATAGCATGGAAAGAAGTATACGGGGCATATTATGTAGTATGGGATGTATAATATGTGTTTGTATATGGATCCACCATAAGTGGCAACATGTGACGGTTATGTATTATGTGATGCATAACCACCATCACATGGATGCCCATAAGCACGTTTACTTTTCTTCATTACATAAAATATTATGTAGTATGGTATGCATAACATTGTATGTGTACGCCGCTCATAACATGCACTAAGGCTTTTTTAGAATGCATATCACTGCATACATAACATATCATCGCATGAGCACACGTGCCAAGTTAAAGATCTGCATGATGACATGTACAACCACAATTTGAAACAAAATTTAAACAATCATGCGTTCATATTATAGTCACAAGTTAGAAGCATAACATCATTTTATAATTTCCCAGAGCAAGGTAACAACAAGAGCAAGTATCTATTTTTTTTTTCTAATTTGATCTTAGGTTGTTCGTTCTTGATCTGATCTGAGTCTGGGTATTCGAGTTTTCTAGCTTCGGTGTCGTAAGCTAGGTTCTTGATAAGTCTTTTGTTCGTGTCGGTAAAATATGAACCCGAAACAGTTTGCGAAGGGAATTTCTTCCCAGTTTTTGGTGCCTTAGGCAAGGTTTGACTAGATATCTGTTTATACTGTAGAATGGCGCCTAAACGCGTTGCGATGAGTTCGAATCCCTAGTCAGAGGGGGAGTCTTCTGGTGCCCAGAGTGAAGCGGTGATTGAAGGGCTGTGACAAAGTAATGAGGCCCTGACAAGGCAGATGGTGGACATGCAATCTCAGATACAATCATTGTTGGCTATCGTCGCCGGGCAGCAGACTAGAGAGTAGGACCCTGCTGTGGGCCAATCTATTCCTACTCCCCCTGCTGCTCTAGTTCCCCTAGTCGCACTGCCGCCTGAGATGAATTTCAATTCTCACTTCCAGCGACTAGGACCTCCTTCGTATGATGGTAGAGCAGACTTCATGGCATTGGATGACTGGATCATCGCCATTGAAGAAATTTTTTCTTATTATTGAATCTCCACCGATCAGAAGGTGATGATTGCGGTGTATCAGCTCAAGGGTCTTACAAAGAGTTGGTGGATTAGAGAAAAAGAGAACCTTATTGATGGGTGCTCGTGGGAATCATTCAAGAGTATATTACTGAAGAAGTTTTTACCATCAGTCGAGCGAGACCGTCTTATGAACAACTTTTTACACCTGAAGTAGAGGCAACTCACTGTTTGTGAGTACGAGGTTGAGTTTAGCAAGCTCAGTCATTTTTCACAAGATCTGGTAGCATCCGAAGAATCCAGAGTAAAGCGTTTCCAGGGTGGTCTGAGGTATGACATCCAGCAGTTGGCTAGCGCGTACAAGTCTGAGACCTTTGTAGAAGTTGTTGAAGCTGCCTTAAAGGTTGAGGCGATAGAAAATGCGAAGAATCAGGGATTGCATGCAAGGAAGGACAAGAGGAAATCTGATAAGAGGACATCTAGTCCTGCAGCGAAGAAAGATAAAAGGGAAGTGTGTAGCTTCTATGGTAAGCCAGGACACCCTTTTGAGAAGTGCTTTAAGAGACTGGATGCGCAGAAGCTGTCTCAGGTACACGCGATCCAGGATGCTCCAAAGAGAGGTCCTGTCTGTTCTTATTGCCAGAGGAGTGGGCATGATGTGGCCCGTTGTCACAATAAGGCTGGAGCTTGTTTTATCTGCGGCCAGAAGGGGCACATGAAGGCTAATTGCCCGTAGAGCCAGCCTGCGCTACATGTAGTTCCGTTGCGGTCTCTACCGCCGCCCCGTCTCTCGTGGACAAGGGAAAAGGAAATTTGAATGTGCTGACCAAGGAGGAAGCCCAATCTTCGACTCAAGTGATCTCGGGTTAGTCTCTAACTCAGCTAGTAATCTCTTTTAGTAGATTTATAGTTTCCATATTTTTAGTTGCGCACGTTATGTGTTTAGGTGAATTTAAGGTGAAGGGTAAGTGGGCGCGCGTTTTGTTCGATTCGGGTGCTACTCACTCCTTTGTGGTAAGGAGTTTCGTAGACCAACATCGCTGTGCTCTCGACCAGTTAGACACCTCCTTAAACGTCAAATTTCCTTCAGGAGAGTTGGTGAAATCAAGTCAGGGTATCCAAAAATACCCCATCTTCCTAGGTGGTTTTCTAGCCTTTGCGGATCTGAAGGTGCTATATTTGGTAGACTTTGACGTGATTTTAGGCATGGACTAGTTGTCTAGCTATGATGTAGTCATTCAGTGCAAGCTCAAGCGCTTGGATTTTAAAGACAATGGCCAGCCCATGAGTGTATATGGCTTGCCACGTCAGGAATCTCCGATCATTTCTGCGGTATGTGCTCGCAAATTTCTAAAGTATGGCTGTGATTCTTTTCTTGTCTCCATTTCTATTCTGGGAGCTGCACCGATTGAGCCTCGGGTTGAGGACGTTTCTGTGGTGCGTAAGTTTCCGGATGTCTTTCCTGTTGGTCTTCCTAGACTTCCTCCTGAGAGGGAGGTGGAGTTTGTTATAGACCTCGAGCCAGGCACTCACCCTATTATAAAGGCACCATATCGCATGACGCCGTGTGAGTTAGAGGAGCTGCGTACTCTACTAGATGAGTTATTGCAGTGTGTTTTTATTAGACCCAGTTCTTCCCCCTGGGGTGCACCAGTGCTCTTCATCAAGAAAAAGGATGGAACGATGAGGCTATGCATTGACTATTGAGAGCTAAACAAGGTGACCATTAACAACAGATATTCACTACCTAAGATCGATGACTTGTTCGATCAGTTGTGAGGTAGTTCCGTGTTCTCGAAGATTGACCTCCGTTCAGGTTACCATCAGTTAAGAATCTGGGAGTCAGACATTCCGCGAACTGCTTTTCGTTCTCGCTACGGTCACTTTAAATTTCTTGTAATGTCATTTGGATTAACGAATGCACCGTCAGCTTTTATGGACATGATGAACAGGGTGTTCAAGGATTTTCTGGATAAGTTCATGGTGGTATTCATTGATGATGTCCTGGTATATTCCAGAAATACAGATGAGCACGCCATGCACTTGCGCTTGGTCTTGTCTACTCTGAGGGAGAACAAGCTGTATGCGAAGCTTAGCAAGTGCGAGTTCTGGTTGTCTCAGGTGTCATTCCTAGGATACATTGTAAGTAAGGACGGTATCTCAGTAGATCCCGCGAAGATAGTCGCAATCTTGGATTGGAAGAGACCTACATCGCCTTAGGAGATAAGGAGCTTCTTAGGTTTGGCAGGTTACTATAGAAGATTTGTGGAAGGATTCTCTGTACACTCTGCACCATTGACCAGGCTTACGCAAAAGAGCGCAGCTTTTGTTTGGAGTGATGCCAATGAGTATGCTTTTCAAAAGCTCAGGAGGAGATTGTGTTCTGCTCCAGTATTAGCATTGCCGGTGCAAGGAGTAGAGTAAGCTGTTTATGTGGACGCCTAGCGAGTTGGACTCAGTTGCGTGTTGATGCAAGATGGCAAAGTGATTGTGTATGAATCGAGACAATTGAAGGTACATGAAAAGAATTACCCTACGCACGACCTGGAATTTGCTGCCGTCATTTATGCCTTAAAGTTGTGGAGATATCTTCTGTATGGAGTGTCGTACAAAAAATTTTCGGTCCACAAAAGTTTAAAATATGTCTTCACTCAGAAGGAGTTGAATTTGCGCCAGCGTAGATGGCTAGAGTATGTTGCGGACTACGAAGTCGATATCCTTTATCATCCCGGCAAAGCTAATGTAGTAGCGGATCCGTTGAGCCGGAAGCCCGCATATATCTTTAACCTCTCGGTGCAATCCCTTGTTGAAGAGTTTTTGCTCATGGACATAACCGTAGGGAATAGTGCTTCGCTGAGTGGCTTGGAGGTGGGAGAGCCTTCGTGGATTACTCTCACTAGGCTACATCAGAAAGACGATCCTGATTTGCAGTACCTCCGCAGTAGGACTGCGAAAGGGGAATTACCTGACTTTTCAATTGATGACGTGTGTACCCTAAGGTACTGTAGAAGATACTGTATTCCCGCTGTTGGGGACATCCGAGCAAGAATATGCAGTGAAGCGCATGGTTCCAGTGTTTCTTATCGTCCTGGTTCCACGAAAATGTACAAAGATTTAAAGCAGATTGTTTGGTGGTCAGGTATGAAGAACAACATTGCAAGGTTTGTTTCTAAATGTTATACCTGCCAGCGTGTCAAAGCAGATCATAGAAGGCCAGGTGGTAAGTTAACACCTTTAGACATACCAAGTTGGAAATGGGAGAGTTTATCCATGGATTTCATAACCGGTTTGCTGAGATCTCCCCGAGGGGATGATGCAGTGTGGGTTATCGTGGACAGACTAACCAAGTGTGCCCACTTTGTGCCTTTCAAGATTGATTATTCTATGGAAAATATAGCTGAGCTTTATCTGGACAAAGTTATCAGACTGCATGGTGTACCTACGAGTATTGTGTTAGATCGAGACTCCCAGTTCATGTCTCGTTTCTGGCAAAGCTTGCAAGGAGCCCTAGGCACTGACCTTAGGTATTCTACTGCCTATTACCCTCAGACGAATGGTCAGATAGAGAGAGTGAATCAGATCTTGGAGGATAGGATTTGATGTTATATTCTGTACCATGGTGGAGCATGGGATACACGCCTCAGATTGATGGAGTTCACGTACAATAATAGTTATTAGGAGAGTTTGCAGATGGCGCCCTTTGAAGCTTTATATGGAAGGCATTGTCGAACCCCCTTATTTTGGGTAGAAGTTGGTGAAAGACCCTTACTCGGTCTGGAAGCGCTAGAGGATATGAGAGTTTCAGTGACGCATATTCGTGAAAAGCTGAGGTTGGCTCAGGAGCGATACGAGAAGTATGCAAATCAGTGCAGAGTTGATCTGGAATTTGCAGTTGGGGATATGGTCTTTCTGAAGGTCTCTCTGATGCCAGGTGTTAAGAGATTTGGAAGAAACTATAAGGTGGATCCCAGGTATGTGGGACCTTTTCAGATTTTGGAGCGCATCGGAGTTTCTGCCAATAAACTGTAATTTCCCGATTCTTTCCCTAGCATTCACGACGTGTTTCACATGAGCAAGTTGAGAAAGTGTGTTCGTAGTGATCGAAATGTCCTTGACTTAGTGCCCCAGTTGCAGCTTAATCTCTCGTATGTCGAAGAGCCTGTCCGTATTCTGGAGAAGCAGGATCGTGTGCTAAGAAAGAAAACAATTCTGATGGTTAAGGTTCTCTTGAGAAATCAGGATGTTAGAGGTGCAACGTGGGAATTGGAATCCGCAATGAGAGAATCTCATCCTCAGCTGTTCTCCTAGTCTTCGAAGGTTAGTATTCTCGTTTAAGAATTCTCCTGTCGTGTCTCTTCTTCTGCCATCTTATTTCGTTTTGTGTTCAAAGTTTCAGGGCGAAACTTCCCTTTTGGAGGGGTGACTGTAACTTCCCTGATTTTTCGGCAATTATTTTATCCTCTTGTTGAAGTCATAATGACGTAAGGGGCGTTACGTTAGCATGAAGTTATCGACGCGGCGCCGTTAGTGCATTTTTGTGTCTAATCGATCGAGTCGGCCAAATTCGTGAAACCTTGCCGAAAATGGAAAATTTCACATTGGAAATTTAAATTGATTAATTTTTGTCATGCTCGTCAAGTTTCGTCGCGATCCGAGCGATATTCAAGTCTCGGTGAATTTCCAAAGTTTTGTAAAGTTTAAGTTCGCCGTAGACTTTGAAAATTTATATCTCAAGAGCGGCTCGTCGGATTTTGGTTTTGACTTCGCCGTTGTGTTCGTAGAATCTGTGTTCGACTACGGTGTGAGTTTCGTTTGATTCGACGCGCGTTTGGGCCTCTGTTTGATCTCGTATTTTCTTGATAAAAAAAAAATATAAAAAAAAATTGAAAAATGAATGATGATTATTTTAATAATAAAACACTATTCAAAAATGAGAAACACTATTCATCCCTATAGTATAAATTGCTGGAAATTTCGGGTGGTTTTGGAGAGGTTCTCGAGTAGTGCAGCAGAGTTCTCGAGTAGTTCACCAGGGTTCTCGAGTAGTTCAGCAGGGTTCTTCTCGAGTAATCAGGTGAGCCTGGGAATTTGTTCTCGAGAAATCAGGGTTTTTCCGGAATTTTTTTTTAAGTAGTTCTCGAGAACTTTAAAATTTGTTCTCGAGAACATCTTTTCGCTTCTCGAGAAGTCCTGTGCTGCTCTCGAGAAGTCCTATACTGCTCTCGAGAATTTCGTTCCAGTTTGCGTTCGGGAGTCATTTTGAGGGTCAAAGCGATGTTGTATGGAAAAATGGTTAACATGAAATTTGTTCGTCTCGACGATATCTACAACTTTTATGTTAGGAACTTTTCGATTTGAAGCCATCCTAATTCTTTATTTTTGTCTTCCGCGCACCCGCGCGTATATAGTTCGTTTTTAGACAGAATGTTTTATAAACATATATATTTATATATATATATATATATACATATATATATATGTATATATACTTATACTATTAGAGAAAACTTAATCTTCTCCAAATCTCCCGAACCAGAGCGGCGTGAGCGAGAGAGAGACTATTTTTTTCGTGAACCTTCCGATGGCCGCCGACAGAGCTACGGAGCTCGAAATTGCAAACCGAGCATAGATCCGGAAAGCTCTCACCGAGATCTTCGTGAGCGTGGTGAGTATTTCTCATTTCGTGGAAGTTTTTTGTTTGGGTTTTCAGCCGTAACCTCTCTTTGGCCAAATCCTTGTAGATTCCGCTTCCCCGAGCCTTCTTTTGGCTAGAACTGCGACGTAGAGTTAATTGGAAGACCGATTAGGGTACAAACCAAGGCAAGTGATGTTCTTGATCTCTCCCTTGCTATTCTCTTCCAAATTGCAGCCATATTTCTCGGATTTGACTTATGTAAGTTAACTTTATTATCGAATTGCTAGTTAATTGACTTGGATTATGAAGTGTGTCAAACCTAGAACCATTTCACCCAATTTGTATCTAGTTGATTTGGTAAATAAATATAGTCATCATGTTACTTTACTTATTGAGCCAATTTATAGTCCATTGACCGTTAATCTAGTTAACCTATGTTGAAGAAAGAAACTCTGCTTATATTAAAATGTAATCGAGAAAAACTCTGTTGGTCTGTACGCGTTGGGGTTTCTCCCTCAGCATAGTGCCTTAAGGTTGAGTCTGTGCGCATTATGGATCTTCATCCCCGACACTTTACCTTAGCCGATGGCCTGTGCGTGTTGGGGTTTCTCCCTTGGCATAGTGCCCTTCTTGGCTAGGTTCGTGCGCGTTGTTGACCTTTTCCCGGTGCAGTACTCTTTTCTTTTGAGCTGATCAGTCTCATTTTTATTCATAAATAACATGAATCTTAATGAAAGATGAAAGTTTGAACCTTTGATGTGGGTGCTTTGTTCTGTCCTGATGATGTGATTAGCTATTCTTGCTCGGCTAGATTTACTGTTGCTTACTTTTACTCTACTGCTGACCCTTATTTTGTAGTCGTTTTACTAATTTCCTTCACTTTGAGCTTTGTTTTGTCTGTCTTTATTCTTTGCAGCATTTGTAACTTGCTTCTTAGGTGTTCTTCTTTTAATGCCTCAGGATCAGAGCAGTAGCAGGTTTAGCTGATCATTTTATACTTCTGGTGCTGCGGGTTGCTGTGTCCATTTGATTCCACCTCAGAGCCTTGAGGTAGTTGACTTTGTTTAGACTTGTCAGATTTTACTATGGGTTCGTGTCAGTTGTTGACGCCCATAGTCTTGAACTTTTTTTGTGATAGACTACTTGCTGCTTTTACTGCTATTAATTTTTACCTTTTTATACTTGCTCTCTGGGAAGGATTTGTGTTAGGATGCATTTAGTTATTTTAAAGTATACAAAACTGCATTCTTGAATATTGTCATGCCATAATTTTTAACTGTAAAATTTACTACTTTTAAGCGCTATGAAAGTCTTTTATACATATACATTAAATATAAAAGTCATATCATCATTATAATATGCAAGACCTTCATTCTCATATAGGATAGTAAAGGAATCAACTCAGTACTTTCCACCGCATAAAAACATATATATATTCTCACCTATGGACTAGTGAACCACACGACCGAGGGACACAGTCAGTAGCTCTAATAACTCATATGCATTGTTTTTTAACTTAATTTCATAAATCTTTTACATGAAGTAAGTGTGAGGTCGAGTATCCTGAGTGTCTGTAGTTGTCCCTTGCACGGCGTAGCATCACGACGTGTATTTTCTCTACTCTGACATATTTTTGAATACGGAGAAAATGCTGGTTGTGACATTACCTATTCACCTAGCAAATGAGGTTAGATTAGGTGGGCAAGTTCAATTTCGATGGATGTATTATATGGAAAGATATTTGGGTGAATTAAAATAATTTGTTCGTAATAAAAGTCGCCCAAAAGGCTCTATTGCAGAAGCATATTTGGCGAATGTGTCTTTGAAATTTTGTTCTCGATATTTATCTAGTGATGTTGATACACGAATCAATCGAGTGGCAAGAAATAATGAATTTTCTATTAACGAACTTCATATTGTGGGGAGAACTCTCATTTCTCTTGATCATAAGTTACTAAATATAGCTCATGGTTATATTTTGTTCAATTCTGATGAAGTTCAAGATTACATCAGGTACTATCACCATTTACTTATTTCAATATTCTAAAAAATTAATTTGATATTGGTAAATAATCTTGACTTATTTATTTTATAGTGAACATGAGGTTTATCTTCAAAATTGCAAAAAAAGAAGTATGTCGAGCAAAGGTAAAAGTCAAAGAGATGATTTCATTCAATGGTTTGCAACACGTGCCTTGAATGATGATGTTTCTGATTTCATAAAAGAGTTGTCTCGGGGGCCAAATAATATTTCAAAAATGTATTCTTGATATCTTATTAATGGATATAGATTTCATACAAGACAACGCGATGCAAGGAGGAAAACTCAAAATAGTGGGGGTCACTTTGGAAGCGGTAACCCAAAGTTTTAAAAGTGCTAAGGATGAAAATCCTTAAAAGATATGCATGACATATTATGGAGCAATAAGTGATATCATTGAGGTAGATTATTATGGACATTTCAATCAAGTGTTGTTCAAATGTGTTTGGTTAAAGCTGAAGAAGACAAATACGGGATGACTTGCGTTTATTTTAATGAAGAATGTTATAAGAATGATCCGTTTGTCCTAGCATCTCAAGTGCAACAATGCTTCTATGTCGAAGATCCTTTTAATAAAAATAAGCAATATGTTTTGAAAATACTACGAAGGGACTCATTTGATATGAGAGATAATAAAGATTTAAATACTCAAGAAATACCTGAGGTGCCAATAAATATTGTTCTATCAATAGATGATGTTGAAGTTGATTTGGCCAGGGAAGATTTGTCAGATGATATTATTGAAATGTCTTTATCTGAAATTCATGTTCAACACAAGGAGCTCGATGATGAAATCATTTTCGAAAGTGAAAATGAAAGTGATTCTGACTTTGTTTTTAATGATAATATAATTTAGGTAATGTTTTTTTATTTAATAAATAGCGTTTGTTCGAATTATTGTATAAGCATATATTATATATTAAAATTTGTTTAATGATTTGATTTTATCATTGCAGAAATAATGAAAGCAAAAAGTGGTTTTGATGTAACTATTGAAGCAAGGTCCAATGTTGAGTTGGCGAGAAACATTCGTTAGGTTAAACAGGAGAAAGCTGATATTTATCACAGGAAGCTTCGTGAAAGAAAGGGAAAAAATATTCAAATCTCTAGCTCTAAATTTTGATTCTTGAATGAAGTTTATACGCATAGATAATTATATTGTGTATATTTCACCCACAACCTTTGTAGAGAGCATCATGCTCCTCATGGGACCTCGTTGAAATCAACCTTAATTTCTGCGCGTTGCTGCAGCTCGCTGAATTTCAGCATGCTGAAGGTGTAGCCCACTGAATTTCAACGTGCTGCAGGTACAACTCGCTGAATTTCAACGCGCTACAGGTACAGCCCGCTGAATTTCAGCGCGCTGCAAGTGCAGCCCGCTGAATTTCAGCGTACTGCTGGTGCATCACACTGAATTTCAGGGCATTTCTCTTGCTTCGAATTTCAGCACGCTGCTGGTGCAACACACTGAGTTTCCTACCATAAACTAGACAAATGCTAACATCAAGTACCTCGTTCTGTCATGTATGAACGATCAAGGGCTGTCTTTTTAATAACTTTATCCCATATTGCCATCATATAGCCTCAACATGGGTAAAAATCCTATAATAAGGCCACTGCTCACCACGTTAAGGGATGGAGGATAGGGTATAGGTTGTAATCAATTATTTTTGAGCTTTGATCTTCTCTTGCTTCGAACTGATTGTACGAGTTTTGAGTTCCTTTTTTTGTTCGCATGAGTTCTAATAAAAAGTGTTCTTCTGAAATCCAACCATAAGATCCTCTCTACCATTCTTCATTTGGTCAAAGATGGACTTAACTAAAATCAGTCCAACAAGTTTAGTATTCCATTTATTCTAATTTCTGTACATGATGTGGGTATAATTTGATGGTTATCATGATGCTTTTATTTATCTAGGCTTGCTATATGCCAAAAATGTTATAATTAGCTTATAAAGGTTGTATATCTTACAGATACACAGTTTAGATTCATTGGTATGTCGTGCCCTTATTGCTACAAATACTTCCCTAGATCTTCATGGTGAGCCTGCAGCACGCTGAATTTTAGTGTGCTGCACGCACTGCAGGTGCAGCCCGCTGAATTTCAGCATGTTGCTGGTGCAGCCCGCTGAATTTCAGCGCACTGCTGGTGCAGCCTGCTGAATTTCAATGCACTGCTGGTGCAGCACACTGAATTTCAGCGTACTACATTTCAGCACGCTGAATTTCAACGAGCTGCAGGTGCAGCACGATGAATTTCAGCGTGCTGTACCTATAGCGCTTTCCAGTGCTGCACCTGTAACGATAAGCTCGTCGTTCTACTCCACTACACCATTCCTACCCTAAACTAGACAAACGCTGACATCAAGTACCTTGTTAGCTACCTAATTATCCCCGACAACAACATCCTCACAATCACACAAACCTTCAGCAATGAGAAGTACGCTGAAATTTATGCGGATATTGATCTTGAAATCTAATTTCATTGTTCATCCGAAGAATTTTTAGATATAGATTTCAACTGAGCAGTCAATTTATGAGATTGTTGATTTTCTGTTGAAAGTTAATTTCATCAATCTGCTGGCAGAATTGTATTTAGTTTTTTTTGTTGGGATGAAAATTGAATGAGAATTGGAGTAGTGTGAGAGAAAACAAAAATGAGAAGCTTGCAAGTAATTCAGCGTGAGCGAGCTTGTACAAGCTGTAAGTGTAACACGCTGAAATTCAGCGAGCTGCACCAGCAGCATGCTGAAATTTAGCGTGCTGCAATTTTAGCATGATGCAGGTGCAACACGCGCTGAAATTCAGTGTGCAGCATGCCCTGCAGGTGCAACACGCGCTAAATTGTGCAGCACGCTGACATTCAGCATGCTGCGGGAGCAACTCGCTGAATGTCAGCTTGCTACGCCCGCAGTATGCTGAAATTCAGTGTGCTGCGCCCGCAGCTCGCTGAATTTCAGTGTACTGTGCCTGCAGCATGTTGAAATTCAGCGTGCTGCGCCCGCAGCACGCTGATTTTAAGCGTGCTGCGCCCACAACATGCTGATTTTTAGTGCCGCAGCACCCTGAATTTCAGCATGCCTATTTCAGCATGCTGTGCCTGCAGCACGCTAAATTTCAGCGTGCTGCGCTCGCAGCACACTGAATTTTTGTGTGCTTCGAACTGATTGTACGAGTTTTGAATTCCTTTTTTTGTTCGCATGACTTCTAATAAAAAGTGTTCTTCTGAAATCCAACCTCAAGGTCCTCTCTATCATTCTTCATTTGATTACGTGCAGTTCATTAATTATGTGCAGTTCACTGATTTTGTTTAATTTTCAATAGTGTTTTTATGCATCTGTAGCGTTCGAAAGCGAAGAGAGACCCCACTCAAGCTGAAGTTTTTATTGAAACTCGAAGTAGCACTAGTGGAAAGGAGCTGGATTTAGAAACCAACAATGCAATTGTGAGTTATTTTTTTATTATGATCACATATAATTTGCTTTTTTTTTTTTAAAATCAACTATTCAATTTGTTATCAATCACAACATCAAGATACTATGAATAATGAGGAAGGTAATGTAGAAGCATTTAAAATTATGTTTGGGAAAGAACATCCTGTATCAATGTGTTGCTTTGGGAAAGGTATTACACAAACTTCTTTAAAGCGAAAGGAAGACATTACGGCTTTGAAGAAAGTACATAATGAAGAGGTGGCTTTATTGAATGAAAAAGTACAAAATGTGGAAGATACACTTAATACTCTAAAAAGTGTACTAAAGATTTTGCTGCAACAAAGCAAACCCATTAGAGTTGATGTAGAATCATTGGAGAATCTATTAGGTTCATCTCCAGGGGATGCAAAGAGTGGACCGAAGAGAGACGGGCTACCATATGCACATTCTTCTACATCAACACACGTTCCAAACTATGTTGAGGTATAATGTTATAGATTTTCACACAATATATAAAAATACATTTATATGTTTACAACTTTTTAATTATATATTGATCTTGATGTCATTATATTTATATATATATTATTTTACATTGTGCAGAAAGTTCTTGATGTCGGGAAAACAAATGAGGAGTTGCAATATGATCGATGACCCCATATCATGAAGAACATTTGATGTTTAAGCTGATTTAGATAATTTTGTTTGTGCACTGTAATATTAAATATTTTGATGTACATTGATACATTGTGATGCTAATGATGGGTTATTAAATTGATGTTATAACATGTGAAACTTTAATATTCTAAATGAAAGTATTTGTCTTGTTAAATTGTTAAATATTTATGCGTTATAAAAAAGGTCTCATGATATAACATGTTTGTTTTTGAAGTTTTAATTTATTTTCATGTTTTTTTAAAATATTTAATTTTTTTATTAATTAAATATTTTTTGCAACATTTATTAAATGTACCTCTAAACATTTTAAAAATGTTGCAATAGGTTTATGTAAAAACTGTTGCCTTTACTACGAAAATAGGCAACAGTTTCAAGTAATGTTGCCTAAACATGTGAAAACTGTTGCCTTAGGTCTATGGTAACGAGGGCATAGGAATACACCCCTATGGCAATAGTTTTCAATATTTTGGCAATATTTTGCGATTTTAGGCAACAGTTTTCAAATGTTACTAAAGACCAAAAATGTTGTAGTGTCTTGTATTATTTCTACTAAAGAAAACCAAACTGTTTTAATTGTAAATAGGCAAGGCAACATATATGTAGTAAATTTTCAATCTACAACATCAAATATTTGTTTATTTAATCTTATTAACAATCAGAATGAGCTTTGGCATAAAAGATTAGGTCATGTTTATCTGAAAAAAATTGCTAGGTTATCTAAAGACAACCTTGTTAGAGGATTGCCTTCTGGTCCCTACAAGAATGAAGGCCTCTGCATGGCTTGTTAATTAGGCAAGAAAACTAAATCTAGCTTTAAAAAAGTTAATAAGAATGGTTCACCTAGGATCTTGTACTTGCTATACATGGACCTTTTTGGCCCTATTGCTGTACAAAGACTAGGAGGGAAATCTTATACTCTAGTAGTTGTAGATGACTTCTCAAGGTTCACTTGGGTGTTCTTTCTGAGATCTAAGTCAGATACATTCAAGGTTCTTACAGATTTTCTCAAGACCATACAGATTGAGTACTCTACTCAAGTTGCATTGATCAAAAGTGATCATGGTACTGAGTTTGGGTCTCTTCTTATGTAAGAGTTCTGTGAGAAGGATGGTATCAGACACTGCTTCTCAACTCCTAGAACTCCTCAACAAAATGGTGTAGCTGAAATGAAAAATAGAACCCTAATTAAAGCTGCAGGGACATTACTTACAGATGCTTATATGCCCCTATCCTTTTGGGCAGAGGCTGTGAGCACAACAAATTATATACTGAACAGAAGTTTGATACATAAACTCAAGCATAAGACTCCCTATGAATTGCTCAAAGGGAAGAAACCAAAAATCACATATTTTAGAATATTTGGTTGTATATGCTATATTCATAATAATAAGAAGAAATATATTAGAAAGTTTGAAGCTAAGGATGCATGGGGAATTTTTCTAGGATATTCCCAAGTCAGCAAAGCTTATAGGTTATTTAATAAATCCACTTTGAAAATTGAGGAATCTATTCATATAACTTTTGATGAAGCTAATATGTCTTATAAGGAGAAAGAAATTTCTACAAATAACACAATACAGGTACCTCACTTTTGTGAGAGATTGGATGATCTAAGCCTCAACCAAGAGGTTCCAACACATCCATCTCCACAAGCTGTAGAAGAAAGTGAAGAAGAAAGCCCAGAGGTGGCTGAACCCTATCCAACAGCTAATGAAATTCCACAAGAGGAATTCATTCCCCAAGCAGTTATCCAACCAACTCCTCCCACTTATTTTGTCACACTTAGAGATCATCCTAGATCTAAAGTGATTGGAGACATTTCATTTGGTGTGCAAACAAGGCATCAACTCAACCCTGTCTTGATGTTTACCTCTCTCAACTCTATCCCCAATTCATTAAAGATGTAGAGCAAGATCCCCACTTGATCATTGAAATGCAAGAGGAGCTCAATCAATTTGAGAGATGTAGAAT
The DNA here is from genome assembly GCA_039513925.1 of Platanthera zijinensis. Lineage (NCBI taxonomy): Eukaryota > Viridiplantae > Streptophyta > Magnoliopsida > Asparagales > Orchidaceae > Platanthera > Platanthera zijinensis. The sequence continues at coordinate 136,267,175 of CM077084.1, read as the reverse complement.
TTGAGAAATGGTTCCTAGAGCCAAAGACTACCAAGTCATTGGAACCAAATGTGTGTTCAGGAATAAATTGTATGTTGAAGGCAACATTATAAGGAACAAAGCAAGGCTAGTAGCTCAAGTCTATATGCAAGAGGAAGGAATTAATTATTACCAGACTTTTGCTCCAGTGGCAAGGCTTGAGGCCATAAGAATTTTCCTAGCTTATGCTGCCTACAAGAGGTTCAAAGTCTACCAAATGGATGTCAAAAGTGTTTTCCTCAATGGTGAACTAAAAGAGGAAGTGTATGTGGAGTAACCACCAGGTTTCATCTCTCCAGCTCATCCCTCCTTTGTCTTTATATTGCATAAAGATCTATAAGGTCTAAAGCAAGCTCCAAGAGCTTGGTATGAGACCCTAACTAGCTTTCTCTTAGAGTATAAATTTTCTAGAGGCATTGTAGATAGGACTCTTTTTATAAAGCATCATATAAATAAAATCTTGTTTGTACAAATTTATGTAGATGATATTATATTTTGCTCAACTGATCCCAAACTATGCAAAAGGTTTTCTGACCTTATGCATTCAATGTTTGAGATGAGTACATGGGTGAACTTTCATATTTCCTTGGTCTCCAGGTGAAACAATCACCTGATGGTATCTTCATCTCCCAATCTAAATATGCTAAGAGGCTTATTAAAAGATTTGGGATGTGTGATGCCTCAGCAATGAAGACACCCGTGGCTGCAAATGTTGTGATAGATTCTAATGAGCATGGAAAATCTGTTGATAAGAAAACATATAGGGACATTGTTGTTCTCTATTATATCTCAAAGCAAGTAGGCCAGACATCATGTATGCTACATGCATTTGTGCTAGGTTCAAAGTGAATACTGAAGAATCCCACTATATTTTTCTAAAAAGGATTTTAAGATATATAAAGGGTTGCCCAAATCTAGGACTCTATTATCCAACTGAATCAGAATTTGAATTAACTGGATTCTCAGATGATGATTTTGTTTGATGCAGAGTGGACATAAAAAGCACATCAGGAACATGTCAATTCCTTGGTGATAGGCTTATGTCCTGGTTCTGTAAGAAGCAAACTTTTATGTCCACATCAACTACAGGAGCTGAATATATAGCAGCTGGCAGTTGTTGCTCACAGATTTTGTGGATTCAGAATCAGCTACTAGATTATGAATACAACTTAAATAATTCAACTGTATATTGTGATAGTACTGGTGCTATTTCAATAACACAAAATCCAGTGTATCATAGTAGGACCAAGCATATAGAGATTAGACATCATTTCATTAGAGATTCTGCAGATAAAGAGAAAATTAATCTTGTCTTTATCTCCACTGATTTACTAAGAGCAGACATCTTCACCAAGCCATTGGATGAGAAGAAGCATCTGTTCTTCTTAAATCAGCAGGGTATGATTAATGGAGAAGAATTCATTTAACTTTCTGTCTGAGATCGACAATTTGTTGACAGTTCGTCGAACGAAGATCGATGATCTGTGAACGCTTCGTGAAGAGTTCGTCGAATGGAGATCAACGATCGCTTCTTAGTGAAATAGATTTCGTTGTACGGAGATAGACGATCCTTGTTTCAATGAATTTATCGTCGAACGGAGATTGATGATTTATTCGTTTTCTTCATACTGAGATCGGCAAACTCATTTTCTTTTTAAATATTTTGTCGAACTCAGATTGAAGATCTTTTATTTTTCGTTGAACTGAGATCGTCTTTTCATCTTCCAAAGACCTTATAATCTAAGTCTTAGACGAAATCCATCCCGCGCTTTCAATTTCCTTTGCACTTGATCTCATGTTCCTTATTGCAGGAGCTCTCATTGCGATTTCGGCGAAAAACCTCTCCGGGATGAAGTTTGATGCAGGGTTTGATATAGATGTGGACTCTCTCAAGCATACAGACTAAATCTTCCAAGAGATCTTGAAGTTATTTGATTAGCCACAACTTCTCAAAGTGATGAATACTAGGATGAAGCTGCCTGTAGCAGAGATAAAAGAATGGGTTTTCACGTCGTCCTCTCCAGATGGACAAACCCTAGTCAACACCATTACTGGACATGAGGTGATTCTAACTCCAGATATTCTTTCTGAGATTTTTGGTTTTGTTAATGGAAATGACGATATAGAACTAGATAGTAATGAGTTTGGAGAAATGCTTAGACGAATGGTCACTCCAAGGGAAACCCCATTAAGTTACTGAAAAAGAACTTGTCTTTTGAGATAAAAGTTTCTGGCTGATATAGTAGGCAAGGTACTTCTTGGGAAGCACACCACCCATGAATACATTACCAGGCACCAATTCCTTCTGATGAGTGCTCTAGTAAATAAGAAATTAGTGAATTGGGGTCATATTCTGTTTGATTTTATTAAGAAGAAAAATAATAAAAGAGAAGTTTGTTTTGGGAGGATTCTGAGCATCTTCCTCCAAGAGAAATGTCCACAACTATTGGTTTCCACAACTGTCTTCATAAATGCCTCCAAGAGGCTGTCTTCAGTCCTCTTTGAGAAATGGAAGAGGACCATCATCAAGCCCTCCTGGGCCTCCTCTTCCTCTAGGACTTCAGAGGACACTAGGACTCCAAGAGTCAATCCCCAACCTGCTGATGAAGAAGCACCGGAAATTCCTCCTCCTCCACCTTCTCCTAAACTACCTCCATCACCAACCCATCTACAACCTTCTAATCCTGATATCTCAACAGCCATTTCCACTCCATCTCCACCTCAATATCCTCTACCTTAATACCTTCTGGACATTCCAGTCACCACTTCTATTTCTATACAACAGTCTCCCACCTTCAATCTCCTCTCTTCTCTAACACCATCCCCATCACCAGTACAATCACCAATACTTACTCCTCCACAATCTGCACTTGTTGTTGACACCCATATGGATATCACATCTGAAATTAATCCACTATTTCCTCTAGTCATCCCCACAATATCTACCATCATTCCTCTAATTCTACCTTCACCTCTATCCACTTCCTTAAATGTCTGTACTTCATGTGGTATCACCACTTCTTCTCTTCCATCATCCTCATCTGATCCATCTACCATCATCTCTCTTCTCTCTCCAACAATCAAATCTTTCATAGAGGATGCCATTGCACCTCTAATTTTATCCATCAAAACTCTCTCTACTTAACTTGCTTCAATTTCTGGCCCTTCTTCATTTAGGGGCCTTGCATCACGACTTCCCTATACCAGGCAGGGGGAGATATTCTATGAAGAAGTCCCCCCTCCTCCAGCAGCAGCAACAGTAGAAGCAGTAGTTCTTGTAGATATTGTTATTTCAGATACTGAGATACCAGATGCACAAATAACATAGCTAACAGAATTTTTGGATACAGTTTCAGAGACAGATGATTCAGTTTATTCTTTGGATGTTCTTTCAGATAGAGAAGTTACCATCTCTCTAGCAGTTGACCTGTTTTCAGTTCTAGGTTCTTTTGACCACATGTATATAAAGATTATTTCATTTGTTTCCAATCATTTTTGAATAGATATTGTCTGTTATACTGCTCCAGTGAGCACAAAAACCTTACATCTTATTCAGAGCAGCTTCACAGCTCTAGAGCCTGAGCTTGTTCCAGCTTTAGTGGCTAAATCTGTTAAAATTGCTGATGATGAGTCTTCTGAGCCCAAGGCTTTTTCTCCTCCCACTTTTGTTTTCTCTACTCCTCCATTACCTGATATGGATGAAGTTCTTGCTGAAGAAATGGCCAAGGAAGTTGCAGTAGTTCCATCTCCAATTCTTCCACCTCAACCCATTTCAGCTTAGCAACTTATGGAGATTGATGATTTGTATGATAATCCTCCGAGATCATCTGAGGATGATGAGGATTTCGAGGATGATTCTGATTCTGATAGTTCCAAGAGATCTAAATCAAAGAAGAGGAAGGCTCTAGTAAAGGCTGCTCCCAAGCCCAATCCAGACAATGATATTCCATACTATATCCTGCACAATATTCCCCTTACTGCTAATACTCATCATTGGATGAAGTTGTCAAGGAACCAGGCAAAAGCATAGAAGAAGAAGAGGTCTTGATCTTCTCTAGTAAAGAGATTCAGGAAAGATCCACCTCCTCCTCCTCCTCCTCCTGTAGGAGCATCAGGAAATCTTGTTAGATCTCAAGGGCCTGCTTCCAGTGCTTTTCAATCTTCTAAGCCAGCTCCTCATTAGTCTTCTAGATAATCTTCAAAGCCAGCTCCTTCTAAGTCAAGGCAGTCTTCCAGGCCAGCTCAAAGACTTTCTTCCATTCCTACCAGAAAATACTGTGAATGCATGAAAGTATCTAGTGTATACCTAATCCACCTATAAGGGGGGGGGGAATAGGTGTCGTGTAGTCTTTTACGGAATTTAAACTAACCTGCACAAGTAAGCAAACAAAACACAGAAAACACATAAAGAATTATAGTGGTTCCGCGATTTGGGTACGTCCACTTCCCCCTTCAACCTATCTCCCACCAAGGGACGATTCGGTCACTTCTCCAAACGGATTGAAATCCAATCCTCACACTAGGAGCAACGCTCCCCTAACCACGGAAGGAACCCTTCCAACAACGGAGTCACAACTCCACCACAATGGGTCGCACCCAACCCTTAAATATAGGAATTAAAATTACTTTACAATAAAATTGAAATTAAATAAAATACAAACAATGCTTTATGGAGATTTCGATGTCCTTCTTCGTTCGTTGAAGCTTGCACGAAAAGTGCGAAGAGTCCACAACCAGATTTCTCACTTGGAATGGATCTTGTCAAGATCGGCGGCGACAAGCAAGTGCAGCGGTGATGCTTTGTAAATCCAAACTTCTTGACGAAGCAAGCTAGGTCTTCGAACGATCTCAGTCGGATCAAACATCTCAGCCGATTCGAAAGGGAGAACAAGTCTCATTCAACGAATAAGAAGACAAGAGATCTCGAGAGAGACACGTGAGACTGGCTTCTTGCCTCGGTGCTGTCGTCGAGCGATCAGAGACAAGCTGAGATCAGCGGCGGCGACAACTTCTGATCGGCGACGTGCGTGTGAGCGGAGCTCGCGATGCACTAGGTCACATCGTCGGCTTCTCGTTTCATATTTTGGTGTGTACTGTAGACAACGGGAATAACATCGTATTTATACCCAAAGGCAAACCCTAAAAGACCATTGTGGGGCCCACCTTGGAAATTCCGAGTTTTGGCCGAAATGAGCAAGGCGGCCTGGACCGGTCCAGCGGGCAGAGAAATCTTCCTAAGGCAAAATCGGCGGGAGTCGTTGGTGATTCCCGTCGATGTCGGTGGGAATCACTCCCGACTCCCGTCGATTCTGCCTTGGCAGAATTTCTTACTTTGCTGGCCGGAAGTAGTCGGCGGGAGTCACTTAGTGTTTCCCGTCGAAGTCGGCGGGAATCACTAACGACTCCCGTCGATTCTTACTTGGAAGAATTTTCCTCCTTCATTCTATTGATAGCTTGGTCTTTCACCCATCCTTGCTCCTTCTTCTACTCTTGATCTTCCTTGACCCTGTACTTGAAAATAAGTACACTCTAATAGAGAGAGAGCACACGTGGATCAACACACTGATCTACACAACGAGGGATTACGTTGTGCAGACCCGTGTATATTGACCCACTGCACTCTGACATTGGTGTGTACTTAGCCTGGAATAGCTGCAAGCACAACTTGATAGAATTGTCAAATACATTGTCAATTCAACTTAGCTTGTTTAGGCTCTTCTTCAAATCAGGTCTATTGTGGATGCAATACCCAACAATCTCCCCCTATTTGAAGAATCCTAAACCCTACAAGCTAAGGTGAATAGAATAGATTGAAATGAAAATCATAAAATGAAAATTCAGTTAAGTGTGAAATTCATTACCATTTTCCTGAGAGCAACATAGCCTTAGCCGAGGTGATCTCCCCCTATCTGTGAGCAACATAGCCTTTATGGCCTACTTACTATTAGCAGCCACCTTAGCCTTGGACGAGAGGGTAATCTCCCCCTTTTCGGCTTCTACAAACCTGGGACTTCACTTGGAGCAAAATGCTCCCCCTCAGTTCTTGCATCTGTGCCCGATCTTGAATTCCTAGCAGATGCTTCCCCTTGATCCAAGAACCTTGAGCCTTTCAGTCTTCAATCTTCAAAGTTCAGCATGCCGAGTTCAGTTTTGAAGAAATTGAACTTGGCCTCGTCTAGTGGCTTCGTGAAGATATCTGCAATCTGCTTATCCGTGGGGACATAGCAGAGAGAAATATCTTTGTTCTCCACATGGTCCCGAATGAAGTGGTAGTGCACTTCAATATGCTTTGTTCTTCTGTGCGACATTGGATTGTTCGCAATAGCAATTGCGCTCGAGGAGTCGCAATACATGGGAACTTCTCTGAACTTCAAGTCATAATCTTCGAGTTGATTTCTAATCCATAGAAGTTGTGCGCAACAGCTTCTTGCCTAGATGTACTCAGATTCAGCCGTAGAGGTTGAGCACAATTCTGCTTTTTACTGCTCCACGATATAAGCCTTCTTCCGAGGAATTGGCATGTCCCGGAAGTGCTTTTCCTATCATCCCTGCTTCCTGCAAAGTCAGGATCTGAAAAGCCTGTCAGCTCGACATCATTGTTTCTTGGGTACCACAAGCCAAGATTTGGTGTACCTTTAAGGTATCTAAGAATCCGCTTTGCAGCGACATAATGTGATTCCTTAGTGTTCACGTGATATCTGGCACAATGCATGTGGAAAATATAATGTCCGGTCTACTAGCAGTAAGGTAGAGAAGGGATCAAATTATGCTTCTGTACTTGGTTTCATCAAAAGGTTTCCCTTTCTTATCCTTGTCCAGAGACACAGTGGATCCTATTGGAGTCCTCATAGAGGTTACACTCTCCATTCCAAATTTCTTGAGGAGTTCATTTGTGAACTTTGTCTGAGAGATAAAAATTCCATCCTTAGACTGTTTCACTTGAAGTCCCAAGAAATACTTCAGCTCTCCCATACTACTCACACTACTAGAAAACTGACTTTTAGCCACGGCAGATTGCCGTGGCTAAAAGTCCAAAACCGTGGCTAAAGACTTTTAACCACGGTCTACCCACGAAAAATGGGCATGGGCAATACGAGCGTGGCTAAAAGTCCAAACCGTGGCTAAAAGTACAAAACCGTGGCTAATACTCGACTTTTAGCCACGGTTTGATTGTCGTGACTAATACTGGACTTTTAGCCACGGTTTAATTGCCGTGGTTAAAGGGCCACTCATAACATAAAAAATTCAGGCCAGCCGCCGCCGCCGGCAGGCCGGCGCGTCGCCGGGCCGCAGCCGCCGCCGGGCCGCCGCCGCCGCCGGGCCGCCGCCGCCGCCGGGCCGCCGCCGCCGGGCAGCCACCGCCGCCGCCGCCGCCCGGCCGCCGCCGCCATATTTATTTCAAATACTAATTGAAATAAATTCCTTATAAATCCAAAATTTCGTTTTGTTTTGGCGGTGCGGGACTAAATGTAGCCATGACCTTTTGCCACGGTTCAGGCGAACCGTGGCTAATACTAGACTTTTAGCCACGGTTCAGGCAAACCGTGGCTAAAATTCCATTATTAGCCACGGATTAGTCAACCATGGCTAATACTAGACTTTTAGCCACGAAAAAAAACTGTGGCTAATACTCACTATTAGCCACGATTTTTCCCCCGTGGCAAAAGAATTCGTGGCTAAAAGCCATTTTTCTAGTAGTGTCATTTCAAACTTCCCTTACATAAGTTTGGAAAACTTCTTGCACAGGTTGTTGTCCGTTGAGCCGAATATTATGTCATCGACATAGATTTGCACCAGCAAAATCTTTCCATTGACTTCCCTAAGAAACAATGTCTTATCTATTTTTTCTCTCGAGAACTTGTTCTTAAGAAGAAAACAAGACAGTGTCTCATACCAAGCTCGAGGAGCTTGTTTTAAGCCATATAATGCTTTATTAAGAAATTAAACATGATCAGGGAGAGTTGGATTAACAAAACCTAGGGGTTGCATGACATATACTTCCTCATTTAAATCTCCATTCAAGAAAGTAGACTTCACGTCCATCTGACAGACAGTGAATCCTTTGTGAGAGGCATATGCCAGGAATAACCTGATTGCCTCGAGCCTTGCAACTGGTGCAAAGGTTTGGTCGAAGTTAAACCCCTCCTCCTATCTGTATCCTTGAGCCACCAGTCTGGCTTTGTTCTTGATGATGACACTATGTTCATCCAGTTTGTTTCTGAAGATCAACTTAGTGCCGATCACATTCTGTTTCTTTGGTCTGGGAACTAGCATCTAGACGTTGCATCGTTCGAAATGATGAAGTTCATCTTGCATGGCCAATATCCACGACACATCTTTGTTTACTTCGTCGAACTTCTTTGGCTCAACCTATGACAGAAAACTAAGGTGCAGAATCTCGTTAATTGTACCTCTGCGAGTTCTGACACCATCCCGAGGATCTCCTATAATCTGATCTCTTGGGTGATCCCTCACGTGTCTGATCTCTAAGAGTCTGGCATCTGGAGCTCCTACAGCTTCTCGGGCTCCTCCCTCTTCTGGGAGAATCTCCCCATCCTGACTGTCATCTTATCCAGTTGGTGTTGAGGTTGAGACCTTGACGTACTTGGGAGCTTCATTTTTAGCAGTCTAATCTAGACTTAGCTTTTCAAGCCTTGCACCTGCATCTTCAAGAATGCCACTAGAAGAATTGCTGTGAAGCAAGCTTCATGGGATTACCAGGATGATCATTCAGATCCACTATTTTGAGCACGAAGAGTGTCATATACATGAAGGATACTGTAGTTAGCATTATATCTTTTCCCATGTTCCTTGTTCCAGAATAAGCCTGGAACATCTCTTGTCCAAGTCCCATCATGTTCATGGGTACTTAGACTATCCTGCAAAATAAAATTACCTTACCTTAGGAACCCAATAGGTATTGGGTCCTAGGTTTTTGTCAGTATAAAATACAGCATGCCTTCTGACAGGATCTCTGACAGGAAGGCTGTCTCTTGTCGGAGTATGTGGACATACCCTTGCGCTTGGCACGGAAGGATTGTGCTAATAGTCTATGGCAAACTGAACCACTCATCCACAGCACCAACACTCATGGATATTGTACCTCCTTTTTTGACCGAATCTACTAACAGAGTTAGTCATGATCCTAGGTCTGTATGTGGAAGAGCTGGTTCTGCTCTCAGATTTTCCCTTTCCACCGAGACTCGAGGTGGGTCTGATGGTGAACATGTGGGGAGTATCATGAGGCTTGGGAGGTGGTGCTTTCTTTTTAGCCAGCACACATCCAGGGGCAACAGTGATGTTTGCTACATGTTTGTCAACTCCCTTTCCCTTTGTCCTAGGGTGGGAAGTTAACCTGTGAGAGCTGGTTCCTGCAATATCATGAAGTTTGGGGGCTGAGGCCGTAAATACAAACAGTTCATGATGAGACTGTGTATTTTCTCACGGGTAGCCATAACAGCACTTGCACTATGGGTGTTTCCACATGAGGGCCGACCATTCTTGCAGTGACCATAGTTGTTCTTATGGTCATACCTGAAGGAATGATGTGTGCCCTTCCTACTCGTTGTGGGGGTCTGTAAACAGTTTCCCCATTACTCCATGAATTTATAATTCGCGAGATCCACCCATTTTCTTCCTTTGTCTTAATAGCATCTACCTTGGAAAAATTAGATACTATCTTCTTCTCGGTCTCTAGATAAAACTCTAGATCCGAGATCTTTGAGTCCTTCAACTTGATGGATTCCAATTGGAGGTCCATCATGGTCCTCAACTGAGCAATTTCCTTAGCTTGTTTCTCAACAAGCAATTTCTCTCCTGAAGGGCTCTTCGAAGGGAATCTAGAGTTTCAATCTATTGATCGAAGCTGTCAATATCCCTGGCATCAACTGATGGACAATCCTCCGAACTTCTCCGGTCTTCAGGAGATACATGTGGGAAAGAGCAAGAGGAGGAAGATACCTGGTCCTGATTGGGTTGATCAGGGTTAGAGTTATGGTCTGCAAAAGCTGATGTTTCCTCTTCATCACAACTGCATTGCTCAATCTCTTCTTCAGTCTCTGATAGAGAAACGGGAGCCCTGATTTTGAAAGGTTGTTCTTGACTTTCATCTTTAGAGATGAGGACCCCCACCTATGCTTCATCTTCTTGCTGGCATTCAGTCCAGGAAGTCTTCTTTCCCTCCATAAGGTCAGAGATTGTTTCCCACATGGACTTTGCAGTCTTACACATATCCAACCTTGTAAGATATGATCCTGACCAAATATCAGAAATGATCTGTCGAATCAGCTTGTCCAAGTTGAATAGTGAGAACTCAGTTTCAGACATCTCTACGGGACTCTTTGGGATTTGGAGATCTTCTCCAGAGTCAGAAGCCTTCATTGGAATGAAGGGACCCTCTTCCATAATGTATAAGGCACGGGGGTCAATGGCTTCCAGATGAAACTGAACTCTCATTTTCCAGATGGGAAAATATTCTTTTGTACATGTAGGCAGTCTCAGGGGAGAGACATCTGTGTATAGCTCCATGCTTGAATCTTGTTTTCTTCTCGACACAAGAAACAGGATCTTACTCAAGGTGTTAACCTTATTGATGAGTAACCTCGCTCTGATACCACTTGAAAGTATCTAGTGTCAACCTAATCCATATATAGGGGGGGGGGAATACGTGTCGTGCAGTATTTTGGGGAATTAAACTAACCTGCACAAGTAAGCAAACAAAACACAGAAAACACATAAAGAATTATAGTGGTTTCCCGATTTGGGTACGTCAACTTTCCCCCTTCGACCTATCTCCCACCAAGGGACAACTCAGTCACTTCTCAAAACGGATTGAAATCTAATCCTCATACTAGGAGCAACGCTCCCTAACCACGGAAGGAACCCTTCCAATAACGAAGTCACAACTCCACCATAACGTGTTGCACCCAACCCTTACAAATAGGAATGAAAATTCCTTTACAACAAAATTGAATGTAAAGAAAATACAAACAATGCTTTATGGAGATTCCGAGGTCCTTCTTCGTTCGTTGAAGCTTGTAAGAAAAGTGCGAAAAGTCCACAACCGGATTTCTCACTTGGAATGGATCTTGTCAAGATCGGCGGCGGCAAGCAAGTGTGGCGGCGATGCTTTGTAAATCCAAACATCTTGACGAAGCTAGCTAGGTCTTCAAACGATCTCAATCGGATCAAACGTCTCAGCCGATTCGGAAGGGAGAACAAGTCTCGTTCAACGAATCGGAAGACAAGAGATCTCGAGAAAGACACGGGAGACCAGCTGCTTGTCTCGGTGCTGTCGTCGAGCGATCAGAGACAAGCTGAGATCAGCAGCGGCGACAACTTCTGATCGGCGACGTGCGTGCGGGCGGAGCTCGCGATGCGCTAGGTCATGGCGTCGACTTCTCATTTCGTATTTTGGTGTGTACTGTAGACAACGGGAATAACATCGTATTTATACCCAAAGGCAAACCCTAAAAGACCGTTGTGGGCCCACCTCGAAAATTCCGAGTTTTGGCCGAAATGAGCAAGGCGGCCTAGACCGGTCCAGCGAGCGGCGAAATATGCCTAAGGCAAAATCAGCAAGAGTCGTTGGTGATTCCCGTCGATGTCGGCGGGAATCACTCCCGACTCCTATCGATTCTGCCTTGGCAGAATTTATAACTTGGTCGGCCGGAAGTAGTTGGCGGGAGTAACTTAGTTATTCCTGTTGAAGTCGGCGGGAATCACTAACGACTCCCATCGATTCTTACTTGGAAGAATTTTCCTCCTTCCTTCTTTTGATAGCTTGGTCTTTGACCCATCCTTGCTCCTCTTTCTGCTCTTGATCTACCTTGACCATGTACTTGAAAATAAGTACACTCCAATAGAGTGAGCACATGTGGATCAACACACTGATCTACACAATGAGGGATTACATTACGCAGACCCGTGTATATTGACCCACTGCACTCTAACATTGGTGTGTACTTAGCATGGAATAGTTGTAAGCACAACTTGGTAGAATTGTCAAATACATTGTCAATTCAACTTAGCTTGTTCAGGCTCTTCTTCAAATCAGGTCTATTGTGGATGCAATACCCAACAATGCAGACCTCCAAGTTTTTATTTTGATGGAAAATCTGAGAAGAATTATCCTTCAACAAATTTTCAGCAACAGTCTTTTATTTTCAGGAAGCCATAAAGGACTACTCAGGATGATTCAACTGATACAAAGAGGCCTCCATCTCCAGGATATAAACCTGAGTTAGATCCTAATTTTAGAATGGCAAGATTCCATGAGATGATAGGCTTATCCTAGATGAATAAAACAAAGAAAGAAGGAACTGATCCCTCTCAGCTTACTACCATGTCTACTTATAGACAAAAAGAACTTGAAAAATTTGAGGTAGATAAACATATCTTTGATCCTAATGCTTACATGCAGGTACACCCAGAAGCTGTTGTGCCTAGATTTTCTACTGTAACACTTCTGGGAGCTCAAGACCTGAAGATGTCCAAGCAAAAAGCAGAAGATCCTCTCAGAACAATTGTGTTCACTAAACCTTCTTCTGCTCCTCCTTCAGACAAGCCCTAAAACAGTTTTATTCTTTGTGTATATTTGTTTTATATGCTGATCATTCTGTCAGAAAGTTACTTTCATGTTGAATGATTGTTTTTTCTTTACTTATGCTTTGTGTAAGTGATCTCACCTAAATAGGGGGAGATTGTTGGATCCCTAGTTGGATTTGGGCTAGGTTCACTAAAATTAGTTTTAGTGTGACCCTCCTTGTATAGTCTAGGGTCATAGGTCTTAATTAGATTATAGGGCAGGTCAATAAGTAATTTTGATCAGACCAAGCCCTCAGAAGACTTAGAAGTTTGCAGAAACCAGAGCAAGGAAAAAATTTAATGTTAAAGAAGTCGTTGGACGAACTCTGATGTGAGCTCGACGATCTTCATTCTCCGTTCGACGATCTCAGAATCCCATCTCTGAACTGAGATAAACGAAAGATGAACTGAGCTCAACGATCTCTAATCTTCTAACAGGAATGAGTTCGACGATCTTCTATCTCTGTTTGACGATCTTGGAGCCCAGTATGGAAAGCTGTATTTCAGTTTGAAGATCTCAAGGCTCAGTGAAAGTCTCTAGTGTCGACTAAATCCACCTATGGGGGGGGGGAATAGGTGTCGTGCAGTCTTTTGTGGAATTAAATTTACCTGCACAAATTAACAAACAGAGCACATAAAACACACAAAGAATTATAGTGGTTCACCGATTTGGGTACGCCCATTTTCCTCCTTCAACCTATCTCCCACCAAGGGACGACTCGGTCACTTCTCCAAACGGATTGAAATCCAATCCTCATACTATGGAAGGAACCCTTCCAACAAAGGAGTTACAACTCCACCACCACTGGTTGCACCCAACCCTTACAACTAGGAACGAAAAATTCCTTTACAACAAACCAAAATTGAATGTAAAAGAAAATACAAACAAATCTTTTGGAGATTCCGATGTCCTTCTTCGTTCGTTGAAGCTTGCTTGAAAATAACGAAGAATCCACAACCAGATTTCTCTCTTGGAATGGGTCTTCTCAAGATCGGCGGTGGCAAGTGATTGCGGCGGCGATACTTTGTAGATCCAAACTTCTTGACGAAGCAAGCAAGGTCTACCAACGATCTCAGTCAGATCAATCGTCTCCACCGATTCGGAACGGAGAACTTGTCTCGTTCAACGAATCGAGAGACAAAAGATCTCAAGAGAGATGCATGAGACGCTCGGCTTGCCTCGGTACTGTCGTCGGAAGATCAAAGAAGATCGGAGATTAGCGGCGACGACGAACTACGAGCGGCGACAAGCGATCGGTGGTTTCCGCGATCGGCTAGGGCACGACGTCGGCTACTTTTGATTGTAGAGGTTCAAAATACGGGTATATATATACCAGAGGCCAACCCTAAAGACCGTTGTGGGACCCACAAGGAGAAACCCTAGCCCTGGCCGAAACAGCGCACAACATCTTGGTTCGGTCCAGCGAACGAGGAAAATTGCCTAAGGCAAAATCGGCGGGAATCGTTGGTGATTCCCGTCGAAGTTGGCGGGAATCACTAACAATTCCAGTCGATTCTGCCTTGGCAGAATTCCTGTTGGAAAACTGTCAGCCAGAAGAAGTCGGAGGGAATGCAGATTGATTCTCGTCGAAGTCGGCGGGAATCACTCACGATTCCCGTCGATTCTTCCTTGGCAGAATTCTTGTTGGAAAACTGTCAGCCGGAAGAAGTCGGCGGGAATGCAGACTGATTTTCGTCGAATCGGCGGGAATAACTAACGATTCTTATCGAAGTCGGAAGAATAACTTAGTGATTATCGTCGATTTTGACTTAGAAGAATTTTCTCTTCCTTCCTTTGATGACTTGGTCTTTGACCCATCTTTGCTCCTTCTTCTGTTCTTGATCTACCTAGACCCTGTGAAAGTGAGGATAGATACAACTCTAGAGGGGGGGGGGGTGAATAGTGTATTCAAAAATTAGGACACCCTACTCAACTCCCTTAGAGTTAATTTGTGGAATGAGTTTATAGATATTGATAACTCTAGGGCCTAACACAAAGTGTAGTGCGCAAGAGAGAGCTAACTGTAATTACAGTTAAGCTTGGGATCCTATCACAGCAACTAGCAATCCTAGTTATTTCTACTCACAGCCCCAGTGCAATAAATTAAATAAGCAGCTCAGACAACACAAGAAATTTTATAGTGGTTCCCTCTAAATAGGTACGTCCACTCTTCTACCACCCTGGTAGGAATCCACTACAGGTTTTTGTTCAGGTGCCCTGCCACCAACTAATCTGCTTCAGGTAGATCAAGTAGACCCTTTGAGCTTTTGATCAGGAGCTTAAAATCCAACACAGGTTTTTGATCAGGTGCCCTGCCACCAAGGGGTCACTTTTGAAGGGAGTAATAACCCTTTGTACAGGAGGTTGAGAGAGTTAAGGCTTCTTCTCTATTGTTAAACAGATTAGAGAAGCTAGTGGATTACACAGAGTTAGAAAGCTCTAGAGAATCAAGGCTCCCCCTGGCTTAGAGAATATCCAGGAAGGAGTCTTGCTTCAGGGTGCAGGAACTCTTCTGAACTAAGACAAAGAACTGTCTCGGGGTTCTGAAGGAGAAGCTTGAAGAAGACTCTTGATTTGGAAAAGGTGTTCTTCTTCAAACAGCTTCCTTTCTTCTTCTTCTTCTTCTTCTAAAAGCCTCTGAGTGAAAGTCTTCCTGTGTGCAGGATGAACTCAGGATGAAGAAGAATGCTGAAGAGATTTGATCTTCTCAGTTGAATGTGAATTTCTGAGAGCTGTAGATCTCTATGCTGCTTTTAATATCTGTAAGTTCTTGTGTATATCTTGTATGTGATGTTTCTTCTTTCAAAAGAAGCTCTTTATATATGAGCCTTTGCAACGGCTCTAATTTGAGTTTGAATCTTGTCTTCTTCTAGAATCAGCAATCTGAGCTGCAAAAAGCAAAAAGCAAAAACAAATCCTGCAGACAGACATGCTATAAGGGGATAAAGCTTTCTAAGAAGCTGCATATCCAATCAGATAAGAAGGGTGCAAGAAAAAGGTCACATCAGAAAGAACTCTTTATAGCCAGAGAAGACTTTCTGAGTCTAACGGCTATAAAGGACAGCCTGGCAGATAAAGAAGAAAATATATTTCAACTAATAAGACAAAACACTTTGTCAGAAAAAGATTGGCTCAAGCATAAGGAATGTAGCAGAGATTGCCTGGAAATAATAACATAAATTAACTGAAATAATATGCCAAATAAATATTAAATAAATCATAGAATAGAAGAGGACAAAATTACTAAAGACATACAACAGAACGTCGAACGACCTGTAACATCCCATTTCCAGCTAGACCCCTAGGAGTCGGTTAGTTGTGACGGAACCCCAGGAAACACATAAAATTGAAATAAAGCGATCAATATTTCGGGTCACTGGTTAGTCACGCCTGTGACCGACCCGTCACGCCCGTGACCTGGGCGTGACTACTTCGACGATCGTCGATCTCCACGAGACGATCGTCGAACGTGCTGTCTGGGCATGTCACGCCCGTGACCAAGGTGTCACGCCCGTGACTATGGGCGTGACCCCATCGACGATCGTCGATCGCCGTGAGACGATCGTCGAGCTTGCGGCCCGGGCATGTCACGCCCGTGACATGAGTGTCACGCCCGTGACCTAGGGCGTGACCAGCCTTGACGATCGTCGATCTCAATTCGACGATCGTCGGCCTCGAAATTTGCCGTTCGGGCATGTCACGCCCGTGACCTAGAGGTCACGCCCGTGACCTAGGGCGTGACCAGCCTTCGACGATCGTCGATCTCAATTCGACGATCGTCGACCCAAAATCTGTCGTTCGGGCCTGTCACGCCCGTGACCCCAGGTGTCACGCCCGTGACCATCCATCGACGATCGTCGATCTCAGTTCGACGATCGTCGAACCCAGAATTGGCTATCCGGGCCTGTCACGCCCGTGACCTATGTGTCACGCCCGTGACATTGGCCGAAACGACGGTTCAGGGCCGAAATTATTTTAACACGCGTGGTAATAAATGCTGGTGTGGGAAGTTACACCAGGAGTAATTTCAGGCCATTTTCCTTCTGTAATTATATAATAAATGCGGAAGATATGGTCCAATAGGAAGCCGCCAGCTGGACACACCTGTTCAGTTTTCACCGTTTCTTATCCCTTCACTGTAACCGAAACGTTAAGGGGAGAACCGTCATGGCCATTAAGGCTTTACCCATTCATCTTCCCACTATCTGACTTATAAAAGCCCACTTGGGGCAAGAGGAGAAGGTTACACGCTCAAGTAATCGGATCAGATCCTTGTTCTTGCTGTAGGAGAAGTTCAGCAACGCCACCACCGCGCCATGGCACCCCGTCGTTCTTCTCGCCTTCAAACCGCGAACAAGGTCCTCCTCTGCTCCTTCTCTTTCATGGGTAGATCTTAGGATTCTTAGAAAGGAGGTTCGCGCTCAACGGAGCCGGACCCATCTCTCGTTTTCATGGAAAAACCATGAAAAAGATATTTTGAGTTCGCCAGAAACCGCCACCTCCGGCGGCCAAACCACCGCCGACCGATAGCCGTCGCCTCAACGGAGGTGGTGGTGGTGGTGGTTGGCCAGGGAAGTGACCGGACGGCCGGCGATGGATCACGGAAATGTTACAGGAAAAATGGCTTCCTGTGTTCTGGTTTTCGGGTTCTGTAGAAGATGAACAGTAAAAACGGTTTATAATATATAACTTATGTAAATAATTTTATAAGGAAAAATATACTTGGATTAGTATATTTTGAGGCTGCAAAACGAGGCACTTAGAGGCCGAATTAGGAAAAATGACCAGTCACAAAAGTTGTAGCCCTCTAAGTCTACTTTAATATAAAATTGATTTTATTCAATTTGGGTGAGTGGTTTGACCACAACACTCATTTTGGTGGGATCAAGACCTAGGCTAACCAGAAATTGAAATGGTTGCCCACGGTTCATAACATGTCCAAATGACTTGAAATTTGGGCTGGAGGTCTATAATATGTATATCGAGAGGCTGTCCAAAAATGGGAATATTTGGAGATACTTTGCGTAAAGTTTTTGTTTTAATTTAATAAACTTAGAGGAATTTATTTAGATGGTCAAATGACCTCCAAACCCTCCCAAATTTTGGTGAGTGGTCCCTGGCTATAAAACCTAGGTCTGTGTAAAATTCCAATTGATTTGGAGGAGTTTTGGGTGAGAAATCTTCTACCCTTAACTAGGCGTTAGTGAGACACCTTTTAATAAAAAGTGCACTGAGAATTTGGAAAGGTCAAATCGCCTCAACAG
Source organism: Platanthera zijinensis (assembly GCA_039513925.1). Lineage (NCBI taxonomy): Eukaryota > Viridiplantae > Streptophyta > Magnoliopsida > Asparagales > Orchidaceae > Platanthera > Platanthera zijinensis. The sequence goes on along the minus strand of CM077084.1, from coordinate 136,249,307 downwards.
AGGCTGATTTTCTGATCTCTGACTTAATATGGTGTTATAACCTGTGTGGAGAAAAATGGAGTGGTTTAGGGTTGGTTTACCCTAGGATCCAAACTCAAATCTTAAATGAAGGGTTTTGAGGTTTGTGAAGGACATAGGAGCAAAAGCTCTTGTATGCCCTTGAAATTTGGAGGAGAGTGGCATGATATGCTGAAAACCCTCTGGTTGAAATGGTGAAGGAATTGGAGGTAATTGGGTACCTCGGAAGTTGAGAGTTTGAATTAGGTTAGAAATGTAATTTAGTTATTTTAAGTACTAAATCTAATCCAAAAATTATGAAACTCGGGAGGAGGGGGTTTTAGGATGTTTTAGACTTATGGTAATTTTCCTGGAATTTTATGATTAATAAATATCATACTTCATGTGTTAATGGATTATTTGCCCGATTTATTGTTTCAATTATTTGGAGGTTTTAAATTAATTATAATCAGTTGAAATTATGGATTTAGATCTTGATTAGTAGCACATTGATCGCTGGATTTTTATAGAATTTTATGTTGAGTAAATCTACTACTTTATTCACAAATGATAGAAAGGGCTGTTATGTTTAAAAAAATTAATTATGGATAAAATACTTGCTGGAAAATTATGAAACTTGGCCAGTACTATTGTTAGGCCTATATTTACATGGCATAAATTATTTATAATTTTTGGAAGAATATTTTCTATACTTGATTCATAAACAACAGAAGTTAGAGATTATTTCTAAAATAGTTTTCATGCCCTTTTAATGATAGAAAAATTATGATACTTAGGATTTAACCTATTGAGATTACCTAGTATTTATCATAAATTTGCTGGACATCTTGCATGAGAACTTAGGGTAGTTCATGTTCAAACCGGTTGTCCTTGGGATTTTCGAGGAATTTAATTAAATGCCAAATAAATTAGGAAAATTTCCATTTTTCGGACTTAGGTCATTTATATCATGGTAAGACTCCAGTAAATAATTTAGGGCATTTGGATGAGTAATGGATCATTGCATAACCGGTCCGACATGTAGCCTAGGTCGGTCTGCATATAACAATTGTGAATTGAAATAAGACATGATCTGAGGAAGACATTGGAGTTAAATAATTCATTTTGTTTGGGTGGGCAATAGTGGAGGAAATCACTATAGGAAGATATAAAGAGTGATGAGAAGTGGTGATAGGTAGAGTTAAGAGGTGCTCGGGTTTGGCGAAAGATCGCTTTTCCCGAAGAGTGGAAGGTTTAAAAATCACCCTAGGATAGTCTATCGTAATGTAAGAAGGGAATGGGTTAAGGGAGATCAACCAATAACAATAAGTGCCTTGCGAAAGGGAACTTCGGGCCGTAATGCCGCCGTCTTGGTTCCTAGTGCCCCTTGAGAGCCCTTCACGGGGTATACCAGGGGCAGTCCTGGGCTAACGTAAACTGTAATAATAAACTGGCAAGAGTAACTTAGTAACTAGGATTGCACTTTTCACAAACACTGTTGGCACAGGAAGATTGATGAGAGCTTCGGCTCGGATGATTTGGAAACGGACGTTTGGGTCCGGGGAGCTTCGGCTCGGTTGGTTAAGAGACGGACGGGATGGTCCGGGGAGCTTCGGCTCGGTTGGTTGGAGACGGACGTTTGGTCCGGGGAGCTTCGGCTCGGTTTCGTGTGTTTACGATTAAACTTGCATGTGCATAAAATAGGAAAAGTTAAGGTGATGGGTCTTTCGATATCGGGGAGTTCGATTGCACCGACACCGATATCGTTGACTCGGCGAGGTGGTTAGCACTTAGCCAACAGAAGTCCGGTGCGCCAGCCGGCAAGAGTACGCAGGCGTCCGCTTAGTGCACCAAGCGTTGAGGCGTACGATAGGTCAGACCAGTGGTGCTTTTACTGGTTTTGAGGTGGGCGAGGCCCAACCCACCGCTTCCGTCTGCCACTACGGAGGTATCCTGGGAGGTAACGGCTCCGAAAGGGGGAACTAAAGGTCTGTGTGCACAGAGTTGGGTGTGTGAGTTGCACTTGCATGTTTCATCATACCCACTAGCATGTCATAGCATAATCGATTCATTTAACCCTGACACCTAAAGTATAAGTGGTATGGGACGCTTATACATTAGGACCTGCAAAACGACCCCTTGGTCTATAAGCTTGTGTGGGCAAGTTTATAAATCAAAGGTTAATTTCAATATATAACAACCATTGCTGTTTGATAACCGACACCCCAACGTATAAGTGGTATGGGACACTCTATACGATGGGAGCCTTGCAAAAGATCCCTTTTGCTTATGTGTTCTCGCATAAGTGAAGGTTTAAATTCATATGTTTGCTTTTCTTACTGCTAGACCTATTATAACAATCATATTAACTGCTCACCGAATACATCTTGCTAGATTAAATCCATAGTCACCTGTTTCTTGATTTATCTCTACCATCATGTCCTTCCCTTTCTTCCTCCCCGCTCGGTACCTAGGAGCCATGGGGGAAGGGGTAGGGGATGATAGGGCTTAGTCTTTATGACTAACGGTTTTCGAACCGCATCATTTAGGGGATCGTGGAGCCCAGCATGGAGGAGCAGCCCCAGAGATCGGTGCGCCTAGAGATGGGGCAGTCTAGCTCCGGAGTTCACACAGCCGGGACCGTGAGTCTCGACCTTGAGTAGTTTCTGTTTCGCTTCCGCATGAGAGACTTGTAGTGAGGACATTTTGTACCGGGCATAAGCCCGTATTTATAGTACTCTGATGATTTCTGTGGACACTCCCTTCGTGGAGATTTTATCTTATTTACATGTGATTTATTATTGTGGACTGTATTGTTCTTACTCCAATAATTGTGCTACTTTTCTGTGATCGAATTGGCAGGCAGAATCGGCGCCTTGTGGTGATGACCCTTCAGGACGTGAAGGTGTCACCGCAAAGCGGCGGTTTTGGGCCTAAGACCCCGGTGGTTGAAAAAGAAAAAAAAGGGGTCTTACAAGTGGTATCAGAGGCAAACATCGATCAGACGGAAGTAGCAGTCCACAAACCCTAGGTCACCCCCCGCTCGAGTTTAGTTTGGGGACAAACTAAGCAGCGGAAGCAGTGGTGTGCCTATATGGGGATCACATATAAATTGTCCACCTTTATGTAATATTTGAACGTTTTCTCAGCGTGTGTTTTTGTTACGCAGCCTCCAGCACGGACTACGCCACAAGGTGGAGTTCAACAGGCTCAGGATGTTGCACCACCCCCACCGTCCCCCACTCCTTTCCTTCAGTCAGACATGGGACAGACCCTGACTGCCATTCTGGAGGCCTTCAGGGCCCAGCAGGTTCCGGCCCCGCAGCCAAATCCGGGGGCCAACTGGCTAAGCATCTTCCGAGGACTGGCTCCCCCGTCCTATTTGGGGACAGAGTCGGCTGTTCGGACGGAAGAGTGGCTAGATATCATGTACGAGATGCTGACCGGGATTCGGTGTCCATGGGAGGAGAGGGTGGCTCTGGTTGTCTCCTGCCTGGAGTCCCATGCAAAGAGGTGGTGGAAGACGCTGTTGGATACGACCTTTGCTGATAGGGAGGTTGCGGAGGTTACTTGGGAGGAGTTCAGGGCCGCACTGCTGGAGCATTTCGTTCCGCAGTCGGCTAGGGATGATTTGGAGGAGCGGTTCTTACAGCTGAAGCAGGGTACCCGGACCGTGGTGGAGTACCATCGAGAGTTTGACCATCTGGCTCGATACGCAGATTCCTACCAGCTGGACAAGGCAGGGTATATCAGGAGGTTCTATAAGGGCCTGCGGGAGGACTTGAGGGAGGCTCTGTTGTTTGTATCTGACGGGCCCATCTCCCAGATTTTGGAGATGGCCAAAAGGATTGAGGCAGATTGGCACGCCACCCGGGGCCGGAAACGGCCAGCAGAGGATCAGGGACGGAGAGGTAGGAATGACCAGCGGCGGGGTGCTGTACCAGAGGGGAGGAGGACGGAGGACCAGCCTCGTCAGGACATGAGGCAGGAGCCGAGGGAACAGGTGGTATTAGCCCCTCCCCCTCTTCGGATGCAGGAGATGCCGAGACCCGGGGGAATGGCGTATCCCCCACCAGAGTGTTTTCTTTGTCATCAGATTGGGCACATTCGGAGGAACTGCCCCATGAGGGGGGCACCACCTCCAGCACATCAGGGCGGCCCACCAGCTCAGCATTACGGAGGCCGAGGACGCGGCCGCGGTCGAGGATACCTGGGGGAAAATCGTAGACAAGGAAGAGAGCAGGTATGTGCTTTGGACCTTGCGCAGCCTCGAAATCCGGAGCAGGTCATAGCAGGTACGCAGAAATGCTTCTTTATTTTCATAGAATTTCCCTTTAAGTTGTTAAAACTCAGAACCGCACTAGATAGATTAACAAGGAAAGAAAATTCTTTATAGAACCCTAAGATATTTAATCACCCCAGGTATAGTCTTCATCAGCGGCAAGCCGGCCCGCACGCTGTTCGATACTGGAGCTACTCACTCCTTTGTGTCGGAGACGTTCGTAGAAGGACTGGAGGGTGTGGAGCGGTTCACAGGCTCGAGGATGAGGGTGCGACTGCCAGATGGATCTGAGCTCCTTACCACGGATCACGGCAATATGGAGGCAGAAATTGGTGGAAAAGCGTTCGAGGCTCCAGCGACGATTTTGAAGCTGACGGACTACGACCTGATCCTGGGCATGGCATGGCTGCACTGGAACTATGCCCAGATTGACTGCCAGGAAAAGAGGATCACCGTGAGACACGGGGACTCTTTCATTACCATCGAAGGTATAAGACCTGTCTCTCGTATACTCTTATCTTCGGTACAGGCCGTTAAGGCCCATCTGCAGGGAGAGGAGGTCTATCAGATTCTATTTGAGATGGCGGAGGTTAAGGAGTCGGTGACAGACATCCCGGTGGTGCGAGATTTCGCTGACATCTTTCCAGAGAAACTGCCAGGACTACCTCCACACCGAGAGCAGGATTTTCAGATACAGCTTGTGCCGGGAGCCAAGCCGGCGTCTAGGGCCCCTTATCGGATGGCCCCAAAGGAGTTGGCAGAGTTTCGGACACAGTTGCAGGAATTAGTTGAGGCAGGTTTTGTTAGACCGAGTTCCTCGCCATGGGGAGCACCGGTCCTGTTCGTGAAGAAGAAGGATGGGACACTCCGCCTGTGCATCGATTATCGAGCACTAAACAGGCTGACCGTCCGGAATACCTATCCGCTCCCACGGATAGACGAATTATTCGACCAGCTGGAGGGGGCCCATTATTTCTCGAAGCTGGACTTGAGATCAGGATACTACCAGCTGCGGATCCAGGAGGAGGATATCCCGAAGACGGCCTTTAGTAGCAGATATGGCCTGTATGAGTTCACCGTGATGCCCTTTGGGCTCACGAATGCTCCGTCGGCGTTCATGAGTCTCATGAACCGGGTTTTCGAGGCCTACTTGGATGTGTTCGTCATAGTATTCATAGACGACATCCTGATCTACTCTAGGACGGAGGAGGAGCATACTCGGCATCTGGCACTGACCTTGGAGAGGTTGCGGGAGCATCGCCTTTATGCAAAATTCAGCAAGTGTCAGTTCTGGTTGAAGGAGGTGGCCTTCCTAGGCCACATCATCAGCGGAGCCGGGTTAGCAGTAGATCCAACAAAGATTCGGGCAGTTCGCGATTGGCCGCAGCTGAGGACAGCCACCGATGTACGCAGTTTCTTGGGACTTGCCGGTTACTACCGGAAGTTCGTGGAGGGGTTCTCTCGGATTGCCCTCCCCCTCACATCTTTGACAAAGAAGGAGGCACCTTTTGTTTGGACCCCGCAGTGCCAGGCGGCTTTCCAAGAGCTGAAGGACCGACTCATCTCAGCCCCTATTCTGGCCCTTCCATCCGGAAAGGAAGGATTCCAGGTGTATACCGACGCATCATACCAAGGGATGGGAGCGGTCCTGATGCAGAACGGACATGTCATAGCATATGCCTCCCGCCAGCTGAAGACCCATGAGAGGAACTACCCGGTGCACGACCTCGAGATGGGAGCGGTCGTTTTTGCTCTGAAGGTCTGGCGCCATTATCTTTATGGAGTCCACTGCGATATCTTCTCCGATCACAAGAACCTGAAATACGTGGACACACAGAAGGAACTGAATATCAGGCAGAGGCGTTGGGTGGAGTTCTTAGCAGATTATCAGTATGAGATGCACTACCATCCAGGGAAGGCAAACGTGGTGGCCGACGCGTTGAGCCGGAGAGCTGCCACTTCCGAAGCTGGGCCCCAGGTTATGTCCATGGAGCTAGTCCAGTCATTCAGAGATATGCAGATATCCCTAGTGTCCGAGGATGACCCAGATCTGTATAGGGAGTATCTGGCATCGATAGTGGCCATTGACGATATTCGGGATCGCATTCGGGACGGACAGAGGACAGATGCGTGGGCGGAGCCGATGTTCCGAGCTTTGGAGGAAGGTTCGACAGGAGATTATTCCCTGAGAGATGGTTTGCTCCACTTCAGAGGCAGAGTATATATACCCGCAGGAGGCCAGATCCGAGAGGATATTATGATGGAGGCGCATTGCAGCCGGTACTCGGTGCACCCGGGGATCACAAAGATGACCGCTGATTTGAAGAGGACGATGTTTTGGCCGGGCATGAAGAAGGACATTACGTACTTCGTGACCCATTGCGAGGCGTGTCAGTTGGTGAAGGCGGAATGCAGGAACCCCGCAGGACTGTTGCAGCCACTCCCGGTACCGGAGTGGAAGTTTGACGATATAGCGATGGACTTTATACATGGTCTTCCCCGGTCTCGGACAGGGAATGACTCGATTTGGGTGATTGTCGATCGGTTGACGAAGGTGGCCCGCTTTGTACCGATCAGGAAGGATGACTCGGTGGGAGTGCTGGTATGGAAGTTTGTGGAGCAGTATGTCCGATATCATGGCGTGCCCCGGACGATAGTGTCGGACCGCGATGGACGGTTTACATCCAGGGAGTGGCGGTCAGTGCAGACATATTTGGGCACCCGGTTGACTTTTAGCACGGCCTTCCACCCTCAGACGGACGGGCAGACCGAGCGCACCAACCGGACCCTGGAGGATCTACTACGATTGTGTATACTGGACCGAGGGGAGCCGTGGGAGAAGATGTTACCATTGGTCGAGTTCTCCTATAATAACAGCTACCAGTCCAGCATCAGGATGGCGCCTTATGAAGCCTTGTATGGACGAAAATGTAGGACCCCGCTTTCTTGGGTTCAGGACGAGGATCCGAAGCTGTTGGGATCGGATTTTGTTGAAGACACCGAGGCTCAGGTGAGACTGATCAGAGATAGGATGTTGGAGGCGCAGAGCAGACAGGCTAAATACTATGACGCCCGGCATCATCAGGTGGAGTTTCGGGTAGGGGATCGAGTGTTCTTGAAGATCCGGCCCATGCACGGAGTCTCACGGGTGCGCGGTCGGAGGAAGAAACTCAGCCCTAGGTATATGGGCCCTTACCGGATCCTGGAGCGGATCGGACCCCTAGCCTACAGGCTAGAGTTGCCACCAGAGCTGGCAGCTCTACACGACGTCTTCCACATCTCTTCGCTGAGAAGGGCTCTACTACGCCCGGAGCAGCGGATTTTGACCATCGAAGGGCCGGTAGCTTCAGACCGATCGGTTCACTTGGAGCCGGTTCGGATCGACGACAAAGGAGTGCGGATCTTGCGCCGCAAGAAGATCCCCTTAGTCAAGGTTCTGTGGAGAAATCACGGTCAGGAGGAGCACACCTGGGAACCGCAGGATCTGATGAGGCAAAGATACCCGGAGTTGTTCAGTCAGGTACATCTCACCACCTCTCGGTATACTATAGACTACCTTCTTGTTTTGGAATGTTAAGACTAGATACGGAAAATCCAGGACCTAGGCATGCACACTTAATCAGAAAGGTAGGGGCTAATCTTTTGTTTATTGGGGAGATTGTCTTCGTTATCAAACGAACAGTCGCCTGAACCCAATAGAAAGATCGTATGGGATGTTACAAGTTTGATTTATTCCGATAGAAATCCCCGTAGGCTCAACCTCAATTTCGGGGACGAAATTTTTGTTTTGTTTATTGGTATTTGTAACATCCCATTTCCGGCTAGACCCCTAGGAGTCGGTTAGTTGTGACGGAACCCCAGGAAACACATAAAATTGAAATAAAGCGATCAATATTTCGGGTCACGGGTTTGTCACGCCCGTGACCGACCCGTCACGCCCGTGACCTGGGCGTGACTACTTCGACGATCGTCGATCTCCACGAGACGATCGTCGAACGTGCTGTCTGGGCATGTCACGCCCGTGACCAAGGTGTCACGCCCGTGACTATGGGCGTGACCCCATCGACGATCGTCGATCGCCGTGAGACGATCGTCGAGCTTGCGGCCCGGGCATGTCACGCCCGTGACATGAGTGTCACGCCCGTGACCTAGGGCGTGACCAGCCTTGACGATCGTCGATCTCAATTCGACGATCGTCGGCCTCGAAATTTGCCGTTCGGGCATGTCACGCCCGTGACCTAGAGGTCACGCCCGTGACCTAGGGCGTGACCAGCCTTCGACGATTGTCGATCTCATTTCGACGATCGTCGACCCAAAATCTGCCGTTCGGGCCTGTCACGCCCGTGACCCCAGGTGTCACGCCCGTGACCATCCATCGACGATCGTCGATCTCAGTTCGACGATCGTCGAACCCAGAATTGGCTATCCGGGCCTGTCACGCCCGTGACCTATGTGTCACGCCCGTGACATTGGCCGAAACGACGGTTCAGGGCCGAAATTATTTTAACACGCGTGGTAATAAATGCTGGTGTGGGAAGTTACACCAGGAGTAATTTCAGGCCGTTTTCCTTCTGTAATTATATAATAAATGCGGAAGATATGGTCCAATAGGAAGCCGCCAGCTGGACACACCTGTTCAGTTTTCACCGTTTCTTATCCCTTCACTGTAACCGAAACGTTAAGGGGAGAACCGTCATGGCCATTAAGGCTTTACCCATTCATCTTCCCACTATCTGACTTATAAAAGCCCACTTGGGGCAAGAGGAGAAGGTTACACGCTCAAGTAATCGGATCAGATCCTTGTTCTTGCTGTAGGAGAAGTTCAGCAACGCCACCACCGCGCCATGGCACCCCGTCGTTCTTCTCGCCTTCAAACCGCGAACAAGGTCCTCCTCTGCTCCTTCTCTTTCATGGGTAGATCTTAGGATTCTTAGAAAGGAGGTTCGCGCTCAACGGAGCCGGACCCATCTCTCGTTTTCATGGAAAAACCATGAAAAAGATATTTTGAGTTCGCCGGAAACCGCCACCTCCGGCGGCCAAACCACCGCCGACCGATAGCTGTCGCCTCAACGGAGGTGGTGGTGGTGGTGGCTGGCCAGGGAAGTGACCGGACGGTTGGCGATGGATCACGGAAATGTTACAGGAAAAATGGCTTCCTGTGTTCTGGTTTTCGGGTTCTGTAGAAGATGAACAGTAAAAACGGTTTATAATATATAACTTATGTAAATAATTTTATAAGGAAAAATATACTTGGATTAGTATATTTTGAGGCTGCAAAACGAGGCACTTAGAGGCCGAATTAGGAAAAATGACCAGTCACAAAAGTTGTAGTCCTCTGGGTCTACTTTAATATAAAATTGATTTTATTCAATTTGGGTGAGTGGTTTGACCACAGAACTCATTTTGGTGGGATCAAGACCTAGGCTAACCAGAAATTGAAATGGTTGCCCACGGTTCATAACATGTCCAAATGACTTGAAATTTGGGCTGGAGGTTTATAATATGTATATCGAGAGGCTGTCCAAAAATGGGAATTTTTGGAGATACTTTGCCTAAAGTTTTTGTTTTAATTTAAAAAACTTAGAGGAATTTATTTAGATGGTCAAATGACCTCCAAACCCTCCCAAATTTTGGTGAGTGGTCCCTGGCTATAAAACCTAGGTCTGTGTAAAATTCCAATTGATTTGGAGGAGTTTTGGGTGAGAAATCTTCTACCCTTAACTAGGCGTTAGTGAGACACCTTTTAATAAAAAGTGCACTGAGAATTTGGAAAGGTCAAATCGCCTCAACAGAGGCTGATTTTCTGATCTCTGACTTAGTATGGTGTTATAACCTGTGTGGAGAAAAATGGAGTGGTTTAGGGTTGGTTTACCCTAGGATCAAAACTCAAATCTTAAATGAAGGGTTTTGAGGTTTGTGAAGGACATAGGAGCAAAAGCTTTTGTATGCCCTTGAAATTTGGAGGAGAGTGGCATGATATGCTGAAAACCCTCTGGTTGAAATGGTGAAGGAATTGGAGGTAATTGGGTACCTCGGAAGTTGAGAGTTTGAATTAGGTTAGAAATGTAATTTAGTTATTTTAAGCACTAAATCTAATCCAAAAATTATGAAACTCGGGAGGAGGGGTTTTAGGATGTTTTAGACTTATGGTAATTTTCCTGGAATTTTATGATTAATAAATATCATACTTCATGTGTTAACAGATTATTTGCCCGATTTATTGTTTCAATTATTTGGAGGTTTTAAATTAATTATAATCAGTTGAAATTCTGGATTTAGATCTTGATTAGTAGCACATTGATCACTGGATTTTTATAGAATTTTATGTTGAGTAAATCTACTTTATTCACAAATGATAGAAAGGGCTGTTATGTTTAAAAAAATTAATTATGGATAAAATACTTGCTGGAAAATTATGAAACTTGGCCAGTACTAATGTTAGGCCTATATTTGCATGGCATAAATTATTTATAATTTTTGGAAGAATATTTTCTATACTTGATTCATAAACAACAGAAGTTAGAGATTATTTCTAAAATAGTTTTCATGCCCTTTTAATGATAGAAAAATTATGATACTTAGGATTTAACCTATTGAGATAACCTAGTATTTATCATAAATTTATTGGACATCTTGCATGAGAACTTAGGGTAGTTCATGTTCAAACCGGTTGTCCTTGGGATTTTCGAGGAATTTAATTAAATGCCAAATAAATTAGGAAAATTTCCATTTTTCGGACTTAGGTCATTTATATCATGGTAAGACTCCAGTAAATAATTTAGGGCATTTGGATGAGTAATGGATCATTGCATAACCGGTTCGACATGTAGCCTAGGTCGGTCTGCATATAACAATTGTGAATTGAAATAAGACATGATCTGAGGAAGACATTGGAGTTAAATAATTCATTTTGTTTGGGTGGGCAATAGTGGAGGAAATCACTATAGGAAGATATAAAGAGTGATGAGAAGTGGTGATAGGTAGAGTTAAGAGGTGCTCGGGTTTGGCGAAAGATCGCTTTTCCCGAAGAGTGGAAGGTTTAAAAATCACCCTAGGATAGTCTATCGTAATGTAAGAAGGGAATGGGTTAAGGGAGATCAACCAATAACAATAAGTGCCTTGCGAAAGGGAACTTCGGGCCGTAATGCCGCCGTCTTGGTTCCTAGTGCCCCTTGAGAGCCCTTCACGGGGTATATCGGGGGCAGTCCTGGGCTAACGTAAACTGTAATAATAAACTGGCAAGAGTAACTTAGTAACTAGGATTGCACTTTTCACAAACACTGTTGGCACAGGAAGATTGATGAGAGCTTCGGCTCGGATGATTTGGAAACGGACGTTTGGGTCCGGGGTGCTTCGGCTCGGTTGGTTAAGAGACGGACGGGATGGTCCGGGGAGCTTCGGCTCGGTTGGTTGGAGACGGACGTTTGGTCCGGGGAGCTTCGGCTCGGTTTCGTGTGTTTACGATTAAACTTGCATGTGCATAAAATAGGAAAAGTTAAGGTGATGGGTCTTTCGATATCGGGGAGTTCGATTGCACCGACACTGATATCGTTGACTCGGCGAGGTGGTTAGCACTTAGCCAACAGAAGTCCGGTGCGCCAGCCGGCAAGAGTACGCAGGCGTCCGCTTAGTGCACCAAGCGTTGAGGCGTACGATAGGTCAGACCAGTGGTGCTTTTACTGGTTTTGAGGTGGGCGAGGCCCAACCCACCGCTTCCGTCTGCCACTACGGAGGTATCCTGGGAGGTAACGGCTCCGAAAGGGGGAACTAAAGGTCTGTGTGCACAGAGTCGGGTGTGTGAGTTGCACTTGCATGTTTCATCATACCCACTAGCATGTCATAGCATAATCGATTCATTTAACCCTGACACCTAAAGTATAAGTGGTATGGGACGCTTATACATTAGGACCTGCAAAACGACCCCTTGGTCTATAAGCTTGTGTGGGCAAGTTTATAAATCAAAGGTTAATTTCAATATATAACAACCATTGCTGTTTGATAACCGACACCCCAACGTATAAGTGGTATGGGACACTCTATACGATGGGAGCCTTGCAAAAGATCCCTTTTGCTTATGTGTTCTCGCATAAGTGAAGGTTTAAATTCATATGTTTGCTTTTCTTACTGCTAGACCTATTATAACAATCATATTAACTGCTCACCGAATACATCTTGCTAGATTAAATCCATAGTCACCTGTTTCTTGATTTATCTCTACCATCATGTCCTTCCCTTTCTTCCTCCCCGCTCGGTACCTAGGAGCCATGGGGGAAGGGGTAGGGGATGATAGGGCTTAGTCTTTATGACTAACGGTTTTCGAACCGCATCATTTAGGGGATCGTGGAGCCCAGCATGGAGGAGCAGCCCCAGAGATCGGTGCGCCTAGAGATGGGGCAGTCTAGCTTCGGAGTTCACACAGCTGGGACCGTGAGTCTCGACCATGAGTAGTTTCTGTTTCGCTTCCGCATGAGAGACTTATAGTGAGGACATTTTGTACCGGGCATAAGCCCGTATTTATAGTACTCTGATGATTTCTGTGGACACTCCCTTCGTGGAGATTTTATCTTATTTACATGTGATTTATTATTGTGGACTGTATTGTTCTTACTCCAATAATTGTGCTACTTTTCTGTGATCGAATTGGCCGGCAGAATCGGCGCCTTGTGGTGATGACCCTTCAGGACGTGAAGGTGTCACCGCAAAACGGCGGTTCTGGGCCTAAGACCCCGATGGTTGAAAAAGAAAAAAAAGGGGTCTTACACGACTCTCGGAGATCGTTGACCGAAGCACAGAGATCGTCGACCTATCAAACAGATAATCGAACGATACAGATAGTCGAACTATCAAAGCAGATAGTCGAACTACCACAGCAGATAGTCGACCTATCAGAACAGATAGTCGAGTTATCAGATAGTCGACCTATCAAGACAGATAGTCGAACTATCAAAGAAGACAGATAGTCGACCTATCAAACAGATAGTCGAGCTATCAAAGAAAACAGATAGTTGACCTATCAAACAGATAGTCGAGCTATCAAAGAAAACAGATAGTCGACCTATCAAATAGATAGTCGAACTATCAAAGAAAACAGATAGTCGATCTATCAAACAGATAGTCGAACTATCAAACAACACAGATAGTCGACCTATCAAACAGATAGTCGAACTATCAGATAGTTGAACTATCCAAGCAGATAGTTGAACTATCAAAACACAGACAGATAGTCGAACTATCAAGCAACACAGATAGTCGACCTATCAAACAGATAGTCGAACTATCAGATAGTTGAACTATCCAAGCAGATAGTTGAACTATCAAGAAATCTGTCTGGTCAAAAGAAGTCGAGCGGGGTTCGACGATCGGCGAGGCAGATTTCACAGAACGTCGAGCTAACAAGAGTTGAACTAACTCAGAGATAGACGATCTGCTGACAGAAGAACGTCGAACAACTGATAGACGATCGTCGACCAGTCGATAGACGATAGTCGAGCGGCGTTCGACCATAGTCGAACCAAAAACAACTTAACCAAATTTTCATCTGGATAAGTGACAACTCTAAAACTAGAGCAAACTAACTAAACAACTAACCTTTGACCATAGATAAATCTTGTGTCAAGAGACTAAAAGAGAAGACTGAACTCAAATCCAAACTAGGGTACCAACAATCTCCCCCTATTTGAGTTAAGTCTCTCAACAACAAAAAAAACACAAAACAAACTACTGGAAATAAAAACAATACAGGAAAGGAAATATCTAAGCAGCAGATAACATCAATCAAATAGACAATTGAATAACTGTCAATCAATGAAATTTAAGAGGCATCAGAATCAGGTTTAGATACAGATGAACTAGGAATAAAAGAAATTTTCCTGAAAGGGTCTAAAGCTTCTTTCTTCGATAGCTTTAGATTTTGCACTCCAATAATTTTATATTCTGATGTCCTTGGAACAACTGCTTCAGGATGCTTTTCCATATATTTTGAAGGGTCAAATACCTCAGGTCTAACTTGGAATTTATCAAGCTCCTTCTTTCTGAATTTAGACATTGTCGTTAATTCTGTATTATCTTTACCTTCAGCTTTGGCTTTCCTAATCTGGGCTGATCCAACTAGCTCAAGAAATCTAGCCATCCTGAAATCAGGATCAAGCTCTTGACTTTCATACACATTTTCATAAGTTGGATCTATAGGTTTCACAACTTTAAATTTAATAGAGAGATCTAACAGGCTTTCTGCTGGCTCTTTATTTTCCTGAATAACTTTTGAAATAGTTTTCTCTGCATGATCTGGCTTTGAAGAAGATATGCTCTTAGTTTCTTTGGAAGGAGGAGGAGAAAAGGTTGGTTTCTGATAAACTACCTCCTTCACTTGTTCTTTTGCATCAGCATCATTCCTTTGGTATCCAGATTGTGATCTGCCTTGATATCCTTGATTGCTTTTCCTTTGAGAAGATTGGGATGGAGTAAATCTAGCAGACGGGGTAGAAGGGTTTGCAGACAAATTGCCAGAGGCTCCTGTACTGGGAGGTGGAGGAGGAGGACCTCTAGGAGTCCATTTTGGAGCAGGACTGTCATACCTTTTAGATTTCTTCCTTAACTTTTGCTGATTCTTTGAGAATCCCATCCAATACTGAAACTCTTTGGACTTGGGATCAATTCCTTTTAAGATATAATAAGGGATATCATTGTCAGGGTTTGGAGGAGGAGGGGCCACAGTTTTTCTTTTCTTTTTGGCAGATTTCTTTCTCTTAGATTCTTCAGATTCATCAGAATCATCCTCATCCTCAGAGTTTGATGAAGGGGGAAGATAATAAGGATCAAACGCTTCTTATACAGCCTTTTCTTTCTCTTTTAAAGCAGCTTTTTCTAACTCTTCTTCCAAGGCATCCTGTGCCAGAAGAGTGTCTAGATCCAGTCCTGGGGTGTCATCCCAGACTGTAGACTTTTCCACTTGAATTTCTGAAACATTCTTTTGTTCATCTGTAACTGTCATGGAGACTAGTTCTTTTTGCACAACTAACTGAGCTGGTAGAGCAGCCTCAGGATCTTGAGCAAGTGGTTCTGGATCAGGTAGAACTTCTGGAGCAGGTTGATGAACAAGTTCTTGGAAAGCTAACACTTCTTCCACTATATCTGTAGAATCATGAGCACAAATTTGCTAAATGACATTGTATCATTCCTTCTAGGTATTCCCATACTAACATGTCAGTTATCAAGTCTAGAAAATGAGTGAAAGAATTACCTTCAGGATTTTCCTTAGAATGCCCTAACTCCCATAATTCATCTAGAAAGGAGGTAATGACTCCTTCTAGGTAGAGGGCAACTAGGGAGTGGAGCATTCTTCTAGGCAGACTTTCACAACAAATTTAGTTTTCATTATAGCATCAGAAATATCTTTTTCAGACAGTGGGGGTACTGTTTCTTCTATCTCTTTTTCTGTATCTGCTGGAGGATCTGCTGGAAGAGAGGCCAGGGGCAGTTCAGAGGCATCTTCATAGAGCATCTCCCCCTGCCTGATTTCAGTGGAGACTGAAACCAGGCCCCTAGATGAAGAGGGCTCAGTAGATTTTGAGAGGGCTTGGATGGAGGTAGTCAGGGAAGAGATGGAGGATACAAGGGGAGCAATTGCTTCTTCAATCATGATTTTGATTGAAGGAGTAATTAACTCCAATATGCTTGAGATGAAGGCTGGGGTGATTTCAAATGATGGTGGGGGAATCACAGTAGAAGGATGAACAGCAGGGATGGTGTATTCTTGATGAGATGGAGAGTGAATTGGAGAATGATGGGTGCATGCAAGAAGATCAATATGATCTGAATGAAGAATTGGTGACTGAGGAGGAGTGGATAGCTCAGAAGCCAATAAATCAAAACTGGGATGAGATATCCTAGCAAAATGAGAAGGGAGTGGAGATGCTGGTGGTGATGCATGGAGAATTGTGGAGGAATCAAGAATATGAGATGCAGAAGATGGAACTTCAATTGAAGTAGATAGAACTGAAGTAGATCTTGGCACTTCAGTGGATGGTAATGCAGAAGAAGTGGATGGAAAGGAGAGATTGGCTGAGCCTGCTTCTTGAAGGAGGGGAGTGACTGAAGCAGTCCTTGTGCTTTCAGATGCAACTAGAGCTACCCCTGCTGGAGCGGGCTTCAGAAAGATCCTTTTCCACTTGACAAACAGGGTTGGGTCCATCTTTTTGCCGGCATTGATGGATGTGGAAACTGAGACCAACAGATGGGGATATTTCTCTTTTAGAAATATCCCAAGCACCCTACCCAGGGTGACTTCCTTCTTGCAATTCTTTTTCCTTATCAAATCAAACAAAACTCCTGCCTAGTTAATCTACTTCTTGTTCACGATGGCACACATCAGGGCAAATTGTTGCCTGGTTATATTATCATGGGCAGAGTGCTTTCCCAGAAGCACTTTTCCGACGAGTTCAGCAAGGAACTTTATCTTCAACGGAAAGTTTCCCTTTAGCAGCTTAGAAGGAATGCCGTCGGCATGTCCTAATTCAGTCAACATTCTCCAAATTCTGGGGTAACTTGCTCATAATCCTCTTCCCCATTCAATAATCCAAAAATTTCAGTTAAAATGGCGGGAGTCAAAATTACCTCTACTCCGCCTATCGTTCCGGTCATAGAGTCGTCATTGGAGGACGAAGTGAATGCCCATTCTTTAATCTCCTGGACGTTTATCTTTATTCTTGTTGACATGAACTTTTCTAATCCTTGATCTTTGCAGAGGTTGAGGATTTCCACTATCGCAGACTCACAACAGCTGAAAGAATCAAAGTCCACGGTGAAACCAGCATCGAACTTCACCATGGACAGGAGGGCTGGAGCAATCGTCATCGAAGGGGTTGGAGAAGGCGAGAGAGACGGCGAAGGCTAAACGGCAGAAATCGCGAGACAGGGAGCAAGCAGAAAGACGGAATGCGAGAAGATGCTCTCCGTCGACGATAAAAAGAACGATCTCTTAACCTAGGTCGACCATCGGTTTTATATTAAACCAGCAATCGTCGATCTATTTTAAAAGATACTGGAGACGATGGTCGAACGGTCGTTCGACGATCGTTCCTAAAGCAGAGTAGTCGATCAATCGTTCGACTATTTCTGTCTTCACAAACAACAAGCTGTCGTCAACCATAGATCGACGATAGGCTCGACCTATTCGACGATCTTCGAACGTCGGTCGATGATCTTCAAGCAGATAAGCCATCATCAACCATAGGTTGACGATAGGCTTCATCCGATCGACTATCTTCGAACGTCGTTCGACGATCTTCAAACAGGCTTCAATAAATGCAGACGTCACACTTAGTCTTTTCCATTAATCATGCCTAGTTGAACCAAAAAGAACAGATGCTTCTATTCATCTAAGGGCTTGGTGAAAATATCACCTCTCTGAAGGTCAGTGGATATGAACTCAAGGCTGATCTTGTTCTTTTCCACACAATCTCTCAGGAAATGGTGTCTAATCTCAATGTGCTTGGTTTTAGAGTGGTGCACATGATTTTGTGCAATGGAGATAGCACTGGTACTGTCACACATGATTTTTGTGTTCTTGTGTGTGTACCCATAATCCAAAAGCTGGTTTTGAATCCACAGGATCTGTGAACAACAACTAGCAGCTGCTATATATTCAGCCTCTGTAGTTGAAGTTGAGACAGAAGGCTGCTTCTTACAGAACCAAAAGACCAATCTCTCTCCCAGGAACTGACAAGTTCCTGAGGTACTTTTCCTGTCAACTCTACAACCAACATAGTCAGAATCAGAGTATCCAATTAACTCAAATTTTGATTCTACTGGGTACCATAGTCCTAGATTTGGACATCCCTTCAGGTATCTCAAAATTCTCTTGAGAAGAATCAAATGAGATTCCTTGGGGTTGACCTGGAATCTAGCATATTGGCATGTAGCAAACATTATATCTGGCCTACTTGCAGTTAAATACAATAGGGAGCCAACAATGGCCCTATAATTCTTTTGATCAACTGGCTTACCCTGATCATCAGAATCAATAACTACATTAGTAGCCATAGGTGTATGCATTGTTGAAGCATCAACCATCCCAAACTTCTTTACCAATTCCTTGGCATATTTGGATTGGGAGATGAAGATGCCATCAACATCTTGCTTTACTTGGAGACCAAGAAAGTAAGATAGCTCACCCATACTACTCATCTCAAACTTAGAATGCATCAAGTCAGAGAACTTTTTGCACAGTTTGGGATCAGTGGAACCAAAAATAATATCATCCACATACACTTGAACTAACAGGATTGTGTCCTTGTGCTGCTTGACGAAAAGGGTTCTATCAACTACTCCCCTAACAAAGTTGTGCTCTAACAGGAAACTAGCTAGAGTCTCATACCAGGCTCTGGGTGCTTGTTTGAGTCCATAAAGAGCTTTTTGCAACTTGAAAACATGTGAGGGCTGAGTTGAAGAAACAAACCCAGGTGGTTGTTCAACAAATACCTCTTCCTTTAGCTCACCATTTAGAAAGGCACTTTTGACATCCATCTGAAAGACCTTAAACTTCATATAGGCTGCATAGGCTAGAAAGATCCTTATTGCCTCTAGCCTTGCAATAGGAGCAAAGGTTTGGTCATAATCTATACCTTCCTCCTATCTGTAGCCCTGAGCTACAAGCCTAGCTTTGTTCCTTACAATAATTCCATTTGCATCCAACTTGTTTCTAAACACCCACTTGGTGCCTATGATCAGTTGGCCTTTAGGTCTTGGAACCAAAGTCCATACTTTACATCTTTCAAACTGATTGAGTTCCTCTTGCATAGCAATGATCCAGTGGGGATCTAGCTCAGCATCTTTAAAGGTGAGGGGCTCAATCTGTGAAAGGAAACAAGCATGCATCACATCCTGTCTTAATTGATGTCTTGTTTGAACACCAGCTGATATGTCTCCAATCACTTGAGATGTAGGATGATCTCTAAGTGTGACAACATCAACAGGTGGGATGTGATCTTCAACAACAGTTGGGATTAATTCCTCAGGAGGAATTGGATCTACTATTGGTGGTACAGCAACAGCTTCTGCAAAGTCTTCATCACTGTCTGAATCAGTGATATGAAGTGTTGATAGATGGAGAATCTCTTGAGTGACATCTTTACTAGATTCTGGTACCTGCAATGAGCTTGAGGAAGGGGAAGTTTCCTTCTCCTTGTAAAACATCTGAGATTCATCAAAGGACACATGCACAGATTCCTCAATTTTAGAAGTTGATTTATTAAAAACCCTATAAGTTTGCTTACTTGGGAATATCCAAGAAAGATTCCCATTAAAGCTTTTGCTTCAAACTTTCTAAGGTATTCTTTACTATTGTTATGAATGTATACTACACAACCAAATACTCTAAAATAATTTATTTTAGGTTTCTTTCCTTTAAGCAACTCATAAGGAGTTTTACACTTAAGCTTGTGTATAAGACTTCTGTTCAAGACATAATTAGCTGTGCTAACAGCTTCTGCCGAATAGGAAAGAGGCATGTTAGCATCTGCCAACAGTGTTCCTATAGCTTCAATCAGGGTTCTATTTTTCCTTTCCACTACCCCGTTTTGTTGGGGAGTTCTAGGAGCAGAGAAGTTATGTTTGATACCTTCTTTCTCACAGAATTCTTGCATGAGAAGAGACTCAAACTCAGTACCATGATCACTTCTGATTAAGGCAACATGAGTAGAATACTCAGTCTGCACACACAGTAGAAAATCTGTAAGAACTTTGAAGTTATCAGCCTTAGTTCTCAAGAAGAACACCCATGTGAACCTAGAGAAGTCGTCTACAATTACTAAAGTGTAATACTTCCCTCCTAGACTCTGTACATTTATTGGGCCAAAAAGGTCCAAATGTAATAGATACAGGATTCTAGGTGAATCACTTTTATTTACAGATTTAAAGGAATTTTTGGTTTTCTTGCCTAATTGACAAGCCTTGCATAGGCTCTCCTTCTTGTAGGGGCAAGAAGGTAAACCTCTAACAAGGTTGTATTTAGATAACCTAGATATGTTCTTGAGGTTAACATGGCTAAGCCTTTTATGCCATAAGGTGTTGTTATTTGTTACTTCATTAAATAAGCAGATTTCAGAATGGGTTGAATTAAAATCTACTAAATAAATATTGTCTTGTCTAATACCTACTAACACAACATTACTATTTAAAGTAATATTACAAAGAGTGTTAGTGAACGATACCTGATATCCTGCATCACATAACTAACTTACTGAAATATGGTTATGCTTCAGTCCAGTTATATATGCAACCCTCTTGAAAGTTACTGCTCGAATGGTAATCCTACCATATCCTTCAGTTTGACCACAGCTAGAATCCCCAAAAATCACCTTTGGTCCAAGCTTGGCCTTAAACTTTGACATATTTTCTTTGTTCCCTGTCATATGTTTGGAGCAACCACTATCCAAATACCACTTGTCCTGAGTGATAGGATAGGTCTTCTCCTGTAGTGAGTTGAGTTAAACATTGTGGACCCAGGTAACCTTGGGTCCATTATTCTTCACATAATGAAAACTAGAAATAAAAGAATAAGCAGGTTGGGGTTTATAACCTAAAGGGTAAGATCTCCTAGGTAGGATGCTCCATGCAGTTAATGGGTCCACAAACCTAGGGTTTCTATTCATATTAAGGTTTCTAAGGTTCTTGTGGTAATTTTGAAATTCATATTGAAAACGTCGATCGACGTTCGACGATGGATGCACAGATCGTCGAGCTTCGTTCAACCACTGAGCCTGCGATCGTCGAGCAGCGTTCGACGCTTTTTGTATTTCCTTAAACTTTTGTTTTCTTTTCTCTCTCTTAGCTTTATTTAAGGCTTGATTAACTTGTCTTACTTGCTCAGTGTTCTTTATCCCATCAGCTGAGATAAAGTTCACTAGAGTTGAAAGATGATTTTTAAGAATAATTGGGGGTTCACATGATGAAGCTCCTAAGCTTAGCTTATTATTGTCTGACCTAGTGTTTGTCATGCTGGTGATTTCTAGCAGCTTAAGGCTTCTACCATTTAATGATTCTTCTAATCTCTTGGACTTTGCTAGTTCATTTTTAAGAAACTTTATTTCTTCACTAGATTTAGTGAGTTCTGCTTCTAACCTAGCATTTTCAATGGAAATAGATTCTGATTCTACTAATGTTGGGTACATTGGAAAATGTGTACCTGATTTGAAGAAGCCCAACTTAGCTCAATGATATACATCAAGGTGTATTTGATGTTGTTTTGAGTTGACATGTGCAGGTGAAGAAGTATTAAAGAATGCAGAAAAATATTCTAAGTCCACATGTCGACACCTGAAGAAATTGTGTCGACACTTCAGAATATTTGTGTCGACACTTCAGAATATTTGTGTCGACACTTCAGAATATCAGTGTCGACACAGAGAATGATAGTCAACCACATTTATGTCGACACTGGGAAGCAGTGTCGACACATAAAGAAAATCGTCGACCTCAGCACTGGGAAGCAGTGTCGACACCGTGAAAGATAGTCGACCAGAGAAGGTTAGTCGACACCGTGAAAGATAATCGACCAGAGAAGGTTAGTCGACACCGTGAAAGATAGTCGACTAGTGAAAGATAGTCGACCAGAGAAAGATAGTCGACTCACAGAAGAAGATAGTCGACCACAACTGTGTCGACACTGGGTGGATGTGTCGACACCAGAAGACTGTGTCGACACATATTGGCAGAAGTCGACTATGCTTGTGTCGACACCAGAAGACTGAGTCGACACATTTTGGCAGGATTGAAGATTGCTGTGTCGACACCTGAAGGCTGAGTCGACACATGCTGAGTTCTGAATCTACAACAACTGTGTCGACACACAGGACTTGTGTCGACACACTGCAGAGTTTAGACCAAGTTATTTTCTGAAGAAGCTGTGTCGACTTAAAGGCAACTTAGTCGACATCATCAAAGACTGTGTCGACACCAAAGTCACTTGTGTCGACACAGATAGACAGATTGGTCTCGACACTTTCTAACTGACTGTCTCGACATTTTGCTGTCCAAGGCTAAGGTACAAGAACTGTTTGAAGACTTGACAGCTGTGGGTTGCCACCGTTTAACTGAAGCTGTCAGACCTGTCAGAAAATAGTTAGAAATCGGATTAACCGGTTACCATGAAGAAAGTCTATAAATAGACACATTCAGAAGGAATTAAAGAGCAGCTAAGCTAAGAAAAATAATAGAAGAAGATCTAAGAAGAAGAAACAGAAGGATTACGATCCTGTTGAAGTTTCAATTCAAGAAAGTGAAAAAGAAGATCTTCATCAGAAGGTCTAAGAAGAAGAAGTCTGAAGTATCAGTAAAGGTGTTGGATAGAGGGAGATCCAGTCATCTTGAAGAAGAAGAAGGAAGCCATCAGTGGTTTCTCAAGAAGCTGTTTGGAAATCAACTCAGCTAAGTTCAGATTCAAGAAGCTTTGAAGAAAGCTCAGATTCAGTTGATTTCATCAGCTGATCAAGAAGTGTCTTGTCCTCTTCTCTCTCAAGAAAGGCAAGACATCAAAATATCTTTTTCTAAATTTCTGTAGGATCTGTTTACACAAATCTGAGTTGTAAGCCTGTGTTATAAAGGCTGAGTGTAGGAGAGGTGATCTCTGAGTGGTAGGGCTATTTTCCTGAGTGTAGGAGAAAGTTATTCTCTGAGTGGTAGGCCTTGAGGCAAGGCTGAGGTAGGGCTGTTGAGCCTGAGTTGTAGGAACCTATCCTGGTTCTGAGCTGTAGGATCTGAGGATCTGAGTATAGTGGAAGTTTGGCCGAATCTAGCATATTGCTAGATAGGTGAAGGGGGAAAGTGGATGTACCCAGACCTTGGGGAACCACTATAAAACATTGTGCAATCTGTGATGCTTAGTTGTCTGTGAATGCTGTGCTAGATGTTTTAAATTGTAATTGAATTCTGCCTAGATTTATAGACAAGAAATTAGAACCTATTCACCCCCCCCCTCTAGGTGTTTAGGTTGTCTTGAAAGTAAAACTATCAAGTGGTATCAGAGGGAGGTTCCTCAAAAAGGACTTAACAGTCTGCAGTAGATCTGATAGGCAGAATCAAGATTCAAAAAGATGGGTTCTGGTGAGAATCATAAGGAGATAGGGTCTATGAAATTACCCATATGCAAGAAAGAAATTTTTGGAATTTGGAAAGAAAGAGTCAGACTGTTTATGGAAGCATCTGACCCAAGGATTTACATCACAATACAGGAAGGCCCCTTCATTCCAATAAAGGTATCAGTTCTTGATGCAAATATCCAAACTCCAAAGAGTTATTCAGAAATGACCAAGGATGAAATCATCTTGGCAACCATGGATAAAAGAGCTCAGAACATTATTATTAGTGCCATAGATGATTCAACATTTCAGAATCTGATTCACTGCAAGACCTCCAAAGAGATGTGGGACACATTGATTGTCTACATGGAGGGATCTGAAGAAGTGAGGCAGGACAGGAAATCTATGCTCAATCAGGAGTATGAAAGTTTTAGACAAGGAAAATCTGATAGCATAACTGAGTGCTACAAGAAATTCTATAGAATTGTGAATGAGCTTATGTCCTTTGGAAGAGTCTTCAGTACTTATGAACTGAATGACAAATTCTTGAGATCCTTAACAAAGGATTGGGACACAAAGATCTGTGCCATAAGAGAAGTGGCTAAATTGGAAGAGATATCTCCTCCCACCTTGTTTGGAAAGTTGCTATCCTATGAAATGCAACTTATGGTGAGGAAGGAGGAGGAAAAGAATTCAAGAGGAGAGCATAGAGAAAAGAATGTGGCATTCAATGCAGAAGCCACTAGGAAGAATAGGAGGAAATCCCCATCTCCTCCTAAGGAAGTTGCAGAAGATAGTTCTGAAAATTCAGATAAGGGTTCAGAAAGTTGTGATTCAGATGCAGACTTTGCTGCATTCACAAGGCAATTCCAGAGGTTCTTAAAAAAGAAGCAATGGAAGTCTAGGCCTTCCACATCACAGCAAGTTGATGACTATTATCAGAAGAAAAGGTCATCAAGGAAAGAGAAGAGCAGATCAAAGCCCAGCAAAGCCACTACTTCAAAGATTGTCTTCTATTGTTGCAATAGGCCTGGACATGTAGTGGCTGACTGTCCTGATAAGAGAATGGAATCTTCAGACAAAAAGAAGACTTATCAGAAAGGCAAGAAGGAGAAATCCTTTGTTGCAAAGAAAGATAAGAGTCTAACAGACCAGTCAACTTCAGAGTCAGAATCTGAAGCTGAAGCATATATTGGACTATATGCTGCATCTGAAGAAGAGGAGTTTCTGCAGTTGCTAGACTCCATCAATGAACAAAAGGATCATCAGTGTATGGGGCTGATGGCAGGATCAGAAGAGGATATATGCCAGAATCAGTCTGGTCATAATAAGGTACAATGTCCTTCTATTACATCTGTTTGTTGTACAAGTGAAGAATCAGCTACATCTGCATCAACAGATGTAGATGCATCTGAATCTGAAGGAGATGTCTATCAATTGATAGACAAGTATGGGGACCTGTTGCAGGCCCTTAAGAAAAGCATGAACCTGGTTAAATCTCAGGCTCAGGAAATTGCTGAACTAAGGGTTGCTACAACTGAGTTAGAAAAAGTTATTGATCAAAAATTAAATGAAATTGCCAAGCTGAAGAATATAACTATTATTCAGATGGGCACAATTAATTATACTAATGATCAAGTAAAGAGTCTGTAGGCCAGACTTAGAATTGAAAGGGATTTAGTGGCTAGTTACTCTAAGCCAAAATCTGTCTTACCCTTGATAGATGAATTTGTCACTCAAAAGGGTAAGGCTGGATTAGGATTCAAAGGTAACTTCAGGGCTGGCAGATTCAAGAGGAAAGGCAAAGCTCCTGCTCAGCCACTAAACCTTTCAGTCCCCATAAAGTTTAGTAAGGTGAAAGTGCCTTCTAACAAATATGATCATGAAGATATTCAAGGTCATATTAAGACTAATGTTCTGAAGAACAAGGGTGTAAATGCAAGCAGGCCTACCTATGGTCATAAACCCAATGGTTTTAAGAAATCAGTAGGTGAAGTTGCTGAAGCACCAGCAATGAACAGAAATTCTTCTGACAAGGATGTATCTAGATCTAGATACAATAAGTTTGAATGTTGGTGCTGTGGCAAGAGAGGCCATTTTGCACTAGACTGCTGGTATAACACAAGTGTTATAAAGAACAGTAGTCTACCTGTTAGAAGAGGTTATGGTAGCTTTATTAATGCTAACCTGAACCAAGGACCAAAGACTTACTTGGGTTCTAAGGGTAAGTAATTCTGTGTTGCAGGTGAATCCAAGTAACCATGCCCCTATATGGTACTTGGATAGTGGTTGTTCCAGGCACATGACTGGAACAAAGGGGCTGCTGAAGGAGTATTCATCTGTCAAAGATGGACCTAAAGTGATCTTTGGTGGATCTGAAAAAGGAGTCATCAAAGGGTTTGGTAACATTTCTTCTAACCTAATTACTATCACTCAAGTGGCTTATGTAAAAGGTTTGAAACATAATCTAATAAGCATAAGCCAGCTAAGTGATTTAGGATATGACATTTCATTTGTTAAAGATGGATGTCAATCAAGAGGTCAAGTGATCAAAAGATCATATTGACTGGGGTATAGGAAGAGAAATGTATATTGTCTTAATTTTGAATGTGAGAATAAGGCTTCTCCCATCTGTCTTGTAGCTGATGACAATGCTTCTCATTGTGTTAAGTGGCATAAGAGATTGGCTCATCTAAACTACAAGACAATTGGCCAACTCTTTAGCAAAGAGTTAGTGAGGAATGGACATTAAGTGTATAAAGGAAGGGATATGCTCAGCTTGTCAAAAGGGCAAGCAGTCAAAATCCTCCTTTCAAAGCCTTGAAAACAAGGATTCTGTGAGGTGCTTATACCTCTTGCATATGGATATTTTTGGTCCTATGCCAGTTCATAGTCTAGGTAGGAAGGTCTACACTTTTGTGGTTGTAGATGACTATTCTAGATTTACATGGGTGTTCTTTCTGAGACAAAAATCTGAAACCCCAAGTGTATTACTTAATTTTGTAAAGCAAATTCAGAATGAACTGAATAGTACAGTGGTCAAAATCAGAAGTGACCATGGTACTGAGTTTCAATCTGAAAGCATAACAAACTTGTGTAAAGACTTTGGGATTTTCCAAGAGTTCTCCTCACCTAGAACACCTCAGCAAAATGGAATTGCTGAAAGAAAGAATAGAACATTAATTGAAGCTGGTAGAACTCTATTGAGTGACACCTCTCTCCCAGAATATTTTTGGGCTGAGGCAGTTAACACTGCTTGTCATGTAATCAATAGGGCTACTATCACCAAAAGCCACAAAATGACTCCGTATGAGATTGTGAAAGGCAGAAAACCAAATCTATCTTACTTTAGGATCTTTGGTTGCAAGTGTTATATACTTAACAATGGCAAGTCATATTTGACTAAGTTTGCTGCCAAATCCCAGGATGGGATATTTGTTGGGTACAGCACAAATAGTAAGGCCTATAGAGTCTTCAACTTGACCACTCAAGTTGTTGAAGAATCTGTGCATGTTGTGTTTGATGAAACAAGATTAATCAACTGTGAGTTGTCTTGTAGATCAATTGACTCAACAGGTATAAGCAAAAGTATGGACAAGCTTTCCATTACTGAAGTATCAAAGGAAGATGGGGCATTGGAAAATGAAGGCTTCAGTCCAGGGGGAGAACAAGACACTATAGAAGCTGATGAAAATCAAGAGAATCAGTTAAATGAAGGAGCTGGAGATGTTCAACCAGAAGGAAATCTTCCTCCAGCTACAAGACATTTAAGAGATCATCCAACTGATCAGATAATAGGTGATCCAAGACAAGGGGTGCAAACTAGAAGCAGAAATCAAAACACAGTTCTACATTCAAGTTTCCTGTCACAATTGGAGCCTAAGAAGTTTGAAGAAGCCATCTAAGACCAGCACTGGATTGATGCTATATAAGAGGAGCTGAATCAATTCAGAAGGTGCAATGTCTGGGAGCTTGTTCCTAAACCAAGAGGCCACAACATAATTGGCACAAAATGGATATATAGGAACAAGCTAGATGAAAGTGGAATAATAGTAAAGAATAAAGCAAGGTTGGTTGCAAAAGGATACAGGCAGGAAGAAGGGATTGACTTTGATCAAACCTTTACTCCAGTAGCAAGGCTGGAGGCAATCAGAATATTCCTTGCCTATGCAACCTATCAAGACTTCAAAGTATATCAGATGGATGTGAAGTCAGCATTTCTGAATGGTGATCTTAAAGAAGAAGTATATGTAGAGCAACCATCAGGTTTTGTAGATCCTCTTAAACCTGATTTTGTTTATAAGCTTAGGAAAGCTCTGTATGGGTTAAAGCAAGCCCCAAGGGCTTGGTATGAAACCCTGTCTACTTTCCTTATTGAGAATAAATTCTCAAGAGGAAAAATTGACAAAACTCTATTCCTTAGGGAATCCAAAGGAAAGATCATCTTAGTTCAGATCTATGTTGATGACATAATCTTTGGATCTACTGAAAACAACCTTTGTAAAAAGTTTGCCAAACTTATGCAAGGGAAGTTTGAGATGAGCAGTATGGGGGAACTGAAATTCTTCTTGGGACTCCAAGTAAGACAAACTGATGATGGCTTGTCCATATCCCAGTCTAAGTTCACCAAAGAATTGATTAAGAAATATGGTATGGAGTCATCCTCCACCATGAGAACTCCTATGGGAACAAGTATGCCTATATGCAAAGATGATGCAGGTAAACCTGTTGATGAGACTTTGTATAGAGGAATAGTTGGCTCACTACTCTATCTCACTGCTAGTAGACCAGATATTATGTATGCTACATGTGTCTGTACTAGGTACCAAGCCTGCCCTAAAGAATCTCATTATACTGCAGTCAAAAGGATTCTGAGATATCTTAAGGGCACACCTAATCTAGGTCTTTGGTACCCTAGGAATAGAGATTTTCAACTAACAGGCTATTCAGATGCAGATTTTGCAGGATGTAGAGAGGATAGAAAGAGTACTACAGGTACTTGTCAATTCCTGGGAGGAAGACTAATATCATGGAGTAGTAAGAAGCAGACCAGTGTGGCAATTTCCACAGCTGAGTCTGAGTATGTTGCTGCTGGAAGCTGCTGTGCACAGCTATTATGGATGCAGCATCAGCTAAAGGATTATGGTATTCAAGTAAGTAGAACACCTCTTTTGTGTGATTCTAAAAGTGCAATTTCTATTGCTAATAATCCTGTTTCTCATAGTAGAACTAAGCATATAGAAATAAAATACCATTTTCTTAGAGAACATGTAGAAAAAGAAGATATCTCATTGGAATTTGTGAAAACAGATTATCAAATAGCATATGTATTTACTAAGCCCCTAGATGAGACCAAATTCAATAAATTCAAAATTGAATTAGGTATGTTAACCATTGATTAGTGTAATCACAAAATCATCAACAATGAAGTTGAAGTGGTAACAAGACATTCAAGTGATATTAAGACACATTGAAGTAGTATAAAGTACTTTGTTGTACATATAAGTTGTGATGAACAAACAGAAATTGGCTAAGTAAGATGGTGTCGACACATTCAGTAATTATGTGTCGACTCAGGGTAGTAATGTTGACAAGTCAGAGATATTGTGTCGACACAGAAAATATGTGTCGACACTTAAGAATCTTATTGTCGACTTATCCAGGAATGTAGTGTCGACTTCACCAGGATAGTGGTGTCGACACCTACAGATTTTGTGTCGACACTTATACTAAGAGTCGACACAGAATTTCTGATGCTCTACTATATATCCCTAGTGTCTACATAACCGCATATTGGTGTCGACACATAGTAGACGAACTTGTAGTCGAGACAATAGAAGCTTGTGTCGACACAATCCATCTGTGTCGACACTTATAGTCTGTTTTTGGCGACTTTTGATCTTCTTTAAACAGAAGGTATAAATAGGTCAAAAACTCATTCTGTCGACACGCTTACAAGGTTTTCGAAACCCTGTGTCGACATTCTCTCTCTCTCTCTCTTTCTATCATCTTTCAAGCTTTCTCGACTGATCAATGGCGCAGAAGATTGAGGATAATGTTAATGAAGGATATGAGTTGGTGCGCCAGGCCTTTGCAGCTGCCCCTCCAGATGTTCTTGGGGTTATCTCTCTCCTCTCAACTCTGGTTTAGAATTTCTGGTCTCCGAACCTTCAAAGATATGGAAGAAGGAGGTGCATGAGTTCTTTACCTCTGCCTCTGTAAACTCTGAAAGTCATGAAATAAAATCCACAATTCATGGGTCACCGGTGGAGATTACACCGAGTAAGATAAGAACAATTCTGTAATTACCTATAATTGAGAATGAAGATGTCCCTGCTTCTAAATCTAGGGAGGCTCTTCAATGGTGTGGATTGGAATCCACCATGAAAATTGGAGCTGCGTTCAATCGGAAAGGAATGAATCAACAAGGCAAGTTCCTGTCAGAAGTAGTTGGAAAAGTTATTCTGTGCAAGTCAGGTGGACATGATAGGATTTCTGCCTATATGTTCAGCCTAATGACCAGGATTGTGTTTACAATTCCAACGGATTGGTCATCTGTAATTTTTGAAAAGATTAAGAAGGGATCAAGAAGCCAAATCTGGCTAGGATAATGAGTATATATCTAAGTAAGGGGATTCCTGAGGTTATGCAACAACAACCTGGAACTAAAATTAATCACATGAGAAGGATGGACATGAGATTGTTCTCCAGATGGGATAGGGTGCTGACCAAAGAGATGTCTGAAGTGGAAAGGCAGGATTCCCCTGAGAAATCCCCAGGTCATGCTACTAGTACTGGGCATCCACAGGATGAGCAAGAAAGACTGGAGGTTGAAGATCAGCCTGCATCTATACAAGTTCAGGATGCCACAATACCTGCAGTTCAAGAAGAAGAAGTAAGTATACCAGCTCAGCAAGTTTATTCACCTACACAAACTGTATCTACTCATGACCAGGTACAGGTGCAGGGGGAGCTGGTGTATTTTCCTACAACAAAGATTTCTAATATATCTATTTCTACACAGGTCCAGGGGGAGCAAGTGCTAGAAGATGCTCCAATTCATCAATCTCCAAATTTGAATACTGCTAATGAACAAGCCCAGAAGGAATATACTCTGGAGGAGTTATTCCCAAATGATGAAATAATTACTGATAGTCTGGAAGTGGAGCAAGAAATTGAGGCGGAGCCAGTGCATGTTGAGACTGTACAACATGGCACTGAAGCAGCTGTTTCTCCTCCTCCAAAAGAAAGAGTTCAAATTGATAGCACTTCTGATTCAGAGACTGAAGAAGCCAGGGTGGCTAAAAAGAGAAAACTTATGGTCTTTCAGAGAAGGAGCAAGAGCTATAAGCAGGCTCTACAGTCTACAGCACATCACACTCCTTCTGACTTTGATTATAACAAGTTCTTGGTAGATTTGCAAGTGAAATTGGATGAACACAGGGTAGCCATTGAAAAATATGTTGATGAGAACAACAAGTCTCTGCAGTTTGACTTAGCTCAAGATATAAAATCAATTAGGTTTGAGGTCAATATGCATAAGAAGGAAATGACAGATTGCTTCCATAAGGGGGGTAATGCTGTGGTATATCTGGCAAAACAACAACAAACTATCATCCCTAAGGTAGATGACATTGTTTTAAAGCAAAGCTATGTCTTGGAAAATCAGTTAAGAATGAATGATAATTTAACTGAATCTCATCATGAGATAATAGAGGAATTAAAAAAGATTGTTCCAGGCCTGCCTGCAGATAGAACAAAAGAAATGGAAGAATTTGATAAGAACTTTCAAGCTGCTATTGCTTCTGTTAAGACTACAATCACTACCTCTCAAAAAGAAATATCTGACAAGCTTCAAAAGTTAAAACCATTTTTTAAAGAGGGTGTGAATTATCTGGATGGCCAAATCAGATTTCAAAAGGAAGATCTCAGAGATCATGTTTCTAGAGAAGCCATAAAGGGGGAGAGGATGCTAGTTCATGCAGGCACAGAGCACACCAAATGGGTGACCAATAGTATTCGAGCCATATTGGGATATCCCTCATTATGTGATGATGCTATGGTGGCTGAGTCAGGAATACAAACAAGTCTACTTGAAGGCAATCAACCTGAGGTTGCCCAAGTCATTTAACCCCCTCCAGATTATGATATGATTGATCAGCAGGTTCAAGGGATGTATAGTCCTCCAAAGGAGGTTACTAATATTGTTATTGGGAAGGTTGATAAGCCTGAGGCTACTTTGAAAGACCAGCAAGATGCTCTTCTATCTAAGAAAAGGTTTAGAGAGCAGGCTGAACTTAAGCCAGACTTTGAGCAGTGGAGTCCTACTTCCAGAAATATAATACTCACTGCATGGAAGGCTGTCAAAGACCATGTGCAGGAAAGAGGCAAGTGGTACAATGAGATGGAATGGCAGAAGTATGAAGCCAGGCAAGAGGCCATTGTACAGTTTAGAAGAAAAGCCAAGCTGGGTAGGCTGCCTACAGATGCTCAGGAGCCAAGCAAATATTTCCCAAAGCCCTTTCATTATTTTGAAAGGCAAAGGCTCAAGGAAGAAGCAAAGAAGAAGGCTGATCTAAAAGGCAAGAAGCCAGCTTGAAAGTGCAGGATAAGATCACTCCTAACTCTAGAGGGGGGTGAATAGAGTTATTTAAAATAATTTTCCAAATAAAAACTTGTGTGTAGAGAAAATTTGTATTTACTTAGTGTATAGTGCTATAGCAAATAATCAGAGTAAAAAGGAAATTCACAGCACAAAGCAAAACACAAAAAGACAAGCAATCCAGACAACACAAGGAGCTATAGTGGTTCCCCAAATCTGGGTACATCCACTCTTCTATCACCCTTGATAGGAATCCACTTCAAGATGAGTTGATCAGGTGTCTTGAGCACCAGAGAGTTTTTGATCAGGTTCTCACAAACCAACAGAGCTGATTTTGACCAGGTTTCAGCAAAACCAAAAGTAACTTTTGAAGGGAGTTAAAACCCTGTACAGAAAGAAAAAGAAAAAGAGATGATATTGTCTTCTCTATTCAACAAGCAAAGAGAAGCAGAAGTGGATCTGAAGTTGTTGTCAAAGCTCCCCCTGAGATCAAAAAGAGGTTCAGGAAGGAGAGCTCTGCACAAGGGTGACAGGTCTTCAAAGATCTGATTTGCTCCAGCAAAGGATGATCCAAGAGAGTTGGATGGAGGTGTCTGAAGCAATCAGATTTTCTGTGAGTTAGCTTTTCAACACAATGTCACAGAGAGAAAAGAGATCTGAAGTCTTGTATTGTTATTCTCCTTTCTGTTCTGTATATTCTCTGTGTCTGCTTGAGAATTAAAAGAAAATGAATTATATACTTGAGTCTTCTTCTTCCTTCACTTTGATAGCCGTTGGAGGACATCATTAATTGCTTTCCTTAACTGTCCATGCCTCAAAGGAAATGACAGGCAGACATTCCTTAGAAAATTCCTTGAGCCATGCACCAGATATGCTGTAACGGCCAATAAATCTTCAGCATTAATTGTCTGTCAGAAGGAATTTTGAATTCCTATCCAAAACTGACGGCGGTCTGAAAAGCGTCGAGCTCACAATAAAACGTCGATCTGAGCACGACACACGTCGGCCAGAGAGTATTTTCTGTAAGCAGAACTGAGTTCGACGGAACGTCGAGCTGAGGTCGACTCCACGTCGAGCTGAGGTCGACTCTGCGTCGAGCTGAGGTCGACTCTGCGTCGAGCAGAGGTCGACTCTGCGTCGAGCTGAGATCGACTCTGCGTCGAGCTGAAGTCGACTATGCGTCGAGCTGAAGACTACTCTAACTAGCCTATGTGACCTTTATAACAACATGGAGGACACAACACACAATCCCTATAGAAATATAGTCATCCTGGTCCAAATAGTAATAGGGTGTTCCAACAATCTCCCCCTATTTGGATTAGGATTACTATTTACATGAATTTTAGGGATTCAAAGAAAGAAATAAAGCATATACAACACAATACAATACAGCCAGACATGACAGAATAATAAGCAGCATATATAAAACACTATATAGCAGCAGAATTGTTCAAATGTCCTGAGTCCAGTATATAGAAAGTGTTAGAATACCTTACTTTACTTGTCCTTTGATGCTTTGTCTTGATCACTCTTTTTGAAGATGATTTCTCTGTTTGGATTGGAAGCTTCCTTTTTGGATCTGTAGTCATCAGCTGCACCTAAAGACTTTTGATCTCTAGCACTGGGTGGTACAGCTGCAGGGTGGAGTTCCATGTATCTGTCTGAATCAAAAAATTTCTTTGAGCTATACTTTTCCAATTCCTCTCTTCTTTGTTCTGACATAGTACTGATATGAGAGGTGTCCAGTCCTCTTTCTCTGGCTTTGCTAATTTCATTTAGAGCAGCCATTTCTGTCATCCTAGCTTTCCAGTAAGCAGGAGTTTTGGTAGGATCTTCAAAGGGTACTGCAGGTTCAAATTTGTTAGAAGATGTTTCTTGAGAAGATCTTGGGGTGAGGTCAACTCTAGGCCTGTAAGGATAGGGCCCAGAGGTTGGATCAATGGCTCCTCCCCTTTGATAAGGTTGAGAGCCTGATCTTCCTCTGGACTGCCTGCCTCTATAATTTCCTCTTTGTTGACCTCCCCTTTACTGGCTGCCTCCTTGATGTCTTCTGGCTTGATAAGTCTTTCCATGTAGAGCTGAAGGTGCTGAAGAGGAAGATAGACCAGTACCTGCACCTGCATCTGGAGGAGGTGGAGGTGGAGGCTGATGGACTGGTTTAGATGGTCCCTCATTGAATTTTCTCTTCTGTTTCATAGCTTTTCTCTAATTCTGAGAGTACTGCATCCATGGTTCTGTGATTTCACAATTATATTTAATGTAATAGGGAATGTCATGATCTGTAGCTCTGGCAGGAGGTACTCTTTTCATGGCTTTTGATCTGGCTTTCCTCTTTCTTGCAATAGTTGCAGAGGAGTCATCAGAATCTGTGGCAAACTCATCTTCAGAACTTTGTGATTCTTCATATGGATCTATATACTTCCTTTTGGAGATAGGAAAGCTGATGGAGGCTGGAGCTGCTGAGGAGGAGGCTGAGGGAAGCTCTGCTGTCAGTGGGGAGGAGGAAGCAACCACTGCAGGAGAGGGCACAGCCTCAGGAGCCATAGAGGCTGAAGAGGCTGGTTCCTGAAGGGCTTGGGAGATATGGGCCTCTGCAGCATCAGGTGTCTTAATCACTTCACCTGAAGTCTCAATAGGAGCTAACACATCAATTTCAACACTAGCAGGAGCCACTGTTACCACTGCTATATCAGAAGTCAAGGCCTTCTGAAAAGGGACAATAGCCCTGGACAGATCTTCTTGAAGCTGGGCTGGAGGGGAGGAGCTCTGAACAGAAGCTGGAGGAGGTGCCTCAGATACTATTTGATCTTCTGCAACAGACACTGTCTCTGAACAAGAAACTGATACTGTCTCTGAATAAGTCTGAGCAATCTGAACTGAAGAAGGAGGCAGCTCTTCTTCTGCTGACATCTCCCCCTGCCTAGAATCAGTGGTAGCTGACTCTAGGCCCCCAGAAGAAGGGCATGCCAACAGAGAGGAAAGGGAGGAGACAGAGGCAGAAAGATTTCTCAAGGAAAGAATGAGAGGAGCCAACTTGGCATCCAGGAGGGAGGAGAGCCTTGGAGACAGAAGGTCAAAAATTTGATTGGCTAGGGGGAGGAGAGCTACGTGCTCAAGGGGAACTTGAGTAGAGGTAGAGGGAGTAGCAGAAACTGAGAATGTAGAGGAGGTGGAGGGTGGTGTAGACAGTGGAGGTGTAACTGGTTCCTGAATGGAGGAGAAGAGTAAGTCTGAAAAAGTAGAGGGATGGAGGAAGTCATGATGAGAGGAGGTAGAGGCATCCATGAAGGAGTCTTCATGTATGTCAAAAGAAAAGAGATCCTCATGAGGGGTGGAATCCAAGTTTATGGGCAGGAAAGTAGTGTGAGGTGGAAGGGAGGAGGCAATGGTAGATATGGAGGAGGGGAGAGTTTGAGTGGATGAGATAATTGTGGTTGAGGGGATGAAGGTGGATGGAAGGGTGAGAGAGGGGGCTGGCATGATCCCTACTTCTGGACCAGTGGACTGAGGGTGAGAGACCTCGACAGTCCTGGTGTCTGCAGAAGATTTCATTGCTGCAGCAGCCCTGGGATTCACAATTCTCCTATCCCATTTGCCAATAAGAGCACATGTGAGCCTCTTGGAAGCATTGATGTGCTTCTTTGAGGACACAAGCAGTTGGGGGCAGCAATGGTTGAGAATCAACCCAAGAACTCTTCCAAAATGGACAGAGTTTTTATCCAACTTTTTCTTAAGCATTTCAAACACAATTAATCCCCAGTTGGGATGTTTCTTATCCATTAGTGCAGCCATGAGGCAAAACTGATGCCTTGTTATTGCATCATGTGCAGTCCTCTTTGCACAGATCACTTTTCCAGTTATATCTGCTAATAACCTATACTCAATTGCTAGGTTAATTTTAAGAAGTTTAGAGGGGTTACCAGCAGTATGCCCCATCCTGTCCAGCATCACAGTATACTCTTCCACTGATAGTTCTATGTCATCATCTCCAGCAGCAAAGTTGAAAGCATCTGTAATGACTTGAGGTGAGATGGCTACCTCATTTCCTGAAATCTTCCCAGTCAAAGAGTTGTTATCTGAAACGATTGCTGTAAGACACCATTCTTTAATTTCTGATTCTGGAAGAGGTATCCTGGTAGACATAAAGTGGACTAGTTGCTGCTCCTTGAAAAGATTCAGTATATCCAGAAGGTGTTGTGGAGATCCATCAAAAGAATCGAAATCAATGTCGAAACCAGAGTCGAACTTCATTGCCGCCAGAGCTCCTGCTGTGATTGCCATTGTCCTGCAAAAGAAAGAATACCTTCCAAGATCAAAAGTATAGTATTTGGAGGGAGAAAGCTTGAGCAGAGAAATATGAATGCGCAACTGCGAACGACGGAGAAAAAATGATTTTATACTTAGGGTTCGACGCAGAAAAGGAAAGAACGTCGATCTCAGTTCGACGCTCAAGGGCTCTAGGAGAACTGAAACGACTCAACAGCGTCCAGCTTAGGTCGACGTTCGACGCTTTGGCTGAAGCTATACGTCGAGCTCAGGTCGACGTTGAACGAAGACGTCGACCGGGGGAGAGAGAAACTCAAGAAGCCAGGGAGCTGTGAACTCAGTTCGACGCTAGAAGCTGAGTTCGACGTTCGACGCTTTTGAGGGCGACGAACCGTCGATCTCCGTTCGACGCAGCGTCGAGCTTAGTTCAGAGCTCAGAACAACCACTCAGAGGAAATTTTAAAGTGAAATTTTTCCTATTCCTGTTATTTATGGGTTTCAAAATCTTGGAGTTTTATTTTAAGCTGTCTCCATCTAGCATTCCCAACTGATTGAGGAAAAAGAAGTGCTTCTTTTCATCCAAGGGTTTGGTGAAAATATCTCCTCTCTGTAATTCAGTGGAAATGTATTCTAGTGCAATTTTCTTCTTTTCTACATTATCCCTTAAGAAGTGATGTCTGATTTCTATGTGCTTAGTCCTACTATGGAGAACTGGATTTTGTGCAATTGATATTGCACTGGTATTATCACAAAAGATTTTAGACATCTCTAAGTTGTAGCCATAGTCTAGGAGCTGGTTTTGAATCCACAAAATCTGTGAGCAACAACTGCCTGCAGCCATATACTCAGCTTCAGCAGTTGATGTGGACACAGAGGTTTGTTTCTTACAAAACCAGGAGACAAGTCTATCACCAAGGAATTGACAAGTTCCACTGGTGCTTTTCCTGTCTACTCTACATCCAGCATAATCAGAATCTGAAAATCCAGTTAGATCAAATCCTGAGTCATGTGAATACCAGAGACCTAGATTAGGACAACTTTTTACATACCTAAGAATCCTCTTAACTAATGTGAGGTGGGACTCTCTAGGGCTTACTTGGAATCTAGCACAAATGCATGTAGCAAACATTATATCTGGTCTAGTAGCTGTTAGATAAAGTAATGAGCCAATGATTGCTCTATAGTTTGTCTGATCAACTGGTTTTCCAGATTCATCAGCATCTAAAACAGCATTTGTAGGCATAGGTGTTTTCATGGAGGATGCTTCAGACATTCCAAATTTCTTAACCAGTTCTCTTGCATACTTGGTCTGAGAAATGAAAATGCCATCCACATGTTGTTTAACTTGCAATCCAAGAAAGAAAGCAAGCTCACCCATGCTACTCATTTCAAACTTTGAGTGCATAAGTTGTGAGAACTTTTTGCATAAGTTTGAATCAGTAGACCC
This sequence comes from Platanthera zijinensis, assembly GCA_039513925.1. Classification (NCBI taxonomy): domain Eukaryota; kingdom Viridiplantae; phylum Streptophyta; class Magnoliopsida; order Asparagales; family Orchidaceae; genus Platanthera; species Platanthera zijinensis. The sequence continues at coordinate 136,211,640 of CM077084.1, read as the reverse complement.
AAATATGATGTCGTCTACATAAACTTGTACTAGTAGGGTGTGGGACCTATGGGTTCTAACAAAAAGAGTTTGGTCTACACTACCCCTTTTAAAATCATTTTCCAACAAAAAACAAGCTAAGGTCTCATACCATGCTCTAGGAGCTTGCTTGAGACCATATAAAGCTTTATGCAGTTTGAATACATGATCAGGAAAAGTTGGAGAGATAAAACCTGGAGGTTGCTTTACATAGACTTCTTCCTTGATGTCTCCATTGAGGAATGCACTCTTGACATCCATCTGATATACTTTGAATCTCTTGTGAGCTGCATATGCAAGGAAGATTCTTATGGCCTCCAACCTTGCAACTGGTGCAAAGGTTTGGTCATAATCAATTCCTTCTTCTTGGCAATATCCTTGTGCAACAAGTCTTGCCTTGTTTCTCACAATTATTCCTTGATCATCCAATTTGTTCCTGAATACCCATTTTGTTCCAACAATTTGCTGGTTCCTTGGTCTTGGTACTAATTCCCAAACTTTATTCCTCTCAAATTGATTCAACTCTTCTTGCATTGCAATGATCCAGTTTGGATCTTGCTCTGCATCTTGTATGGTTTGAGGCTCAATTTGAGAAAGAAAGCAGGTGTGCATGATATTTTGATTAACTTGATTCCTTGTTTGCACACCCACTGAGATATCTCCAATTACTTGTGAGATTGGGTGATCTCTTGTTGTTGCTAGATCAACAAGGGGTGTTGATGATGCACCAACCTGTGTTGTTGTTTCCTCTTGTGGAACAACAACTGGTTCTTCACTCTGTTGGCCCTTTGAACTTTCCAGAACTTGAAATTCCTCTTCATTGTCACTAAGTTCAGTGACTTGTTGAATTGGTGAAGGTGATGACCCTTTGTCTGTGATGGTAAGCTGCCTCAGATTCTCTGAAATTGAGTGTTCCTGCAAATTGCTTATGGTAGAAGTCTCCTTCTCCTCTTCTGTTACCTGTCAACACAGTTGTGTTGTCCACAGACTTGACTTTGCATATGGCTTTGTTGAAGGTTACTTGATATCCTTCATCACACAATTGACTGATACTTATCAAGTTGTGCTTGAGTCCTTCAACATATGCCACCTTCTTGAATGTGACTGGGCCAATTTTGACTGCACCATATCCTTTTGTAGTTCCAAAGCTTGAGTCTCCAAAAATTACTTTGGGTCCAAGCTTGGCTTTGAAGGAAGTGAAGTTGTCCTTGTCCCCTGTCATGTGCTTTGAGCACCCACTATCCAGATACCATTGATGGTTTGATGCTGGATAGGTCTTCACCTGCACAAAAACAGCTTATTTGTTTTTGACCCAGTTAACCTTGGGCCTAGGTTGATATCCCTTAAATTCTGAAATGAAGGACATCTCAGGTTGACTCTTATAGCCTGCAGGATGATATCTCCTAGGAGGTATGATCCATTCAGCATAAGGGTTAAAGTAATGAGATGTGGAGCTAGAATTGAAATTTGAATTAACCCTTGAGAACTGGGTTTTGCTCTGAACTCGGCTCGACGCACGTCGAGCTTCGGTCGACGGACTCAAGTGAGTGCGTCGAGCTCCGTTCGACGGCAAGGTCTTGCTTTGTTCAGAGGGTAGAAGGCGTCGACCTGAGTTCGACGTTTTCTTGCGATTACGTCGAGCTCTGGTCGACGTCCGTCGAGCTTCGTTCGACGCTTCTTGTCCAGTTTCCTGGGTTAAGTCAGCATTCTTCCTAGCCACTATCAAGACTCCTTTACCTTTCTCACTGGTAAATTTGATTGGAGTTGTCAGCACTATGGGTTGGCTGGATGAAGCACCCAAGCCCAGTGAACCATTCAATCTTGAGTTCACTGTACTTGTGATGTCCATCAATTTGATACTTCTCCCATTAAGGGTTTCTTCAAATTGTTTGGCCTTAGATAGCTCACTTTTCAGTGAAGCTATCTCCTCCCCACACTGCTTCAACTCTTCTAAGAGTCTAAGATTATCTGAGTTAATGGATTTGCATTCAATTAATTGTTCATTTAGAGTTTTAATCAGCTTTTGAGACTCAATCAATTCAATGCACATAGATTTAAACTCAGATTTGAAATCATCAGAAGTAAAGTCAAATGAGTCTATTACCTGATCCTCAGTAAGTTCCTGATCAGATGGGTAGTCAGCATCAGGCTCTGAATCAGTGTTCTTTTGAGATGCACTGATGGCCATCATGCAGAATCCCTTTTCTTCTGCATCATCCTCATCATCACTAGAACTGGATGATGATTCAGACTCATCAGAGTCACTCCAGGATTCAGCCACAAATCCTTTTCTGGTGTGCTTGTTGTTGCTGGAGGAAGGCTTGTCATGGTATTTCCTTGACTCCTTATCCTTTCTTTTATCCTTTCTTTCCTTCTTGTCCCTTCTGTCCTTGTCTTGATTTTCTGGACAGTTTGGGAAGATGTGTCCTGGTTTCCTGCAGCCAAAGCAGATAATATCTTTATTATTAGATCTGTCATACCTTGGCTTGTCTTTGTCTTTGGATGACCATCTTCTGAAGTTCCTTTTGTTTAGCTTATTGAACCTTTTGACCAGTAGGCTCATAAGCTCTTCATTTCCCAACACCTTCTCTTTAGGTTCTTCTTCCTGTGCTTTGAAGGCAATAGTTTTCTCAGCCTTCTCTGTTGGTGTGGATGTCTTCTGCTCTTCTTCTCTCTTCTTAATAAATTGCTCATAGCTCTTGAGCTTCCCTAGAAGAGCTTCTGTGGATAACTCACAGACATTTCTTCCATCTTTAATTGACCATATTCTTGAGTCCCAAGAGCTAGGGAAACAAGTCAGTATTTTGTCATTTATCTCAGTGAGAGATATGTCCTTCTCTAGTGATCTAAGCTCACTTATGATCAGACTCAGTCTGTTGTACATGTCAGCAACTGACTCAGACTCTGCCTTCTTGAAATTCTCATACTGGGTGATCAGGTAGGATCTCCTATCCTTTCTTTCATCTGCAGAACCTGATACAATTTCTGACAGCTTTTCCCAGATCTCTTTAGCAGTATTGCAATCAGCTACTTTCTGGAAAATGTCATCTGACATGGTTTGAGCCAAGATGTTCATGGCTTTAGCATCTGCTGCCTTCCACTTCTTTATGTCAGCATCAGTTCCTGAAGAAGGAGGAACAGCTGATGTACTTGTTCCTGTGGGAGGTCTTGGACAATCTGTCAACACAGAATTAAAAATGTCTTCATCAAAAGAGTTCATGTAATGTCTAATCCTTGCCTTCCATAGTGCAAACTTAGAGAGATTGCACATAGGAGGTCTGGTGCTAGCAAAGTCCTTGTTTTGTGCCATGAGTTTCAAAGATAAGTAAAACTAAAGAAACTAACCCTTTGAGGGAAATGATCTTATCAGGGATCTTTTGATCCAGGTGTTAGCCTGTATGAATGATCAACCTGCCTCTGATACCAATTGAAAGTGCAGGATAAGATCACTCCTAACTCTAGAGGGGGGTGAATAGAGTTATTTAAAATAATTTTCCAAATAAAAACTTGTGTGTAGAGAAAATTTGTATTTACTTAGTGTATAGTGCTATAGCAAATAATCAGAGTAAAAAGGAAATTCACAGCACAAAGCAAAACACAAAAAGACAAGCAATCCAGACAACACAAGGAGCTATAGTGGTTCCCCAAATCTGGGTACATCCACTCTTCTATCACCCTTGATAGGAATCCACTTCAAGATGAGTTGATCAGGTGTCTTGAGCACCAGAGAGTTTTTGATCAGGTTCTCACAAACCAACAGAGCTGATTTTGACCAGGTTTCAGCAAAACCAAAAGTAACTTTTGAAGGGAGTTAAAACCCTGTACAGAAAGAAAAAGAAAAAGAGATGATATTGTCTTCTCTATTCAACAAGCAAAGAGAAGCAGAAGTGGATCTGAAGTTGTTGTCAAAGCTCCCCCTGAGATCAAAAAGAGGTTCAGGAAGGAGAGCTCTGCACAAGGGTGACAGGTCTTCAAAGATCTGATTTGCTCCAGCAAAGGATGATCCAAGAGAGTTGGATGGAGGTGTCTGAAGCAATCAGATTTTCTGTGAGTTAGCTTTTCAACACAATGTCACAGAGAGAAAAGAGATCTGAAGTCTTGTATTGTTATTCTCCTTTCTGTTCTGTATATTCTCTGTGTCTGCTTGAGAATTAAAAGAAAATGAATTATATACTTGAGTCTTCTTCTTCCTTCACTTTGATAGCCGTTGGAGGACAGCATTAATTGCTTTCCTTAACTGTCCATGCCTCAAAGGAAATGACAGGCAGACATTCCTTAGAAAATTCCTTGAGCCATGCACCAGATATGCTGTAACGGCCAATAAATCTTCAGCATTAATTGTCTGTCAGAAGGAATTTTGAATTCCTATCCAAAACTGACGGCGGTCTGAAAAGCGTCGAGCTCACAATAAAACGTCGATCTGAGCACGACACACGTCGGCCAGAGAGTATTTTCTGTAAGCAGAACTGAGTTCGACGGAACGTCGAGCTGAGGTCGACTCCACGTCGAGCTGAGGTCGACTCTGCGTCGAGCTGAGGTCGACTCTGCGTCGAGCAGAGGTCGACTCTGCGTCGAGCTGAGATCGACTCTGCGTCGAGCTGAAGTCGACTATGCGTCGAGCTGAAGACTACTCTAACTAGCCTATGTGACCTTTATAACAACATGGAGGTCACAGCACACAATCCCTATAGAAATATAGTCATCCTGGTCCAAATAGTAATAGGGTGTTCCAACACAGCTGAAGATTCTGAAGTTCCTGTGAAGACTCAAGTTCTATCTGGCAAAGGGATTGTCATTAAAGAGCCTGATCAGTCTTAATTTTTTAGTTCTTTCAAAGTATTTTGTAATGTTTTGATTAAATCATTAAATGTAATTCACTGTATTCAAACATTATCAAGTTATAAACAAAATGTTGTTTGGCATCATATAATGTTTATTCTGTGATGGATTGTTTTTATGTTTTGTTTATATTAAGTATTCCTGTTATGTCATATATCATCAGTTTATACTTTTTATAAATGGTGTATATCATTGGCTATAGGGTTATGACTTCTCCAAATAGGGGGAGATTGTTGGGTACATTGGAAAATGTGTACCTGATTTGAAGAAGCCCAACTTAGCTCAATGATATACATCATGGTGTATTTGATGTTGTTTTAAGTTGACATGTGCAGGTGAAGAAGTATTAAAGAATGTAGAAAAATATTCTAAGTCCACATGTCGACACCTAAAGAAATTGTGTCGACACTTCAGAATATTTGTGTTGACACTTCAGAATATTTGTGTCGACACTTCAGAATATCAGTGTCGATACAGAGAATGATAGTCGACCACATTTATGTCGACACTGGGAAGCAGTGTCGACACATAAAGAAAATCGTCGACCTCAGCACTGGGAAGCAGTGTCGACACCGTGAAAGATAGTCGACCAGAGAAGGTTAGTCGACACCGTGAAAGATAGTCGACCAGAGAAGGTTAGTCGACACCGTGAAAGATAGTCGACTAGTGAAAGATAGTCGACCAGAGAAAGATAGTCGACTCACAGAAGAAGATAGTCGACCACAACTGTGTCGACACTGGGTGGATGTGTCGACACCAGAAGACTGTGTCGACACATATTGGCAGAAGTCGACTATGCTTGTGTCGACACCAGAAGACTGAGTCGACACATTTTGGCAGGATTGAAGATTGCTGTGTCGACACCTGAAGGCTGAGTCGACACATGCTGAGTTCTGAATCTACAACAACTGTGTCGACACACAGGACTTGTGTCGACACACTGCAGAGTCTAGACCAAGTTATTTTCTGAAGAAGCTGTGTCGACTTAAAAGCAACTTAGTCGACATCATTAAAGACTGTGTCGACACCAAAGTCACTTGTGTCGACACAGATAGACAGATTGGTCTCGACACTTTCTAACTGACTGTCTCGACATTTTGCTGTCCAAGGATAAGGTACAAGAACTGTTTGAAGACTTGATAGCTGTGGGTTGCCACCGTTTAACTGAAGCTGTCAGACCTGTCAGAAAACAGTTAGAAACCGGATCAGCCGGTTACCATGAAGAAAGTCTATAAATAGACACATTCAGAAGGAATTAAAGAGCAGCTAAGCTAAGAAAAATAATAGAAGAAGATCTAAGAAGAAGAAATAGAAGGATTACGATCCTGTTGAAGTTTCAATTCAAGAAAGTGAAAAAGAAGATCTTCATCAGAAGGTCTAAGAAGAAGAAGTCTGAAGTATCAGTAAAGGTGTTGGATAGAGGGAGATCCAGTCATCTTGAAGAAGAAGAAGGAAGCCATCAGTGGTTTCTCAAGAAGCTATTTGGAAATCAACTCAGCTAAGTTCAGATTCAAGAAGCTTTGAAGAAAGCTCAGATTCAGTTGATTTCATCAGCTGATCAAGAAGTGTCTTGTCCTCTTCTCTCTCAACAAAGGCAAGACATCAAAATATCTTTCTCTAAATTTCTGTAGGATCTGTTTACACAGATCTGAGTTGTAAGCCTGTGTTATAAAGGCTGAGTGTAGGAGAGGTGATCTCTGAGTGGTAGGGCTATTTGCCTGAGTGTAGGAGAAAGTTATTCTCTGAGTGGTAGGCCTTGAGGCAAGGCTGAGGTAGGGCTGTTGAGCCTGAGTTGTAGGAACCTATCCTGGTTCTGAGCTGTAGGATCTGAGGATCTGAGTATAGTGGAAGTTTGGCCGAATCTAGCATATTGCTAGATAGGTGAAGGGGGAAAGTGGATGTACACAGACCTTGGGGAACCACTATAAAACATTGTGCAATCTGTGATGCTTAGTTGTCTGTGAATGCTGTTCTAGATGTTTTAAATTGTAATTGAATTCTGCCTAGATTTATAGACAAGAAATTAGAACCTATTCACCCCCCTCTAGGTGTTTAGGTTGTCTTGAAAGTAAAACTATCAACTAACTTATTTCTAAGTTCTTTAATCTCTTTTTCTGAACTAATTAAATCTAAGCAAAGGGATTTAAACTCAGTTTTAAATTCAGAAGAAGAAAAGTCATATGAAGACAATACCTGATCTTCTGTAGGCATTTCTTCATCATCATCAGAACTCTCTACAGCTGAGTGATTGCTGCAGGCATCAATAGCCATAAGGCAGATTTCCTTTGCCTTCTTCTCTTCCTCATCCTCACTGGAGCTTGAGGAGGAAGATTCCTCATCTGAATCACTCCAAGTTTCAGCAACAAATCCCTTCTCCTTTTTCTTGTTTTTGTAGGAGGAGGGCTTGGAGTGTTTCCTGTGATGTTCCTTTTCCTTTCTCTTTTCTTTGCTCTTTTCCTCTAGACACTCTAGTAGAATGTGTCCAGGTTTCCTGCAACCATAACAAATGATTTCTTTAGCAGGAGATCTATCATACCTTGGTTTATCTTCATATCTTGAAGATTTCTTTCTGAAGTCTTTTCTTCCCATCTTGAGAAACCTTTTGGCAAAGAGTGCCATCAGCTCCTCATTAGATTGGCTTCCTTCAGAAGCATCAGTAGCTTTGAGAGCAAGAGTTTGCTCTTTTCTTGCGGGAGTTGGAGTCTTTGCTTCAGCCTCAGCTTCCCTGGTTTTCAGCACTTGCTCAAAAGACTTGAGCTTGCCAAGGAGAGCTTCTGTTGAGATTTCAGTTGTACTTTTGGCCTCCTTGATAGGCCAGATCCTAAGATCCCATGTGCTGGGGAAGCACATGAGTATCTTATTATTGACCTCTGTCAATGTAATTTCCTTATCAAGAGTTCTCAGCTCATTGATGATTGAGCTGAGTTTGGTGTACATGGCTTCAACTGATTCAGTTTCAGTTTTCTTGAAGTTTTCATACTAGGATATAAGGTTGACCTTCTGTCCTTCCTTTCATCAGCTGAACCAGCTATAATCTGGTTCAGTGAGTCCCACATGGCTTTTGCAGAGGTGTAGTCAGCCACTTTCTGGAAAATTTCATCAGACGTAGTCTAAGCCAGAATGTTCATAGCTTTGGCATCAGCTATCTTTGCCTTCTTGTAGGCATCATTGTAATCTGGAGGAGGCACTGCACTTAGATTTGTAGATGTTGTAGCAGTGGTTGTAGCAGGAGGTGCTGGAGGTCCTGTCAAAATAGAGGAGAAAATGTCTTCATCAATAGAGTTCATATATAATCTTATTCTTGCCTTCTAGATGCTAAACTTAGCTAAGTTGCATGCTGGAGGTCTGGTGCTAGAGTAATCCTTGGACTGGGCCATGAAGTGAATATCTTTAAGCTTGGTATCTATCAGGATCTTGTGACTCAGGTGTTAGCCTGTACAGTCAAACAACCTGGCTCTGATACAAATTGAAAGTGAGGATAGATACAACTCTAGAGGGGTGGGGGGTGAATAGAGTATTCAAAAATTAGGATACCCTACTCAACTCCCTTAGAGTTAATTTGTGGAATGAGTTTATAGATATTGATAACTCTAGGGCCTAACACAAAGTGTAGTGCACAAGAGAGAGCTAACTGTAATTACAGTTAAGCTTGGGATCCTATCACAGCAACTAGCAATCCTAGTTATTTCTACTCACAGCCACAGTGCAATAAATTAAATAAGCAGCTCAGACGACACAAGAAATTTTATAGTGGTTCCCTCTAAATAGGTACGTCCACTCATCTACCACCCTAGTAGGAATCCACTACAGGTTTTTGTTCAGGTGCCCTGCCACCAACTGATCTGCTTCAGGTAGATCAAGTAGACCCTTTGAGCTTTTGATCAGGAGCTCAAAATCCAACACAGGTTTTTGATCAGGTGCCCTGCCACCAAGGGTTCACTTTTGAAGGGAGTAATAATCCTTTGTATAGGAGGTTGAGAGAGTTAAGGCTTCTTCTCTATTGTTAAACAGATTAGAGAAGTTAGTGGATTGCACAGAGCTAGAAAGCTCTAGAGAATCAAGGCTCCCCATGGCATAGAGAATATCCAGGAAGGAGTCTTGCTTCAGGGTGCAGGAACTCTTCTGAACTAAGACAAAGAACTGTCTCGGGGTTCTGAAGGAGAAGCTTGAAGAAGACTCTTGATTTGGAAAAGGTGTTCTTCTTCAAACAGCTTCCTTTCTTCTTCTTCTTCTAAAAGCCTCTGAGTGAAAGTCTTCCTGTGAGCAGGATGAACTTAAGATGAAGAAGAATGCTGAAGAGATTTGATCTTCTCAGTTGAATGTGAATTTCTGAGAGCTGTAGATCTCTATGCTGCTTTTAATATCTGTAAGTTCTTGTGTATATCTTGTATGTGATGTTTCTTCTTTCAAAAGAAGCTCTTTATATATGAGCCTTTGCAACGGCTCTAATTTGAGTTTGAATCTTGTCTTCTTCTGGAATCAGCAATCTGAGCTGCAAAAAGCAAAAAGCAAAAACAAATCCTGCAGACAGACATGCTATAAGGGGATAAAGCTTTCTAAGAAGCTGCATATCCAATCAGATAAGAAGGGTGCAAGAAAAAGGTCACATCAGAATGAACTCTTTATAGCCAGAGAAGACTTTCTGAGTCTAACGGCTATAAAGGACAGCCTGGCAGATAAAGAAGAAAATATATTTCAACTAATAAAACAAAACACTTTGTCAGAAAAAGATTGGCTCAAGCATAAGGAATGTAGCAGAGATTGCCTGGAAATAATAACATAAATTAACTGAAATAATATGCGAAATAAATATTAAATAAATCATAGAATAGAAGAGGACAAAATTACTAAAGACATACAACAGAACGTCGAACGACCTGTAACATCCCATTTCCGGCTAGACCCCTAGGAGTCGGTTAGTTGTGACGGAACCCCAGGAAACACATAAAATTGAAATAAAGCGATCAATATTTCGGGTCACGGGTTAGTCACGCCCGTGACCGACCCGTCACGCCCGTGACCTGGGCGTGACTACTTCGACGATCGTCGATCTCCACGAGACGATCGTCGAACGTGCTGTCTGGGCATGTCACGCCCGTGACCAAGGTGTCACGCCCGTGACTATGGGCGTGACCCCATCGACGATCGTCGATCGCCGTGAGACGATCGTCGAGCTTGCGGCCCGGGCATGTCACGCCCGTGACATGAGTGTCACGCCCGTGACCTAGGGCGTGACCAGCCTTGACGATCGTCGATCTCAATTCGACGATCGTCGGCCTCGAAATTTGCCGTTCGGGCATGTCACGCCCGTGACCTAGAGGTCACGCCCGTGACCTAGGGCGTGACCAGCCTTCGACGATCGTCGATCTCAATTCGACGATCGTCGACCCAAAATCTGCCGTTCGGGCCTGTCACGCCCGTGACCCCAGGTGTCACGCCCGTGACCATCCATCGACGATCGTCGATCTCAGTTCGACGATCGTCGAACCCAGAATTGGCTATCCGGGCCTGTCACGCCCATGACCTATGTGTCACGCCCGTGACATTGGCCGAAACGACGGTTCAGGGCCGAAATTATTTTAACACGCGTGGTAATAAATGCTGGTGTGGGAAGTTACACCAGGAGTAATTTCAGGCCGTTTTCCTTCTGTAATTATATAATAAATGCGGAAGATATGGTCCAATAGGAAGCCGCCAGCTGGACACACCTGTTCAGTTTTCACCGTTTCTTATCCCTTCACTGTAACCGAAACGTTAAGGGGAGAACCGTCATGGCCATTAAGGCTTTACCCATTCATCTTCCCACTATCTGACTTATAAAAGCCCACTTGGGGCAAGAGGAGAAGGTTACACGCTCAAGTAATCGGATCAGATCCTTGTTCTTGCTGTAGGAGAAGTTCAGCAACGCCACCACCGCGCCATGGCACCCCGTCGTTCTTCTCGCCTTCAAACCGCGAACAAGGTCCTCCTCTGCTCCTTCTCTTTCATGGGTAGATCTTAGGATTCTTAGAAAGGAGGTTCGCGCTCAACGGAGCCGGACCCATCTCTCGTTTTCATGGAAAAACCATGAAAAAGATATTTTGAGTTCGCCGGAAACCGCCACCTCCGGCGGCCAAACCACCGCCGACCGATAGCCGTCGCCTCAACGGAGGTGGTGGTGGTGGTGGCTGGCCAGGGAAGTGACCGGACGGCCGGCGATGGATCACGGAAATGTTACAGGAAAAATGGCTTCCTGTGTTCTGGTTTTCGGGTTCTGTAGAAGATGAACAGTAAAAACGGTTTATAATATATAACTTATGTAAATAATTTTATAAGGAAAAATATACTTGGATTAGTATATTTTGAGGCTGCAAAACGAGGCACTTAGAGGCCGAATTAGGAAAAATGACCAGTCACAAAAGTTGTAGCCCTCTAAGTCTACTTTAATATAAAATTGATTTTATTCAATTTGGGTGAGTGGTTTGACCACAGCACTCATTTTGGTGGGATCAAGACCTAGGCTAACCAGAAATTGAAATGGTTGCCCACGGTTCATAACATGTCCAAATGACTTGAAATTTGGGCTGGAGGTCTATAATATGTATATCGAGAGGCTGTCCAAAAATGGGAATATTTGGAGATACTTTGCCTAAAGTTTTTGTTTTAATTTAATAAACTTAGAGGAATTTATTTAGATGGTCAAATGACCTCCAAACCCTCCCAAATTTTGGTGAGTGGTCCCTGGCTATAAAACCTAGGTCTGTGTAAAATTCCAATTGATTTGGAGGAGTTTTGGGTGAGAAATCTTCTACCCTTAACTAGGCGTTAGTGAGACACCTTTTAATAAAAAGTGCACTGAGAATTTGGAAAGGTCAAATCGCCTCAACAGAGGCTGATTTTCTGATCTCTGACTTAATATGGTGTTATAACCTGTGTGGAGAAAAACGGAGTGGTTTAGGGTTGGTTTACCCTAGGATCCAAACTCAAATCTTAAATGAAGGGTTTTGAGGTTTGTGAAGGACATAGGAGCAAAAGCTCTTGTATGCCCTTGAAATTTGGAGGAGAGTGGCATGATATGCTGAAAACCCTCTGGTTGAAATGGTGAAGGAATTGGAGGTAATTGGGTACCTCGGAAGTTGAGAGTTTGAATTAGGTTAGAAATGTAATTTAGTTATTTTAAGTACTAAATCTAATCCAAAAATTATGAAACTCGGGAGGAGGGGGTTTTAGGATGTTTTAGACTTATGGTAATTTTCCTGGAATTTTATGATTAATAAATATCATACTTCATGTGTTAATGGATTATTTGCCCGATTTATTGTTTCAATTATTTGGAGGTTTTAAATTAATTATAATCAGTTGAAATTCTGGATTTAGATCTTGATTAGTAGCACATTGATTACTGGATTTTTATAGAATTTTATGTTGAGTAAATCTACTACTTTATTCACAAATGATAGAAAGGGCTGTTATGTTTAAAAAAATTAATTATGGATAAAATACTTGCTGGAAAATTATGAAACTTGGCCAGTACTATTGTTAGGCCTATATTTGCATGGCATAAATTATTTATAATTTTTGGAAGAATATTTTCTATACTTGATTCATAAACAACAGAAGTTAGAGATTATTTCTAAAATAGTTTTCATGCCCTTTTAATGATAGAAAAATTATGATACTTAGGATTTAACCTATTGAGATTACCTAGTATTTATCATAAATTTGCTGGACATCTTGCATGAGAACTTAGGGTAGTTCATGTTCAAACCGGTTGTCCTTGGGATTTTCGAGGAATTTAATTAAATGCCAAATAAATTAGGAAAATTTCCATTTTTCGGACTTAGGTCATTTATATCATGGTAAGACTCCAGTAAATAATTTAGGGCATTTGGATGAGTAATGGATCATTGCATAACCGGTTCGACATGTAGCCTAGGTCGGTCTGCATATAACAATTGTGAATTGAAATAAGACATGATCTGAGGAAGACATTGGAGTTAAATAATTCATTTTGTTTGGGTGGGCAATAGTGGAGGAAATCACTATAGGAAGATATAAAGAGTGATGAGAAGTGGTGATAGGTAGAGTTAAGAGGTGCTCGGGTTTGGCGAAAGATCGCTTTTCCCGAAGAGTGGAAGGTTTAAAAATCACCCTAGGATAGTCTATCGTAATGTAAGAAGGGAATGAGTTAAGGGAGATCAACCAATAACAATAAGTGCCTTGCGAAAGGGAACTTCGGGCCGTAATGCCGCCGTCTTGGTTCCTAGTGCCCCTTGAGAGCCCTTCACGGGGTATACCAGGGGCAGTCCTGGGCTAACGTAAACTGTAATAATAAACTGGCAAGAGTAACTTAGTAACTAGGATTGCACTTTTCACAAACACTGTTGGCACAGGAAGATTGATGAGAGCTTCGGCTCGGATGATTTGGAAACGGACGTTTGGGTCCGGGGAGCTTCGGCTCGGTTGGTTAAGAGACGGACGGGATGGTCCGGGGAGCTTCGGCTCGGTTGGTTGGAGACGGACGTTTGGTCCGGGGAGCTTCGGCTCGGTTTCGTGTGTTTACGATTAAACTTGCATGTGCATAAAATAGGAAAAGTTAAGGTGATGGGTCTTTCGATATCGGGGAGTTCGATTGCACCGACACCGATATCGTTGACTCGGCGAGGTGGTTAGCACTTAGCCAACAGAAGTCCGGTGCGCCAGCCGGCAAGAGTACGCAGGCGTCCGCTTAGTGCACCAAGCGTTGAGGCGTACGATAGGTCAGACCAGTGGTGATTTTACTGGTTTTGAGGTGGGCGAGGCCCAACCCACCGCTTCCGTCTGCCACTACGGAGGTATCCTGGGAGGTAACGGCTCCGAAAGGGGGAACTAAAGGTCTGTGTGCACAGAGTTGGGTGTGTGAGTTGCACTTGCATGTTTCATCATACCCACTAGCATGTCATAGCATAATCGATTCATTTAACCCTGACACCTAAAGTATAAGTGGTATGGGACGCTTATACATTAGGACCTGCAAAACGACCCCTTGGTCTATAAGCTTGTGTGGGCAAGTTTATAAATCAAAGGTTAATTTCAATATATAACAACCATTGCTGTTTGATAACCGACACCCCAACGTATAAGTGGTATGGGACACTCTATACGATGGGAGCCTTGCAAAAGATCCCTTTTGCTTATGTGTTCTCGCATAAGTGAAGGTTTAAATTCATATGTTTGCTTTTCTTACTGCTAGACCTATTATAACAATCATATTAACTGCTCACCGAATACATCTTGCTAGATTAAATCCATAGTCACCTGTTTCTTGATTTATCTCTACCATCATGTCCTTCCCTTTCTTCCTCCCCGCTCGGTACCTAGGAGCCATGGGGGAAGGGGTAGGGGATGATAGGGCTTAGTATTTATGACTAACGGTTTTCGAACCGCATCATTTAGGGGATCGTGGAGCCCAGCATGGAGGAGCAGCCCCAGAGATCGGTGCGCCTAGAGATGGGGCAGTCTAGCTCCGGAGTTCACACAGCCGGGACCGTGAGTCTCGACCTTGAGTAGTTTCTATTTCGCTTCCGCATGAGAGACTTGTAGTGAGGACATTTTGTACCGGGCATAAGCCCGTATTTATAGTACTCTGATGATTTCTGTGGACACTCCCTTCGTGGAGATTTTATCTTATTTACATGTGATTTATTATTGTGGACTGTATTGTTCTTACTCCAATAATTGTGCTACTTTTCTGTGATCGAATTGGCCGGCAGAATCGGCGCCTTGTGGTGATGACCCTTCAGGACGTGAAGGTGTCACCGCAAAGCGGCGATTTTGGGCCTAAGACCCCGGTGGTTGAAAAAGAAAAAAAAAGGGGTCTTACAAGTGGTATCAGAGGCAAACATCGATCAGACGGAAGTAGCAGTCCACAAACCCTAGGTCACCCCCCGCTCGAGTTTAGTTTGGGGACAAACTAAGCAGCGGAAGCAGTGGTGTGCCCATATGGGGATCACATATAAATTGTCCACCTTTATGTAATATTTGAACGTTTTCTCAGCGTGTGTTTTTGTTACGCAGCCTCCAGCACGGACTACGCCACAAGGTGGAGTTCAACAGGCTCAGGATGTTGCACCACCCCCACTGGCCCCCACTCCTTTCCTTCAGTCAGACATGGGACAGACCCTGACTGCCATTCTGGAGGCCTTCAGGGCCCAGCAGGTTCCGGCCCCGCAGCCAAATCCGGGGGCCAACTGGCTAAGCATCTTCCGAGGACTGGCTCCCCCGTCCTATTTGGGGACAGAGTCGGCTGTTCGGACGGAAGAGTGGCTAGATATCATGTACGAGATGCTGACCGGGATTCGGTGTCCATGGGAGGAGAGGGTGGCTCTGGTTGTCTCCTGCCTTGAGTCCCATGCAAAGAGGTGGTGGAAGACGCTGTTGGATACGACCTTTGCTGATAGGGAGGTTGCGGAGGTTACTTGGGAGGAGTTCAGGGCCGCACTGCTGGAGCATTTCGTTCCGCAGTCGGCTAGGGATGATTTGGAGGAGCGGTTCTTACAGCTGAAGCAGGGTACCCGGACCGTGGTGGAGTACCATCGAGAGTTTGACCATCTGGCTCGATACGCAGATTCCTACCAGCTGGACAAGGCAGGGTATATCAGGAGTTTCTATAAGGGCCTGCGGGAGGACTTGAGGGAGGCTCTGTTGTTTGTATCTGACGGGCCCATCTCCCAGATTTTGGAGATGGCCAAAAGGATTGAGGCAGATTGGCACGCCACCCGGGGCCGGAAACGGCCAGCAGAGGATCAGGGACGGAGAGGTAGGAATGACCAGCGGCGGGGTGCTGTACCAGAGGGGAGGAGGACGGAGGACCAGCCTCGTCAGGACGTGAGGCAGGAGCCGAGGGAACAGGTGGTATTAGCCCCTCCCCCTCTTCGGATGCAGGAGATGCCGAGACCCGGGGGAATGGCGTATCCCCCACCAGAGTGTTTTCTTTGTCATCAGATTGGGCACATTCGGAGGAACTGCCCCATGAGGGGGGCACCACCTCCAGCACATCAGGGCGGCCCACCAGCTCAGCATTACGGAGGCCGAGGACGCGGCCGCGGTCGAGGATACCTGGGGGAAGATCGTAGACAAGGAAGAGAGCAGGTATATGCTTTGGACCTTGCGCAGCCTCGAAATCCGGAGCAGGTCATAGCAGGTACGCAGAAATGCTTCTTTATTTTCATAGAATTTCCCTTTAAGTTGTTAAAACTCAGAACCGCACTAGATAGATTAACAAGGAAAGAAAATTCTTTATAGAACCCTAAGATATTTAATCACCCCAGGTATAGTCTTCATCAGCGACAAGCCGGCCCGCACGCTGTTCGATACTGGAGCTACTCACTCCTTTGTGTCGGAGACGTTCGTAGAAGGACTGGAGGGTGTGGAGCGGTTCACAGGCTCGAGGATGAGGGTGCGACTGCCAGATGGATCTGAGCTCCTTACCACGGATCACGGCAATATGGAGGCAGAAATTGGTGGAAAAGCGTTCGAGGCTCCAGCGACGATTTTGAAGCTGACGGACTACGACCTGATCCTGGGCATGGCATGGCTGCACTGGAACTATGCCCAGATTGACTGCCAGGAAAAGAGGATCACCGTGAGACACGGGGACTCTTTCATTACCATCGAAGGTATAAGACCTGTCTCTCGTATACTCTTATCTTCGGTACAGGCCGTTAAGGCCCATCTGCAGGGAGAGGAGGTCTATCAGATTCTATTTGAGATGGCGGAGGTTAAGGAGTCGGTGACAGACATCCCGGTGGTGCGAGATTTCGCTGACATCTTTCCAGAGAAACTGCCAGGACTACCTCCACACCGAGAGCAGGATTTTCAGATACAGCTTGTGCCGGGAGCCAAGCCGACGTCTAGGGCCCCTTATCGGATGGCCCCAAAGGAGTTGGCAGAGTTTCGGACTCAGTTGCAGGAATTAGTTGAGGCAGGTTTTGTTAGACCGAGTTCCTCGCCATGGGGAGCACCGGTCCTGTTCGTGAAGAAGAAGGATGGGACACTCCGCCTGTGCATCGATTATCGAGCACTAAACAGGCTGACCGTCCGGAATACCTATCCGCTCCCACGGATAGACGAATTATTCGACCAGTTGGAGGGGGCCCATTATTTCTCGAAGCTGGACTTGAGATCAGGATACTACCAGCTGCGGATCCAGGAGGAGGATATCCCGAAGACGGCCTTTAGTAGCAGATATGGCCTGTATGAGTTCACCGTGATGCCCTTTGGGCTCACGAATGCTCCGTCGGCGTTCATGAGTCTCATGAACCGGGTTTTCGAGGCCTACTTGGATGTGTTCGTCATAATATTCATAGACGACATCCTGATCTACTCTAGGACGGAGGAGGAGCATACTCGGCATCTGGCACTGACCTTGGAGAGGTTGCGGGAGCATCGCCTTTATGCAAAATTCAGCAAGTGTTAGTTCTGGTTGAAGGAGGTGGCCTTCCTAGGCCACATCATCAGCGGAGCCGGGTTAGCAGTAGATCCAACAAAGATTCGGGCAGTTCGCGATTGGCCGCAGCTGAGGACAGCCACCGATGTACGCAGTTTCTTGGGACTTGCCGGTTACTACTGGAAGTTCGTGGAGGGGTTCTCTCGGATTGCCCTCCCCCTCACATCTTTGACAAAGAAGGAGGCACCTTTTGTTTGGACCCCGCAGTGCCAGGCGGCTTTCCAAGAGCTGAAGGACCGACTCATCTCGGCCCCTATTCTGGCCCTTCCATCCGGAAAGGAAGGATTCCAGGTGTATACCGACGCATCATACCAAGGGATGGGAGCGGTGCTGATGCAGAACGGACATGTCATAGCATATGCCTCCCGCCAGCTGAAGACCCATGAGAGGAACTACCCGGTGCACGACCTCGAGATGGGAGCGGTCGTTTTTGCTCTGAAGGTCTGGCGCCATTATCTTTATGGAGTCCACTGCGATATCTTCTCCGATCACAAGAACCTGAAATACGTGGACACACAGAAGGAGCTGAATATCAGGCAGAGGCGTTGGGTGGAGTTCTTAGCAGATTATCAGTATGAGATGCACTACCATCCAGGGAAGGCAAACGTGGTGGCCGACGCGTTGAGCCGGAGAGCTGCCACTTCCGAAGCTGGGCCCCAGGTTATGTCCATGGAGCTAGTCCAGTCATTCAGAGATATGCAGATATCCCTAGTGTCCGAGGATGACCCAGATCTGTATAGGGAGTATCTGGCATCGATAGTGGCCATTGACGATATTCGGGATCGCATTCGGGACGGACAGAGGACAGATGCGTGGGCGGAGCTGATGTTCCGAGCTTTGGAGGAAGGTTCGACAGGAGATTATTCCCTGAGAGATGGTTTGCTCCACTTCAGAGGCAGAGTATATATACCCGCAGGAGGCCAGATCCGAGAGGATATTATGATGGAGGCGCATTGCAGCCGGTACTCGGTGTACCCGGGGATCACAAAGATGACCGCTGATTTGAAGAGGACGATGTTTTTGCCGGGCATGAAGAAGGACATTACGTACTTCGTGACCCATTGCGAGGCGTGTCAGTTGGTGAAGGCGGAATGCAGGAACCCCGCAGGACTGTTGCAGCCACTCCCGGTACCGGAGTGGAAGTTTGACGATATAGCGATGGACTTTATACATGGTCTTCCCCGGTCTCGGACAGGGAATGACTCGATTTGGGTGATTGTCGATCGGTTGACGAAGGTGGCCCGCTTTGTACCGATCAGGAAGGATGACTCGGTGGGAGTGCTAGTACGGAAGTTTGTGGAGCAGTATGTCCGATATCATGGCGTGCCCCGGACGATAGTGTCGGACCGCGATGGACGGTTTACATCCAGGGAGTGGCGGTCAGTGCAGGCATATTTGGGCACCCGATTGACTTTTAGCACGGCCTTCCACCCTCAGACGGACGGGCAGACCGAGCGCACCAACCGGACCCTGGAGGATCTACTACGATTGTGTATACTGGACCGAGGGGAGCCGTGGGAGAAGATGTTACCATTGGTCGAGTTCTCCTATAATAACAGCTACCAGTCCAGCATCAGGATGGCGCCTTATGAAGCCTTGTATGGACGAAAATGTAGGACCCCGCTTTCTTGGGTTCAGGACGAGGATCCGAAGCTGTTGGGATCGGATTTTGTTGAAGACACCGAGGCTCAGGTGAGACTGATCAGAGATAGGATGTTGGAGGCGCAGAGCAGACAGGCTAAATACTATGACGCCCGGCATCATCAGGTGGAGTTTCGGGTAGGGGATCGAGTGTTCTTGAAGATCCGGCCCATGCACGGAGTCTCACGGGTGCGCGGTCGGAGGAAGAAACTCAGCCCTAGGTATATGGGCCCTTACCGGATCCTGGAGCGGATCGGACCCCTAGCCTACAGGCTAGAGTTGCCACCAGAGCTGGCAGCTCTACACGACGTCTTCCACATCTCTTCGCTGAGAAGGGCTCTACTACGCCCGGAGCAGCGGATTTTGACCACCGAAGGGCCGGTAGCTTCAGACCGATCAGTTCACTTGGAGCCGGTTCGGATCGACGACAAAGGAGTGCGGATCTTGCGCCGCAAGAAGATCCCCTTAGTCAAGGTTCTGTGGAGAAATCACGGTCAGGAGGAGCACACCTGGGAACTGCAGGATCTGATGAGGCAAAGATACCCGGAGTTGTTCAGTCAGGTACATCTCACCACCTCTCGGTATACTATAGACTACCTTCTTGTTTTGGAATGTTAAGACTAGATACGGAAAATCCAGGACCTAGGCATGCACACTTAATCAGAAAGGTAGGGGCTAATCTTTTGTTTATTGGGGAGATTGTCTTCGTTATCAAACGAACAGTCGCCTGAACCCAATAGAAAGATCGTATGGGATGTTACAAGTTTGATTTATTCCGATAGAAATCCCCGTAGGCTCAACCTCAATTTCGGGGACGAAATTTTTGTTTTGTTTATTGGGATTTGTAACATCCCATTTCCGGCTAGACCCCTAGGAGTCGGTTAGTTGTGACGGAACCCCAGGAAACACATAAAATTGAAATAAAGCGATCAATATTTCGGGTCACGGGTTCGTCACGCCCGTGACCGACCCGTCACGCCCGTGACCTGGGCGTGACTACTTCGACGATCGTCGATCTCCACGAGACGATCGTCGAACGTGCTGTCTGGGCATGTCACGCCCGTGACCAAGGTGTCACGCCCGTGACTATGGGCGTGACCCCATCGACGATCGTCGATCGCCGTGAGACGATCGTCGAGCTTGCGGCCCGGGCATGTCACGCCCGTGACATGAGTGTCACGCCCGTGACCTAGGGCGTGACCAGCCTTGACGATCGTCGATCTCAATTCGACGATCGTCGGCCTCGAAATTTGCCGTTCGGGCATGTCACGCCCGTGACCTAGAGGTCACGCCCGTGACCTAGGGTGTGACCAGCCTTCGACGATTGTCGATCTCATTTCGACGATCGTCGACCCAAAATCTGCCGTTCGGGCCTGTCACGCCCGTGACCCCAGGTGTCACGCCCGTGACCATCCATCGACGATCGTCGATCTCAGTTCGACGATCGTCGAACCCAGAATTGGCTATCCGGGCCTGTCACGCCCGTGACCTATGTGTCACGCCCGTGACATTGGCCGAAACGACGGTTCAGGGCCGAAATTATTTTAACACGCGTGGTAATAAATGCTGGTGTGGGAAGTTACACCAGGAGTAATTTCAGGCCGTTTTCCTTCTGTAATTATATAATAAATGCGGAAGATATGGTCCAATAGGAAGCCGCCAGCTGGACACACCTGTTCAGTTTTCACCGTTTCTTATCCCTTCACTGTAACCGAAACGTTAAGGGGAGAACCGTCATGGCCATTAAGGCTTTACCCATTCATCTTCCCACTATCTGACTTATAAAAGCCCACTTGGGGCAAGAGGAGAAGGTTACACGCTCAAGTAATCGGATCAGATCCTTGTTCTTGCTGTAGGAGAAGTTCAGCAACGCCACCACCGCGCCATGGCACCCCGTCATTCTTCTCGCCTTCAAACCGCGAACAAGGTCCTCCTCTGCTCCTTCTCTTTCATGGGTAGATCTTAGGATTCTTAGAAAGGAGGTTCGCGCTCAACGGAGCCGGACCCATCTCTCGTTTTCATGGAAAAACCATGAAAAAGATATTTTGAGTTCGCCGGAAACCGCCACCTCCGGCGGCCAAACCACCGCCGACCGATAGCCGTCGCCTCAACGGAGGTGGTGGTGGTGGTGGCTGGCCAGGGAAGTGACCGGACGGCCGGCGATGGATCACGGAAATGTTACAGGAAAAATGGCTTCCTGTGTTCTGGTTTTCGGGTTCTGTAGAAGATGAACAGTAAAAACGGTTTATAATATATAACTTATGTAAATAATTTTATAAGGAAAAATATACTTGGATTAGTATATTTTGAGGCTGTAAAACGAGGCACTTAGAGGCCGAATTAGGAAAAATGACCAGTCACAAAAGTTGTAGTCCTCTGGGTCTACTTTAATATAAAATTGATTTTATTCAATTTGGGTGAGTGGTTTGACCACAGAACTCATTTTGGTGGGATCAAGACCTAGGCTAACCAGAAATTGAAATGGTTGCCCACGGTTCATAACATGTCCAAATGACTTGAAATTTGGGCTGGAGGTTTATAATATGTATATCGAGAGGCTGTCCAAAAATGGGAATTTTTGGAGATACTTTGCCTAAAGTTTTTGTTTTAATTTAAAAAACTTAGAGGAATTTATTTAGATGGTCAAATGACCTCCAAACCCTCCCAAATTTTGGTGAGTGGTCCCTGGCTATAAAACCTAGGTCTGTGTAAAATTCCAATTGATTTGGAGGAGTTTTGGGTGAGAAATCTTCTACCCTTAACTAGGCGTTAGTGAGACACCTTTTAATAAAAAGTGCACTGAGAATTTGGAAAGGTCAAATCGCCTCAACAGAGGCTGATTTTCTGATCTCTGACTTAGTATGGTGTTATAACCTGTGTGGAGAAAAATGGAGTGGTTTAGGGTTGGTTTACCCTAGGATCAAAACTCAAATCTTAAATGAAGGGTTTTGAGGTTTGTGAAGGACATAGGAGCAAAAGCTCTTGTATGCCCTTGAAATTTGGAGGAGAGTGGCATGATATGCTGAAAACCCTCTGGTTGAAATGGTGAAGGAATTGGAGGTAATTGGGTACCTCGGAAGTTGAGAGTTTGAATTAGGTTAGAAATGTAATTTAGTTATTTTAAGCACTAAATCTAATCCAAAAATTATGAAACTCGGGAGGAGGGGTTTTAGGATGTTTTAGACTTATGGTAATTTTCCTGGAATTTTATGATTAATAAATATCATACTTCATGTGTTAACAGATTATTTGCCCGATTTATTGTTTCAATTATTTGGAGGTTTTAAATTAATTATAATCAGTTGAAATTCTGGATTTAGATCTTGATTAGTAGCACATTGATCACTGGATTTTTATAGAATTTTATGTTGAGTAAATCTACTTTATTCACAAATGATAGAAAGGGCTGTTATGTTTAAAAAAATTAATTATGGATAAAATACTTGCTGGAAAATTATGAAACTTGGCCAGTACTAATGTTAGGCCTATATTTGCATGGCATAAATTATTTATAATTTTTGGAAGAATATTTTCTATACTTGATTCATAAACAACAGAAGTTAGAGATTATTTCTAAAATAGTTTCCATGCCCTTTTAATGATAGAAAAATTATGATACTTAGGATTTAACCTATTGAGATAACCTAGTATTTATCATAAATTTGCTGGACATCTTGCATGAGAACTTAGGGTAGTTCATGTTCAAACCGGTTGTCCTTGGGATTTTCGAGGAATTTAATTAAATGCCAAATAAATTAGGAAAATTTCCATTTTTCGGACTTAGGTCATTTATATCATGGTAAGACTCCAGTAAATAATTTAGGGCATTTGGATGAGTAATGGATCATTGCATAACCGGTTCGACATGTAGCCTAGGTCGGTCTGCATATAACAATTGTGAATTGAAATAAGACATGATCTGAGGAAGACATTGGAGTTAAATAATTCATTTTGTTTGGGTGGGCAATAGTGGAGGAAATCACTATAAGAAGATATAAAGAGTGATGAGAAGTGGTGATAGGTAGAGTTAAGAGGTGCTCGGGTTTGGCGAAAGATCGCTTTTCCCGAAGAGTGGAAGGTTTAAAAATCACCCTAGGATAGTCTATCGTAATGTAAGAAGGGAATGGGTTAAGGGAGATCAACCAATAACAATAAGTGCCTTGCGAAAGGGAACTTCGGGCCGTAATGCCGCCGTCTTGGTTCCTAGTGCCCCTTGAGAGCCCTTCACGGGGTATATCGGGGGCAGTCCTGGGCTAACGTAAACTGTAATAATAAACTGGCAAGAGTAACTTAGTAACTAGGATTGCACTTTTCACAAACACTGTTGGCACAGGAAGATTGATGAGAGCTTCGGCTCGGATGATTTGGAAACGGACGTTTGGGTCCGGGGTGCTTCGGCTCGGTTGGTTAAGAGACGGACGGGATGGTCCGGGGAGCTTCGGCTCGGTTGGTTGGAGACGGACGTTTGGTCCGGGGAGCTTCGGCTCGGTTTCGTGTGTTTACGATTAAACTTGCATGTGCATAAAATAGGAAAAGTTAAGGTGATGGGTCTTTCGATATCGGGGAGTTCGATTGCACCGACACCGATATCGTTGACTCGGCGAGGTGGTTAGCACTTAGCCAACAGAAGTCCGGTGCGCCAGCCGGTAAGAGTACGCAGGCGTCCGCTTAGTGCACCAAGCGTTGAGGCGTACGATAGGTCAGACCAGTGGTGCTTTTACTGGTTTTGAGGTGGGCGAGGCCCAACCCACCGCTTCCGTCTGCCACTACGGAGGTATCCTGGGAGGTAACGGCTCCGAAAGGGGGAACTAAAGGTCTGTGTGCACAGAGTCGGGTGTGTGAGTTGCACTTGCATGTTTCATCATACCCACTAGCATGTCATAGCATAATCGATTCATTTAACCCTGACACCTAAAGTATAAGTGGTATGGGACGCTTATACATTAGGACCTGCAAAACGAACCCTTGGTCTATAAGCTTGTGTGGGCAAGTTTATAAATCAAAGGTTAATTTCAATATATAACAACCATTGCTGTTTGATAACCGACACCCCAACGTATAAGTGGTATGGGACACTCTATACGATGGGAGCCTTGCAAAAGATCCCTTTTGCTTATGTGTTCTCGCATAAGTGAAGGTTTAAATTCATATGTTTGCTTTTCTTACTGCTAGACCTATTATAACAATCATATTAACTGCTCACCGAATACATCTTGCTAGATTAAATCCATAGTCACCTGTTTCTTGATTTATCTCTACCATCATGTCCTTCCCTTTCTTCCTCCCCGCTCGGTACCTAGGAGCCATGGGGGAAGGGGTAGGGGATGATAGGGCTTAGTCTTTATGACTAACGGTTTTCGAACCGCATCATTTAGGGGATCGTGGAGCCCAGCATGGAGGAGCAGCCCCAGAGATCGGTGCGCCTAGAGATGGGGCAGTCTAGCTTCGGAGTTCACACAGCTGGGACCGTGAGTCTCGACCTTGAGTAGTTTCTGTTTCGCTTCCGCATGAGAGACTTATAGTGAGGACATTTTGTACCGGGCATAAGCCCGTATTTATAGTACTCTGATGATTTCTGTGGACACTCCCTTCGTGGAGATTTTATCTTATTTACATGTGATTTATTATTGTGGACTGTATTGTTCTTACTCTAATAATTGTGCTACTTTTCTGTGATCGAATTGGCCGGCAGAATCGGCGCCTTGTGGTGATGACCCTTCAGGACGTGAAGGTGTCACCGCAAAACGGCGGTTCTGGGCCTAAGACCCCGATGGTTGAAAAAGAAAAAAAAAGGGGTCTTACACGACCCTCGGAGATCGTTGACCGAAGCACAGAGATCGTCGACCTATCAAACAGATAATCGAACGATACAGATAGTCGAACTATCAAAGCAGATAGTCGAACTACCACAGCAGATAGTCGACCTATCAGAACAGATAGTCGAGTTATCAGATAGTCGACCTATCAAGGCAGATAGTCGAACTATCAAAGAAGACAGATAGTCGACCTATCAAACAGATAGTCGAGCTATCAAAGAAAACAGATAGTCGACCTATCAAACAGATAGTCGAGCTATCAAAGAAAATAGATAGTCGACCTATCAAACAGATAGTCAAACTATCAAAGAAAACAGATAGTCGACCTATCAAATAGATAGTCGAACTATCAAACAACACAGATAGTTCGACCTATCAAATAGATAGTCGAACTATCATATAGTTGAACTATCCAAGCAGATAGTTGAACTATCAAAACACAACAGATAGTCGACCTATCAAGACAGATAGTCGAACTATCAAGCAACACAGATAGTCTACCTATCAAACAGATAGTCAAACTATCAGATAGTTGAACTATCCAAGCAGATAGTTGAACTATCCAAGCAGATAGTTGAACTATCAAGAAATCTGTCTGGTCAAAAGAAGTCGAGCGGGGTTTGACGATCGGCGAGGCAGATTCCACAGAACGTCGAGCTAACAAGAGTTGAACTAACTCAGAGATAGACGATCTGCTGACAGACAAACGACGAACAACTGATAGACGATCGTCGACCAGTCGATAGACGATAGTCGAGCGGCATTCGACCATAGTCGAACCAAAAACAACTTAACCAAATTTTCATCTGGATAAGTGACAACTCTAAAACTAGAGCAAACTAACTAAACAACTAACCTTTGACCATAAATAAATCTTGGGTCAAGAGACTAAAAGAGAAGACTGAACTCAAATCCAAACTAGGGTACCAACACCCTGTACTTGAAAATAAGTACACTCCAATAGTGAGAGCACACGTGAATCAACACATTGATCTTCGGAATGAGGGATTACGTTATGCAGACCCGTGTATATTGACCCACTGCACCCTGACATTGGTGTGTACTTAGCGTGGAATAGATGCAAGCACAACTTGACAGAATTGTCAAATACATTTTCAATTCACCTTAGCTTGACTGGAGTCTTCTTCAAATCCAGGTAATTGTGGATACAATACCCAACAATCTCCCC
This sequence comes from Platanthera zijinensis, assembly GCA_039513925.1. Lineage (NCBI taxonomy): Eukaryota > Viridiplantae > Streptophyta > Magnoliopsida > Asparagales > Orchidaceae > Platanthera > Platanthera zijinensis. Next base: position 136,185,671 of record CM077084.1, on the reverse strand, counting down.
CTATTTGAAGAAGCCTAAACCCTACAAGCTAAGGTGAATAGAACAGATGGGAATGAAAAACAAAAACAGAAAATTCAGTTGAGAGTGAAATTCATTACCATTTTCCTAAGAGCATACTTAACAGTGGCAGACACCTTAGCCTTAGCCGAGAGGGTAATCTCCCCCTTTTCGACTTCTTCAAATCTGGGATTTTACTTGGAGCAAAATGCTCCCCCTCAGTTCTTGCATCCGTGCCCGATCATGAGTTCCTCACTAATGCTTCCCCTTAATCAACGAACCTTGAGCCCTTCAGTCTTCAATCTTCATAGTTCAGCATGCCGAGTTCAGTTTTGAAAAGACTGAACTTGGCCTCGTCTAGGGGATTTGTAAAGATATCTGCAATCTGCTTATCCGTGGGGACATAGCAGAGAAAGATATCTTTGTTTTCCACATGCTCCCGAATGAAGTGGTAGAGCACTTCAATATGCTTTATTCTGCTGTGCGACACTGGATTGTTCGCATTTGTTATTGCGCTCTAGGAGTCGCAATACATAAGAACTTATCTGAACTGCAAGTCATAATCTTCGAGTTGATTTATGATCAATAGAAGTTGTGCGCAACAGCTGTCTGCCGAGATGTACTCAGATTCAGCCGTAGAGGTTGCGACACAGTTCTGCTTTTTACTGTTCCACGAAATAAGCCTTCTTCCAAGGAATTGACACATCCCGGAAGTGCTTTTCCTATCATCCCTGCTTCCTGCAAAGTCAGCATATGAAAAGCCTATCAGCTCGACATCATTGTTTCTTGGGTACCACAAGCCAAGATTTGGTGTACCTTTAAGGTATCTAAGAATTCGCTTTGCAGCGACATAATGAGATTCCTTAGTGTTCACCTGATATCTGGCACAAACGCATGTGGAAAATATAATATCCGGTCTACTAGCAGTAAGGTAGAGCAGGGATCCAATTATGCTTCTGTATTTGGTTTCATCAAAAGGTGTCCCTTTCTCATCCTTGTCTAGAGACATAGTGGATCCCATTGGAGTCCTGATAGAGGCTGCATTCTCCATTCCAAATTTCTTGAGGAGTTCATTTATGAACTTCGTCTGAGAAATGAAAATTCCATCCTCAGACTGTTTCACTTGAATTCCCAAGAAGTACTTCAGCTCACCCATGCTGCTCATTTCAAACTTCCCTTGCATAAGTTTTGAAAACTTCTTGCACAGGTTGTTGTCCGTTGAACCGAATATTATGTCATCGACATAGATTTGTACCAGCAAAATCTTTCCTTTGACTTCCCTAAGAAACAATGTCTTATCGATTTTTCCTCTCGAGAACTTGTTCTCAAGAAGAAAACTAGACAGAGTCTCATACCAAGCTCGAGGAGCTTGTTTTAAGCCATATAATGCTTTATTAAGAAAGTAAACATGATTAGGGAATGTTAGATTAACAAAACCTGGAGGTTTCGCGACAAATACTTCCTCTTTCAAATTTCAACTTAGGAACGCAGATTTCACGTCCATCTGAAAGACAGTGAATCCTTTATGGGAGGCATATGCCAGGAACAATCTGATCGCCTCGAGCCTTGCAACTGGTGCAAAGGTTTGGTCGAAGTCAATCCCCTCCTCGTGTCTGTAACCTTGATCCACCAGTCTGGACTTGCTCTTAATAATGACACCGTGTTCATCCAGTTTGTTTCTGAAGATCCACTTAGTGCCGATCACATTCTGTTTCTTAGGTCTGGGAACAAGCGTCCAGACGTTGCATCGTTCGAATTGATGCAGTTTATCTTGCATGGCCAATATCCATGACGCATCTTTGTTCGCTTCGTCGAACTTCTTTGGCTCAACCTGTGACAGAAAACTTAGGTGCAGAATCTCGTTAATTGTACCTCGGTGAGTTCTGACACCGTCCCGAGGATCTTCTATGAACTGATCTCTTAGGTGATCCCTCACGTGTCTGAGCTCTAAGAGTCTGGCATCTGGAGCTCCAACAGCTTCTCGGGCTCCTCCCTCTTCTGGGAGAATTTCTTTATCCTGACAGTCATCTTCTCCAGGTGGCGTTGAGGTGGAGAACTTGACGTACTTGGGAGTTCCATCTTTAGCAGTCTCATCTAGACTTAGCTGTTCAAGCCTTGCACCTGCATCTTCAAGAATGCAACTGGAGGATTTGTTGTGAAGCAAGATTCCTTCATCAAATACAACATAAATGGACTCCTCTACCACTAGGGTTTTCTTATTGAAAACCCTATATGCCCAACTATGGCTACTATAGCCCATGAAGATGCCTTCGAAGCATTTTTCTCCGAATTTAGTACGTTGGTACTTCCCATTATTGAGTACATAGCATCTGCAGCCAAAAATCCTTAAATAGGACATGGTCGATTTCCTGTCTTTCAATAGCTCATAAGGCGTCTTACGATGATTCTTGTTGATCAATGCTCGGTTCTACACATGACAAGCCGTATTGACAGCCTCTGCCCAGAAGTACTCTAGAAGAGAAGCGTCATTCAACATTATCGTACATGCTTCAATGAGCGTTCTATTTCTCCTCTCTGCAACTCTGTTTTGCTGAGGAGTATGCGGGGAGGAAAACTCATGAAAGATACCATGTTCTTCACAGAATTCTGTCATAGCACCAGACTCGAATTCTATTCCATGGTCACTTCTGATTTTGACCACGGAGCAGTTAAGTTCTTTCTTAATCTGCTTGATAAAATTAGTGAAGATGTCAAACGTATCTGACTTTTGTTTCAAGAAGAACACCCACGTAAACCAAGAGTGATAATCAATAATCACTAGCCTATACGATTTCCCTCCTAAGCTATGAACTTGCACTGGACCGAACAAGTCCATATGCAGAAGATAAAGACATCTGGAAGAGTCTTTGTCTACAATGCCCATAAAGGTAGCCCGAGTCTGTTTGCCCTTCTGGCATGCAGGACAAGGGCTATCTTTGATACACTTAATAGTAGGGGCATCCCTTACTAAATTCTTGGAAAACAACATATTAAGAGTCTTGAAATTAATATGTGCTAATCTCTTGTGCCATTGTTCACAGAGAGATGCACTACCTTTTGCTACTAGGAACACAGGGGTAGAAGAGTCTAAGCTAAGAAAATCTAAGCAAAAGATATTTCTGCTCCTAATGCCAGTTAATACCATCTCCGAAGAGGCACACGATATTATCAAGCACTTTTCCTTGCAGAAGTTAACGTCGTATCCTTTATCACACAACTGGCTAACACTGATCAGGTTATGGTTTAACCCTTCAACATAGGCCACGTCCGTGATAGAGAATACACCGTTGGAAATCATACCATAACCCCTGGTGACTCCTCAATCAGATCCTCCAAAGATGACTTTGGTTCCATTTTTGACTGGGGAGTAATCACGCAACAGGCTTCTTGTCCCGGTCATATGTCGGGAACATCCACTGTCCAAGTACCAGATTGGCGTTTTGGTGGCCTTTGGACATACCAGCAAAACAGAATTAGTTTCCCTTAGGAACCCAATCGAACTTGGGTCCTAGATTCCTTGTTAGCACACTCCACCTCGGTTGGTTAACCCTACGAGTGGTCGGCCTCGCATTGCTAACAAAAGGAGTCTCATTGTATCTTGGATTAAACCAGCAATCCACGACAAAGTGACCAACTTTGCCACATCACGAACAGTAAAACCTGTTGTACCGTTTCCTAGGCTCCTTCTTCACCCTTGGAACAGTGGGTCCAGCCGGGGCCTTGGATCTGAAGGTGGAGTCATCATGATGACAGCAGTCACACGACTTCTTCACTTCCTGTTCCTTCAGTATGACAGGCTTGGCCTTTGGTTCCTACTTCCTATTATGGCCGCTAAAGAAGTGGCCATAATTCTCTACTTGGATTTCCTCATAAGGTGCCTTGAAGACACTCTCACCGTAATTGTGGGGGAAGGTCAAACCATCATACCGACTCTTGGAATTTTCAACCGAGGGCAGGAAGAAGTGGCCATAGGTTGACTCAAAGTCCTGCTCATTGCAAGGAAAGCCAGGCTTTCTGAATGAAACAGGACCGAGTGGGGCCTTTCCCTTTTCTGCAGTAGAGGCCTTCTTAGTAGCCTTATTTTTCCTTTGATTTCTATTTATCCTGGATGATTTACCAGGCATAGCCACATGCCCTAAGCCAGCCCCCTTAGCCTGAGCAGAGAATTCATAAACTAGAGGAAGAACGGTCTTGGGCATAGAGAAGCTTTTGACAATCTTCCTTTTTGCCACAAGCTGTTCTTCCAGCTTGTTGATTTCTTCCTATTTTTGGTCAAGGAGGCTTAGAAAATCTGAGTGCTCAGAAGTCAGGTCCAGGTGTTCCTGTCTGAGAGAAATTAAGCTAATGATCTCTTCTCTTAGGGACACACCCTAAGCCTTAAGGAATTTGACTTCCTTTTTCTGGGCGCTTAACCTCTTGCAGCATTTCTCAAAGGTATTAAGCAAAAGCTCATACTTTTCGAGGAGTTCAACTTCACGGGTAGATGGGCTATCCTCGAGATCATCTTCAGGAGACTCAGAGTCAGAGTCAGAGTCAGAGAGGTGGGTGCGATCTTTTACCTTCCCAGTAAATGGGAGACAGTCTCCATCTGAGTTGGAGCGACCCATTAGCCCGAAGTAGGCTTCCTCATCATCACTAGAGTCTGACGAATCAGATTCACTCAATGTCTTTTGCTTTTTAGCAATGTAGCTCCTCTCCTTCTTCTTATCTCTAGAGGACTTGTGCTCCTCTCCTTTCCCCTTATCTCTCTTGCTTTGGTGGCAGTAAACAATGACGTGGCCTGGCTTATTACATCCAAAGTAGATAATGTCAGCAGAGATATGTTTGTTCTGTTTAGACTCATACCTGTCAGAAGAGTAATTCTTTTTCTGAAGTCTGGAGGAGGAGCCGTCTCTCTTTCTTTGATTCCTCATCTTGAGGAACTTCTTGAACTCTCGAGTGATGAAGGAGAATTCTTCCTCAGATAGCTCTGAGCCGGATGAGCATGGTTCAGAGTCTTCTTCCTCAGCCTTTCTCTAAGAGCGGGATGAGGCTGCACCCTTGCCTTTCCTTGAGTGATTAGCTTTCAGGGGCACAGTCTTTTCTTTGGCTGCGGCCTTATCGGCTTCTTCTTCAACTTTTCTGGTGTTCAACTGAAGCTCATAGGACATTAGCTTTCAAAACAGAATCCGAGGATCAGTTTCTGCCAGCTTGCCAAATTCTCTGATGGCACAGATCTTGGTGTCCCATTCCTTAGTAAGGGATCTAAGAAATTTGTCATTTAGTTCACCATCGGTGAACACTCTGCCATAACACTTCAGGGCATTGACGATCTTCAGTAAGTTCTCGAATGTCACTCCGATTTCTTCCTTGGGACCTTGCCTGAAGTCCTCATACTTCTGGTTCAGAAGGGATCTTCGATCATCCCTTACTTCATCTGTGCCTTCCATCAGAATGATCAGGCAGTGCCATATGTCCTTGGCAATCCTGCAGTTGCTGAAATTCTGCATCATGGAATCATCGACGGTGCTTACTAAGATGTTTTGAGCTTTCTTGTCTAGTCTGACAAGCACCATCTCATCCTTATCAATTTTGGAGAGCTTCTTAGGCACTATCTTGGTCGGATCAATGGTGGAGGCCTTAGTGGGGATATAAGGTCCCTCCTCAACTATCATGAAGAGTCGGGGGTCGACTTCTTCCATGTAGAACCTGATCCTTTCCTTCCAGATGGGAAAGATCAGCTTGGTACATACTGGGATCTTTCTTGAATACTTGAGTCCATCCATTCTCGAGATCTTCTTTATTCTTGACACTAGACACAGGATCTTGCTCAAGGTGTTAACCTTACTAATTAGCAACCTCCCTCTGATACCACTTGAAAGTCTCTAGTGTCGACTAAATCCACCTATGGGGGGGGGGAATAGGTGTCGTGCAGTCTTTTGCAGAATTAAATTTACCTGCACAAATTAACAAACAAAGCACAGAAAACGCACACAAAATTATAGTGGTTCCCCGATTTGGGTACGTCCACTTTCCCCCTTCGACCTATCTCCCACCAAGGGACGACTCAGTAACTTTTCCAAACGGATTGAAATCCAATCCTTAAACTACGGAAGGAACCCTTCCAATAAAGGAGTCACAACTCCACCACCACGGGTTGCACCCAACCCTTACAACTAGGAATGAAAAATTCCTTTATAACAAACCAAAATTGAATGTAAAAGAAAATACAAACAAATTTTTTGGAGATTCCGATGTCCTTCTTCGTTCGTTGAAGCTTGCTTGAAAATAACGAAGAATCCACAACCGGATTTCTCTCTTGGAATGGGTCTTCTCAAGATCGGCGGCGGCAAGTGATTGCGGCGACGATACTTTGTAGATCCAAACTTCTTGATGAAGCAAGCAAGGTCTACCAACGATCTCAGTCAGATCAATCGTCTCCACCGATTCGGAATGGAGAACTTGTCTCGTTCAACGAATCGAGAGACAAAAGATCTCAAGAGAGATGCATGAGACGCTCGGCTTGCCTTGGTACTATCGTCAGAAGATCAAAGAAGATCGGAGATTAGCTGTGACGACAAACTGCGAGCGGCGACAAGCAATCAGCGGTTTCGGCGATCGGCTAGGGCACGACGTCGGCTACTTTTGATTTCGCGTGAATGTCTGTGTGTAGAGGTTCAAAATATGGGTTTATATATACCAGAGGCCAACCCTAAAGACCGTTGTGGGACCCACAAGGAGAAACCTTAGCCCCGGCCGAAACAGTGCACGACATCTTGGTTCGGTCAAGCGAACGAGGAAATTTGCCTAAGGCAAAATCGGCGGGAATCGTTGGTGATTCCCGTCGAAGTCGGCGGGAATCACTCACGATTCCCGTCGATTCTTCCTTGGCAGAATTCCTGTTGGAAAATTGTCAGCCGGAATAATTCGGCAGGAATGCAGACTGATTCTCGTCGAAGTCGGCGGGAATCACTCACAATTCCCGTCGATTCTGCCTTGGCAGAATTCCTGTTGGAAAACTGTCAGCCGGAAGAAGTCGGCGAGAATGCAGACTGATTTTCGTCGAATCGGTGGGAATCACTAACGATTCTCATCGAAGTCGGCGGGAATAACTTTGTGATTCCCGTTGATTTTGACTTAGAAGAATTTTCTCTTCCTTCCTTTGATGACTTGGTCTTTTACCCATCTTTGCTCCTTCTTCTGCTCTTGATCTACCTAGACCCTGTACTTGAAAATAAGTACACTCCAATAGAGAGAGCACATGTGAATCAACACACTGATCTACGTAACGAGGGATTACGTTGCGCAGACCCGTGTATATTGACCCACTGCACCCTGACATTGGTGTGTACTTAGCATGGAATAGCTGCAAGCACAACTTGATAGAATTGTCAAATACATTTTCAATTCACCTTAGCTTGACTGGAGTCTTCTTTAAATCCAGGTAATTGTGGATAAAATACCCAACACTCAGCTCTATGAAAGAGAGGTTGAGTTCGATGATCTAGGATCTCAGATCGACGAAAATTGCCAGTTCAATCTTTTTTATTCTCTGCAAATATCTTCAGAATTGATTAGACATATTTTATTGCTTATATTGCTCTGAGTAATTAATGCTTAGATTCTCCAAATATGGCTTCATATGACAACATTAATTACTGGTTTTCAGAGAGTTAATACACAGCTAATTCTTGGGCCAGTTAAGGAATTTCTTTATTGCTCTTCTAGCTGTTGTCCAAGTTCCAAGATTTCTGTAGTCATTCAAGGAAATCGTATTATCAGACCAATTTGCTACAGATGATATAGTAAAGTTTTTGAAAAGCCTTAGGACACAGAAATTATTCAAAGAAAAAAGAGTTCTGCACCATCTTCATCAAATCTTCTTCTTCCAGCAAGCTTTCCAGATACAATAAAACTTCATTTGTCTACTACTTTTTGGATAACTTCTTCAAGAAGACCTATACACCCTGCAAATCTCTCAATCTTCCTGGATAGCACTTCATCTCAAGGGGAGCTTTGACACCATCAAGGATCCACAAGTCTTCTCATTTGTTTTGAGAAAAGAGAAGACAACATACAGTTTTTTATTTCTTCACCCCACTTTACAAAGGGTTCTAACTCCCTTCAAAAGTTAAACACTTGGTTGCAAGTCTCCTGATCAAAAGACTTGATTTTGTTATTGGGAACTTGATCAAAAGCCTGAAGGGTTTTCTGATCTACCTTAATCAGATCTTGTGGTGAAAGGGCACCTTTGTAACACCCCCGATTTTCCTGCGATTATTTTTATTCTCGTTGGCGTTACGATGATGCGTTTCCGTGGCTTGTGTTATGTGTGGAGTATGGTTTAGCTCCTTAGAAATCAGTGCCCTGTTTGGTAGCCTGTTGGCAAGATCTCCCTAGCAAGCTGAGTCGTTTTGGGTGACCCGGTGTGGCCTCTCGGGGGGATGTTTGTGTTTGGCTTTATTTGGGTATAACTCGAGTTCTGTTCGTCGAAAATTAATTTCGACTTCGCCGTTGTGTTCGTAGCGTGGGTATTTAGCTACGGTGCGAATTTCGTCGAATTCCGAGGTAGTTCGGTTTTCGCGTCGTTGGTGTGTTAATAGCATAATTATTTGATTTGAATAGTTGAGTGGAATCTATCGGGTTTTTGGCTGATGAGCGGTTTCTGTGGCTGTATTTATTCAGCAGATATTCCTTGCTTAGGTGGCAGCCATATATTGGCTTGTTCCTTTTTTGGAATTCACTTGTGTAATTAAGTGATTAGGCGTATTAGGGTTCGGTTTTTTCTGAACCGTCGTGTCAAGCTTTTTATATAAAAGCTTTGTTTTAAGAAGTGGCGTCCCACTTCTTCTTCTTCTTCCTGTAGAACCGTCCCTGCTTGTTCGCGGAAAATAAAGGAGAAACCGCCCTTCCTGTACTTCTTCGGACGGCGATTCCGGGCTTGATCGTGGACGGAATTCGATTCCGAAAGCGGCGTTGTCTTGCTCTCTCTGAGATCTTCGTTTCGACGGTAAGATATTCGATTTTCGTGGAGTTTTGTTGAGATTTGGGATTTCAGTTTTGGAGGTTTTCTGCCATTAATGTCCTAGAGTTTGTTCTAGGTGCTGCTGATGTTAGTGTCGTGCGAAGAGGAGGGAAAGCCGACCAAGCTTCGCCAGAAATCGAGGCAAGTGGTATTCTTGCCCTTGCCTTTGTTGTTCTTTTGAATTTTGGAATGTTTCCCGGTTAGCCCTAGGGTAGAAACCAGGCTTATTCTCTTATTATCTTGCTAAGTTTTAGGGCTTAGATTCTCCTATGAGCCCCCCTCCTTGGGCTGTTTGCTCCTCGTGCTATTTGTGTTCACCATTTAGACTCCAGAGTTGTAGTTCTAGTTGGGTGCTTTTGCGGGTGGAGCCGAGAGAGAGAGTGAGGGAGGTTGTTGTGGTAGGGCTCTGGTTAGAACTAGTTTTGGTAGACTCTCGAGTTTTGGTGTTGAGTGTGGTGCACACACTCAAAGCCAAAAGCCGCCCGGACTTGGCGCTGAGTGTGGTGGACACACTAAAAGCCATAGTTCGGTTTGTTCTTTGCGGCTGAGTGGTGGGGTGATTGAGTGAAAATTTTCGTCTAAGTCAAAATCGACGGGAATCACCAAGTGATTCCCGCCGTTTTCGACGTGTATCGTCAGTGATTCCCACCGATCGGCCAGAATCAACCTTGACTCCCGCCGATTCGGCGAGAATCATCCTTGATTCCCGCCGATTCGGCGAGAATCATTCTGGATTCCCGCCGGTCGTCGAGAATCATCCTGCATTCTCGTCGATTCGGCGAGAATCGTCCTGCTTTCCCGCCGATTCGGCGAGAATCAGTCGGCCTTCCCGCCGACCTTCTCTTGTTGGCGTTGGCTTAGGGTTCTCCTGCGGAAGTGAACTTTGGCGTAGAGTGAGTTGACCTCACTCAACGCCAAAGCTGTTTTGGCGTTGAGGGAGGTAGACTCACTCAACGCCGTTGTTAGGTTTTGTGGTTTTGCTGAAGGCGTTGAGGGAGTGGACCTCACTCAACGCCATGGCTGTTCTGGCGCTGATTGAGGCTAACCCACTCAACTCCAAGGTCTGGTTAGGCACTGAGTGGATTCCACCCAACGCCGATCCGTGTTGAGTAACTTCAACACTATTTCTCTTTCCTCGATTTATGTTCCCGAGTGAGTTTCCTTGATTATATTTGTAGTTTCCTTGTCGGCCATGTTTTCTTCCCTAAAGTCTGAATCGTGGGATGTGGATAGTAGTGGTGGTTTGAAGCTCTTCATGGGGGAGGTTTTGTGTAATCTAGCCAAGGCCATCCTTATTCTTCTGTCTTGCTCCAGGTACGCGCTGGGCAAGGGGGTGGAAGGACCCTTGTGCTTTATCATGTAGACCCCTGAGCTTGTTGGCATGGAAATTGGTGGTTGGGGGACTGAGTTTGCCTCCAACCCGGATCCACGCTGTTGTTTTGCTACTACCATCTCCCACAGCTTAGGGTGTTAGAAGTTTCTTTCTCGGTAGATTGCAGCACTTTGGGCTCTTGGTAGTCTAGTAGGCCCTGCAGGATGTTGTTCCTGAGCTGGGTTGATGCTGTTTCCTCGCACGTAGTGCATTTCTTGTCGTCCTATTTTGGACAGTTGTGACTCTTTCTACGGCCTGTTTTTCAGTTACTTTTCCCCCTTTGGTTGACTCTTTCATGCAGATTTTACCTTGTTTTGCTTGCTGAGATATTCTGTTTTCTTTTGGAATGCCTCAGGTTCTGAGCTGTAGCCAGTTGGGTGGCTAGTTTGCAGAGGTGGTGTTGGTGGTCTCCTGAACTTTGGAGATCCGTTTGCCTTGTTGGTGAGGTAGTTTTTAGTACTTTCTTACAGACATACATATGTGCTAGTGGGTTCGTGTCAGGTTGTTGGCGCCCACTGGTAGTTTTTACCTTTGTACTGGATATATTACTTATGCTGCTACCGTTTTCTGGAGATAGTGTACTTGCTCTGAGAAGGATTTATGCTAGGTTGCTAGTTACTTTTAAACTATAATTATTCTTATAAGTAAGCTCATGATCAGCATGTTTTATAAAACTAAATCTCTATTTTCTAAGCAGCGTATAAAGATCGTTTTCCTATATATAATATCAATTAAATGTAGAGTCTTGCTTAGTATGAGTGGTTCTCTTGGAACTCTTATACACCCTTTAGGATGCTAAACCTGAATAAAGTATTTTTCTGCGGCGCATAAGTGTAGTTTTTTAACTGTGGACTAGGTGATCCACCGAGCCGAGGGATACGACCTCTAAAATATAACTGATTTTCTAATCATTAAGCTCATGATTTTCTTTCAAAAAGAGTAGAAGTTGGTTTTGCCTGAGCGTCAACAGTTATCCCCTGCTTGACGTGGCATAATGACGCGCATTTTCTCATACTCTGATAATTATTTAATTCGGGGAAAATGCGGGTTGTGACAGTTGGTATCAGAGGGAGGTTTGCTTGACAGGTTTGCTTGAGCAAGCCTTCCTTTGTTTGCTTTAGTAGTTCAGCATCATGTCATTCACACACCGATATGTCATCAGCACGTCTTGGCAAAAACACGAACACTACACTCATGGCATAACATGAAGTATACGGGGCATATTATGTAGTATGGGATGCATAATATGTGTTCGTATATGGATCCACCATAGGGGCTACATGTGAGGGTTATGTAGTATGAGATGCATAACCTCACCACATGACTGCGACTAGCACGTTTCTTTTTCATTGCATGGGAATGTTATGTAGTATGGGATGCATAACATTTTCATGCGTACGCCGCTCATAACATGCATTAGGGCTTTTTTAGAATGCATAGCACAAGCATGCATAGCATATCATTGCATAAGCACAACGTGCCAAGCTAAAGATTTGCAGGATGACATATGTACACACATAAGTTTTCAAAATAATATAAAGTCATGCATTTCCGATCTAGGCACAAGAGTTAGTAAGGTGGTGGTTAACCATCCTAGGTTAGGGCATGTCATCAAATTTTTGTTAAAAAGATAAACTCTCAGAGCAAGTTTAGCAGCTTTAAGTCTATATCTATATATGTATTGTTTGTACTTGTGTTTGGGTTCTAGTCGTTGAGTTAGGATCTGATTTGTGTGGTTATGATTTTAGGATGGCTAGGCGTCCTGCGACTCAATCGACTCCCCTGTCTGAAGGTGAGTCGTCTGGGGCTCAGCATGATGCGGTGATCGAGAGTCTGCGTCAGAGTAGCGATTCTATGGGCAAGCAGTTGGAAGAGGTGCGAGCCCAGATCCAGTCTTTGATAGCAGTTGTGGCGGGTCAGAATCAGGGAGTGCAAGGCCCTGCAGGGGGGATTGCTGTTCCTCCCCCTCCTGCACCCTTAAGACCTCTAGTGGTGGTGCCAGCGGAGATGGCCTTCATCTCGCAGTTTCAGAGGCTGAGCCCTCCCACTTATGACGGGAAGGCATACTTCATGGTGATAGACGACTGGCTGATCTCCATGGAGGAGATGTTCTCGTATTCAGGGATTGCAGACGATTAGAGGGTGATGATAGCCGCCTATCAGCTTAAAGGTTTGGCTAAGAGTTGGTGGCTGATAGAGAAGGAGAGCTTGGTAACCGGATGCTCTTGGGAAGTGTTCAAGGAGATGCTATTGAGGAAGTTCTTACCCTCGGTCGAGCGTGACCGCCTCATGAATGACTTCCTCCATCTGAAGCAAAGGTAGCTCACGGTGGGTGAGTATGAGATAGAATTCAGCAAGTTGAGCCGTTTTGCCCCTGGATTGGTCAGCGTTGAGGCTGATCGAGTTAAGCGATTTCTTGGTGGTTTGAGGAGTGAGGTGCAGCAGTTGGCTAGTGCTTATGGGTCAGAAACTTACGCAGGAGTAGTGGAGTCTGCTCTGAAGGTGGAGGCTATTGAGCCGCAAAGAGCAGAGGCCAGCAGATGAGGAAGGACAAGAGAAAGTCTGTTGAGGAGAAGAAGCCCCTAGTACCCGATGCTGTTCCGGGAAAGAGGAGCAGAGTAGTGTGCAGTTTCTATGGCCGGTCAGGCCACCCTGTTGAGAAATGTTTTAAGAAGTCGGCATCTCAGAAGAAGGAGCAGGTTCATGCAATTCAGGGTGCTCCTAGGAGAGATGTCTCCTGTTCTGTTTGCAAGCGATCCGGGCATGATGCGGCCCAGTGTTGGTCTAAGGATAGAGTCTGCTTTCAGTGTGGGCAGAAGGGTCACATCAAGTCTAGGTGTCCTCAGGTTTAGCCAGCTCTTCCTGCAGTTCCATTACAGGCATTACCTCTACCTCAGCGTGTGGATAAGGGAAAGGGGAAGCTGAACGTGATCTCTTCCGAGGAGGCTCAAGCCTCGACTCAGGTCATTTCAGGTTAGTTGTTTATTGTTTTTCTAGCCTGGTAGTTTTATTTGCTAGAGTGTTTGCGGTATTGTGGTGGTAGTTCCTTAGTTTTGGGTGCTCCTATAGGGAAATTTAAGGTGAAGAACCGCTGGGCGCGTGTTCTGTTTGATTCCGGCGCTACCCACTCGTTCGTGGCTAGAGCCTTTGTGGAGCGACATCGGTTGACTCTAGATCGTGTTCGGGATTCCTTCCGTGTCAAGTTTCCCTCTGGTGAATCTGTGTTGTCAGATTTGGGCATTTTGGATTGCCCGGTTTTGTTGGGGGACTTTCTTGCAAAGGCGGACCTGAAGATGATTGATCTGGAGGACTTCGATGTCATTTTGGGCATGGACTGGCTCTCTCGGTATGATGCGGTCATTCAGTGCAAAGGAAAACGCTTGGACTTCATCAGAGACGACGGTCAGCCCGGCAGCGTGTATGTTGATCTGTGTCAGGATTCTCCTGTCATCTCTGCGGTATGTGCTCAGAGGTTATTTCTTTCTAGTTGTTGTGTTTGTTTAGTCTCAGCGGTTGGAACCGCTGTTAGCGTGCCACGCTTGGAGGAGATTCCTATTGTTCGTGGTTTCGCCGATGTTTTTTCCTGATGATCTTCCTGGTCTTCCTCCTGATCGGGATGTTGAGTTTGTGATTGATTTAGAGCCGGGTACGCGTCCTATTGCGAAGGCGCCGTACCGGATGGCCCCTCGTGAGTTAGAGCAGTTGCGAGTTCAGTTGGATGAGCTGTTGGCTAGAGGTTTTATTAGGCAGAGTTCGTCGCCTTGGGGTGCACCTGTTTTGTTTGTAAAGAAGAAAGATGGGTCGATGCGGCTTTGCATCGACTATAGAGAATTGAACAAGGTCACTATCAAGAACAGGTACCCTCTGCCGAGTATCGATGACTTATTTGACCAGTTGCGCGGTAGCACGGTCTTCTCCAAGATTGACCTTCGTTCAGGTTATCATCAGCTCAGGATCCGTGAGGCGGATATTCCACGGACTGCGTTTAGGTCGAGGCATGGGCACTTTGAGTTTTTGGTGATGTCGTTTGGTCTGACCAACACACCATTAGCCTTCATGGATATGATGAACCGGGTGTTCAAGGATTTCCTTGACAAGTTCGTTGTGGTCTTCATTGATGATGTGTTAGTTTATTCTCGCAGTGTTGAGGAGCATGAGTAGCATTTGCGTTTGGTTCTGACAGAGTTGAGGAACCACAAGTTATTCGCCAAGTTGAGCAAGTGCTAATTTTGGTTGCCTCAGGTTTCTTTTCTAGGCCACGTGGTGAATAAGGATGGGATCTCGGTCGATCCAGAAAAGATTGCAGCTGTGATGGATTGGAGTAGACTGAGTACGCCTAAGGAGATCAGGAGTTTCTTAGGGTTGGCTGGTTATTACAGGAGATTTGTGGAGGGTTTCTCTTCCCTAGCCGTACCTTTGACCAAGTTGACTCAGAAGAATGTGGCTTTTGTTTGGAGCGAAAAGTGCGAGGAAGCTTTTCTGGAGCTAAAAGAGAGGTTGTGCACTGCTCCCGTTCTGACCCTGCCTACTGAGGGTGTGGATTACGATGTATACGTGGATGCTTCGCGTGTGGGTCTGGGATGCGTGTTAATGCAGGTGGGTAAGATGATTGCCTATGGGTCAAGGCAACTGAATACTCATGAGAAGAATTATCCTACGCATGACCTCGAGTTTGTAGCGGTTATCTATGCTTTGAAGTTGTGGAGACACCTACTTTATGGGGCTCAGTGCAAGATCTTTACTGACCATAAGAGCCTGAAGTATGTGTTCACGCAGAAGGAGTTGAATCTGCGTCAGCGGCGGTGGTTGGAATATGTGGCTGATTATGATGTAGAGATCCAGTATCATCCGGGCAAGGCTAATGTGGTGGCTGACGCCCTGAGCCGAAAGACGGGAAAGATCTTTAACCTCTCCGCCGATCGTTTAGTAGAGGAGTTCCTCCTTATGGATATTTCAGTGGGATGTGTTGGTACCCTAGATGTGATTTGGCTTATGTGATCCCCTTGCAGCCCTCTCTTGATCTATATAATTTATATATGATCCTGTTTAGACTTTGCTTAGTTCTCCCTAGGGCAGTATATGACTGACCTAGAGTTTAGGCTAGTAGTTTTAGAATGTGTTTTGGTTAAGGCTTTTTCCGTTCGACTATCGTCGAACGAGGCCTCGCGATCGCCGATCATTGATCGACGATAGCAGGGCTATCGAATCGTTGAGTCAAGACAATTATCATCGACCGATGGTCGACGATCTCAGAGCAAGCCTCTTATGCTCTGAAGGTTGGTCGACGATCTGCCATCTGCAGTTCAACGATCTTGTTCTTGTTCGACGATATCTGTCTCGACAGATATTTTGTCTTAGTCGTCGACATCTTGTGATGTTCGACGATATCTGTGTCGACAGATTGTTGCCTTAGTTGTCGACGATTTCTGGTCGACGTTTTCTGTCTCGACAGCTTTCTGCTCCAGTCGACGATATCTAGACCTGGTCGACGATTTCTGGTCGACGATATCTGTCTCGACAGATCTTTTGCTTTGGTCGACGATAGTTTGAGCTGGTCGGCGATTTCCGTTCGACGATTTCTGTTTCGACAGACTTCTGTTTTTAGTCGACGATCTGTTAGTAGGTCGACGATCATCGAACTCCTGTTCGACGATTTCTGTCTGCCTTTATCTTTTTGTATTTATTCTATTCCTTGGTTTATTTCCAAGTGTTTTAGTTGGTGGTTAGATTGATTCTCTGATATTATTGTTGCTAAATTTATGGTTTAAATTCAAATAAATTGATTACAAATTCTGTCAAGCATAAATCACGGGATTCAGTATTCTTGATAAAGCATTTTGTCCTATTATACAAATTGCGTTGACTTTATCTTTCCAGCCTGTTTTCTAGCCGTTGGTACTATGTACTATTTCCAAGAATGGTACGTCTTTATGCTGAGATATTTTTTCCCGCTTATTTTATTCCTTATTGGGACTGACAGAAAGTTAATAGGCCATTCTATTCCTATTGCTATATTCTATTTTGAGATAATCTGTTGCAGGGCTCGAAAATTAAAATCAATAGAGCCGTTCCAAAGGAAAAACGTGAAGACATATTTAAGAGAGATTCTTCTCTCAGAAAAGAAGAAGTTACAGACACAGAGAAATATTATTCATTCGCTCAAGCATCATCAGAGCAGCTCTTCACAATCTCACAATAAGAAGAAGAAAAGTTTTCCTGAAGCAAAAGCCCAGAGCAATCATCTTTCATTCTCAAGTCTCCTGAGCATCTGCTTAGAGTTTTCAAGACTTCAGAAAGAGCTCCAGTTCTGCTTCAAGTGCTCCTAGAATCTGGAAAACTGATAAAAATCAGTTTACAGATTTCTGAGAATTTAGTTTCAGTTTATCTGAAACTCCTTCATCCTGAAGCAAAGGCTTTCCCTTGACTTCCACTGAGCCAGGGGGAGACTTTGATTCTTTAGAGAATCCACAAATCTTCTCTAATCTGTATTTAAAACAGAGAAGATAATCTAACCCTCTCAACCCCTTTTGTAAAAGAGTTTGTTCACACCTCTTCAAAAGTGAACATTGGTGACAGGGCACCTTATCAACAACCTGTGGTTGAGCATCCTTATCAAAAGCTCAAAGGGTCTGTTTGATCTACCTGAATCAGATCATTGGTGGCAGGGCACCTTAGCAAAAACCTGTAGTGGATTCCTACCAGGGTGGTAGAAGAGTGGATGTACCTATTTAAAGGGAACCACTATATATCCTGTGTCTCTCTGGTTCTTGCTGATTTGTTTATTCTGTGGCTGTGTTAGAACTACCTAGGATTGCTAGTTGCTGTGATAGGCTTATAGTTAAACTGAAATTTCAGTTAACTCTTTCACTTGTGCACTTCACTGTGTTAGGCTCTTAGGGTTCAAGTATCAGATTTTTTATTCCGCAAATAAACTCCAAGGGAGCTGACTAAGTGTTCATAAAATTTTGAATACTCTATTCACCCCCCCTCTAGAGTAGTTTACAACTTATCCCCTCACTTTCAATTGGTATCAGAGGGAGGTTTGCTGTTCATACAGGCTAACACCTGAGTTAAAAGATCCAGTGATAAGTTGTTTCCTGATACCACTCACAAACACTTTCACACATGACCCAGTCTAAGGATTATTCGAGCACCAGACCTCCTGTATGCAACTTGTCCAAGTTTGGCATATGGAAGGCCAGGATAAGACTATACATGAATTCTATTGATGAAGATATCTTTTCTTCTATTTTGACAGGACCACCTGCTAGGCCTGCTGCTGCTTCCACTTCTGCTGATCTCAGTGCTGTGCCACCACCTGACTACAATGAAACTTACAAGAAGGCAAAGGCAGCTGATGCAAAAGCAATGAATATCCTAGCTCAGACAATGTCTGATGAGATATTCCAGAAGCTTGCTGAATGTACCTCAGCCAAAGCTATGTGGGATTCCCTCAACCACATAGTTGCTGGCTCAGCTGATGAGAGGAAGGACAGGAGATCCAATCTCACCTCTCAGTATGAAACTACATCCTGCTGCAGTTCTACCAAGTTATGCTGAAAAGAAAATCATAGGTGAACATGATCTAATGCTATCTAAAAGACAAGCAGCAAATCCTAACAGAGAGATTATTTTCAAACCAGCTGTAACCCCTAAAAACTCATCTGATGCTAAAACATGCTGATAAATCTGCTTGATACATTCCATTTCTGCTGATTTATGCTTGTTATATTTTCTGTGTATTGCCTGTGTTTTAACATTCTGGTTAATCTTTAGATTTGTTGTTGTCTGCTTTAGCCTTTAAACTGGATTGGATAACATAACCCAAATAGGGGGAGATTGTTGGTACCCTAGATGTGATTTGGCTTATGTGATCCCCTTGCAGCCCTCTCTTGATCTATATAATTTATATATGATCCTGTTTAGACTTTGCTTAGTCTCCCTAGGGCAGTATATGACTGACCTAGAGTTTAGGCTAGTAGTTTTAGAATGTGTTTTGGTTAAGGCTTTTTCCGTTCGACTATCGTCGAACGAGGCCTCGCGATCGTCGATCATTGATCGACGATAGCAGGGCTATCGAATCGTTGAGTCAAGACAATTATCGTTGACCGATGGTCGACGATCTCAGAGCAAGCCTCTTATGCTCTGAAGGTTGGTCGACGATCTGCCATCTGCAGTTCAACGATCTTGTTCTTGTTCGACGATATCTGTCTCGACAGATATTTTGTCTTAGTCGTCGACATCTTGTGATGTTCGACGATATCTGTGTCGACAGATTGTTGCCTTAGTTGTCGACGATTTCTGGTCGACGTTTTCTGTCTCGACAGCTTTCTGCTCCAGTCGACGATATCTAGACCTGGTCGACGATTTCTGGTCGACGATATCTGTCTCGACAGATCTTTTGCTTTGGTCGACGATAGTTTGAGCTGGTCGGCGATTTCCGTTCGACGATTTCTGTTTCGACAGACTTCTGTTTTTAGTCGACGATCTGTTAGTAGGTCGACGATCATCGAACTCCTGTTCGACGATTTCTGTCTGCCTTTATCTTTTTGTATTTATTCTATTCCTTGGTTTATTTCCAAGTGTTTTAGTTGGTGGTTAGATTGATTCTCTGATATTATTGTTGCTAAATTTATGGTTTAAATTCAAATAAATTGATTACAAATTCTGTCAAGCATAAATCACGGGATTCAGTATTCTTGATAAAGCATTTTGTCCTATTATACAAATTGCGTTGACTTTATCTTTCCAGCCTGTTTTCTAGCCGTTGGTACTATGTACTATTTCCAAGAATGGTACGTCTTTATGCTGAGATATTTTTTCCCGCTTATTTTATTCCTTATTGGGACTGACAGAAAGTTAATAGGCCATTCTATTCCTATTGCTATATTCTATTTTGAGATAATCTGTTGCAGGGCTCGAGAATTAAAATCAATAGAGCCGTTCCAAAGGAAAAACGTGAAGACATATTTAAGAGAGATTCTTCTCTCAGAAAAGAAGAAGTTACAGACACAGAGAAATATTATTCATTCGCTCAAGCATCATCAGAGCAGCTCTTCACAATCTCACAATAAGAAGAAGAAAAGTTTTCCTGAAGCAAAAGCCCAGAGCAATCATCTTTCATTCTCAAGTCTCCTGAGCATCTGCTTAGAGTTTTCAAGACTTCAGAAAGAGCTCCAGTTCTGCTTCAAGTGCTCCAGAATCTGGAAAACTGATAAAAATCAGTTTACAGATTTCTGAGAATTTAGTTTCAGTTTATCTGAAACTCCTTCATCCTGAAGCAAAGGCTTTCCCTGGACTTCCACTGAGCCAGGGGGAGACTTTGATTCTTTAGAGAATCCACAAATCTTCTCTAATCTGTATTTAAAACAGAGAAGATAATCTAACCCTCTCAACCCCTTTTGTAAAAGAGTTTGTTCACACCTCTTCAAAAGTGAACATTGGTGACAGGGCACCTTATCAACAACCTGTGGTTGAGCATCCTTATCAAAAGCTCAAAGGGTCTGTTTGATCTACCTGAATCAGATCATTGGTGGCAGGGCACCTTAGCAAAAACCTGTAGTGGATTCCTACCAGGGTGGTAGAAGAGTGGATGTACCTATTTAAAGGGAACCACTATATATCCTGTGTCTCTCTGGTTCTTGCTGATTTGTTTATTCTGTGGCTGTGTTAGAACTACCTAGGATTGCTAGTTGCTGTGATAGGCTTATAGTTAAACTGAAATTTCAGTTAACTCTTTCACTTGTGCACTTCACTGTGTTAGGCTCTTAGGGTTCAAGTATCAGATTTTTTATTCCGCAAATAAACTCCAAGGGAGCTGACTAAGTGTTCATAAAATTTTGAATACTCTATTCACCCCCCCTCTAGAGTAGTTTACAACTTATCCCCTCACTTTCAATTGGTATCAGAGGGAGGTTTGCTGTTCATACAGGCTAACACCTGAGTTAAAAGATCCAGTGATAAGTTGTTTCCTGATACCACTCACAAACACTTTCACACATGGCCCAGTCTAAGGATTATTCGAGCACCAGACCTCCTGTATGCAACTTGTCCAAGTTTGGCATATGGAAGGCCAGGATAAGACTATACATGAATTCTATTGATGAAGATATCTTTTCTTCTATTTTGACAGGACCACCTGCTAGGCCTGCTGCTGCTTCCACTTCTGCTGATCTCAGTGCTGTGCCACCACCTGACTACAATGAAACTTACAAGAAGGCAAAGGCAGCTGATGCAAAAGCAATGAATATCCTAGCTCAGACAATGTCTGATGAGATATTCCAGAAGCTTGCTGAATGTACCTCAGCCAAAGCTATGTGGGATTCCCTCAACCACATAGTTGCTGGCTCAGCTGATGAGAGGAAGGACAGGAGATCCAATCTCACCTCTCAGTATGAAAACTTCAAGAAGGATGATGCTGAAGACATTGACACCATGTACACAAGACTCAGTTCAATAATAAGTGAACTGAGGTCTTTAGACAAGGAGATAACCTTGTCAGAAGTCAATGACAAGATCCTGATGTGTCTTCCCATCTCATGGGACTCAAGGATATGGCCCATCAAGGATGGAAGAAACACTGTGGAACTCTCCACAGAAGCTCTGTTGGGAAAGCTCAGGTCATATGAGCAAACCTTAAAAAGTAGAGCTGCTGTAACTGAAGTGAAGACTCCTACTCCTACAAAGAAAGAGCACTCTCTAGCTCTTAAGGCTGCTGAGACTTCTGAAGGAAGTCAATCAAATGAGGAGTTACTGGCACTCATTGCAAAGAGGTTCTTCAACATGGGAAGAAGAGACCTCAGAAAGAAGTTCTCCAAGCATGAGGACAAACCAAGGTATGACAAGACTCCATCTAAAGAAATCATTTGTTATGTTTGCAGCAAGCCTGGACACATTGCTCCAGATTGTCCAGAGAAGAAACACAAGGAGAAGAAACATGAGAAAGAGTACAGGAAGCACCACTCCAAGTCTTCATCACACAAATACAAGAAGAAGGACAAGGGATTTGTGGCTGCTACCTGGAGTGAAACAGAAGAGGATACCTGCTCCTCTAGCTCCAGTGATTCAGAAGAAGAAGAAGAGAAGAAAGCCAAAGAGGTCTGCCTCATGGCTATTGATGCCTGCAGCTCTCTGTCAGCTGCAGAGAATTCTGAAGAAGAAGGAGACAATGAAGAAGATTCCTTTATGGAGGACCAGGTAATCGACTCATTTGATTTCTCATCTCCTGAGTTCAAACTAAAATTTAAAACTCTATGTTTAGACTTACTATTATCTGAAAAAGAAATTAAGTCACTTAGATTAAAAATAATGGAACTAGACATGGAAGGTACTGAAATAATCAGATTAGAAAAGGAATTAGAAAGCTCAAAAGAAGAAGTAACATTCCTAAAATTAGAACTAGCTAAATCTAAGAGGTTAGAAGAACAATTAAATGGCAGAAGCCTTAAATTATCTGAAATAACCTGTATAGCAAACACTGGGGTTGGTAATGATAAACTAGGCTTAGGTGCTACACCTAGTGAACCCATCCTCCTCACAAAGGAGAGATTTAGCACTCCAGTAAAATTTGTTTCTGAATCAGGAACAAAGAATACTGAGGAAATTGAAAAATGCAAGAAAATTCAGAATAAGATTAAGAAAGAGAATAGGAAGAAAAAATTTCTAGCTTTACAAAAATCGTCGAACATTAATCGACGATCGTCAAACCAATCGTCGAACGTCTATCGACGATCGCTGAACACCTTCACCAAGTATGATATCTTTGGTGCAGGAGATCGACGATCTCATCTTGAGTCGTCGACCAGTGATCGACGATCGTTGAATCCAGAATATAGCTCTACTACAAATGATCGACGATATGGCTTGCGATCGTCGACCGTGGATCGACGATCTGGACTTAAGCTGGAAAATAAATTTCAAACTTCCAGAATTGC
Organism: Platanthera zijinensis; assembly: GCA_039513925.1. Classification (NCBI taxonomy): domain Eukaryota; kingdom Viridiplantae; phylum Streptophyta; class Magnoliopsida; order Asparagales; family Orchidaceae; genus Platanthera; species Platanthera zijinensis. The sequence continues at coordinate 136,163,365 of CM077084.1, read as the reverse complement.
AAATTCAAATCACTACCCCAGGTTGTTTAATCCTTCAACTGAATGGATTATCCCACCTAGGAGATCACACCCTTTAGGATATAAATCTAAGCCTGCAAAATCTTTTATATCTAGTTTTTCTTTTGTGAAGAACACTGGACCCAAGGTAACCTGGGTCCACAATGTATAACTGTTCTTTCTGCAGGTGAAGACCTATCCAGTCATACATGACAAATGGTATCTGGATAGTGGATGCTCAAAGCATATGACAGGAAAGAAGAAGAACCTGTCAGGTTTCAAAGCTAAGCTGGGACCAAAAGTTGTATTTGGGGACTCCAGCTGTGGACAGACTGAAGGGTATGGCAGCTTCACCATAGGAGCTGTAACCTTCAAGAAGGTAGCCTATGTCTCAGGACTAAAGCACAACCTAATCTCTGTTAGCCAATTGTGTGATGCTGGGTACAAGGTTTGGTTTACTGACACTGCCTACAATATTTCTTTGAATAATACTGTTGTGTTAGTAGGTATTAGAATTGGAAATGTTTATGTTGTAGACTTTAACTCATCCAAATCTGAAATATGCTTATTTAATGAAGTAACCAGTAATAATACCCTTTGGCATAAGAGACTTAGTCATGTAAATTTGAAAAACATTTCTAGGCTGGCTAAATACAATCTTGTACGAGGTTTACCTTCTTGCCCCTACAAGAAGGAAGGCCTTTGCAAAGCTTGTCAATTAGGTAAGCAAACAAGAAATAGTTTTAAATCAGTTAATAAAAGTGATTCTCCCAGGATTCTGTACTTGCTACATTTGGATTTATTTGGTCCTATTGCTGTACAGAGTCTTGGAGGAAAGTCTTACACTCTAGTAATTGTAGATGACTTCTCTAGGTTCACTTGGGTATTCCTCCTGAGAACTAAGGCTGATAACTTCAAGGTTCTTACAGATTTTCTAAAATGTATACAGAGTGAGTATTCTACTCAGATTGCCTTGATCAGAAGTGATCATGGTACTGAGTTTGAGTCTCTTCTTATGCAAGAATTCTGTGAGAAGGAAGGTATCAAACATAGCTTCTCTGCTCCTAGAACTCCTCAACAAAATGGGGTAGTTGAAAGGAAAAACAGAACCCTAATTGAAGCTGCAAGTACATTGTTGGCCGATGCTAACATGCCTCTGTCCTTTTGGGCTGAAGCAGTCAGCACAGCTAACTATGTATTGAACAGAAGTCTGATACATAAACTTAAGGGTAAGACTCCCTATGAGTTACTTAAGCAAGTGAAACCTAAAATAGACTACTTTAGAGTATTTGGTTGTGTTGCTTTTGTTCATAACAATAACAAAGAATACCTTAGAAAATTTGAGGCAAAAGCTTCAATGGGAGTTTTTCTAGGATACTCTCAAGTAAGCAAAGCCTATAGGGTCCTTATTAAATCCTCTCTTAAGATAGAAGAGTCTGCACATGTCTCTTTTGATGAGACAGTCATGTATTATAAGGAGAAGGACTCTTCCTCTAATAGTACAGTGCAAGTCCTAGGAGTAAGTAAGGATTTGGAAGGTTTGAGACTCACACAGGAGAATCATCCCCAACAAACTCCTCAGGTTGCTTCCTCAGATTCTGAATCTGATGTAGAACTTCTTGAAGTTAAAGCACCTGCTCCAACAGTTGATCAAATTCACAATGAGGAATTAAATCTTGAAACTGTTGAAGATCAGATCATTGTTGAACCTACTGATCTTGTCACACTTAGAGATCACCCTGTATCTCAAGTGATTGGAGACATTTCAGCAGGAGTCCAGACAAGACATCAACTCAACAAAGATGTGATGTTTGCTTGTTTCCTTTCTCAGGTTGAGCCCCTAACCATTAAAGATGCTGAGCTTGATCCACACTGGATTATAGCCATGCAAGAGGAACTTAACCAGTTTGAAAGATGTAAAGTTTGGACCTTGGTTCCAAGACCAAGAGGCCAACGGATCATAGGCACCAAGTGGGTGTTTAGAAACAAGCTTGATGCCCAAGGCATAGTAGTTAGAAATAAGGCTAGGCTAGTAGCTCAAGGCTATAGACAGGAGGAAGGCATAGACTATGATCAGACTTTTGCCCCTGTAGCTAGACTAGAAGCCATTAGGATTTTCCTAGCCTATGCTGCCTATAAGAGATTTAAAGTCTTCCAAATGGATGTGAAGAGTGCCTTCCTCAATGGAGATTTAAAGGAAGAAGTGTTTGTTGAACAACCACCAGGGTTTGTTTCATCAACCTTACCCAGTCATGTGTTCAAACTCCAAAAGGCTCTATATGGACTTAAGCAAGCTCCTAGAGCTTGGTATGAGACCTTAGCAAATTTCCTTCTAGAACACAAGTTTGTGAGAGGTGTAGTAGATAGAACCCTGTTCATTAGACATCATAAGGACTCACAACTGTTAGTTCAAATCTATGTAGATGACATTATATTTGGCTCTACTGATCCCAAACTATGCAAGAGGTTCTCTGAACTAATGCACTCTAAGTTTGAGATGAGCAGCATGGGTGAGTTATCCTATTTCCTTGGTCTCCAAGTGAAACAGAGTGTTGATGGCATTTTCATTTCTCAATCAAAATATGCCAGGGAGCTGGTTAAAAGATTTGGAATGTCTGATGCTTCATCAATGAGCACACCTATGGCCTCAAATGCAGTTATTGATTCTGATGTTAATGGCAAGCCTGTTGATCAAAAGAACTTTAGAGCCATTGTTGGTTCCCTGCTGTATTTGACTGCAAGTAGGCCTGACATAATGTTTGCTACATGCCTATGTGCTAGGTTTCAGGTCAACCCAAAGGAATCTCACTTAACTCTCCTCAAGAGGATCTTGAGATACCTTAAGGGATGCCCTAACTTAGGACTGTGGTACCCAGCTGAGTCAGGATTTGAATTAATTGGATATTCAGATGCTGATTATGCTGGTTGTAGAGTTGACAGGAAAAGCACCTCAGGGACTTGTCAGTTCCTGGGAGAGAGACTTGTCTCTTGGTTTTGTAAGAAACAGGCATCTGTGTCTACTTCAACTGCTGAGGCTGAATATATTGCAGCAGCTAGTTGTTGTTCACAGATTCTGTGGATTCAAAATCAGCTAGTGGATTATGGGTATACACACTCAAAAACAAAAATTCTGTGTGACAGTACCAGTGCAATATCAATTGCTCAAAATCCTGTGCACCATTCCAGGACCAAGCACATTGAGATTAGACATCATTTTCTGAGAGATAATGTGGAAAAGAACAAGATAGTAATGGAATTTATATCCACAGACCTGTAGAGAGGAGATATTTTCACTAAGCCCCTTGATGAACAAAAGCATTTGTTCTTCCTGAACCAGCTTGGCATGATTAATGGTTCAGAGTAGTGAAAATTTGGTTAGTTTTGTTTTCTGTCTAAAATCGTCGAACGACTGCTCGACGATCTTCGACCAGGTCAGAACTATCGTCGACCAACCGTCGACGACAGCTCGTTCTGTAGTAAGGCAGAAATCGTCGACCAACTGGTCAACGATCTCTCCTTAGGTATCTATCGTCGACCAATGGTCGACGACAGATTTTCTGTGCTGGGTGGAAAATCGTCGACCAAACATTTATTGATCGACGATCGTGGTGATTGCGTGTAGTCGGTCGATGTTTACCGATTAGTCAAACATTGACTATCGTCGATCTGTGTTCGACGACCGATCTTATTCCGGGTTCGACGATCGCAAATTTGTTTCTAATAGTCGATTTAGGTCTGAAGATCGTCGTCCTTCCGCTCCGTCTTTTCATATTCCTTCTTCTGGCTTAGAATTCGCTCTCGAACTCTAATCCCGCGCGATTCTCTTCTCCCCTGTTTTGCTTCTCGATTCGCCATCCTCTCTCAAATCCTATGGCGATTCCTTCTGCTGTTCTCTCCGGAATGAAGTTCGACACTGGATTCTGTGTCGACTTTGATTCTTTCAGCCGATGCGATCAACCAATCCAAGATATTCTGCAGCTGTGTGAAGACCAAGGCCTCAAGAAATTTATGTCATTCTCACCAAAGATTCATATACCAGAAATTCGTGAATGGGTATATACTTCGTCCTCCAGCGACGACGCCATGTCAGGAAAGATAAATGGCGAGGAGGTCATTCTGACTCCTGAAGTATTGACTGAGCTGTTTGGTCTACCAACAGGTACTGAGGATCATGAGCAAACTGCAGAAGAATATGGCCGCATGCTATCTGTGATGGGCCATGCTGAGGGTGTTCCAGCTAAGCTGCTAAAGATAAATCTGTCTCCAGAGTACAAGTTTCTGGCAGACCTGGTGGGCAAGGTTATTTTGGGAAAACACTCTGCTCACGACAACATTAACAGGCAACAGTTTGCCTTAATGTCAGCTTTGGTGAATAAGGCACTGATTGCCTGGGGAAAAGTTCTGTTTGAACTAATAAGGAAAAAGAACAATCAGAAAGAAGTAAACCTTGCCAGGGTGTTGGGTGTGTTTTTATATGTGAAAGCACCCCTGCTGCTTGTTTCTGCACCCTCCGCAGTCAACGCTAGCAAGAGGTTGGACCCTTCTCTATTCAAGAAATCCCAGAGGATTATCAAGAAGTCAGCCAGGGTTGATCCTAACCCTCCTTCAGACACAAGGGCTGATTCGGCCGCTCTCCCGCTTACTGGGGAAGGCTCAGTAATCCCTCCATCCTCTCTCTCTATCCCTGCATCCTCTTCTCCTGCATTACTTTCCTCTACAACACCTGCAGTGCCATCACAACATGCATCCTTCATCCCACCTGCATCTCCATCCCAGTCACCAACACCACAACATCTGGCAGCTTCAGCCAGTGTTGACATGGTGACTGCTACCATCCTCACGCACCTCTCTCAACATGAATCCCACACTCATGTTGATGTTCACCCATCTCCACATGATTCCTTTGATCATGTGGTAGATCATACTGCTTCCATTCCATCCACCTCCACATCATCAGCATTTCAGATAACTCCTGAATTGCTTGCACATATTGTTGAGCTCATTACTCCCTCCATCCAAAAAATGATTGAGGCTGCCAATGCCCCTCTCATTGCATCCATCAATACCCTTACTCAAGCCATCAAATCATCTCATCCCTCTGCTGAGCCCTCTTCAGTAAGATGCATGACTCCAGTCCCCACTGAAGTCATGCAGGGGGAGATGTCTGTTGAAGTGGTCTCAGGTGATGCCCTGACCCTTCAGGACAATTCCTCTCTTCCCCTTCAAGAAACTGTAGAAGAACCTCAAGAGATTCCAGAGAAAGAACCAGAAGGTAAACCTTAAAACTCTTCCTCCAAAGGATATAATCAGGACTTAAATTTGATATTTGTATCTAACAAAGACATTCACTCCCTAGTGAATCTAGCTTCTGAGGAAGAAGTTCCTGAAAAAGAAAATGAGGAAGTCCCCATGGACGTTTGTGAGAATGATGCTGCTCAACCTGATGGTATAGTTTTATTTAAGTTTCTAATTAATTCAAACTCCAACTTTGAGTTAATTTCTTATTCCTTCCTTTCCATCACAGCTGCTAATGATCTCACATCAGTATTGCAAGTTGATGCTGCTAAATCCATTGATTCTGATAAAGATTTAGAATCCTATCTTAACCTAGACTGTGAGTCCTCACTCACATCTACTCCTCTTGTTCCCTCTTTTCAAGAGAAAATGGTCCCTTATAGACCTGAGTACCTTGATGACCCCTTGGTCAAGGATACTCTTTTCTTTTCCTGTATGGCACTCCTCTTGTGCCTTGCAGAGGTGTCTATCCCTGATGTCACTGAACATCTAGAAGGAATTATAACCTCCTTCCTAGATGCAAAGTGGTATCCTGTGTAGATCTTCAGGTAATCCTATCTATTACCTGTTGTTTGTTCACCTTGGGGGGAATATTTTATTCCCACTTGGTTGTTAACCTATCTTTATTTGCATGCAGGCACAACCATAAATGCTGCTGCTGCTGAAGACATCAACATCCCTGCTGATGCTGCTGCTGAAGAAGTTGAAGATGTGCAAGATAATGCAGACAATGCTCCAAAGATGACTGAAATGGACTCAAGCTCAGAACTGGTCCCCAAGACAGTTCCTGAGTTGTATCCAGAATCAGAACTCTGGAAGAGGTCTCCAAATGTGGATCTTGATGCCCTCCTTAGGCAAGATGCCATTGAGGAAGCTAAAGAGAAAGAAGAAAGAGAAAAGAAAGACAAAGCTGAACCTGCTGCTAAGGATCCTTCTGAACTTGACTTTGATGATTATGCTGGGAAAGACTCATCTCATTCTGATGATGATGATGATGATTCTGATGATTCTGACTCCTCTAAGAAAAGGAAAAGAGCTGCTTCCAAGAAAAGAAAAGCTCCTGCTCCTCCTGCTGCTAATCCAGACAAGGATGTTCCCTATTTTATTCTGAAGGGAATTGATCCCAAGAGCAAAGAATTTCAGCCTTGGATGAGACTTTCAAAGAATCAGACAAGAGAGAATAAGAGAAGAAAAAGATATGACACTCCTGTTCAGAAATTCCCCCCCAGAGGTCCTCCTCCACCTCCTGGTGCTGGAGCCTCTGGAAGTCTCTCTTCTGCCCCCTCTGCAAGGTCAGCAAGTTCTAACACTTCTCAGACCTACCAAAGAAGGAGTAACCAAAGCCAGGGAGGCCAAGATGTATCAGGACAGGGAAGAAAAAGAAATGACAATGCTCTCGTGGAACAAATAAAGGAGATGACTTTTCAGCAACCTACCTTCTCTCCTCCTCCCTCTCCTAAAAAGAAAATTCCAGAATGGAAACCTTCTCCTCCCAGGAAAGGTCCATCCTCTTCTTCAAGAAAACCTGCTGCTGCTGAGACAACTGAATCAAAAGGAAAAAGAGTGGTCTTTTCAGAAAAATCCCACAAAAAGTTCATTGAGCTTGCACCTCCAAGATCTCTATATGCTCAAACTGATCCTAAGAAGGCTGTGCAGATTCCTCTTGATTCAAGCAAACTTGCTACAGCTCTTCAAAGGAACATGGAGATTGCAGCTCATACAGATACTGATAGACCTCCCTCTCCATCAGATAAAACTGAAGCTGAAAGGATTGCCTCTATGGCAAGATTCAAAGAGTCTATTGCACTAAGCATGATGGAGAGAGCCAAATCTCAAGGACTAGATCCTACAGCTTACTCAACAATGTCAGAATTCAGAGAAAAGGAACTCAGCAGAATTCAAGTCAATCCAGAAGCCTTTGACACTGAGGAATACATGAGACTACATCCTGCTGCAGTTCTACCAAGTTATGCTGAAAAGAAAATCATAGGTGAACATGATCTAATGCTATCTAAAAGACAAGCAGCAAATCCTAACAGAGAGATTATTTTCAAACCAGCTGTAACCCCTAAAAACTCATCTGATGCTAAAACATGCTGATAAATCTGCTTGATACATTCCATTTCTGCTGATTTATGCTTGTTATATTTTCTGTGTATTGCCTGTGTTTTAACATTCTGGTTAATCTTTAGATTTGTTGTTGTCTGCTTTAGCCTTTAAACTGGATTGGATAACATAACCCAAATAGGGGGAGATTGTTGGTACCCTAGATGTGATTTGGCTTATGTGATCCCCTTGCAGCCCTCTCTTGATCTATATAATTTATATATGATCCTGTTTAGACTTTGCTTAGTCTCCCTAGGGCAGTATATGACTGACCTAGAGTTTAGGCTAGTAGTTTTAGAATGTGTTTTGGTTAAGGCTTTTTCCGTTCGACTATCGTCGAACGAGGCCTCGAGATCGTCGATCATTGATCGACGATAGCAGGGCTATCGAATCGTTGAGTCAAGACAATTATCGTCGACCGATGGTCGACGATCTCAGAGCAAGCCTCTTATGCTCTGAAGGTTGGTCGACGATCTGCCATCTGCAGTTCAACGATCTTGTTCTTGTTCGACGATATCTGTCTCGACAGATATTTTGTCTTAGTCGTCGACATCTTGTGATGTTCGACGATATCTGTGTCGACAGATTGTTGCCTTAGTTGTCGACGATTTCTGGTCGACGTTTTCTGTCTCGACAGCTTTCTGCTCCAGTCGACGATATCTAGACCTGGTCGACGATTTCTGGTCGACGATATCTGTCTCGACAGATCTTTTGCTTTGGTCGACGATAGTTTGAGCTGGTCGGCGATTTCCGTTCGACGATTTCTGTTTCGACAGACTTCTGTTTTTAGTCGACGATCTGTTAGTAGGTCGACGATCATCGAACTCCTGTTCGACGATTTCTGTCTGCCTTTATCTTTTTGTATTTATTCTATTCCTTGGTTTATTTCCAAGTGTTTTAGTTGGTGGTTAGATTGATTCTCTGATATTATTGTTGCTAAATTTATGGTTTAAATTCAAATAAATTGATTACAAATTCTGTCAAGCATAAATCACGGGATTCAGTATTCTTGATAAAGCATTTTGTCCTATTATACAAATTGCGTTGACTTTATCTTTCCAGCCTGTTTTCTAGCCGTTGGTACTATGTACTATTTCCAAGAATGGTACGTCTTTATGCTGAGATATTTTTTCCCGCTTATTTTATTCCTTATTGGGACTGACAGAAAGTTAATAGGCCATTCTATTCCTATTGCTATATTCTATTTTGAGATAATCTGTTGCAGGGCTCGAGAATTAAAATCAATAGAGCCGTTCCAAAGGAAAAACGTGAAGACATATTTAAGAGAGATTCTTCTCTCAGAAAAGAAGAAGTTACAGACACAGAGAAATATTATTCATTCGCTCAAGCATCATCAGAGCAGCTCTTCACAATCTCACAATAAGAAGAAGAAAAGTTTTCCTGAAGCAAAAGCCCAGAGCAATCATCTTTCATTCTCAAGTCTCCTGAGCATCTGCTTAGAGTTTTCAAGACTTCAGAAAGAGCTCCAGTTCTGCTTCAAGTGCTCCAGAATCTGGAAAACTGATAAAAATCAGTTTACAGATTTCTGAGAATTTAGTTTCAGTTTATCTGAAACTCCTTCATCCTGAAGCAAAGGCTTTCCCTGGACTTCCACTGAGCCAGGGGGAGACTTTGATTCTTTAGAGAATCCACAAATCTTCTCTAATCTGTATTTAAAACAGAGAAGATAATCTAACCCTCTCAACCCCTTTTGTAAAAGAGTTTGTTCACACCTCTTCAAAAGTGAACATTGGTGACAGGGCACCTTATCAACAACCTGTGGTTGAGCATCCTTATCAAAAGCTCAAAGGGTCTGTTTGATCTACCTGAATCAGATCATTGGTGGCAGGGCACCTTAGCAAAAACCTGTAGTGGATTCCTACCAGGGTGGTAGAAGAGTGGATGTACCTATTTAAAGGGAACCACTATATATCCTGTGTCTCTCTGGTTCTTGCTGATTTGTTTATTCTGTGGCTGTGTTAGAACTACCTAGGATTGCTAGTTGCTGTGATAGGCTTATAGTTAAACTGAAATTTCAGTTAACTCTTTCACTTGTGCACTTCACTGTGTTAGGCTCTTAGGGTTCAAGTATCAGATTTTTTATTCCGCAAATAAACTCCAAGGGAGCTGACTAAGTGTTCATAAAATTTTGAATACTCTATTCACCCCCCCTCTAGAGTAGTTTACAACTTATCCCCTCACTTTCAGGATGCTGTAGTTTGCAGAGTAGTTTGTCAGTGGCAGAGCCGTCCTGGATTTCTTTGACTAGACTGCACCAGAAGGACGATCCTGATCTTATGCACCTTTTCACCAGGACTGAGAAGGGAGAGTTGCCTGATTTTGCTATCGATGATGCGGGTACTTTGAAGTACCGCAGCATGTTTTGCGTTCCCGCTGTTGAGGATATTAGAAGAATGATTTGTAGTGAGGCTCATGGTTCTAGCGTTGCCTACCATCCAGGATCTACGAAGATGTACCGTAACTTAAGGTAAATTGCCTGGTGGTATGGCATGAAAGGAGATATAGCCCGATTTGTTGCTGAGTGTCACACTTGCAAGCGTGTGAAGGCCGATCATGGAAGGCCTGGTGTTAAGTTGACTCCGCTAGAGATCCCAACTTGGAAGTGGGTAAGTATATCTATGGACTTCATTACGGGTTTACCAAAATCCCGGAGAGGATTTGATTCTGTTTGGGTTATATTGGATAGATTGACGAAGTGCGCTCACTTCGTGCTTTATAAGATTGATTACCCGATGAGGAAGATAGCGGAGTTGTATTTGAATGAAGTCATCCGACTCCACGATGTGCCGGTTAGCATCATTTCTGATCGAGACTCCCGGTTTACTTCTCGTTTTTGGCAGAGTCTGCAGGAGGGTTTGGGTACGGATCTGAGGTATTCTACTGCGTACCACCCACAAACCAATGGGCAGACGGAGCGGGTGAATCAGATTGTTGAGGTTATGATCCGATGCTATATTTTAGACTACGGTGGAGCGTGGGATAAGCGGTTGCGACTCATGGAATTTTCTTACAACAACATCTATCAGGAAAGTTTGCAGATGGCTCCGTTCGAAGCCTTGTATAGGAGGCGCTGTAGGACTCCATTGTTTTGGGCTGAGGTTGGTGAGAGGCCTTTGTTGGGTCCTGATGCACTGGAGGAAATGGAAGTCGCAGTGAAGCTTATTCGGGAGAAGCTTCGTATAGCCCAGGAGAGATATGAAAAGAACGCCAATCGGCGTAGGTCTGCTTTGGAGTTTTTTGTAGGGGACCTTGTATTTCTTAAGGTTTCCCCGATGGTGGGCGTAAAGAGGTTTGGTAAGAATTAGAAGTTGGACCCAAGGTATGTGGGCCCATTTGAGATTTTGGAACAGATTGGTGTGTCAGCGTACAGATTGGATTTGCCAGCGAACTTCCCAGACGTGCATAATGTTGTTCATGTTAGCCATTTGCGGAAGTGTGTGCGCAGCAGTGGGCAGCTCTTGGACGTTGTGACCCGGTTGGAGCCCAACCTCTCTTTTGTTGAGGTGCCGGTTCGTATTTTGGATACTCAGGAGCGTGTGCTGCGAAAGAAGTCCATATCGATGGTTAAAGTTCTATGGAAAAATCAGGATTTGGAGAGCGCGACTAGGGAGCTAGAGTCGGCTATGAGGAGGGCTTACCCTCACCTGTTTCGCTGATTTGATCGGTATGTTGTCCTTCTTGTAACTCCTATTTGTTACTTCTCCTTCTTTAGTAAGAGTGTTGTGCGTAAAGTTTCGGGACGAAACTTTCTTTTAGGGGGAGTGACTGTAACGCCCCCGATTTTCCTGAGATTATTTTTATTCTCGTTGGCGTTACGATGACGTGTTTCCGTGGCTTGTGTCATGTGTGGAGTATGGTTTAGCTCCTTAGAACTCAGTGCCCTGTTTGGTAGCCTGTTGGCAAGATCTCCCTAGCAAGCCGAGTCGTTTTGGGTGACCCGGTGTGGCCTCTCGGGGGGATGTTTGTGTTTGGCTTTATTTGGGTATAACTCGAGTTCTGTTCGTTGAAAGTTAATTTCGACTTCGCCGTTGTGTTTGTAGCGTGGGTATTTAGCTATGGTGCGAATTTTGTCGAATTCCGAGGTGATTCGATTTTCGCGTCGTTGGTGTGTTAATAGCATAATTATTTGATTTGAATAGTTGAGTGGAATCTATCGGGTTTTGGGCTGATGAGCGGTTTCTGCGGCTGTATTTATTCAGCAGATATTCCTTGCCTAGGTGGCAGCCATATATTGGCTTGTTCCTTTTTTGGAATTCACTTATGTAATTAAGTGATTAGGCGTATTAGGGTTCGGTTATTTCTGAACCGTCGTGTTAAGCTTTTTATATAAAAGCTTTGTTTTAAGAAGTGGCGGCCCACTTCTTCTTCTTCTTCCTGTAGAACCGTCCCTGCTTGTTCGCGGAAAACAGAGAAGAAACCGCCCTTCCTGTACTCCTTCGGACGGCGATTCCGGGCTTGATCGTGGACGGAATTCGATTCTGAAAGCGGCGTTGTCTTGCTCTCTCTGAGATCTTCGTTTCGACGGCAAGATATTCGATTTTCGTGGAGTTTTGTTGAGATTTGGGATTTCGGTTTTGGAGGTTTTCCGCCATTAATGTCCTAGAGTTTGTTCTAGGTGCTGCTGCTGTTAGTGCCGTGCGAAGAGGAGGGAAAGCCGACCAAGCTTCGCCGGAAATCGAGGCAAGTGGTATTCTTACCCTTGCCTTTGTTGTTCTTTTGAATTTTGGAATGTTTCCCGGTTAGCCCTAGGGTAGAAACCATGCTTATTCTCTTATTATCTTGCTAAGTTTTAGGGCTTAGATTCTCCTATGAGCCCCCTCCTTGGGCTGTTTGCTCCTCGTGCTAGTTTTGTTCACCATTTATACTCCAGAGTTGTAGTTCTAGTTGGGTGCTTTTGCGGGTGGAGCCGAGAGAGAGAGTGAGGGAGGTTGTTGTGGTAGGGCTCTGGTTAGAACTAGTTTTGGTAGACTCTCGAGTTTTGGTGTTGAGTGTGGTGCACACACTCAAAGCCAAAAGCCGCCCGGACTTGGCGTTGAGTGTGGTGGACACACTAAAAGCCATAGTTCGGTTTGTTCTTTGCGGCTGAGTGGTGGGGTGATTGAGTGAAAATTTTCATCTAAGTCAAAATCGACGGGAATCACCAAGTGATTCCCATCGATTTCGACGTGTATCGTCAGTGATTCCCATCGATCGGCGAGAATCAACCTTGACTCCCGCCAATTCAGCGAGAATCATCCTTGATTCCCGCCGATTCAGCGAGAATCATTCTGGATTCCCGCCGATCGTCGAGAATCATCCTGCATTCTCGTTGATTCGGCGATAATCGTCCTGCTTTCCCGCCGATTCGGCGAGAATCAGTCGGCCTTCCCGCCGACCTTCTCTTGTTGGCGTTGGCTTAGGGTTCTCCTGCGGAAGTGAACTTTGGCGTAGAGTGAGTTGACCTCACTCAACGCCAAAGCTATTTTGGCATTGAGGGAGGTAGACTCACTCAACGCCACTGTTAGGTTTTATGGTTTTGCTGAAGGCGTTGAGGGAGTGGACCTCACTCAACGCCATGGCTGTTTTGGCGCTGTTTGAGGCTAACCCACTCAACGCCATGGTCTGGTTAGGCACTGAGTGGATTCCACCCAATGCCGAGCCGTGTTGAGTAACTTCAACATTGTTTCTCTTTCCTCGATTTATGTTCCCGAGTGAGTTTCCTTGATTATATTTGTAGTTTCCTTGTCGGCCATGTTTTCTTCCCTAAAGGCCGAATCGTGGGATGTGGATAGTAGTGGTGGTTTGAAGCTCTTCATGGGGGAAATGTTGTGTAATCTAGCCAAGGCCACCCTTATTCTTCTGTCTTGTTCCAGGTACGCGCTGGGCAAGGGGGTGGAAGGACCCTTGTGCTTTATCATGTAGACCCCTGAGCTTGTTGGCATGGAAATTGGTGGTTGGGGGACTGAGTTTGCCTCCAACCCGGATCCACGCTGTTGTTTTGCTACTACCATCTCCCACATCTTAGGGTGTTAGAAGTTTCTTTCTCGGTAGATTGCAGCACTTTGGGCTCTTGGTAGTCTAGTAGGCCCTGCAGGATGTTGTTCCTGAGCTGGGTTGATGCTGTTTCCTCGCACGTAGTGCATTTCTTGTCGTCCTATTTTGGACAGTTGTGACTCTTTCTATGGCCTGTTTTTCAGTTACTTTTCCCCCTTTGGTTGACTCTTTCATGCAGATTTTACCTTGTTTTGCTTGCTGAGGTATTCTGTTTTCTTTTGGAATGCCTCAGGTTCTGAGCTGTAGCCAGTTGGGTGGCTAGTTTGCAGAGGTGGTGTTGGTGGTCTCCTGGACTTTGGAGATCCGTTTGCCTTGTTGGTGAGGTAGTTTTTAGTACTTTCTTACAGACATACATATGTGCTAGTGGGTTCGTGTCAGGTTGTTGGCGCCCACTGGTAGTTTTTACCTTTGTACTGGATATATTACTTATGCTGCTACCGTTTTCTGGAGATAGTCTACTTGCTCTGAGAAGGATTTATGCTAGGTTGCTAGTTACTTTTAAACTATAATTATTCTTATAAGTAAGCTTATGATCAACATGTTTTATAAAACTAAATCTCTATTTTCCAAGCAGCGTATAAAGATCGTTTTCCTATATATAATATCAAATAAATGTAGAGTCTTGCTTAGTATGAGTGGTTCTCTTGGAACTCTTATACACCCTTTAGGATGTTAAACCTGAATAAAGTATTTTTCCGCGGCGCATAAGTGTAGTTTTTTAACTGTGGACTAGGTGATCCACCGAGCCGAGGGATACGGCCTCTAAAATATAACTGATTTTCTAATCATTAAGCTCATGATTTTCTTTCAAAAAGAGTAGCAGTTGGTTTTGCCTGAGCGTCAGCAGTTATCCCCTGCTTGACGTGGCATCATGACGCGCGTTTTCTCATACTCTGATAATTATTTAATTCGGGGAAAATGTGGGTTGTGACAACCTTAGCAAAAACCTAATTGGTGGCTGGGCACCTGATCAAAAACCTGAGTGGATTCCTACCAGGGTGGTAGAATAGTGGATGTACCCAAGTTTAGGGGAACCACTATAAATTTCTTATGTCGTCTGTGATGCTCTCTTATTTTTATTTTGTGATGCTTGCTGATTAGTTTAGTTTTATTTCTGCACTAACTGATTACACATATAAGTATTACTAAGGCTCTGTTTGGCGCGGCGTTTTTAGAGCGGCACGCAGCAGATTCTGCCAACGCCGCGCCAAACGAAAGTATTGGTGGCAGCGGTGGCTGACGCAACCGCTAAAACCAGCGGGCCACCGCTATTTCCGAGTCGCGGAAAGTTTCCGCGACTCGGAAATAGCAGCAGTGCTGCAGCCAATGGCTGCAGCGCTGCTGCTGTTTTTTAATAAAAAATATATTTATTTAATATTAAAATATATTATATTAATATATTATAACTTATTATATTATATTAAATTAATATTAAATTATATTATAAGTTATATTATAACTTAATTATAAGTTACTAAATTAATATAATTATATAAGTTATATATTATTAATAAATATAATATTATTTATAAAATAAAATTATTAACAGTACTGCAAACGCTATTCTTCCAAACAGATTTACAGATTCTGCCACCACTCTGCAAAACAGCTGATTATTCCACCACTGCTTCCCACCACTGCTTCTCCAGTCGCTGCAGCCGCGCCAAACAGAGCTTAATTTAATTCCGCAATAAAAATCTTAAAAAGATTTTAAAATACTCTATTCACCCCCCTCTAGAGTTAAATAGATCTAACCCCTCAGGTGGTATCTTTCATACCATCCTTCACTCTATTGGAGATTTTTGTACCCCAGTTGGCGAGGAATGAGTTGGAGGATGGGTTCTTGCAGTTGAGGTGGGGCAGCAGGCCGTTGTTGGAATACTACCGGGATTTCACACACCTAGCCTACTTTGCAGGCTCATATATACTAGATGATACAGGATACGTGAAGACGTTCTTCAAGGGCCTTCACGATGACACGAGGCAGGCCCTACTCTTTGTTTCTAACCGAAGCTTCGACAGGATCTTGGAGATGTCCAAGAAGCTAGAGGCAGACCAGCTTACAGTTCGGGGCCGGAAGAGACCGGATAATGACTCAGTGATTGGTGGCAGGAGAGACCAGCCTAGAGGTTGTGTCATAGGGGAAAGGAGGAATGGGGACCAACCCCGCCTGGAGGATAGGTATGAGTAGAGGAACCCGGTGGTGTTTGCTCCTCAGCCTTTACAGATGCGGGAGATGCCGAGAGCAGTGGATGAGGCACTTTCATGCTTTCGGTGTAACTTGCCGGGGCATACGCGGAGGAACTGCCCCATGAGGGAAGCACCCCCACCAGCACTTCAGGATGCCACACCTGCATGGAAGTTTGGTGGTCCAGGATGCAGCCAAGGACGTTTATTTCAGGGCGGAGACCGCAGGCAGGATAGTGGGCAAGTATATTCCATTGATCTGGCTTATCCCCAGAACCCAGAGCAGGTGATAGAAGTTTTGCTAGTGATTTAAGTTTCTTTCCCTTCTATAAGCTAGATTACATGAATACAGAACTGTAGAATTAGGGAAGAATCTGAGACTAGATATCTAAGAGGAAAAACTTAACTAACTCAGGGATTGTGATGGTGTGTAGCAAGCCCTCCCACACACTATTCGACACGGGATCATTAAATAATTTTGTATCAGAGGAGTTTTTTAGAGATCTGGATCAGATCGAGAGCTTTGAGGGAGTCATTAGGAGGGTGCATCTCCCCAATGGGATCGAGATCCAGTCTACGACCAAGTGCGTTCTGGGAGTGACCATTGATGGTGTAAATTTCGAGGCCCGAACAATGATCCTTGGGAAGCCGGATTTTGACCTCATCCTGGGACAAACAAGGCTCACCTGGAACCATGCGCAAATTGATTGCCCAGCAAGAAGGTTCGTGCTGAGATATGGCGACACTTACCCAAACTTCGAAGGTATTGCCGTAGCTTCTCTTCTTCTACACTCTTCTATTCAGGCCGTCAAGGCCCATATGCAGGGAGATGAGGTCTACCATGTTTTATTTGAGATGACCGATTCTCGAGACCCTATATCTAGCATTCTGGTGGTTCTGGACTTTGAGGATGTATTTTCGGAGAAGTTATCAGGGTTTTCGCCGCATCGAGAGAAGGATTTCTAGATACGGCCCGTGCCCGGGGCTAAGCCTTTATCCAGAGCTCCTTATCGGATGGCCCGAAAAGAGTTTGTGGAGTTTCGAAGCCAGCTACAGGAGCTAATGGAAGCCGGCTTTGTCTGGCTAAGCTCTTTGCCATGGGGTGATCCGGTGCAGTTCGTGAAGAAGAAGTATGGAAAACTCTGACTGTGCATCGATTACAGGCCACTGAATAGGCTGATAGTCCGAAACACGTGTCCTCTACCAAGGATCGATGAACTGTTTGATTAGTTGGAGGGAGCTCACCATTTTTCAAAGCTGGATCTGAGGTCAGGGTACTACCAGCTGCGGATTAAGGAGGAGGACATCCCAAAGACCGCTTTCAGCAGGAGAAATGGGTTGTACGAGTTCACTGTGATGCCCTTCGGGCTCACGAATGCACCATCCGCATTAATGAGTTTGATGAACCGGGTGTTCGAGGGAAACCTGGACGTCTTCGTCATATTGTTCATTGACAACATACTCATCTATTCGAGAACCGAAGAGGAGAATGAGTGTCATTTGGCACTAACTCTGGAGAGGCTCTGGGAGCACAGTATTTATGCCAAGTTCAGCAAGTGCCAGTTTTGGTTGAAGGAGGCTTTCTTGGTACATATTATCAGTGAAGAAGGATTGGTAGTGGATCTGGAAAAGGTTCAGGCAATACGGGATTTGCTACCGCAGAAGACAGCCACTAATGTGAGGAGTTTCCTAGGACTTGCTTGTTACTACCAGATGTTTGTTGGGGGATTTTCCCGGATTGCTCGTCCACTCACATCTTTGACGAAGAAGGAGACGCCTTTTGTTTAGACGCCACAGTGCGAGGCTGCCTTCCCGGAGCTGAAGGGTTGGATTACCTTGCCCCATATACTTGCACTTCCATCTGGGAAGGAAAGATTTCAGGTTTATAATGACGTGTAGTATCAGGGGATGGGTGGCATTTAGATACAGAAAGGGCATGTGATAGCTTATGCCTCCAGACAGCTGAATAAACACGAGCAGAACTACCTAGTGCATTAATTAGAGATGGGAGCGGTTATCATCGCTATGAAGATTTAGCGGCACAATCTCCAAGGTGTCTATTGTGATATTTTCTCGGATCACAAGAATTTGAAGTACGTGGACACATAGAAGGAGCTGAACATCCAACAGAAATGCTGGGTAGAGTTTTGGTCGGACTATCAGTACACCATGCACTATCATCCCGGGAAGGCCAATGTTGTAGCAGACTCTCTGAGCAGGAGAGCCACTATACCTGGAGTCGGGCCTCAGCTGATGGCTATGGAGCTGGTGCAGATGTTGGAATCTCTGGTATTTGATGATGATCCAGAGCTTTTTGAGGAGTACCTAGCCTCGATGAGTACCACCAATGACATCCGGGCTCACATCAGGTACGAGCAGAGGCTGGATGCGAGGATGGAGCCGATATTTAGGGCACTTGAGGAAGGCACGACAGGGGATTACTTTCTAAGAGATGGGTTGCTATGTTTTAAAGGTCGAGTTTATATATCGACAGGAGGTTGTATTCGTTAGGATATCATGACAGAGGCTCACTACAGCAGAAATTCATTGCACCCGGGGATCACAAAGATGGCAACGGATCTAAAGAGGAAAATGTATTGGCCGAGCATGAAGAAGGATATCACATACTTTGTGAAGCATTGCGAGGCTTGTCAGCTCGTAAAGGCAGAGTGCAAGAGTCTGGCAGGATTATTGTAGTCACATCCGGTACTGGAGTGGATGTTTGAGGACATAGCCATGAATTTCATACATGGGCGTCCCCGATCCCTTGCGGGGAATGACTCGATCTAGGTGATTATTGATAGATGATGCTTTGTACGACAAGTTTACCGGTCGTACAAGTAATATAAAATGGGCAAATTTTCCAAAGAATCGATCTCGAGGGAACACAGTAAGGTGGAGTTGATTTTGAGGAGGACTTGAGATTGAAGTCCCTAGATCGGAGTTAACGAAGGGGGTTTTGATTGTTTGCAGAAGAAGAAAATAAAACACTATCAACAACTCCTATGAAATGCCGCTATGAAATGCTTCGCCAGGCAGGATGGAAGACTAGTCAGGCCACTATACACCGAATTGCAGGGCGGATGGGCGAGTAGGCTGATGTAATGAGGGTCGAGAGCACCTCCTCCCAACGCACCCACTGGCAATTACTAGTGCAGCAAGGGTGGATGGTGGATTGACAAATACAGGCGCACCTCAAGCAAATAACGAAAACATACAATCACATAGACATGATTACACATAAACGTATTTTACAATAAGAATGCTTCATCAAATACAAAGAGTTTAACTATACTATCAACAACAAAAGAAGAAAAGTGTGCGCAATCGATCGGATCCGATGTCTTGCGAAGGGTTCATGGTTGGAATCGCCGGATTGTCAATCCATGTCCAAGCTCGGTACTCAACTGCGTCCGGGGTAGAGGAGGCTGCCACTCACTCCTAATGGACCCATCTTCTTAGTGTCACGAGCCGGTGGAGGATGGCACAACTTATCCTAGCATGATGGAGAAAGCTATGTCAAAACTCTTCTTGAAGCACAAGGATGAAGGAGGAGGTCGAGAGGAAACTCCGACTTGGATTTGGCAGTGAAGGCTTGCTCGGAGCACCTCCTTAGGGTGGAAGATGAAGGGGAACGGCGGGACCCTTCGTCGGGGACGAAAAATGGCGGAGAAAATCGGGGGTTCCAGCCTTAGGGCGAAACCTGCATATCTATAGGAAACATAATTTAATAATGCACACGATCACGGGCGCACGACCAGTGGTCGTGTGCACTATGGCCAGTGATCGTGCGTATTGGCATGGCAGAATTAAAAGAAGAACTGGGATAATGCACACGAGAAGAGGCGCACGACCGGTGGTTGTGCGCACTTTGTCCAGTGGTCGTGCGATTACCATAGGCAGATCTCCACAAAAAGTGGAATGAATGCACACAATCAGTGGCGCATGACCGATGGTCGTGCGCACTATGTCCAGTGGTCGTGCGATTATCCCAGGCAGAATCTGGAAATCAGAATACCAGTGCGCACGATCATCGGCTCACGACCAGTGGTCGTGCGCAATAGATCCGATGATCGTGCGTAGTATTCCTGCTTCCAAAAACCCCACGGAACACGCACACGACCCCTATAAAAAGCACTGATATGTGCAGACATTCCGGGCAATCATAAAAGTAGAACAAACTATAAAAGTACAAAAAATACACCACCACGGGCCGAAAGTGCACTTCCAATGGAAATAAAGATAAGATGAAATATATACAATAATGAACTAAAAGTGATGTGCAATCGAAGGAAAACTAGCCCAGATGAGTCCGAAAATCACTATATAAATAGGACTCATCACACACCAAGACTTAACTGTTTGCGCGTCCCGAGCAAACAAAATCTAAGGAGACAAAAAAAATAATTTAGCTAACATAGAAAGTATGATACGGAGTACCATGCGAAGTCGCATGCTCGTTCGCGTAAAAATATAAATAGAGGAAATTTATAAGTATGCAAAATAGTTTACACTTTTCACAATGCGTATCAAAATTTTATTACTACTCAAAAATGGAATCACGGTGAATCATCTGGTCACGCGTAGGAAGAAAGTAGGCAGGCCACTAAGGTGAGCTTTGCCAAAGACCGAGGCTCAGGATCACCTCCATTGGAATCCACCAATGTCGAGGACCATACGCTTGCCCATTCACACTCTCTCCACGACACTAGTTTGACTCAAGCGTGAATCCGTAGGACTTTAGGATAATCATGGGGCTTAGGTTACAGTGAGGTAAACAACGATAAACAGGAAGGCTATGCACCAATCCCAAATGAGCTATCATAAAAATAATCATCCGCTAATCCCAAATACAAACGGGTACACCACACCCCCAGACTTAACTTTTAACATATGGGTGTGTGCACCGCCTACTCCAAATACCACCACATCTCCAATAGGATTTTCAATCATACTTTTTCTCTTCACTTCTCTTTTTCACATTTTTTTTATCATCTTTTTATTTCCACAATTTCAGCAAATATAAACCTTGGAGCACATCCACATATTCACATATAATATCACCACATCAACACCCCAACATGAAAAATGTAAAACACTAAAGCTCGCCTAGGGTGTGCGATAAGGATCGGCTATGAGGCTTTGGTGAAATATTTGTGGAGCTGAAACATAAGAATGGGTAGGCACAATGGGGCTTAGCGAGGATAAGACGTTAGGAATGGTATAAAGCTCAACCGGGCCAAAATGATGGCATACAACACACTCACGCTAGACTAACCATACACTAATGCTTCGAGAGTAGCATGGGGCAAGTTCTTATCCACCGAGAAAGATGATCCTTCCTCCCGACTCGAGCAAAATGAGTCTAGTGATGGCTACACACATCCCTACACTACTGATCGATTCACACCGAAATCACCAATTTTTGAGTAGAATGAAAAGTCTTGACGCAAATAGAAAAATATAAAACTATAACCATATAGAAAAATTAAATCTACTCAAATTTCTACACGAGATGAGAGCACTCGACTAGGAGCACTACATGAGTCAACATTTTACTCTGTCTCACAATCCTATGCATCATAATAATTTTCCCAAATCATAGAAAATAAATGAGTTTAACTCGCAGCACGCTAACAGCTAAGCACGCGCTCATGTGGGTGCAGTGGTGTGTGATGCAATGAACTAATCAAAATAAAACAATAAAAGCTTCTAGTATGCACATGAAATGTGTGCGTGCAAAAGTTAACAAATAATGGCTCCCCCCTTGATTTAAACTAAACTACACAACATATGATATAAAAATTAAAATCAGATAGAGCTAAGGGAAGAGGTTACCCAATACTCAGCTAGTGAGCATACTAGAAGACGCTTGAAAAACTAAGGCAGGCTCATCATACGAAGAATCACAACCCCATCAACGAAGTTGTCATGAATACCTGCAGGGGTGAGCTCCGCAAAGACAAAAGAACAATATATGATATAAAGAAATACTAAACTAAGATAGTCATGAAAAATAAAAAAGCAGTAAATGAAAGATAACTACTGGGGTTATTGTAATCCCAGCACGACTTACAACATTCTATACATTTCTTGCTAATTGGCCTATGAAAAAAATGCACAGGTAACTGTTCCATTATCCGTTTCGGTAACGGGTACGGATACGGCGATAAAGAAGTTACCCATCTGCCAAAATAATCACACCTGCTCCTCGCAGGTAGAGGAAATAGGAATTAAGAAGAGGAGGAGCACTGGTCCTCACTCATCTCACCACAAAATATATCCTTGCCAAGCAAGGTATCGTCTACTACAGGGAGACGACAGGAGGGAAAGGCAATCAATGGAGCTTCCTCAACAGAGGAGGAATCAACCTCCTCGCAAAAGAGGATGCTATTATCGTTGACTGGAGCTGAAAGCTCTAATTCCTCCCGAGGCACTTGCGAAGACTCAACCCGCACGGGCTCAGATAGAGAAAGGAGATCAAGAAATGAAGGAGTTGAAAAACTAATATAATCAGAAATAGGGGGTGGCCCCGATCTCACTCCCAGCAGGATCCAGGCATAGGTAATGGTCGGTGTCATATGAGTCATAGTGAGGGGAAATAGGAGAGCTCGAGGTCCTCGGTTGTGGTTTGGACCTCCTCACGTAACAAGGAAGTGAAAACTTCCTCACGAGAAAAGATCTCCTCATCAACCCACCAGGGTGTGTCATCATGTTCCAAGATGTAATACTCTCCATTGAATAGAATCACGTCCTCGTCACACATGGGCGCAACCTCAGGCTCTGAATCATAATCCAGCCTAACATCATCAACTGACTCACAAGAAAAAGGTATAGCACAATCGGGCAAAAATTGCTGAGGGGCAAGGCTGCTCTCAAAATCAGGCATAGAATGAGCAGGCCCCATCGCCAAATTATCCGCAGATGCCACCCCGTCAACGACTGGAACAATCTCATCGTCCCATTCAGGAGCATCCATGAGTTCCAGATCCACTTCTTGCAGGCTACCATAAGAGTGATTGTCATCACTCAAGGGAAGCTCGCAAAATTGGACTGAGGGACCCATTATAAGGCCGTCATTTTTTTCTTTTAAAACACCGGGGTCTTAGACCCAGAACCGCCGCCTTGCGGTGAAACCTTCGCACTCGGGAAGGTTGTCACTACAAAACGCCGATCCTGTCGGCCAAATTGGTCACAACTGTAACAATAAAATTAACAAGTCCACAGAAATCACACATGAATAGTAAATAATCTCCACGAAGGGAGTGTCCACAGATAAAACATATAACAGAATTCTCAGGCTTATGCCAAGTACATCAAGTCCTCACTACAAATCGCTCATCACGGAAGCAAACTAATATAACTACTAGCGATCGGGACTCACAGTCCCTACAGTCTGAACTCCGGTACTAGACTGTCCGATCTCCAAGCGTGCAGACCTCCGAGGCTGCTCCTCCATGCTGGGCTCCGTGGTCCCCTAAAATGATTTGATTCGAAAACCGTTAGTCTAAAAGACTAAGTCCTATCGTCCCCCGCCCCTTCCCCCATGGCTCCTAGGCACAGAGCGGGGAGAAGGAAAGGGAAGGACATGAAGGTGGAGAATATCAAATAGCAGATGGCGGCGGAACTAAACTAGCAGTTCTAAGGTATAAGAGATGTTAATAATGGTATAAAGAAGTGAATAAGAAAGTAACCTTAACTTATGTGAATAAACATAAGCTAAGGGATCTCTTGCAGGGCTCCTATCGTATAAAAAGTCTCATACTAATTTATACAATAGGGTGTCGATTTTACTAGTAAGCATAAATATGTAATACTAAATAAGAACCTTAACTTATAAGCACGCTCGCGCGAACTTATAAACCAAGGGGTCGTTTTGCAGGGCCTAATGTATAGAGTGTCCCATACCACTTATATAGGTGTCAGGTTATATGCAATGATTATGCTATGAAATACAATTATGCTATGAAGTGAACATGCAAGTGCAACTCACCCACTCGACTCTGTGTACACAGACCTTTAGTTCCCCCTTTCTAGAGCCGAACCTCCCTGGATACCTCCGTAGTGGCAAACGGAAGCGGTGGGTTGGGCATCGCCAACCTCTAAACCGGTAATAGCACTACCAGTCAGACCTATCGTATGCCTCAATGCTGGTTCACTAAGCGGAGCTCTTGCGTACTCTTGCTGGCTGGTGTACCGGACTTTATTTGGCCAAGTGCAAAACCACACTTACCGGGTCAACGTATTGGCGTCGGTGAATTGACCCTCGAACACCGAAGACCCACCACCTTATACTTTATGCACATGCAACCTTATGTAATAGCTACAGAGCAAAAGCTCCTCGGACCATCCCGTCCGTCAATAATCAACCACCGAGACAAAGCTCGCCGGGCTATCCTGTAAGACCCCCTTTTTTTTTTCTTTTTCAACCACCGGGGTCTTAGCCCAGAATTGCCGCTTTGCGGTGGCACCGACATCTCGGGAAGGCAACCACTACAAAATGCCAATTCTGCCGGCCCTTTTCGATCATAAGAGAGAGAAGTATTTATACATAAAATGTAAACAAGTCCACAGAAACATGTAAATAAAAGTGAATCATATCCAGTCCATCAATGCATATAATAGGAAAATAGATAAATGGGCTCGAGCCCAGTACATCAGAGTCCTCACTACAAGTCACTCATCGCGGAAGATAAGAAAATGCTAATCACTCACGGAGCTGGTCGCAGGTGCACCGGTGCTAGACTGTCCCACCTCCATGCGCACCGTACTCCGCTGGTGCTGGTCCCTGTCTCCCATCCGGAGCTCCTGTAATGTTTGGTTCGAAAACAATTAGTCATAAAGACTAAGCCCTATCATCCCCTACCCCTCCCACCACGGCTCCTAAGCACCGGGCGGAGAGGAGGAAAGGGAAGCTACACAAGTGGAGAATAGACAAGCAGGTGACGGTGGACCTAACTAGCAAGTTATGATAGGTGAGCAGTGTAAATGTTGTAATAGGTAGAACAATTAATAAATAGCAAATTGTATAAAAGGCAGCTAGAGAATAGTAAGTAAGCAACAAGTAAGTAAGTATGTAACCTTAACTTATATGAATGCCCATACAAACTTATAAGTTAAGGGATCATCTGCAAAGCTCCCATCGTATAAAAAGTCCCATACCAATTTATACGTTGGGGTGTCGGTTGTATGCAAATATGAGTGTATTGATATGCTATGCCATGATTCATGCAAGCGCAACACACGCACACGACTCTATGCGCACAGACCTTTAGTTCCCCCTGTTCGGGCAGCTAGCTTCAGTCCTAGGAACCTCCGTAGTGGCAAACGGAGACAGTGGGTCGGGCCCCCCACTCCTAGGCGGGCATCCACACTACCAGGCCTAGCCCTCCCGTACGCCCCTAGAAGAACACAACCTAGAGTATCTGCGTACTGCTGCTGGATGTACCCTCCAGACTTTCTTTGGCTAAGTGTCCCACACCGCCGAGTCAGCGTACCGATGTCGGTGTGAACGACGATCAGGTACCGAAGACCCACCACCTTTAATCTGTACTCCAACCCTCGATCCCTCGGCCCCCCGGACAGTCCTGTCCGTGCATCTACCTTCAGAGCTACTGTCTGAATGGCAACAAGTCCTATTTTTCTACTTTCCTAGCTATCGGGGAGTGAGTGTGTGCAACCCTAGTTATACTAGTTGCTCTTTTAATTTATTATTCCTATGGTTTACGTTAGCCCAGGACTGCCCCTGGTATACCCCGTGAAGGGCTCTCAAGGGGCACTAGGAACCAAGATGGCGGCATTACGGCCCGAAGTTCCCTTTCGCAAGGCAATTATTATTATTGGTTGATCTCCCTTAGCCCGATCCCCTTTTAGTTACATTAGTTCTAACCCTAGAGTATTAAGACTCTTCCTCTTTTTCCCGGGATGGACGATCTTTCGTCGTTCCCGTACTCCCTTATTCCAACAAGTCTCCCAATGATGAACTCGATCCTAGTTTGCCCTACCAACCATCAACTATCAAAATTCTGTGGCTTTACTATATGCAGACCATCCTAAACTATATGAGGTACCCAAGGGGAGGTACACCAAATTATCTTCCAAATCTCCTATAATATTTACTGGAGGTCTACCATATCATACTTTGTCTAAATCCAGAAACTTATAATTTTCCTAATTAATCTGATATTTATTTAATTTTCTCAAAGGACGTGCCACGGGTCATTTTAAACATGAACTACATGATCTTCCTAAGTAATGGCTACTCAAAAATAATGATCATTAAATAACAGCAAAAATAACCTCAAATACAAATTCTCAGAATTTTATAGAAAGTATTTAACCTCTAAATAATTTATTTAGTATAATCATATTAATTCTACGTAGTGAAGGAAGTACTGAAATTATTCATCTAAAAATTATAGAAAAATCACTAGTCAGTAGTATGATATATAAAAGATCTTTGTACAGAGAATCATAATTTTACTAGCTTACTAACCACCACTAAAGATTTAATCAAATAATCAAGGTAAAACATACTTAATGAAGCGAGCCTTAGAATTAATCTTCCAAAAATCCCATAAAAATTCACAGAGATTTAAATCATAATAAACGTTCTCTGCTTAAGTTTCATCACTTTCCAGTGAGTGTGTATTCCCTAATAAATTTTCTAAGCAAATCATACAACTACTGAATCATTAAAGGAAGTATCCAAAATAATGAACATAAAATTCATAGAAAAATATCCAGAGTTGTACCATCCCTATAATTCACTCTCCCCAAACCTCACCACTTTTCAATGTGATTTAGTGTCATTTCCTATCTCTACAAGTTTTGCGCCCTAAACTAGGGTTAGACTTTCAGGTATCCCAACGGTCTCTAAATCTACTAATATTTCGACCAGAGAACTATATTGGCACTATGGTTCTCTTCACCCAATTTCGGGTCAATCCAAGGTCGTTTGACCGCATGACCTTCACAAACCACCAAGATCCATCCTTAGGGTTTGGCCTTGGTCCTTAGGGTAAACTTACCCCGATCCACTTCAAACTCCATGAGGGGGTGCTAGAGAATATTACTAGCCAGTGGTAAAAATCTCTGCCTCTGTTGAGGTGATCTCACCACTCAAACTCCAAAAGTGCACTTTTAACCTAAGACCCCTTATTAGGGCAAAACTTAGGGTTGATCATTTCTAATCCAAACCATCTACAAATGAGATGAAAAATTATACAGAACCTTATGGTGACCCCAGGGACCACTCACCAGAATTTGGGAGGGTTTGGAAGTTATTTAACTATCTAATTAAATTTGGCTAGGATTATTGAATTTTTCTAAAAACTATAGAAACATATTCTCCAAAAATTCTTATTTTTGGATAGCACCTAGATATATGTAAGATTAGACCACACCCCAAATTTCAAGTCATTTGGATGACTGAATTGGAGTAGGGAATTTTTCTAAGGTCAAGGCAGCCCTCTGGATAGACCTCACCAAAAAGGGTGCTGTGGTCTAACCAGGATTCCGAATCGAGTGAAATTAATTTTGAATTAAAGTAGACTTCAAGGGCTACACTTCCTATGTTGATAATTTTTCCTGTAGGAGCCTCTAGGTATTTTCCCAATTTATTTAACAAGACAGATTTTTCATTCAGAAATTATTTTAAAAGAAATAGAATTTATTCCTCATGCCACTGTTCATCTTCTTCAACAGCCCGAACCAGAGGCCTAAA
This sequence comes from Platanthera zijinensis, assembly GCA_039513925.1. Taxonomy (NCBI): domain Eukaryota; kingdom Viridiplantae; phylum Streptophyta; class Magnoliopsida; order Asparagales; family Orchidaceae; genus Platanthera; species Platanthera zijinensis. The sequence continues at coordinate 136,136,001 of CM077084.1, read as the reverse complement.
AACCTAATATCCTGTAGCTTTTCCAAGCCATTTCCCGGCCATCCAGCCATCTCCCTGGCTGGCCACCACCACCACCACCTCCGTTGAGGCGAGGGCTATCGTCGGGCGGCGGCACGGCCGCCGGAGAGGCTGTTTCCGGCGAACCCGCCACCATGAACTTTTAGGAAAACCACGAACACGCTCACCCGATCTGGATTTTTTGAGCCCGATATCTCTCCTAACGATTCCTAAGATCTATCCGCAGAAGAAGAGGGAGGGGAGGACCTTGTTCGCGGGTTGAAGGCGTGCAGAGCGTCGGGAAGCCATTTGCGCGGTGGTGGCGTCGCCGAAAATTCTTCAACAGCAAGGGGAAGTCTGAAACAGTTTGAGGGAGTGTAACCTTTTCCTCCTGCTCTTAGGAATCTTTTATAGATCAGCAAATGGGGAGGGGAAGGGATGAAACGTTGGAGATGAAACGTTGGCGGCCATTAATAACACCCTTATGACGTTTCGGTTATGACGAATGGCAGTTGAAAAGTTGGAGATGAAGAGGTGTTTGCCAGGTGGCAATTTCCTATTGGACCCACTTTTCCTTAATTATTAACATAATTAAAGTAGGGAACGACCCATAAATACTCTTGATTTTCATTCCCATAGTCAGAATTTATTATGGCGTCGGTTACCGAAATTTCCAACCTGGCTTGTCATTTCGGTCTTGGTCACGGGCGTGACACATAGGTCACGGGCGTGACAGGCCCGGTTAGCCAGTTCTGGGTTCGACGATCGTCGAACTGGGATCGACGATCGTCGAAGGGTGGTCACGGGCGTGACACCTGGGTCACGGGCGTGACAGGCCCGTGTGGCCAAATTTGGTTCGACGATCGTCGAATTGGGATCGACGATCGTCGAATTGGGATCGACGATCGTCGAGCGTGTCACGCCCTATGTCACGGGCGTGACATGGCGGGTCACAGGCGTGACAGGCCCGATGACTAATTCTGGTTCGACGACGTCGAACTGGAATCGACGATCGTCGAGCGTGTCACGCCCTATGTCACGGGCGTGACATGGCGGGTCACGGGCGTGACATGCCCCGGGGGCCAATTTTGGGTCGACGACCGTCGATCTGGAACCGACGATCGTGGTCACGCCCTATGTCACGGGCGTGACATGGCGAGTCACGGGCGTGACAGGTCTGGTGACAAATTTTGGGTTCGACGATCTTCAAACTGAAATCGACGATCGTCGAATGTGGTCACGCCCTATGCCACGGGCGTGACGGGTCGGTCACGGGCGTGACCAACCCGTGACCTGATTTCTTGGTCGATTTATTTCAAGTTTTGGGCTCCCTAGGGTTCTACCACAACCAACTGACTCCTAGGGGCCTAGCCGGAAATGGGATGTTACAAATCCCAATAAACAAAACAAAGATTTCGTCCCCGAAATCAAGGTTAAGCCTACGGGACTCTAATCGGGAAAAATAAGCTTGTAACATCCCATGAGAACTGAAAGATTATCTCTCTACGTTATGTTTGTTTGTGCGGTTTCGAATCTAAGATTAATTCGTCCACCTAACTAGGTATAATCACCCCAATAAACAAAAGATTAGCCCCTATTCTTGAAGTTTAAAACAGGAAGGCAAATTGATTGTCCAGAGGGGTTGTGAGGTATACCTGACGAAAAAGTTCCTGGTATTTTTGCTGCATCAAGTCCTGTGGCTCCCATGTATGCTCCTCCTGCCCATGATTGTTCCACAGAACCTTGACTAACGGGAACTTCTTCCGTCGCAAGACCCGCACTGCCGTATCGTCAATCCTGATAGGCTCCAAATCGACTGACCGATCCGAGGCCACTGGGCCATCTGCCGAGGAAATCAGCTGCTCAGGGCGTAGCAGAGCCCTCCGAAGTGAGGAGACGTGGAAGATGTCATGCAATCCCGCTAACTCCGGCGGTAGCTCCAGTCTATAGGCTAAGGGGCCGATCCGCTCCAGGATCCTATAGGGCCCCATATATCTCGGACTGAGCTTCTTCCGCCCGCGAACCCGCGAGACTCCGTGCATCGGCCGTATCTTCAAGAAAACCCTGTCTCCTACCTGGAACTCTACTTGGCGATGCCTCGCATCGTAGTATTTCACCTGTCTGCTCTGGGCTTCCAACATCCTATCTCGGATCAATCTAATCTGAGCATCTGTATCTCCCACAAACTCAGAGCCCAGTGCCTGCGGATCCTCGTCCTGAACCCATGATAGTGGGGTTCTGCACTTCCTTCCGTACAACGCTTCGTATGGAGCCATGCCTATGCTGGACTGATGAGCGTTGTTGTATGAAAACTCGACCAGTGGTAACAATCTCTCCCAAGGCTCACCACGGTCCAAAATACATAGTCGCAACAGATCCTCCAGTGTACGGTTTGTACTCTCTGTTTGTCCGTCGGTCTGAGGGTGGAAAGCTGTGCTGAATGTCAACCGAGAACCCAGATGGGCCTGGACTGACCTCCATTCCCTGGATGTAAATCGCCCATCCCGATCCGAAACGATAGTCTTGGGCACCCCATGATAACGCACAAACTGCTCAATGAACCTCCGTACTAATACACTGACCGGTGTGTCCTTTGCCACTGGGATGAATCTGGCCACCTTTGTCAGCCTGTCCACTATCACCCAGATCGAGTCGTTCCCCGCACGGGATCTAGGTAGCCCATGTATGAAGTCCATGGCTATATCCTCAAACTTCCACTCCGGCACTGGAAGCGGCTGCAACAAACCTGCCGGGTTCCTACACTCCGCCTTCACGAGCTGGCAGGCCTCACAATGCGTCACAAAATACGTAACATCTTTCTTCATACCCGGCCAATACATCGTCCTCTTTAGATCCTTTACCATCTTGGTGATCCCCGGGTGTACCGAATACCGGCTGCAGTGAGCCTCCGTCAAAATATCCTCCCGGATCCGTCCTCCTGCTGGTATGTAGACTCTGCCCCGGAAACACAGGAGCCCATCCCTCAAAGAGTAGTCCCCTGTCGTGCCTTCCTCCAAGGCTCGGAATATCGGCTCAGCTCTCTCATCCCGTATCTGCCCATCTCTGATGCGGTCTCGAATGTCATCAGTAGTAGTCATCGACCCCAGGTACTCCATGTACAGCTCCGGGTCATCCTCAGACACTAGCAAAATCTGCATCTCCTCGAATAATCTAATCAACTCCAAAGCCATCAGCTGCGGGCCTACTCCAGTCGTACTCGCTCTCCGGCTCAGAGCATTCGCAACCACGTTCGCCTTCCCCGGATGGTAGTGCATGGTATACTGGTAGTCCGAAAGAAACTCCACCCAGCGTCTCTGCCTGATGTTTAACTCCTTCTGGGTGTCGACGTACTTCAGATTCTTGTGGTCGGAGAAGATATCACAATGTACCCCGTAGAGATAGTGCCGCCAGATCTTAAGAGCAAAAATGACTGCCCCCATCTCCAAATCGTGCACGGGGTAGATCTGCTCGTGCTGCTTCAACTGACGGGAGGCATAGGCTATTACGTGCCCATTCTGCATAAGGACGGCACCCATCCCCTGATAGGAAGCATCTGCATACACCTGGAATCCCTCCTTCCCTGATGGAAGAGCAAGGATGGGAGCCGAGGTGAGACGATCCTTCAGCTCCTGGAAGGCAGATTCGCATCGCGGCGTCCAAATAAAAGGGGACTCCTTCTTCGTCAGAGACGTAAGAGGGAGGGCAATCTGAGAGAACCCCTTTACGAACTTCCGGTAGTAACCGGCAAGTCCCAAGAAACTTCGAACATCCGTGGCCGACTTTAGTGGTGGTCAATCCCGTACTGCCTGGATCTTTGCCGGATCCACTGCCAGACCTGCTCCACTGATGACATGGCCCAGAAAGGCCACCTCCTTTAGCCAGAACTGGCACTTGCTGTACTTGGCATACATCTCGTGCTCACGCAGCTTCTCCAAGGTCAAGGCTAGATGTCTCGCGTGCTCCTCCTCCGTCCTTGAATAGATGAGAATGTCGTCGATGAATACAATGACAAAGATGTCCAGATACTCCTCGAACACCCGATTCATCAAAGTCATGAATGCGGAGGGTGCATTCATGAGCCCGAACGGCATCACGTTAAACTCGTACAAGCCGTATCTGCTGCTGAAGGCCGTCTTCGGGATGTCCTCCTCCCGAATACGGAGCTGGTAGTATCCTGACCTCAGATCCAGCTTTGAGAACCAATGAGCTCCCTCCAGCTGATCAAAAAGCTCGTCTATCCGTGGTAAAGGATAAGTATTCCGGACTGTCAACCTGTTCAGAGCCCGGTAATCGATGCATAGTCGAAGGGTCCCGTCCTTCTTCTTAACGAACAGCACCGGAGCTCCCCACGGTGATGAGCTAGGCCGAACGAACCCGGCCTCCACTAACTCCTGAAGCTGGCTCCGGAATTCCACCAACTCCTTTGGGGCCATTCGATAGGGAGCTCTGGATACCGGCTTAGCCCCCGGTATGAGCTGAATCTGAAAGTCCTTCTCTCGGTGCGGGGGCAACCCTGGTAGTTTCTCTGGAAATACGTCGGCGAAGTCCCGCACCTCTGGAATATCCGCAATGGAGTCCTTGGCTACGATAGCCTAAAAGAGGACCTGATAAACCTCTTCCCCCTGTAGGTGGGCCTTAACGTCCTGCACAGACGATAGTAAAGTACGGGGTGCTGATATAATACCTTCGATAACAATGAAGGAGTCGTCGTGCCTAACGGTGATCCTCTTCGCCACACAATCGATCTGGGCATGGTTCCAGTACAGCCAGGTCATGCCCAGAATCAGATCATAATCTGGCATCCTCAAAACCGTCGCTGGTGCCTCAAACGCCTTTCCGCCGATCCTCGCTTCCATATCACAATGAGTAGAGGTCAATATCTCTGATCCATCGGGTAGGCGCACCCTCAGCATCTTCCCGGTGCTTAGCTCCACTCCTGCCAGTCCTTTCACGAAATCCTCCAACACGAATGATTGCGACGCACCAGTGTCGAAGAGGGTGTGAGCGGGCTTTCCGCTCACGAATACTATGCCTGGGGTAATTAAATGTCTTAGTATTCTTATTGTAGTTTATCTTCTCTTAATTTCTAACCGGGTTATGTTTAAAATAGTAGTTTATATGAGGAAAATCTGAAAAGTACTGCCATACCTGTGATAACCTGCTCCGGGTTCCGAGGCTGTGTCAGGTCTAGAGCATACACCTGCTCTCTCTGGCCTACGACCTCGATCCTGAAATCCTCATCCTCGGTCCTGTCCTCGTCCGCCAAACTGTCGGGGAGGTGGAGTGCCCTGATGTGCTGGTGGGGGTGCTCGCCCCACAGGGCAGTTCCGCTTGATATGCCCCGGCTGGTTGTACTGATAGCATACCGGTGGCTGCCCTGCCGTCCTTGGCATTTCCAGCATCTGTATAGGCTGGGGAGCCAATACCCCCTGAGTCCTCTGCTCCTGCCCAAACTCCTGACGAGGCTGATCCCCGTTCCTTCTCTCCCCGATAACCTGGCCCCGAGGACGGTCTCTACGACCTCCAATCACTGAATCATCAGCCGGTCTCTTCCGATTCTTCACTGTAAGCTAATCCGCCTCTCTCTTCTTAGCCATCTCCAGAATCCTGGCCAGACTCACCTCTGAAACGAAAAGGAGGGCCTGCCTCATGTCATCCTGCAGCCCCTTATAAAACCTCCGGGCGTAGCCAGCATCGTCTAACTGGTAAGCGTCCGCATAACGGGCCAGGTGAGTGAACTCCTGATAGTACTCCACCACGGTCCTATTCCCCTGCCTCAACCGCAGGAACCTATCCTCCAGGTCATCTCTCGCTGACTGAGGTACAAAATGTCCCAAGAGCACTGCTCTGAACTCCTCCCAAGTAATATCAGCACAGTCCATCCCTGCAAAGGTGGTGTCCAGCTGAGATTTCCACCATCTCTTTCCGTGTGACTCTAAGCAGGAGACTGTCAAAGCGACTGCCTCCTCCGTGGGGCATCGAATCCCTGCCAGCATCTCGTAGATGGTGTCCAACCACTCCTCCGTACGTACTGCAGACTCCGTCCCCTGGTAGGATGGAGGGGAAAGTCCTCGGAAGACCGTCATCCAATTGGCCCCGGGGTTTGGCTGTGGGGCCGGGGCTTGCTGAGCTCTGAAGGCCTCCAGGATGGCCGTCAGTGTTTGCCCCATCTCCGTCTGCTGGAACGGAACGGGTGCTGGTGGAGTCGGGACCACATTCGGAGCCTGAGGTGTCCCCTGCTGCGATGTAGGGTTCGTCGCAGGCTACAAGCAAAAATTTCATTTGTTAGAGAGCGAATGAATGGAATTTAAGAAGAGCTATGATGGAATTTCACATGTGATTTCCCTTATGGGCACACCACTGCTTCCGCTGCTAGTTTGTCCGCAAACTAAGCTCGCACGGGGGTGGCCCAAGGTTTTTGTGGACTACTTCTCTTTCGATCGAGCTTTCCTCTGATACCACTTGTAAGACCCCCCTTTTTTTTCTTTTTCAACCACCGGGGTCTTAGCCCAGAATTGCCGCTTTGCGGTGGCACCGACATCTCGGGAAGGCAACCACTACAAAACGCCAATTCTGCCGGCCCTTTTCGATCACAAGAGAGAGAAGTATTTATACATAAAATGTAAACAAGTCCACAAAAACATGTAAATAAAAGTGAATCATATCCAGTCCATCAATGCATATAATAGGAAAATAGATAAATGGGCTCGAGCCCAGTACATCAGAGTCCTCACTACAAGTCACTCATCGCGGAAGATAAGAAAATGCTAATCACTCACGGAGCTGGTCGCAGGTGCACCGGTGCTAGACTGTCCCACCTCCATGCGCACCGTACTCCGCTGGTGCTGGTCCCTGTCTCTCATCCGGAGCTCCTGTAATGTTTGGTTCGAAAACCATTAGTCATAAAGACTTAGCCCTATCATCCCCTACCCCTCCCACCACGGCTCCTAAGCACTGGGAGGAGAGGAGGAAAGGGAAGCTACAAAAGTGGAGAATAGACAAGCAGGTGAAGGTGGACCTAACTAGCAAGTTATGATAGGTGAGCAGTGTAAATGTTGTAATAGGTAGAACAATTAATAAATAGAAAATTGTATAAAAGGCAGCTAGAGAATAGTAAGTAAGCAACAAGTAAGTAAGTATGTAACCTTAACTTATATGAATGCCCATACAAACTTATAAGTTAAGGGATCTTCTGCAAAGCTCCCATCGTATAAAAAGTCTCATACCAATTTATACGTTGGGGTGTCGGTTGTATGCAAATATGAGTGTAGTGATATGCTATGCCATGATTCATGCAAGCGCAACACACGCACACGACTCTATGCGCACAGACCTTTAGTTCCCCCTGTTCGGGCAGCTAGCTTCACTCCCAGGAACCTCCGTAGTGGCAAACGGAGACAGTGGGTCGGGCCCCCCACTCCTAGGCGGGCATCCACACTACCAGGCCTAGCCCTCCCGCACGCCCCTAGAAGAACACAACCTAGAGTATCCGCGTACTGCTGCTGGATGTACCCTCCAGACTTTCTTTGGCTAAGTGTCCCACACCACCGAGTCAGCGTACCGATGTCGGTGTGAACGACGATCAGGTACCGAAGACCCACCACCTTTAATCTGTACTCCAACCCTCGAGCCCTCGGCCCCCCGGACAGTCCTGTCCGTGCATCTACCTTCAGAGCTACTGTCTGAATGGCAACAAGTCCTATTTTTCTACTTTCCTAGCTATCGGGGAGTGAGTGTGTGCAACCCTAGTTATACTAGTTGCTCTTTTAATTTATTATTCCTATGGTTTACGTTAGCCAAGGACTGCCCCCGGTATACCCCGTGAAGGGCTCTCAAGGGGCACTAGGAACCAAGACGGCGGCATTACGGCCCGAAGTTCCCTTTCGCAAGGCACTTATTATTATTGGTTGATCTCCCTTAGCCCGATCCCCTTTTAGTTACTTTAGTTCTAACCCTAGAGTATTAAGACTCTTCCTCTTTTTCCCGGGATGGACGATCTTTCGTCGTTCCCGTACTCCCTTATTCTAACAAGTCTCCCAATGATGAACTCGATCCTAGTTTGCCCTACCAACCATCAACTATCAAAATTCTGTGGCTTTACTATATGCAGACCATCCTAAACTATATGAGGTACCCAAGGGGAGGTACACCAAATTATCTTCCAAATCTCCTATAATATTTACTGGAGGTCTACCATATCATACTTTGTCTAAATCCAGAAACTTATAATTTTCCTAATTAATCTGATATTTATTTAATTTTCTCAAAGGACGTGCCACGGGTCATTTTAAACATGAACTACATGATCTTCCTAAGTAATGGCTACTCAAAAATCATGATCATTAAATAACAGCAAAAATAACCTCAAATACAAATTCTCAGAATTTTATAGAAAGTATTTAAGCTCTAAATAATTTATTTAGTATAATCATATTAATTCTACGTAGTGAAGGAAGTACAGAAATTATTCATCTAAAAATTATAGAAAAATCACTAGTCAGTAGTATGATATATAAAAGATCTTTGTGCAGAGAATCATAATTTTACTAGCTTACTAACCACCACTAAAGATTTAATCAAATAATCAAGGTAAAACATACTTAATGAAGTGAGCCTTAGAATTAATCTTCCAAAAATCCCATAAAAATTCACAGAGATTTAAAATCATAATAAACGTTCTCTGCTTAAGTTTCATCACTTTCCAGTGAGTGTGTATTCCCTAATAAATTTTCTAAGCAAATCATACAACTACTGAATCATTAAAGGAAGTATCCAAAATAATGAACATAAAATTCATAGAAAAATATCCAGAGTTGTACCATCCCTATAATTCACTCTCCCCAAACCTCACCACTTTTCAATGTTATTTAGTGTCATTTCCTATCTCTACAAGTTTTGCGCCCTAAACTAGGGTTAGACTTTCAGGTATCCCAACGGTCTCCAAATCTACTAAGATTTCGACCAGAGAACTATATTGGCACTATGGTTCTCTTCACCCAATTTCGGGTCAATCCAAGGTCGTTTGACCGCATGACCTTCACAAACCACCAAGATCCATCCTTAGGGTTTGGCCTTGGTCCTTAGGGTAAACTTACCCAGATCCACTTCAAACTCCATGAGGGGGTGCTAGAGAATATTACTAGCCAGTGGTAAAAATCTCAGCCTCTGTTGAGGTGATCTCACCACTCAAACTCCAAAAGTGCACTTTTAACCTAAGACCCCTTATTAGGGCAAAACTTAGGGTTGATCATTTCTAATCCAAACCATCTACAAATGAGATGAAAAATTATACAGAACCTTATGGTAACCCCAGGGACCACTCACCAGAATTTGGGAGGGTTTGGAAGTTATTTAACTATCTAATTAAATTCGGCTAAGATTATTGAATTTTTCTAATAACTATAGAAAAATATTCTCCAAAAATTCTTATTTTTGGATAGCACCTAGATATATGTAAGATTAGACCACACCCCAAATTTCAAGTCATTTGGATGACTGAATTGGAGTGGGGAATTTTTCTAAGGTCAAGGCAGCCCTCTGGATAGACCTCACCAAAAAGGGTGCTGTGGTCTAACCAGGATTCCGAATCGAGTGAAATTAATTTTGAATTAAATTAGACTTCAAGGGCTACACTTCCTATGTTGATCATTTTTCCTGTAGGAGCCTCTAGGTATTTTTCCCAATTTATTTAACAAGACAGATTTTTCATTCAGAAATTATTTTAAAAGAAATATAATTTATTCCTCATGCCACTGTTCATCTTCTTCAACAGCCCGAACCAGAGGCCTAAAAACCTAATATCCTGTAGCTTTTCCAAGCCATTTCCCGGCCATCCAGCCATCTCCCTGGCCGGCCACCACCACCACCACCTCCGTTGAGGCGAGGGCTATCGTCGGGCGGCGACACGGCCGCCGGAGAGGCGGTTTCCGGCGAACCCGCCACCATGAACTTTTAGGAAAACCACGAACACGCTCACCCGATCTGGCTCTTTTGAGCCCGATATCTCTCCTAACGATTCCTAAGATCTATCCGTAGAAGAAGAGAGAGGGGAGGACCTTGTTCGCGGGTTGAAGGCGTGCAGAGCGTCGGGAAGCCATTTGCGCGGTGGTGGCGTCGCCGGAAATTCTTCAACAGCAAGGGGAAGTCTGAAACAGTTTGAGGGAGTGTAACCTTTTCCTCCTGCTCTTAGGAATCTTTTATAGATCAGCAAATGGGGAGGGGAAGGGATGAAACGTTTGAGATGAAACGTTGGCGGCCATTAATAACACCCTTATGACGTTTCGGTTATGACGAATGGCAGTTGAAAAGTTGGAGATGAAGACGTGTTTGCCAGGTGGCAATTTCCTATTGGACTCACTTTAACATAATTAAAGTAGGGAACGACCCATAAATACTCTTGATTTTCATTCCCATAGTTAGAATTTATTATGGCGTCGGTTACCGAAATTTCCAACCTGGCTTGTCATTTCGGCCTTGGTCACGGGCGTGACACATAGGTCACGGGCGTGACAGGCCCGGTTAGCCAGTTCTGGGTTCGACGATCGTCGAACTGGGATCGACGATCGTCGAAGGGTGGTCACGGGAGTGACACCTGGGTCACGGGCGTGACAGGCCCGTGTGGCCAAATTTGGTTCGACGATCGTCGAATTGGGATCGACGATCGTCGAGCGTGTCACGCCCTATGTCACGGGCGTGACATGGCGGGTCACGGGCGTGACAGGCCCGGTGACTAATTCTGGTTCGACGACGTCGAACTGGAATCGACGATCGTCGAGCGTGTCACGCCCTATGTCACGGGCGTGACATGGCGGGTCACGGGCGTGACATGCCCCGGGGGCCAATTTTGGGTCGACGACCGTCGATCTGGAACCGACGATCGTGGTCACGCCCTATGTCACGGGCGTGACATGGCGAGTCACGGGCGTGACAGGTCTGGTGACAAATTTTGGGTTCGACGATCGTCAAACTGAAATCGACGATCGTCGAATGTGGTCACGCCCTATGTCACGGGCGTGACGGGTCGGTCACGGGCGTGACCAACCCGTGACCTGATTTCTTGGTCGATTTATTTCAAGTTTTGGGCTCCCTAGGGTTCTACCACAACCAACTGACTCCTAGGGGCCTAGCCGGAAATGGGATGTTACATATCCTGCCCATCACAAACCATTACCGAGCCAAAGCTTGTCGGGCTAACCTGCCCATCACCAAAACCACCGAGCTTACTACCCGAGTGACCCAACCTATCTCCCCGAGACATCGAGGTGTGATAATATGAAACCCTAAATTTACCAATTGCTCTTCATTTTATTTTATTTTTGCCTACGACTTAGGTTTAGCCTAGGACTGCCCAAGGTATTCCCCGTGAAGGGCTCTCGAGGGCACTAGGAGATACGATGGGCTAAAGCCCAATGCTCCATTTCGCAAGGCACTTATTCTTATTGGTTGATACCCAATTCTAAATCCCTTAATTATTTCATTGGATCTAACCCTAGTATTTTGACACTTCCTCCTACGGGTTAGACGATCTTTTGTCGATCCCGAGCACCATCTAACATTTAGCCAAATCCAACCTCTACTCATCCTACCTCTAAGGATGAACTCATTCTAGTTTATCCAAACCAACAACTACTAATCCCGACTCATGTGCCGAACTTTATACTCCAACATATTTTCTGTAGTTTTACTATATGCAGACCACTAAGGTTAAATGCCATGCAAAATGGGAGGTACATCAAATAATCATTGAGTACTCCTACAATAATTATTGGAGGGCTATTATGACCTTTTTTGCCCAAATCCAGAGATTCACAATTTTTCCTATTTATCTAATATTTTATTTAATTATTATAGTGGCCAAAAATTCCAAGATTGAACAGGAAATACAAAATTTAGATAAGATAAAATTCCTCCAAATTTATGTTATATACAATATGAATATTTAACTTAGGATCCAAAGTATCTTATTTTTTCAATAAGGTTTAGGCCACTAATTTTAATTTTTAATATATCCCACAATAATTCATTTAAATAGATAAGTAACACAATCTTACTTCCAAAAATTCAGATAAAATTCAAGCATGATTGTAAGGGCATTTAAATGGTCTGGGTCAAATTCCATAATTTATTAACCAGTAAAGGGCCTTAAACAAAATATTGAACAATTTTCCAATTTAATATGCTTGTGAAGTAGGTACCACAAAAATATATCAAAAAATTCTCATAAAATTCAAACATGACCAAGAAGGGTTAAAACTTCCTCTGCCATAGTTTCATGACCTCCCAATGGGCATAGTGACCAAATTGATAAAATTATTAATTAGGTCAATCCCGTGTGTTACAAAGGAAGTGCTACAATTATTGTTCCAAAATTTCCAACTAAATTACAAGAGGTTCTTTATATCTTTAAGACCACTTTACCAAAATTTCATCATAGTTGAAGGAGTTTTACTAACCTATTCTATCACTACAATAATTGTGCCCTAAACTAGGGTTAGGGTTTTGAGGGTCTCAACCTTTCCAAAATCCCTTAATATTTTCACCAGAGGGTTTTACCTACCCTAGTACCTTGCCTACAAAATTTAATGACCATTCAAGGTGTTTTGGCCTCATGCTCTTCACAAGGTACAAAAGCCCTTCCCTACGGTTTTACCTAGGGTCTTGGGCCAAATCAATTCCAATCTACCCCATTTTTCATGGTAAGTCTCAAAGAGTCCTGACAAATAAGTGTCCTAAATTTGAACCTCTATTGAGGTTATTTAGGCACTCTAAGCCAAAAATATACTTTTGGACCAAAATGCCCTTTTTAAGGCAAGGCTAGGGTTTGCAAGATATTAGTTCAAACCACCTCCAAATATAATAAAATTTTAACCAGATCTTAATAATGAACCCCTACACCACCCACCAAAATTTTTATGGGTTTGGAGTTCATTTAACCCGTAAATTAATTTACCCTAGAAAAACTAAATTATTTACAAAACTATAGAAAACTTAATCCCAAAAATTACTATTTTTGGGCAGTGTCTAGATATGGTCTAGGGTGACTCCCTGCAAATATTTCAATTCATTATTACTAAAGATAAAGTGTGGGCACTCAGTTTAATGTCTGCCTAGTCATATATATAGACCCCACCAAAATGAGTGCGCTGGTCAAACCAGGCACCCAAATTGTTTCAAACAAATTTTGTATGAAAGTAGAACCATATGAATACATTTTATGTGTTGACAATTTTCTCCGAAAATGCCTCGAGGTATTTTTAAAAATTAAGGACATTAAATACTAAATCTGTGACATAATTAAATAAATCAGAATTTATATCCTATAGTTTGAAATCAATCCAGCACGAATCTTGATGTGCTATTGGATGGCATCCCGTCATCATCCCCGTGCATCAACGACCTAGATTGAAACTTCCCGGAGCAACTTCCAGCCGCTGCCGTCGGCCATCCGGCCACCTCCCCGGCCGGCCACCGCCACCGACACCTTCGTGGAGGTGGTGGCTACCTCCAGGCGACGGCACGGCCGCCAGAAAGCACTATTTCGGCGAACCCTACAAGCTCAAATCCATGTCAAAACCATGATTTTTTTGAATTTGATCGGCCTCAATTGAGACCGAACCTCGGCCCTAAGGATTGCTATGATCTGCCCATGGAAGAAGGAGTGGAGGAGGACCTGTGGGAGCGGCTGTAGCGTTGCTGATCGCTGGATTGGCATGGTGGTGGCTGGTGGTGGTCAGCGTCCTACAACAGTGCAGTGGAACTGCTTGGCTCCTTCAGGTAAGTGGTGGGAAATCATCCTTGGAGTCTAGTGATGCTTTTAAAAGGGAGAGGTGAGGTGTTAGGTGGCTGTAAACTTCAATGCCATTTTTGACCAAGGTCTAGCTTGGCGGCTATGGTGGGTAGGGGAGAAAACATGGCTCCAACCAGTAAAGGATTGGCTTGTTGAATTGGTGATGCCTTCCTTGTCCTAAAGCAATGAATGGAGGGGGTTGGGGAGGGGGAGGATTAGCCCAAAGTCTTCCTCCCTTTTCCTTCTTCTCTTTCTGTCTCCTCCATAGGTGTCTCTCTCTCTCTCCTACACACAAAACTGAATTTTGGCTCCTACCTAACCCAATTGCAGCCCACATGTCCATTTCATCCATCAAAACAAGGTTAGCCCAATTGAAATGGGCTTGAGCTTGAGTTAGCCCATTTGGGCTAGCTTGACCCAAACATAGATTAGGGTCCACTTGGGTCAATTTGGTCCTTGAGGTTTCCTTAATGGGTCCTTGGTGACCCATTGGCCTCTCCTAGGGTCAAGGTGGGGTTGGATTGGCCATTGAAGGTCACTTGACCCTTAACTAGGGCACTTTAACCACTTTAGGGCTAGAGTTGACTTTGGTCAACTTAGACTTTTTCATTGGTCCCAATGGGTCATTAGTGACCCATTGGCCTCTCACTAGGGTTATGAAGGTATGTGTGGGGTCCACTTGGCTAAGGGACTGCAATTGGCCCTTGTGCAGGTCAGTTTGACCCAATTAGGGTTAGAGTTGACTTTGGTCAACTTAATACCTTTGACTGCCCTCCATGGGTCCTTAGCGACCCATTGACCCCTCACTCGGGTTATGAAGGTATGGGTGGGGTCCACTTGGCTTAGGTCGGGTCAATTAACCCTGTGCTGGCCAGTTTGACCCATTTAGGGTTAGGGTTGACCTTGGTCAATTCAGGCTCTAGGGTTGACCCTAATGAGTCCTTAGGGCCTTAACATTGGTTGGAGAGATCTTGGTGAGATCTTCGAGTCATGGTGAGGGCCCTTGGTCACCCTAGACTAAGGTTTAGGAATTTAATATTTGCAGACCATAGTGCCCCTATCCACACTAACAGGCCCACTTGACTTTTTCTTGGGCTTCCTAGGGTTTTGTCATGACAAAACCACTATTAGGGGTCTAGTTGGAAATGGGATGTTACAAATACCAATAAACAAAACAAAGATTTCGTCCCCGAAATCAAGGTTAAGCCCACGGGGACTCCTATCGGGGAGAAAGAAACTTGTAACATCCCATGAGAATTGAAAGATTTACATCACGACGCCATGTTTGATATGTTACGTTTAAAGGTGATAGTCAAATCAAAGACCAATTCTCCCAATTGGCAAAGTCTAGACCCCAATAAACAAAAGTTTAGCCCTTATTCTTGAAATTTCAGACCTACTAGTTTAAAATAGGAAAGTAAATTGAACATCCTGAGAGGTTGTGAGGTATACCTGAATGAACATCTCCAGATACTTTTGTCGCATCAGGTCCTACGGTTCCCAGGTATGCTCCTCCTGATCGTGGTTCCTCCACAGAAATTTGACTAACGTAACTTTCTTGCGACGCAAGGTCCATACTCCTCTGTCATCGATCCGAATCGGCTCAAAGAGAACTGACCGGTCTGAAGCTACCGACCCATCTGTGGTAAAAATCTGCTGCTCCGGGTGTAGTAGCCCTCCTAAGTGAAGAAATATGGAACACGTCGTGTAAACCTGCTAGTTCTGGCGGCAACTCCAGCCGGTAAGCTAGGGGTCCGATTCGCTCTAGGATCTTGTAAGGGCCCATATACCTAGGGCTGAGCTTCTTTCTTCAACCACGCACCCGTGAAACTCCATGCATGGGCCGGATCTTCAAAAACACTCAGTCCCCCACCTGAAATTCCACCTGACGATGTCGGGTGATAACTCTAATTATTTCTATCTTTTTATTTACTATTTTATATTAATAGTTAGATATTTTATATCAATTTTATAATATTTAGTTTATATTTAACTTGTTTCTATGTTTTATATTTATTTGTTCTAATAAAATAATTTTTAATCTTGCAGGGCTGATCTACAGACTATTTGGAGCGAAATGGATTTTTCACTTTTTTTGGCCTAGACATGCCCTGTGACACGCCCTACCTGGGCGTGACATGCAAAAATACATTCTGCAGCAGCCGATCGTTGACCCGCACCTAAAGATCGTCGACCGGCCTAGACACGCCCGTGTCGATGCATTACACGCCCGTGTCACACTTACACGGGGCGTGCCAGATGGGGAATGACCGTTGAGCCACTTGCCACGTCAGATTAAATTCACATGCCTGGGTCACGGGCATGACCCAGGGCGTGTCACGGGCATTTCCAACCAATTATTCCTCCGTTCCAGCCGTTGCCGCCAGAAGATGTTGCAGCTAGTCACGCCCCTGGTCACGGGCGTGACAATGGGGCGTGTGACCTCCATAAAGTGCAGTTTACTCCCGTCGTTTTAAGCTTCCCGCCGCTTTCCAAAAACAGCTCAGACACGCCCCAGGTCATGGGCGTGACCTAGGGGTGAAAATGGATTTTTCCCTTTTTCTGGCCTAGACACGTCCTGTGACACGCCCTACCTGGGAGTGACACTGGGGCGTGACATGCAAAAATCCATTCTGCAGCAGCCGATCGTCGACCCGCACCTGAAGATCGTCGACCAGCCTAGACATGCCCGTGTCGATTCATTACACGCCCGTGTCACACTTACACGAGGCGTGCTAGATGGGGAATGACCATTGAGCCACTTGCCACGTCAGATTAAATTCACACGCCTGGGTCACGGGCGTGACCCAGGGCGTGTCACGGGCGTTTCCAACGAATTATTCGTCTATTCCAACCGTTGCCTCCAGAAGCCGTTGCAGCTAGTCATGCCCCTGGTCACGGGCGTGACCATAGGGCGTGACACCTCCATAAAATGCAGTTTACTCCCGCCGTTTTCAGCTTCCCGCCGTTTTCCAGAAAAAGCTCAGACACGCCCCAGGTCAGTGGTGTGACCTAGGGGCATGACCCGTCAGTTACCAGATTATGGCAGTTTCTCTTCAAATGTTCCCGGGGTTTCAAGACGATGGTTCCGAGCCCGACATGCCCTAGGTCACGGGAGTGACCTAGGGCATGACCAAACAGTAATTTTTCCTATAAATTCCAGACTGCTTCAGATGCTCAGGAGTCGAATTTTGGGAGTTAGAGTCTTGTAGTTTGCTGTTTTCTTTTGCTGTATTTTACAATTCCTAGCATAGACTACTATTGTTGTTACTCTTAATTCTAGTTGTTTTTATTTCAAGAATGTCTCTCTCTACCCTCTTTTGTAATTCCCTAATCATGATGAGTAGCTAACTTCCTTTTAGCACTTGATCATGATGAACCTTGGAATAAAATAAAATCTTCTCCTTCTTTTATCAAATGTCTTGTTCTTAATTTTACTTGCTACGATTTATCTTTGATTTTTATTTCATCGAATTCATATTACGCGGATATGAGTTTCGATCTAAAATCTGTATCCTTAATGACCGAGAGGTTGCGGATACGAGGAGATCACTCAAAGATAAAAGGAGTTGAATGCTCTCCTCGAGAGAGGACGACGTAAATCTTCCGGATTGGAGTCAAATCCAATAGAGGGGTTCACCGCCTAAAGCAAGCTTAGGGGTTTCGACTGGCCGAAAGGTCTTAATCGATCAACCTAAGGTTAGTCAGAAGCATGAGCTCGAAAGAGACGCTTATGTACTCTAGGAACCTCCACGGTCGAGTGAGTAGATAAGAACTCACATTACTTTATTTTTCAAGAAGATTTATTTTAGTCCAAGGGGATTCTAGATCAAGTGCTAGCTTCCTCATAATTGAATTTCACTTCCATAGTATAACACTTCTTTTTTCCGTTCAAAAAAAAACCAATTTTCTTTTGATAAGATAATAGCTTTCCTTGTGAGTACAAGTACTCAACAGCCCCGAGTTGAAATATGACACTTGATTCTATACTCCGAACGATAGGTATACTTGCCTCATCAATTGGAAACACGTGCTAGCGTGGAGAAAATACTCATCAAGTTTTTGGCGTCGTTGCCGGGGACTTTTCTTTGTTGATATTTTGAAAGCAAGGATCTATTAGTTTTATCATATTCTTTTTATTTCAAAAAAAATTGTTTTATTTGAAAGTTTTATTGTTAAATTTTTATAATTAAAATTTCTTGCGAAAGGGCCGTGCTGGGTTTTTATCCAGCAATACCGCCTAGTACCTTGCGAACCCGTCACTGGGTAGCCCTTGGGAAGTCCGAGAAATTTTATATTATAAATTTTTAAATCTTAAAACTTTTTTCTTTTATTTTGTTTTTGTGTATGACCCGAGGGAATCCATCAAATCTACTTGATTTGGATCCGGAGATCGAGCAAAGCTTACAGCGACGCCTAAGACTCCGTGACCTCAATTCTACAGATTTGGTTGAGGAATCCATAGGTAAAACTTTTTCTTCTTCACCGCCTCCTTCTTCTCCTTCTTCATTTAGTTCTTCTTCTCATTCTCCTAGATCTCCTTCTTCTTCTTCCAATATGGGTGAGCCAAATGCGGTCGAACAACGAACTATATCCTATTATGCTCGTCCAAACTTTGACGAGGCTCAATCTAGTATTGTTCTCCCCGCTATTGTCCCCAATAATTTTGAGTTGAAGCCAAGCATCATCCAAATGGTACAACAATATGTACAATTTGATGGGCTTCAAGATGAAGATCCAAACACGCATATTTCTAATTTCTTAGAAATATGCGATACTTTTAAACTTAATGGTGTATCCGATGATGCCATCCGGCTAAGGTTATTTCCATTTATATTGTGCACTAAAGCCAAGAAATGGTTGAGTTCTCTACCAAGAGGATCAATAACCACATGGGCTCAAATGACGGAAAGATTTCTTACGAAATACTTTCCGCCGGCTAAAACTGCCAAATTGCGCAATGATATTACTTATTTCTCCCAACTTGATTCGGAAACGTTATATGATACTTGGGAGCGTTTCAAGGAATTGCTTCGTCAATGTCCTCATCAAGCAATTCCGGATTGGTTACAAATCTAAACCTTCTATAACGGCCTAAATTCTCAAACTAGGCAACATATCGATGCCACCGCCGGTGGAATGCTTAATAACAAAACACCGGCGGCCTCACAAGAGCTTATAGAAGGTATGGCTTTGAATACCTATCAATGGAGTACACCTCGATCTAAACCACCTAAACCGGCCGGGATGTATGAAATAGATACTGTCTCCAATCTATCTCTCCCGGTTGAGATGCTAAACAAAAGATTAGAAGAGATGTCTGCTTCCTCTTCTACACCTACCTTGTATCCTACTTCTTCCCCCTCTCCCACTACGTTGGCCGAGCATGTGGATATATGGGAAATCCAAATCGACCACCTTATAATCCGGGAAATAATTTTGGTAATACCTATCACCCGGGTATAAGGAACCACCCCAACTTCTCTTGGAGTAATCCGGGGAACGTGGCTCACCCACCTAACAGCATCCCCCCCCGGTTATTTTCCACCACAAGCTCCAAAAGCTCCCAATCTCGAGGTGTTGTTCACCAAATATACAACTACAAATGATGTCAATATTCGGAATCTCACCGGATCTCTTCGTAATTTGGAGAACCAAAATGGGCAAATTGCAAAAATGCTCTTCGATCG
The DNA here is from genome assembly GCA_039513925.1 of Platanthera zijinensis. Taxonomy (NCBI): domain Eukaryota; kingdom Viridiplantae; phylum Streptophyta; class Magnoliopsida; order Asparagales; family Orchidaceae; genus Platanthera; species Platanthera zijinensis. Next base: position 136,116,528 of record CM077084.1, on the reverse strand, counting down.
CCAACAAGGAGCTCTACCGGGTAATACGGAGCCCAACCCAAAGGAGCAAGCTAAAGCCATCACTTTACGGAGCAGGAAGGAGGTAACCACTTCTACAATTCCGGTTGCAACTTCTCCAATTCCGGTTGATATGGAGGTAACAATTTCTTCATCTTCTCCTCTGATTATGCCTTCTAGTTATATTAAACCAAAAGCTTATCAACCACCTCTTCCCTATCCATCTAGAATGCAAAAAGACCGGGTAGATGAGCATCATGGTAAAATTTTAGACATGTTTAAATAAATTCAAATAAATTTACCATTTTGCGAAGTAATCGCACAAATGCCGAAGTATGCCAAGTACCTAAAGGATCTTTTATCCAATAAAAAGAAACTTGAGGATATCTCTACGGTTCAATTGAACGCAGAGTGTTTGGCGGTTTTACTCAATAAATTACCTAAGAAATTACCCGATCCGGGTAGTTTCTCTATTCCATGTCTATTTGGTGATTTATTGGTAAAACGTGTGTTAGCCGATCTAGGCGCCTTTATCAATTTAATGCCTTATTCTCTAGTGAAAAAGTTTGGATTTGGAGAGCCTAAACCCACTAGAATGAGCATTCAATTGGCAGATCGGTCTGTCAAGCTCCCTATGGGGATCATAGAGGATGTGCTTGTCAAAGTTGACAAATTTATCTTTCTGGTAGATTTTGTCATCTTTGACATCGAAGAGGACACCGAGGTAACACTCATTATCGGTAGCCCTTTTCTAGACACCTCGCGCACTATCATAGACGTTAGTAACGGTAAACTTCTCCTTAGAGTCGGAGATGAAGAAGTAACCTTTACTATTGACTCGTCTATGAAAAAATCGCTTGCTAACGACGACTCATGTTATTACTTGGAGGCTTCTCCCGAAGAAGACTTATTTTCTTTTTCTGAACTTGCTTTATCATCTATCGATCATGAATCTGATTTTGAAAATTTAGATTTAATTGTTCATGAAAATAGTGATAATATTTCGATCACTCGTGCACCTATATTTGAAATTTTAGAAGTCGGTAGTGATCGTTTTAAAACATCTTATGATGAACCTCCCACACTTGAATTGAAACAATTGCCTAATCATTTAGAATATTTATTTTTAGCGAAGGATTCTAAACTTCCCGTTATTGTGTCGGCCTACTTGACTGATGATGAAAAATTAAAATTATCTAATATTTTAAAACGTCATCGCCGCGCAATTGCGTGGAAGATCACGGATTTGGGAGGGATTAATCCCTCCTTTTTCACCCATAAAATTTTATTGGAAGAACACGCTCACAAAACTATTCAAACTCAACGCCGGCTAAATCCTAACAAGAAGGAGGTAGTCAAGGCCGAGGTAATTAAATTATTAGATGCGGGCATCATCTATCCGATTTCGGATAGCTCTTGGGTGAGCCCGGTCCAAGTGGTGCCTAAGAAAGGAGGATTAACGGTAGTTCCTAATGATAAAAATGAATTGATTCCTACTCGAACTGTTACCGGATGACGGGTATGCATCGATTATCGCAAATTAAATGATGCAACCCGTAAGGATCATTTTCCTTTGCCGTTCATTGACCAAATCCTTCAACGGTTATCTGGTCACACTTTTTTTTGTTTTCTTGACGGTCTTTTGGGATATTTTCAAATCCCAATTGCGCCCGAAGACCAAGAAAAAACAACCTTAACTTGTCTGTTTGGCACCTTCGACTATCGAAGGATCCCCTTTGGTTTATGCAATGCACCAGCAACCTTCCAAAGGTGTATGCTAGCGATCTTTGATGAACTAGTGGAGGATATCATGGAAGTCTTCATGGACGATTTCTCCGTCTTTGGAGATTCTTTTGATTTATGTTTGGCAAATCTTTCCCGTGTACTCCAAAGATGCGAGGACACGAACCTAGTCTTGAACTAGGAGAAGTGCCATTTTATGGTGCGGGAAGGGTTGGTTTTAGGCCACAAAATTTCTAGCAAGGGCATAGAGGTAGATTAAGCAAAAATTTAAACTATAAAAAAGCTACCTCCCCCCTCAAATGTTAAGGCCGTTAGTAGTTTTTTGGGGCATGCTGGCTTCTATCACCGGTTTATTAAAGATTTTTCTAAAATAACTAAGCCCCTTACACATTTGTTAGAAAAAGATACGCCGTTTATTTTTGATGAAAATTGTTTGCATGGTTTTTCTTTAATTAAAGAAAAATTAATCAATGCTCTTATAATGATCGCTCCCAATTGGGAACTTCCTTTTGAGATAATGTGCGATGCTAGTAGTTTTGCCGTAGGTGCGGTTTTAGGACAACGCATAAATAAGAATTTTCATACTACTTATTATGCGACAAAACACTAACTGCAGCACAAGAAAATTATACTACCCCCGAAAAAGAATTATTAGCAGTTATATTCACTTTTGATAAATTTCGTTCCTACCTAACCTTGTCTAAAATTATTGTTTTTACCGATCATTCTACTTTGTGATATTTACTAACAAAAATAGATGCAAAGCCACGATTGATTAGGTGGATCTTACTACTCCAAGAATTTGACTTGGAGATTCGTGACAAGAGAGGAGCGGAGAACTTGGCGGCTGATCATCTTTTGCAGTTGGAGAATCCAAATTTGGGGGAGCTCATAGAGGAGGACATTGATGACACTTTCCCTGAGGAGCGCCTTCTCGCCATTCATAAGGTAATTACTTTCCCCACTCCTTGGTTCGCCGATTTCGCAAACTACCTTGTTGCGAGATTTCTCCCGAATTGTTTTTCTTATCAAGAAAAAAAAGAAATTCTTTTCCGATTTGAAAAATTATTTTTGGGAGGATCCCTTTCTCTTTCATGTTTGCACAGACCAAGTAGTGCAGAGGTGTGTTTCTCATGAGGAAGGCGCCCAAATTCTAAAGCATTGCCATGAGGGACCCGCCGGTGGGCACTATAAAGCTAATCGAACGGTTCAGAAAGTTCTTGAAGCAGGCTTCTATTGTCCAAGCATCTTTAAGGATGCTCACGCCCATGTAAGTCATTGTGAATAATTCCAACGCTCAGGTAATATTTCCCGCCATGATGAAATGCCTTTAAATTCGTTTTTAGAAGTAGAAGTTTTTTACTTATGGGGGATCGACTTTGTTGGACCGCTACTAATATCCTATGGAAATAAATATATTTTGGTAGCGGTCGACTACATGTCACGGTGGGCGGAAGCGCAAGCCCTTCCCACTAATGATGCCCAAGTCGTGACTCGATTTCTAAAAAAACTATTTTCACGATTTGGAGCACCGCGGGCAATAGTTAGTGATAGGGGCACACATTTTTGTAACGCACAATTTGCTAAAGTATTATCGAAATACGACGTTACACATAGGTTATCCACCCCCTATCACCCTCAAACTAGTGGCTAGGTAGAGGTAGTTAACCGTGAAATTAAACGTATACTAGAGAAAATGGTTTCGAATAGTAGAAAGGATTGGTCGGTCAAGCTTGATGATGCTCTATGGGCTTATCGGACCGCGTACAAGACCGCTATTGGTTGTACGCCGTATCAATTGGTCTATGGGAAAGCATGCCATCTACCGGTTGAGCTTGAACATCGTGCATTTTGGGCACTTAAATTTTTAAATTTTGATGAAAATTTGTCCTCCAAGCTTCGTAAATGCCAACTTAATGAGCTCGATGAGTGGATCTTCCTTGCTTATGAGAACAATAAACTTTATAAGGAGCGCACCAAATTTTCTCACGATAAGAAAATTAAGCACCCAAAGGACTTCCAACCGGGAGACCAAGTCCTACTTTATAACTCGCGCTTACGCTTATTTTCGGGTAAACTTAAGTCTCGTTGGTCCGACCCTTTCATCGTAAAGGAGGTTTGGCCCTACGGGACGATGCTTATTTCGCACCCAAAAGGAGGCGACTTTAAAGTGAATGGGCACCGACTGAAATTATTTGTTTCCTTGAAGATGGCCATAGCCTATATATTAATAAAGCATAAAAATAGGTCTACATATAGTTGGCGTCATGCCTCAGAATGAGAGAAAAAGGTGTGGTTAGGGGCATACCCCTAAGCCACTGGAAAGCAAGAGAGCATGCGTTCTTAGCGATGTGGTCAGCAGCCGAGTTCGCCTTGCGGTTGACGTTGGAGATAACCAATCTTGGGAAGGAAGCGAGAAGGCGTGACATGGATCCTTCACAATCACCAATGCTGCATCCAGAGAGTATGCGATTTATCCTTGAGCAGGCTTCGGTTGAGTCTCCCTCTAGGATGGCGCCTTGGAAGTCAGCAACAAATTGGACAGCAAGATTGTTTCCGGTGATAATTGGAAATTATTTGTTTCCGGTGATAATATTAACGCATAATTGGACAACATAATGTTGTCAAATCCCTAGTTCGCACACATCACTATGGTCGAGCTCACCGACCATAAACAAAGCGCTCGTGGGAGGCATCCCACAGTTATCTTTTCGTTTTATTCTAATTTTCTTTTTAAGTTTTTACAGGTATGAAGGATTTCGATGCATGGTGATCGGTTCGGAATGAGCGTCAAGCATACGTGTTCCTTCATGTCGGTATATTGTATTTTATTTTATTTTTACTCGGAAAAAAAAACAAAAAAAACAAACTAAAATATTTAAAAAAAAAGCAAAACAAAAACAAAATAATAATAATAATAATATATTTATAAAAGAAAAAGAAAAAAAAATTTCTGTTTTTTTTTCTCGTAAACTCTAATGTCATGGGCGTCCATTATAGTTCACGGGCGTGTCTAGGCCGTGATTAGTCTAACCCGCGGGAGGTCCCTCCTCCTCCGGGTTACCCGTCTGTTTTTCAGAGATGACACGGGCGTGACCTGCATAGGTCATGGGCGTGCCATGCCCATGTCGCGGGTATCCGAGGCATTGACCAGTCACGCCTCGGATCCCTTGTTCTCTCTTCGGAAGGATTGATACGGCCCAGAGTCACGGGCGTGACCCTGGGGCATGATAGAGGAATCCGAGGCCAACGCCTCGGATTCCCTTTGGATTCCTCTTAAACGCCTTAGTCACGGCCATGACACTCTGAGTCACGGGCGTGACTCTATGGGGTGACCCCCAAATCCGAGGCAGTGAGCCTCGTATTTGTTTCTGCTTTGACCCGCGCATGTCACGCCCCTATCACGGTTATGATAGGGGGAGTGACCGACCCGTGAGAGCCTATAAAAAAGCATTTTCCCCTTTCTTTTCTCTTCACACCTACACCCTTCAAACCTTCTTTTCACTCCTCCTTGTGGCCGAATTCCTTCCCTATTTCTCATCATGCCTCGCCACCACGCTCGTTCAACCGCTTCTTCCTCTGAGCACCCCGCCGATCCTGCCTCGACGGAGGCCATGCTCCTTTTTGCAAACGCCACCCAACAAGATCGGAGCGAGCGACTGTACGCCAAACTGTTTGGCGTTTTCCGCATCTTGGACTGGGTTATCCTTGCCACTTTTGGAGCGGCGGGACTGGTTCAGGGATTTCTATCCACCCCAGGATGGGCTCCCCTCTTCTCCATTTTCGAGCCTGCTTTCCTCGAGCTTACCATTGAGTTCTTGGCCTCTTTTGAGTTCCGGTGGGCGGCGCATGATGATTTCATCATCTTTCGCATGGGTAGGATAATACACCAGCTCACCATCCGCCAAATCAATGTCGTCATGGGCTTTTGCTCGGAGGCCTTTTCCAATTCTCCCGCCTACCCCGACCTCAAAACTGATTTCCCTCCTGACTTCAACCTCCTCACTTTTTGGTCGTAAATTAGTAATGACGTCGCGCCCTACACCCCAAAGAAATCTAAGGGTAACCACCTCATTTCCCCCGCTTTGCGCATTCTACACAACCTTCTAACTTTCACTCTTTCCGGACGCGGCGATAGCCACGATGTGGTGACTTGGGCGGACTTACTATACTTGTATAGTATGTTTTACCGGGTCCCACTCAACCTTGGTTACATGCTCGCCATTTTCTTTCGGCACCAAACCGAAAATGTGAGATTGGGAGCGGTGCACGGCGGGAATTTCATCACTTTCCTCGCCAAGCAGTACGGCGTATGGGCTGCTCTTCTGCGGCTCACTTGCATGCAAATGCCGTAGCCTCTTCAGTTCCAGACCCTTCAGGCTCTCGGCTTAGCTCGCCGACGTGAAGGTGAGTTTGAGGCTATTCCCCCGTTGGTTTGTGGCGGGGATCTTGATCTTGATCATGGTGCCTGTCCCAGCGGTACTCATCATTCCCCCCAGATTCCGCCACCACCGCTGCACTCTGCTCCAGCTCCCGAGCCTTCAAGTTATTTGAATCAGCAATTTGGATTGCTACATACTCGCTTAAACCAGATGCAAACCCATTTTGACGATCGCTTCGCTTCTTTTGATGTGCGCTTTGCCGTGCTCGAGCAAAATCATACTTCTTCCATGGCGCATATTACCCGCGAGTTCGCAAACATGCGGACTTTCTATCAGGAGCACGAGAACGCTTCTGACCAGGAGTAGCTGCCTTTTCATTTCTTTGGACTTGTAGAGGGTCACCTCTCTGTATCTGTATCTTTGATTTATTTTCATGTACTAGTTTTTATTATGAAAATTTTTATAAAAATATTATGTTTTGCTTTGTCACTCTCTTACATGTCTCTTTTGCTACTGGTTGGATATTCAAGGAAGTCTCATTTTCTTGCTTTTTCTTAATTTTTACATTAAGGACAATGTATAGCTTAAGTATGGGGGAGGGATATTTCTCAAGCGAAATATAATATAAAAAATATATATAAAAAAACAATAACTTTTTCAAAACTTTAAAAATTATATTCCAAAAAAAAAAATTTAAAAACAAAAACCACAAATTTTTTTTCAAAAAAACTAAAACTCAAATGAAAATTTTTATATCAAAAAATTCAAAAAAAAAGTATCTTTTCTTTCTTGAATTTTGTTTTTCAAAAAATTACAAAACCAAACAAAAAAATTAGAAAATCGAAATTTAAATTTCTTTGAAAGGGATGTTTGGGATATCACCCCATCTTACCTCCTAGTTCCGGTGAGAACCCTTCACAGGGTATACCTTGAGAAGTCTAATAAGTAACAAAAAAAATTAGGTTTAATTTTTAATTAGATAAGTCATTATTTCTATATTTATTCACATGCAAAATTCATAGTAATTCAATTTCTTTATAGTGTTTAGAGAATTTTAATGTTTTAATTGAATTTTGAATTTTGGAGTAGAACTGTTGGCCATGCTGTGTTTCTAATTAAATGCGCATATAAGTAGAATTTAAGTAGAAATAAATATTCAGCATACAATTAAAGTTTTATTTTTCTAAATGCGTGGAAATGTTTTATTTTACTTTCACTTTGAAAACCAGTAAAACTTGAAAATAATTTAGGTGAGTAAGTAGAAGTTTGCTAGAGAGATATTTCGCAGACCAAGAGAGAGGTATTCTTTCTCGATATCTAGAACATGCCCTCTAACTATTCTCAAGACTTTGCATAAGTTAGACTCATTAGCATAAATATGATTTAGGCACTTCTTTTGGCCAGTTTGAGCTTTTGTACCCGTACCTAACATTTTTATCTTTGTTAAACCATTTTGAGCCTATTTCAAAATTCCTTTGTTTTAACTTCACCAAACATTTTACCAAAGCCTAAAAAGCAACCTAATTGCACACCTAAGACCAAGCTTGAACATAGAGATACAAACATGGTTTGTGAGTGATTAGGAGCCTTTTCATTTTTGGTGGCTCTTTTCTTATAAAAAAAGAGTTGATTTATTCTTCTATCCTTTTCAAAACAAAAAAAAAGAGAAAAAAATTTTATTATTAAAAAAAATGAAGAGGTAGAAAAAATTTCAATATGATGAGAGAGTTAAAAAAAATAAGAAAAAAATAAAAAGGATAAGGAATTTAGCTACGTTCTTAAAGGCATAGCAAAGTTTTATCTTCAAGCTCTTTCTAGGTTTTGGTGTGACTAAGCCATCGTTTTTATCTTTGACCACCCTAACCAAAAGCCTAAGCCTACATTTCAACCGAATTAAGCCCTATTGTTTTATGTTTATAAGTTAGACTTGTGCCGTGGCGAGAGTTTGAAAGGGCAAGCCTATGACCATCGACATTGATGGATTTCTTTGGAGGGTATCTTAATCTTCGTTTGTGCAATGTTATCTTAGTATGCACGCTACACTCTCCCTAAAGATAATTTTAAGATTTACCGGTTTTTCATTTTAAAAGTAAAAATAATAGTGAAAATGCATTTTAAGAAAAGTAAAAATCTAATTTGCATGCTAAGTAAATCTTTATATAAAAATAGCTACAAACATAGGCATAAGACTTCGCATTTTACCCCTTAGGTACAATTTTCTTTTCTAGCATTTAATATTTTTCTACTCCTATAGGAATTTTTTTGCTCGGGACTAACAAACGGATAAGTATGGGGGTATTTGATAACTCTAATTATTTCTATCTTTTTATTTACTATTTTATATTAATTTAATAATATTTAGTTTATATTTAACTTGTTTCTATGTTTTACATTTATTTGTTCTAATAAAATAATTTTTAATCTTGCAGGGCTGATCTATAGACTATTCTGAGCGACAATGGATTTTTCCCTTTTTCTGGCCTAGACACGCCCTACCTAGGCGTGACACAGGTGCGTGACATGCAAAAATCCATTCTGCAGCAGCCGATCGTCGACCCGCACCTGAAGATCATTGACCGGCCTAGACACGCTTGTGTCGATGCATTACACGCCTGTGTCACACTTACACGGGGCGTGCCAGATGGGGAATGACCGTTGAGCCACTTGCCACGTCAGATTAAATTCATATGCTTGGGTCAGGGGCGTGACCCAGGGCGTGTCACGGGCATTTCCAACCAATTATTCCTCCGTTCCAGCCGTTGCCGCCAGAAGCCGTTGCAGCTAGTCACGCCCCTAGTCACGGGCGTGACCATGGGGCGTGACACCTCCATAAAGTGCAGTTTACTCCCGTCATTTTCAACTTCCCTCCGTTTTCCAGAAATAGCTCAGACACTCCCCAGGTCATGGGCGTGACCTAGGGGCGTGACCTAGGGGCGTGACCCGTCAGTTACCAGATTTTGGCGGTTTCTCATCCAACGTTCCCGGGGTTTCAAGACGACGGTTCCGAGCCCAACACGCCCTAGGTCACGGGCATGACCTAGGGCGTGACCAAACAGTAATTTTTCCTATAAATTCTAGACCGCTTCAGATGCTCAGGAATCGAATTTTGGGAGTTAGAGTCTTGTAGTTTGCTGTTTTCTTTTGTTGTATTTTACAATTCCTAGCATAGACTACTATTGTTGTTACTCTTAATTCTAGTTGTTTTTATTTCAAGCATGTCTCTCTACCCTCTTTTGTAATTCCCTAATCATGATGAGTAGCTAACTTCCTTTTAGCACTTGATCATGATGAACCTTGGAATAAAATAAAATCTTCTCCTTCTTTTATCAAATGTCTTGTTCTTAATTTTACTTGCTACAATTTATCTTTGATTTTTATTTCATCGAATTTATATTATGCGGATATGAGTTTCGATCTAAGATCCGTATCCTAAATGACCGAGAGGTTGCGGATACGAGGAGATCACTCAAATATAAAAGGAGTTGAATGCACTCCTCGAGAGAGGACGATGTAAATCTTTCGGATTATAGTCAAATCCAATAGAGGGGTTCACCGCCTAAAGCAAGCTTAGGGGTTTCGACTTGCCGAATGGTCTTAATCGATCAGCCTAAGGTTAGTCAGAAGCATGATCTCAAAAGAGACGCTTTTGTACTCTAGGAACCTCCACGGTCGAGTGAGTAGATAAGAACTCACATTACTTCATTTTTCAAGAAGATTTATTTTAGTCTAAGGGGATTCTAGATCAAGTGCTAGCTTCCTCATAATTGAATTTCTCTTCCATAGTATAACACTTCTTTTTTCCGTTCAACAAAAACCAATTTTATTCCGATAAGATAATAGATTTCCTTGTGAGTACAAGTACTCGATAGCCCCGAGTTGAAATACGACACTTGATTCTATACTCCGAACGATAGGTATACTTGCCTCATCATTTAGAAACACGCGTTAGCATGGAGAAAGTACTCATCACCGGGCGTCATAGTACTTAGCATGTCTGCTCTGTACCTCTAACATCCTGTCTCTGATCAGCCTCACCTGAGCCTCGGTGTCTTTAACAAAATCTGATCCTAATGCCTTCGGATCCTTGTCCTAAATCCAAGAAAGCGGGGTCCTGCACGTCCTCCCGTACAGGGCTTCACAGGGAGCCATCCTGATGCTGGACTGATAGCTGTTGTTATAGGAGAACTCAACTAGTGGTAAAAGCTTCTCCCAAGGTTCATTTCGATCCAAGATGTATATTCTTTGGAGATCCTCCAATGTCCGATTGGTGAGTTCCATTTGCCCATCCGTCTGGGGATGAAATGCTGTGTTGAAGGTCAGTTGCGTGCCTAAGTAAGTATGCACGGATCTCCACTCTTTGGATTTGAACCGACCATCCCGATTCGACACGATCGTCCTGGGCACCCTATGGTAACGAATGAACTGCTCTACGAATCTTCGCACCAGCACCCCAACCGAGTCATCTTTCCTGATCGGAATGAATCTTGCCACCTTCATCAGCCGATCGACGATGACCCAAATCGAATCATTTCCCGTCCGTGATCGGGGGAGGCCATGAATGAAATCAATCGCGATGTCCTCAAATTTCTACTCCGGCACCGGAAGTGGCTGTAGCAATCCCGCGAGGTTCCTGCACTCCGCCTTCAACAGTTGGCATGCCTCGTAATGAGTCACGAAGTATGTAATGTCCTTCCTCATCCCTGGCCAAAACATTGTCTTCTTCAAGTCTGCCGTCATCTTGGTGATCCTCGAGTGTATAGAGTATCTGCTACAATGTGCTTCCATCATGATGTCCTCCCGAATCTGGCCTCCTATATGTATATAGACCCTACCTTTGAAATATAGCAATCCATCTCTCAGTGAATAATCTCCCATCGAACCCTCCTCCAAGGATTGCAATACCGGCTTTGCCTATGCATCTGTCTTCTGTCTGTCCCGGATGAGGTCCCGAATATCATCTATGACAACAATCGATGCTAGATACTCAAGATACAGCTCTAGATCATTCTCGGACACTAGGGATATCTGCATATCACTGAAGGACCGGACTAGCTCCATGGACATCAGTTGTGGTCCCTTCCCTGAGGTATCTCCTCTCCGGCTCAAAGCATCTGCCACCACTGTCGCCTTCCTAGGGTGGTAGTGTATGGTGTACAGGTAATCCGACAGGAACTCCACCCAACATCTTTGTCTGATGTTGAGTTCCTTCTGTGTGTCCACGTATTTCAAGTTCGTGTGATCTAAGAAGATGTCACAGTGAACCCCATAGAGATAGTGTCGCCAAATCTTCAGAGCAAAGATCACTGCACCCATCTCCAGATCATGCACCAGATAGTTCTTCTCATGTATCTTCAGCTGTCGGGAGGCGTAGGCTATCACGTGCCCGTTCTGCATAAGAACGGCACCCATCCCCTGATAGGAAGCGTCCGTGTATACCTGGAATCCCTCCCTTCCTAACGGAAGAGCGAGAATGGTAGCCGAGGTAAGCTGACCTTTCAACTCCACAAAGGCCGCCTCGCACTGTGGCCTCCAAACAAAAGGGGATTCCTTATTCGTCAGTGAAGTAAGAGGGAGTGCGATTTGGGAGAATCCTTCGACGAACATCAGGTAATATCTGGCAAGTCCCAGGAAACTCCGTACATCCGTGGCTGTCTTTAACGGTGGCCAATCTTGAACTGCTCGGATCTTGGCCGGGTCTACTGCCAACCCAGCACCGCTTATAATATGACCTAAGAAGGCCACCTCCTTTAACCAAAACTAGAATTTGCTGAACTTTGCGTACAACTGGTGCTCGCATAGCCTCTCTAGAGTCAATGTCAGATGTCGTGTATGCTCCTCCTCCGCCTTTGAGTAGATGAGGATGTCATCAATAAATACGATGATGAATACATCCAAATATTCCTCGAATATACTATTCATGAGGCTTGTAAATGCTGACGACGCATTAGTGAGCCCGAAGGGCATTACTGTAAACTCAAACAGTCCGTACCTACTACTGAAGGCGGTCTTCGGAATGTCCTCCTCTCGAATCCATAGTTGGTTATAACCTGACCTTAAGTCAAGCTTTGAGAAGAAATGCGCTCCATCCAGTTGATCAAACAACTCGTCAATCCGTGGCAGCGGGTATGTATTCCGGACCGTCTGTCTGTTCAGTGCTCGATAATCAACACATAAGTGGAGACTTCTGTCCTTCTTCTTGACGAATAGCACTGGGACTCCCAACGGTGAAGAGCATGGCCGGACAAACCCTGCCTCTACTAGTTCGTACAACTGACTTCGGAACTCTGTCAACTCTTTCGGGGCCATCCGATAAGGGGTCCTAGATGCCGGCTTGGCCCCCGGCACAAGCTGTATCTAGAAGTCCTGCTCTCGATGCGGAGATAGTCCTGGCAGTTTCTCTAGAAAGACATCAGCAAAATCTCGCATCACTGGGATGTCTGTCACAGACTCCTTGACTTCCGCCATCTCAAATAGAATCTGATAAACCTCCTCTCTCTGCAGATGGGCCTTAACGGCCTGTACCGAATATAAGAGTATATGAGAGGCATGTCTTATACCTTTGATGGCAATGAAAGAGTCCCTGTGTCTCATGATCATCCTCTTCACTTGGAAATCAATCTGGGCATGGTTCCAATGCAGCCATACCATGCCCAGGATCAAGTCATAGTCTGTAAACTTCAAAAGCCTCGTTGTAGATTCAAACGCCTTGCCAACGATTTCTACCTCCATGTTGCAGTGGTCCGAGGTAAGGAGTTTAGATCCATCGGGTAGTCGCACCCTCATCTCCGAGCCCGTGAATCGCTCCGCGCCTTCCAATCCTTCTGCGAACGTCTCCGACATGAAGGAGTGAGAAGCTCCGGTATCGAAAAGTGTGAGGGCAGGCTTGCCGCTGATGAAGACTAAACCTGGGGTGGTTAAATGTCTTAGGATTCTATAACGAGTTTTTTTTCTTTTCTATTTATTCTATCTAGTGCAGTTCTACAAATTTATCAACTGAGAAAGGGGGAATTCTTTTAAAAATAGTTTAACATCTTGGTGTACCTACTATGACCTGCTCTGAATTCCAAGGCTGCGCAAGGTCCAAAGCATACACCTACTCCCTTTTTTGTCTACGATCTCCCCCCTGGTATCCACGTCCTCGGCCACGACCTCGGCCTCCAAAATACAGCGCTGGCTGGGCAGTCGGTGGAGCTGGTCGGGGTGCCCCTCTCATAGGGCAATTTCTACGGATGTGCCAACTTGATGGCAGTGGAAGCACTCTGGCGGGGGATATACCATTCCCCCGGGTCTCTGGTCCTCCCGTGTCTGAAGAGGTGGTAGAGCACCCACCACTGGCTCCTTTGTTTCCTGTCTTGCCTCCTGACGAGGCTGGTCCTCGTCCCTTCTCCCGTTCGTGATACGGGCTCGTCTCTGATTGTTCCTTGCTCCTCGCCCCTGATCCTCCGCTGGCCGTTTCCGGCCCCGAGTAGCTTGCCAATCAGCCTCTATCCTCTTGGCCATCTCTAACATCCGAGGTATTGGCCCATCAGATACAAATAGTAGGGCCTCCCACAAGTCCTCCCGCAGGCCCTTATAGAACCTCTTGATGTATCCTGCCTCATCCAGCTGATAGGAGTCCGCAAACCGGGCTAAATGGTTGAACTCCTGGTGGTACTCTACCACTGTCTTATTGCCCTGCTTCAACTGTAGGAACCTGTCCTCCAGCTCATCCTTAGCCGTCTGTGAAACAAAATGCCCTAGTAATGCGGCCCTGAACTCCTCCCAAGTAATCTCTGCAATCTCTATATCTGCAAAGGTCGTGTCCAGTGACGTCTTCCACCATCGTTTGGCGTGAGACTCCAAGCAAGAGACCACCAATGACACTCTCTCCTCCCAGGGGCACCGTATTCCCGTCAACATCTCGTACATAATGTCCAGCCATTCTTTTGTCTGGACAACTGACTCTGTCCCTAATTACGATGGGGGAGAGAGTCCTCAGAAGATGCTCTGCCAGTTGGCCCCCGGGTTTGGCTGCGGGACCGGAACCTGCTGGGCCCTGAAAGCTTCCAGAATAGATGTCAGAGTCTGCCCCATCTTCGACTGTAGGAAAAGAGTGGGGACCAGGGGAGGTGGTGCAACATTTAGAGTCTGCTGGACTCCTCCTTGTGGTGTTGGCTGCGCTGGGGGTTGTGTAATAAAAGCCAATTATAAGTAATCACACCAATCTAACTAAAAGTGGACAATTTCATGTGATCCCCCATATGGGCCCACCACTGTTTGCGCTGCTTAGTTTATCCCCAAACTAAACTTGTGCGGGGGTGGCCCGGGGATTGTGGACTACTACTTTTCGATCGATGTGTTTTCCTCTGATACCACTTGTAAGGCCCCAATTTTTTTTCTTTTAAAACACTGGGGTCTTAGGCCCAGAACCGCCGCCTTGCGGTGATACCTTCGCACTCGGGAAGGTTGTCACTACAAAATGCCGATCCTGCCGGCCAAATCGATGACAACTGTAGTAATAAAATAAGCAAGTCCACAAAAATCACACATGAATAGTAAATAATCTCCACGAAGGGAGTGTCCACAGATAAAACATATAACAGAATTCTCAGGCTTATTCCCGATACATCAAGTCCTCACTACAAATCGCTCATCGCGGAAGCAAACTAATATAACTACTAGCGATTGGGACTCACAGTCCCTACCGTCTGAACTCTGGTACTATACTGTCTGATCTTCAAGCGTGTAGACCTCCGGGGCTGCTCCTCCATGCTGGGTTCCGTGGTCCCCTAAAATGATGTGGTTCAAAAACCGTTAGTCTAAAAGACTAAGTCCTATCGTCCCCCGCCCCTTCCCCTATAATTTCGAGGCACCGAGCAGGGAGAAGGAAAGGGAAGGACATGAAGGTGGAGAATATTAAATAGCAGATGGAGGCGGAACTAAACTAGCAGTTCGAAGGTATAATAGATGGTAATAATGGTATAAAGAACTGAATAAGAAAGTATCCTTAACTTATGTGAATACACTTAAGCTAAGGGATCTTTTGCAGGGCTCCTATCGTATAAAAAGTCCCATACTGATTTATACGATAGGGTGTTGGTTTTATTAGCAAGCATAAATATGTAATACTAAATAAGAACCTTAACTTATAAGCACGCTCGCGCGAACTTATAAACCAAGGGGTCGTTTTGTAGGGCCTAATGTATAGAGCGTCCCATACCACTTATACTTTAGGTGTCAGGTTATATGCAATGATTATACTATAAAATACAATTATGCCATGACGTGAACATGCATGTGCAACTCACCCACTTGACTTTGTGTTCACAGACCTTTAGTTCCCCCTTTCTGGAGCCGAACCTCCAAGGATACCTCAATAGTGGCAAACAGAAGCGGTATTAGGACTCGCCCACCTATAAACCGGTAATAGCACTGCCAGTAAGACCTATCGTACGCCTCAACACTGGTGCACTAAGCGAAGCTCATGCTTACTCTTGCCAGCTTGCACACCAGACTTTCTTTGGCCAAGTGCAAAACCACACTTGTCGGGTCAACGTATTGGCGTCGGTGCATTGACCCTCCAACACCGAAGACCCATCACCTTATACTTTATGCACCTGCAACCTTATGTAATAGCTACCGAGCCAAAGCTCCCGGGACCATCCAGTCTATCGATAATCAACAACCAAGAGAAAGCTCGTCGGGCTATCCTTCCCATCACAAACCATTACCGAGCCAAAGCTTGCCAAGCTAACCTGCCCATCACCAAAACCACTGGGCTTACTGCCCGAGTTACCAAACCTATCTCCCCGAGACATCGACGTGTGAGAATATGAAACCCTAAATTTACTAATTGCTCTTCATTTTATTTTATTTTTGCCTACGACTTAGGTTTAGCCCAGGACTGCCCAAGGTATTCCCCGTAAAGGGCTCCCGAGGGCACTAGGAGCTACGATGGGCTGAAGCCCAAGGCTCCCTTTCGCAAGGCACTTATTCTTATTGGTTGATACCCAATTCCAAATCCCTTAATTATTGCATTGGATCTAACCCTAGTATTTTGACACTTCCTCTTACGGGTTAGACGATCTTTCGTCGATCCCGAGTACCATCTAACATTTAGCCAAATCCAACCTCAACTCATCCTAGCTCCAATGATGAACTCATTCTAGTTTATCCAAACCAGCAACCACTAATCCCGACTCATGTGCCCAACTTTATACTCCAACATATTTTTTGTAGTTTTACTATACACAGACCACTAAGGTTAAATGTCTTGTAAAATGGGAGGTACATCAAATAATCATCCAGTACTCCTATAATAATTATTTGGAGGGCTATTATGACCTTTGTTGCCCAAATCCAGAGATTCACAATATTTCCTATTTATCTGATACATTATTTATTTATTATAGTGGCTAAAAATTCTAAATTGAACAGGAAGTACCAAATTTAGATAAGATAAAATTCCTCCAAATTTATGTTATATACAATATTAATATTCAACTTAGGATCCAAAGTCTCTTAATTTTTCAGCAAGGTTTAGGCCACTAATTTTAATTTTTAATATATCCCACAATAATTCATTTAAATAGATAAGTAGCACAATCTTACTTCCAAAAATTTAGATAAAATTCAAGCATGATTGTAAGGGCATTTAAATGCTCTGGGTAAAATTCCATAATTTATTAACCAGTAAAGGGCTTTAAACAAAATATTGAACAATTTTCCAATTTAATAAGCTTGTGAAGTAGGTACCACAAAAATGTATCTAAAAATTCTCATAAAATTCAAACATGACCAAGAAGGGTTAAAACTTCCTCTGCCAAAGTTTCATGACCTCTCAATGGGCAGAGGGACCAAACTGATAAAATTATTAATTAGGGCAATCCCATGTGTTAGAAAGGAAGTGCTACAATTATTGTTCCAAAATTTTCAACTAAATTACCAAAGGTTTATTATATCCTTAAGACCACTTTACAAAAATTTCATCATAGTTGAAGGAGTTTTACTAACCTATTCTATCACTACAATTATTGTGCCCTAAACTAGGGTTAGGGTTTTGAGGGTCCCAACCTTTCCAAAATTCCTTAAGATTTTCACCAGAGGGTTTTACCTACCCTAGTACCCTGCCTACAGAATTTCAGGACCATTCAAGGTGTTTTGGCCTCATGCCCTTCACAAGGTACAAAAGCCCTTCCTTAGGGTTTGACCTAGGGTCTTTGGCCAAACAATTCCAATCTACCCCATTTATCATGGGAAGGTGAAAAAAGTCATGGCAAATCAGTGGCCAAAATATGAACCTCTGTTGAGGTGATTTAGACACTCTAAGCAAAAAATATAATTTTGGACCAAAATGCCCTTTTTAAGGCAAGGATAGGGTTTGCAAGATCTCAGTTCAAACCACCTCCAAATGTAATAAAATTTTAACCAGAGCTTAATAATGACCCCCCTACACCACCCACCAAAAATTGGATGGGATTGGAGTTCATTTAACCCCTAAATTAATTAACCCTAGAAATATTAAATTATTTACAAAACTATAGAAAAATTAATCCCAAAAATTCCCATTTTTGGGCAGTGTATAAATATGGTCTAGGGTGACTCCCTGCCAAAATTTCAATTCATTTTGACTAAAGATAAAGTGTGGGCACTCAGTTTAATGTCTATCTAGTCATATGTATAGACCCCACAAAAATGAGTGCCATTATCAAACCAATCACCCAAATTGGTTCAAACTAATTTTGTATGAAAGTAGACCCATAGTACTACATTTTATGCGTTGACCATTTTCTTCGAAAATGCCTCCAAATATTTTTAAAAATTAAGGACATTAAATACTAAATCTTTGACATAATTAAATAAATCAGAATTTATATCCTATAGTTTGAAATCAATCCAGCACGAATCTTGACGCGCTATTGGACGGCATCCCATCATCATCCCCGCGCACCAACGGCCTGGATTGAAACTTCCTGGAGCATCTTCCAGCCACTACCACCGGCCAACCGGCCACCTCCCCGGCCGGCCACCGCCACCGACAACTTCGTGGAGGTGGTGGCTACCTCCAGGCGGCGGCACGGCCGCCGGGAAGCACTATTCTGGTGAACCCAACAAGCCCAAATCCATGGAAAAACCCGGATTTTTTCGAATTGGATCGGGCTCAATTGAGCCCGAACCTCGGCCCTAGGGATTGCTATGATCTGCCCATGGAAGAAGGAGTGGAGGAGGACCTGTGGGGGCGGCTGTAGCCTTGCTGATCGTAGGATTGGCAAGGTGTTGGATGGTGGTGGTCGGCCTCCTACAACAGTGTAGTGGAACTACTTGGCTCCTTCAGGTAAGTGGTGGGAAATCATCCTTGGAGTCCAGTGATGCTTTTAAATGGGAGAGGTGAGGTGTTAGGTGGGTGTGTACTTCAATGCTATTTTTGGCCAATGTCAAGCTTGGCGGCTATGGTGGGTAGGGGAGAAAACATGGCTCCAACCAGTCAAGGATTGGCTTATTGAATTGGGGCTGCCTTCCTTGTCTTAAAGCAATGAATGGAGGGGGTTGGGGAGGGGGAGGATGAGCCCAAAGTCTTCCTCCCTTTTCCTTCTTCTCTTTCTCTCTCCTCCATAGGTGGCTCTCTCTCTCCTACACACAAAGCTGAATTTTGGCTCCTACCTAACCCAATTGCAGCCCACATGTCCATTTCATCCATCAAAACAAGGTTAGCCCAATTGAAATGGTCTTGAGCTTGAGTTAGCCCATTTGGGGAAGCTTGACCCAAACATAGATTAGGGTCCACTTGAGTCAATTTGGTCCGTGAGGTTTCCTTAATGGGTCCTTGGTGACCCATTGGCCTCACCTAGGGTCAAGGTGGGGTTGGATTGGCCCTTGAAGGTCACTTGACACTTAACTAGGGCACTTTAACCACTTTAGGGCTAGAGTTGATTTTGGTCAACTTAGACTTTTTCATTGGTCCCAATGGGTCATTAGTGACCCATTGGCCTCTCACTAGGGTTATGAAGGTATGTGTGGGGTCCACTTGGCTAAGGGACTGCAATTGGCCCTTGTGCAGGTCAGTTTGACCCAATTAGGGTTAGAGTTGACTTTGGTCAACTTAACACCTTTGACTGCCCTCCATGGGTCCTTAGTGACCCATTGACCCCTCATTAGGGTTATGAAGGTATGGGTGGGGTCCACTTGGCTTAGGTCGGGTCAATTAACCCTGTGCTGGCCAGTTTGACCCATTTAGGGTTAGGGTTGACCTTGGTCAATTCAGGCTCTAGGGTTGACCCTGATGAGTCCTTAGGGCCTTAACATTGGTTGGAGAGATCTTGGTGAGATATTTGAGTCATGGTGAGGGCCCTTGGTCACCCTAGACTAAGGTTTAGGAATTTACTATTTGCAGACCATAGTGCCCCTATCCACACTACCAGGCCCACTTGACTTTTTCTTGGGCTTCCTAGGGTTTTGTCATGACAAAACCACTCTTAGGGGTCTAGTTGGAAATGGGATGTTACACCCATGAAGGATCTGTATGCAGCGAGAGATTCTTCAGTAATTTCAACGGACAAAGAACGAGCAAGGTTCGTTATGTCAGTGTATGGGCCAGACAACACCTTGGTAGGCTTGTATATAGCAGTCTTTCGCGAACGGGAGGTTGCTGCAGGCACGCCCACAAATAGAGAAGGCTCGCACAGACGAAGGCAATCCTTCACCATGTGGCCTACACCTTGACATAGCACACATCAAATACAATGCGCGTCATTCATATCAGCCATAACATTGATGCCTCAGCGCAAAGCGTCTAGAAGACTGTACTGGGCTACATAATACATCAGGAATAAAAAGAATTACCTAAAAGTGATATACAGCTATAATAAAAATCGCACGGATCTGCTATCTAAATAAAAAAGCAGAAAGAGGCAAAAAGAAATAAGCAAAATAAAAATAAAAAATTCTAACAGCTAAAGAAAAAAAGAAACATGAAATGCACAAAAGGAAAAGGGCTTCGATTTACTATCTCATTCTCCAAAAACTCACACGACTGTGTTCCCCGGCAACGACGCCAAAAATTTGATGCGTTGAACGACAAGTGTACCGGTCGCACAAGTAATATAAAATGAGTGAATTTCCCCAAGTATCGATCTCGAGGGAACACAGTATGGTGGGAGTTAATTTTGAGGAGGACTTGAGATTGAAGTCTTTAGGTCAGAGTTAACTATGGGGGTTTAGATTTTTGCGGAAGAAGAAAAGTAAAACGCTAACAACCTACTCCTATGAAAGGCCGTTATGCATCGCTTCGCCAGCGGGATGGAATACTACACAGGCCGCTATGCACCGATTCGATGGGAGGGTGGACGAGTAGGCAAGCGTAAGAACAAAAAGGACAGCAGAATTTTAGGGTCGTAAGCACCTCTTCACAATGCACGCCACTAGAAATCGCTAGTGCGGCAAGAACACTATGGGGGGATGGACAAAGGCGCACCTCAAGCAAATAACGAGCACATAAAATCACATAGACATGGTTAAACATAAATGTATATTACAATAGGCATACTTCATCAAATACAAGAGACCAACTATACTATCAAAAAAAAGAAGAAGATAGTGCGAAATCAACCAGATCCGAAGTCTTGTTGAGGGTTCACGGAAGGAATTGCTGAGTTATCAATCCGTCACCTAGCTCGGTCCTCACCTGCATCCGGGGTACAAGAGGCTGTCAATCACTCCCAATGGACCCGTCTTCTTCGTGTCACGAGTCAGTGGAGGATGGCACAAACTTCTCCTAGATTGATGGAGAAAGCTAGGTCAACACTCTTCTTGAAGCTTAAGGATGAAGGAGGAGGCTGAGAGGAAGCTCCGGCTTTAGTATGGCATTGAATGCTTGCCCAGATCTCCTCCCCTTGGTGGAATGGCGGAGTTTCACCCTAGAAATGCGAAAGGAATGGCTGGAAGCGAGCTATTCCAAAATGGTGGAAAATCTGTGCTTCAAATAGAAACAGGTCAGAAAAATAGGAACGCACGGTCCCGCGCAGGACCGTGCGCGAACAGTGCGTTATTAACATTTAGATCTAGATCGCAGATGAAGATGCGTTGATTCAGGCGTTTTACTCGCGCATGGGCGCTTCTGCCCGTGCATGAAGGAAATTACACGGGTAAACACAGAGCGCAGGAATGCAGGAGAAAATAGTGGAACCGTGCATTTTACTCGGGCACGGGCGCTGCCGCCCGTGCGTGAATAAATCGCATGATTAACCATAGAATGGTGCCAAAATGAAAGGTATAGGAAAACCATGCGCTTCCTTCTCGCACGATTTGTTCTAAATCATGCGGTAGCAAAACGAACGGGTAGTCACAGAAGTCCCCAGAATTGTTGTATAAAACGCACGATTACCGTTAGACAGTGTGAGAAGAAATTCGCACGACCGTGCATTTTACATAGAAACTGGAAAATGAATCAGGGACGTCTCGACTACCTGCACAGCAATGAAACCAACTAGAGCACCAGCTCCCAGCAACAACACACATCAAAAAAATGAATAAAAAGTACCATGGGGAGCACCATGTGCGTACCCCCAATAAAAGAATGTGCAATTGCACACCCATGGGCTAAAACAATGCACTATGTGGTAAATGACCGAATGATGCAAATATAACCGATAACCGGTTGAAATGTAGTGCAAGAGTGAGAAAGCAAGCCCAGATGAGTCTGAAAAACCCTATATAAATAGGACTCATCACACCCCCAAACTTACCTGTTTGTACGTCCCGAGCAAACAAAATCTATGCAGATAGGGAAAATCTATGCATTAAGTCTGGGGGATCGTTATTTTGGTTTTGGTGAGAAAATAGTGGAGCTGAATCAACGGGTGGGTAGGAACAAAGGGGCAAACAAGGATAGGATGATAGGATGAAAAGCTCAACCGATCCGAAATGATGGCCTACATCACACTCGTGCGCTTGACTAACCGTGTACCCATGCTTCGAGAGTACCTTGAGGCAAGTTCTTAGCGATAGAGAGAAATTAATCTTCCTGTCGACTCGAGCAATATGAGGCTACCAAATCTCTACACACAATCGTACGCTACTATTTGACTCACACTGGATTCATAGATCTTGAGTAGAATATACAATGTCTAAGCTAAAAGAAAAATATAAACTACAAGCATAAAAAGAAATTACGCCCATGTTTGACGAGGACATGAGTAGAATATATATCTCCAATAGGATTTTCAATCAAACCTTTTCTTCTTTTTTTACTTTTCATTTTCATATTTTTTTGAATCTTTTTTTTTCTTTAAACAGTTCAGGAAAAAGAAACTTTGGAGCACAACCACATATTCACATGTAATATCACCACATCAACACCCCAAAATGATAGTATAAAACACTCAAGCTCGACTTGGGTGTGCGACTAGGATCGGCTATGAGGCTTTGGTGAATTAAGGTGGAGCTGAACCAAAAGAAGGGTAGGCACAACGGGGCTTAGCGAGGATACAACGTTAGGAACGGTACAAAGCTCAACCGGGCAAAAATGATGGCATACAACACACTCACGCTTGACTAACCATGCACCAATGCTTCGAGAGTAGCTTGGGGCAAGTTATTAGCCACCGAGAAAGATGATCCTTCCTCCCGACTCGAGAAAAATGAGTCTAGTGATGGCTACACACATCCCTACACTACCGTTCGATTCACGCCAGATTCACCAATTTTTTAGTAGAATAAAAAGTATTTATGCAAATAGAAAAATATAAAACTATAAGCATGCAGAAAAATTAATTTTACTCGAATTTCTACACGAGATGAGAGCACTTGACTAGGAACACTACAGGAGTCAACATTTTACTCCGTCTCACAATCCTATGCAGCACAATTATTTTCCCAAATCGTACAAATAAATTAGTTTAACTCACAGCATGCAAAAAGCTAAGCACGCGCTCATGTGGGTGCAGTGGTGTGCAATGCAATGAACTAATAAAAAATAAAAATATAGAAGCTTTTAGTATACACATGAAATGTGCGCATGCAAATGGTAACAAAACTGGCTCTCCCCCAGACTTACACTAGACTACACAGCATATGATATAAACATTTAAATCAAAATGAGACAAGGGAAGAGGTTACCCATTGCTCAGCTAGTGAGCATACCAGAAGACGCTTAAAAAACCGAGGCAGGCTCACCATACGAAGAATCACAACCCCGCCAATACGAAGTTGTCATGAATACCTGTAGGGGTAATCTCCACAAAAACAAAAGAAAAATATACAAAATACAAAGAAATACTAAACTAAAATAGACATGAAAATAAAAATATAGAAAATGAAAGATAACTACTGGGGTTAATGTCATCCCAGCACGACTTATTAAATTCTATACAGTTTTAGCTAATGGGCCTATGAAAAGAAAAATGCACAGGTAACTGGCCTAATATCCGTTGCAGTAACGAGTACCAATACGGAGATAGAGCAGTTACCCCTCTGCCCAAATAATCATACCTGCTCCTCATAGGCAGAGGAAATAGGAAGTAAGATGAGGAGGAGCACTGGTTCTCGCTCATCTCACCACAAAATAAATCCTTGCCTAGCAAGGTACCGTCCACCACAAGTTCGCTGGGGGCGAAGGTGATGACAGGGGCTTCCACTGCGAAGGAGGTAAGAACCTCCTCACACAAGAGGATGCACTCGTCGACAGCCTGAGCGCAAGGCTCAACGTCAACCAAACTTACCCGTGGAGATTCAACCTGCACATGCTCAGATAAAGAAGGGGGATCAAGTAATAAAAGAGATGAAGAGCTAAAATAATCAGAAAATTAGAGAGTGACCCCGGTATCACTCTCAGCAGGATCCAGGCATAGATCACTGTCGGTGTCATTTTTGTCATGGCAAGGGGAATCCGAGAGCTCGAGGTCCTCGGTGGTGGTTTGGACCTCCTCATCCATCAAGGAAGTGGGAACTTCCTTAGTAGAGAGGATCTCCTTATCAACACACCTCAGTGCATCATCATGTTCCAAGACGTAATACTCTCCATCGATGAGAATAATTCCCTCGTCACACCATGACGCAACCTCAGACTCAGAATCACAATCCGGCCTAACATCATCAATTGACTCACTAAAAAGTGGCATAGATAACTCTTGCAAAGAAAGCGGAGGAACAACAACATCAGAGAAAATATGTGCTGGTTCCTCCGGGGGTGAATCCACATGAGGGGAAGATGGCATGGGGAGAGACAACACCGCAATGTCGTCACACCGAGTAGTAGAAAGTCTGAGAGGTCTAAGTTGTTAGCCTAAATCACCTAGAGGGGGGTGAATAGGTGAAATGCGTGTCAAATGCGGAATTAAAAACTAACACAGCACACATCAAGCAATCACAGACGACAAGAGATTTATAGTGGTTCCCCAACCTTGGGTACGTCCACTTTCCTCACCGATCTAGCAAATCACTAGACTCGGCTACTCCACTATCTCGGATTGAAAACAATCCTACACCTCGGAACCACGTTCCTACAAAACTCGATCCAACTGGATCTACAAAACTCGGAAGCAAAAGCCTTCCTACGAATCTCGGATAAAAACTCCTACATAATAATTTGTTTAAAGAAAATACAAACAATAATCTCAGATCTGGATCTTGACAGTCTTCTTCCTTAAGAGCTTTGGCTTGATCAGAGAAGTTGAAGACGACTTGAGAGAGATCCACAAATCTGAAAAAAAAACTAAATCACCTCGATCGAGAAAATAGATCTGGAATCTTTAAGGCGCGGCGAGATCGAGTGATTGACTTGCGTCTGGATCGCTGAAGAATCAGAGTTGAAAACGAGATTGGAGATCGTCGATCCAGAGCTTCTTCCGTGAACGTTAATGGCGGCGGCGGCGACTTGAAGAATTAGGGTTCACGGGATTGTTCTCTTTCTCTTTCTTAAAATAATAATTTCTGAAGGAATTCTATATTAGTCAAATCTGAAATGACTTATTTATAGGTAGACTCCAACGGTCATAAGAATCATTAATGATGACACGTGGACTTATCAGAAAGAATCAATTCGAAATGACCAGCGATATCGACTTAGAGAATTTCAGGAAAGATTTGAACCGACATACTCGAGTCATAGAAGATACATACTCGAGTATCAGATGGTATATACTCGAGTGGACAAGAATTGGCATACTCGAGTAAGAGAAGTTATATACTCGGGTGGAAAGAATTGGCATACTCGAGTAAGAGAAGAGAGAACTACTCGAGTGATCCAGAGATCAATACTCGAGTGATGTACGAACTACTCGAGTATGAGAGTAGATACTCGAGTGAAAACACTTAGAAAAATTTCAGATAAAGTGTGAATAAATACTCGAGTACAAGAGTTGCAGATACTCGAGTGAGAGAAAAAGAACTACTCGAGTATATTAGGAGAACTACTCGAGTGAGGGGAAAATGAACTACTCGAGTATCTTAGAACAACTACTCGAGTAAACATTGACTTACTCGAGTATGAAAAATAACTACTCGAGTACAGAGTCACTTACTCGAGAATATAGGGAACTACTCGAGTATGTGGACTTAGAATATTTCTGAAATGGGAAGAACAGAACTACTCGAGTATAAACAAGGCACTTACTCGAGTAACTAACCAACCACTCGAGTACAAGTTATCACTTACTCGAGTGAATACAGTCTACTCGAGTATGTAAACCAACTTACTCGAGTACAGACCCACTTACTCGAGTATACTAGAGAAGTACTCGAGTATGTGGACTTAGAAAACTTCTGGATTAAGAACAGAAGGATTTACTCGAGTATAAGAAATGAACTACTCGAGTGACTGACTATCTACTCAAGTATAAACTAACCTACACGAGTATATAGAGTCTACACGAGTATGTCCAAGGATCTACTCGAGTATTAAGTCACTTACTCGAGTATATGAAGGTACATACTCGAGTATGTGGACTTAGAAAAATTTCTTCTGAAAATCATACTTCAATACTTGAGTCCACCATTTCAAGTGCATGTAGGAAGTGTATCCCAATAGAGAGGCTATACATGGGCCAACACTTTGAATCACACAATGAGGGATTACATTGTATGGTCCTGTGTTTGGTGACCCATTATAGACTGACATTGGTCTACACTTGGCATTAAGGACCTGCACACATACAACTCAAACACAGCATCAAATACACCTTAATTCATCTTAGTTCAAGGTCTGACCTCCTACAAATCTAAGGTATTGTGGAGACAAATTCCAACAATCTCCCCCTATTTGTAGATGTCAGCATTCTCTATACTAAGGTGAATTATTAAGAGTAAAAAGAACAATACACATATACTTGAAAAAAAATAAGCTAAAGCAGGATAATTAATGAAATAGCCATAATCAGAATCAAATATATATATAGAATTGTTTTTAACAAAAGGAATCCATTTCCACATTCTCTTTACTCAAGAGGGTCCTTCCTTATGCATCCTTTCTCTCTTCAGCTCTTGCCTCTCTAGGTAACTGAAAGGCTTGGGAAAGTAAGTTCTGGGCCTAGGAGGAGCAGCTGGATTATTGTGTCCCCAATTCCTGTCATGAAGTCTGATTTTGATTTGGGACACTTCATAGGCTTTCCATTCTGAATGACTGTAAAACTGGTCTCTGTTCTCACCAAGATCTGTAACCAATTTCAGGGTGTCAAGGATTAGGGATTTGGAGGTTGGACTCCAAACTTCAGAGTGAATAATTGGTGGTCTGCTTTCAGAAGCTAGGGTAGGATCTCTTTTGGGTGCAGAACGACTGGCAGAAGCACCTTCACCATATTTTCTCTTCTTCCTTGGAGCTAGAATTTCATCTTGCCACAAATCAGTGTAGGTGAGAGGGGGCTCATTCACATCATCCTCAGGTCTAGGTGAGAAAGCTGGCACACCTTCTGGAATGGCTGCCTGGGCTGGAGCATCTGCAGGAGGTTGTCCTTCAAGAGGATTCAAGAAGTGTGGAATGATGGTAGGGTTGAGCTGGGCATTAGGGAAGTTCATGTTGTGCAGCCAAACAGCAGTGTCATAGGTATAGAACTTCACAGACTGGAGCTGGGAGAGAATATCTGCTTTCATTTCTTTTACAAGACCATCCATAGTAGCTTGAGCTTGGTTAGATAGTGTTTCAACTTGTTCTTTTACAACTGCTTGAGCTTGCTCAGATAGTTTTTCCACTTGTTCTTTTACTATCTTCTCCCCCTTGGTGATATCTACAGATAGCTGAGCTATAGCATCATCCCTGAACTTGCCAACTTCTTCACAGATTTTCATAAGATTGGCATCAGCATTCTTGTCCAAGTGGATCTGATTATAGGCAACAGTTTCTTGTTGATTTCTCAGTTCACCTATGCTTGTGATAGTGTGATCTATGGCCTTTCCACCTAGCAGGAACAATCTTTTTAGCTCATCAGTATTGGCCTGGATTTCTGCAAAGCCTCTACTCATCTCTTGTTCAAGAGTAGTGACTTTGCTATTGACTGATGCTAGAGATTCATCAAAGTACTTTCTCTGTGTAAGGAGCAACTGTTCAATCTTACTGACTATATCTGAAGAAGAGGGGGCTGAGGTTGGTGCAGGAATTGAAGGAGCAGGAGCAGGAGTAGTCCAAGGAGGAATTTCTGTAATGACCACTGAGCTGACAGCTCTTTTGAAGGGTTCTATTTCAACAGATTCTTCTGTATTTAGGAAGGATAGCATGGAGAAATCCAAAGTCTTCAGAGGTGCCTCCACAGGATCTGGAGACATTTCCTCATCATCAGACAAGAGAATATGATCTGATTTGCTGGGCTCACTATCAGGAGACTTGGCAGGAGACTTTACTGGAGTCTGAGCTTGAGTCTGAACTGGAGTCTGTACAGGAGATGAAACTGGAGACTGAATGGGAGACTTGGCAGGAGACTTAGCAACTGAATCATTCTGAAAAAGAGGAGCATCTGAGCTGAGCTCATCAATAAATCTGTTAATATCTTCAGCTGTAGACAGTAAAGCTGTGGTATCTGGAATCTCTGAGTCAGGAATTTCTGATTGATGATCTGCTGGAGGAGGAGAAACTGGAGGAGTAGAAACTCTGACCTCTGCTAGTTCTGGAATCACTGATTCTGAAGAAACTTGATGCTGAGGAAGAGAAGAGGCAGGCTCCCCCTCAACTATTGCACCAGAGGTAGCAGTAGTTTGATGTAGAGGAGGAGATGGAATCCTGTCTTCAGGTAAACTGGTTTCTTGGTGAGTTTCTGAGATGGAATCAGCCTTTGAAGTTTGGGCAGAATTCAGGATCTTGATGTCATACCTCTGTATGGAAGAGATGGAGACTTTCTTCATGTGGTGAAGAGGAGTCCCTTTGGAGAAGTCAAACACTGTAGGATTAATCTCATGGAGGAGGAGTGAGATAATCCTAGCATAACTTGGATGTTTCACGCTCTCTCAGATCTTATCCAGTATCATCATTCCGAACTGGAAGTTCTTCCTGCAGACTATGGCTTGCATAATGTCGAATAAGTTTTGGGATACATCTCTTATGGAGTATGTCTTGCACCACAGGACTTTGGCGATGACATCAACTAGAAATTTGCCTTCTGAATTGAACAAAGACCGATTCAAGGTTTCACCTCCACCTTCAGGATCTCGACCACAGAATAGAGAAGTACGGTCGGCATCTTCCTTTTCTAGGTCATCTTCTTCGTCAACAACGGGCATCCGAAGCAGAGTGGCGACTGAAGTTTTATCCAACCGAATTTCAAGTCCTTTTACCTTTGATTTCAGAACTGTGCCATTACGTCTAACCTTCAGATTTCTGTAGAATTCTTCAACATCAGGAAGCAGGAGACGGCAGGGTTCTTGAAGAATGAAGGACAAACCGGCGGTGTCTAAGAGAATCAGTAAGTTCTTGAAGTCATCCGAAATATCTTCAATACCATCTGTCACTAGTTCGGAGCCGATTCCAATCTTGGAGGAGGGAGCCATCAGCTATTCTGTAGTGCGAAGGAAACAAAAACGAGGAAGACAAAGCTCTGCAACTGTTCTGGGAGACGAAGAGACGGCGGCTACTCGAGTGAAATGAGAAGTGGAAAGGATTTCTGATTTTTCTAAATATATATATGACCCTAATTAGGTTTAAGGAGGAGTAATGAAAATAAAATCATACCTGATATGGAGCGCCAAAACTTTGGTGCGAATAGAAGAAAAAGGAGATTTTCAAATTTCTAATTCCCGTATACTCGAGTAGGTTTCGCCATACACGAGTATGAGATGGAGTATACACGAGTAGGTCAAGTGACATACACGAGTAGGTCAAGTGACATACACGAGTAGGTCAAGTGACATACACGAGTAGGTTACCAACTACTCGAGTATGTCAATTTTGGTCTACTCGAGTATTTCCGTTTACTCGTGTATATGTCTCTATGTACTCGAGTATATCACTTTGAAATACCATTTTCTTGGGAGAGATTTACTGCCACTGATATCTTCAACTCTGAGCCTGGCTGTGAATCCACCATCACTATTCCTCTTTGTTAAG
The DNA here is from genome assembly GCA_039513925.1 of Platanthera zijinensis. NCBI lineage: Eukaryota > Viridiplantae > Streptophyta > Magnoliopsida > Asparagales > Orchidaceae > Platanthera > Platanthera zijinensis. The sequence goes on along the minus strand of CM077084.1, from coordinate 136,086,909 downwards.
CAGTCCGAGTTCCGTTTTGAAGAACGAGAACTTGGACTCGTCCAGCAGCTTCGTGAATATATCTGCCACTTGCCTGTCTGTGGGGACATATTGTAGATCTATGTCTCCATTCTCCACATGCTCCCGGATGAAATGATAACGAAGCTCTATGTGCTTGGTCCGGCTGTGGGAGACTGGATTGTTGGCAATTGCTATAGCACTGGATGAGTCGCAAAACAAAGGAATGGCCTGGAACTTCATGTTGTAGTCTTCAAATTGATTCTTGATCCATAAAAGCTGTGCACAACAGCTGCCTGCAGAGATGTATTCTGATTCAGCCATTGAGATGGCTACACAGTTCTGCTTCTTACTGCTCCAGGAAATAAGTCTCCTTCCGAGAAATTGGCAAGTCCCGGAAGTGCTTTTCCTGTCGTCTTTGCTACCTGCAAAATCTGCATCTGAAAAACCAATTAGTTCACTATCATTACTTCTTGGGTACCATAAGCCAAGATTTGGTGTGCCTTTGAGGTATCTCAGGATTCGCTTCGCAGCGATGTAGTGAGATTCCTTAGAGTTCACCTGAAATCTAGCACATACACATGTTGAGAACATTATATCTGGTCTACTCGCAGTAAGGTAGAGCAAGGACCCAATTACGCTTCTGTACTTGGTTTCATCAAAAGGTTTCCCTTTCTCATCCTTGTCCAGAGACATAGCTGAGGCCATTAGAGTCCTCATAGAGGTTGCATTCTCCATTCCGAATTTCTTAAGCAGCTCTTTGGTGAACTTCGTCTGTGAGATGAAAATCCCATCTTCAGATTGTTTCACCTGAAGCCCTAAGAAATACTTCAGCTCTCCCATACTGCTCATTTCAAACTTCCCTTGCATAAGTTTAGAAAACTTCTTGCAGAGGTTGTTATCCGTAGAGCCGAAAATAATGTCGTCGACATAGATCTGCACAAGCAAAATCTTGCCTTTTATTTCCCTAAGAAATATTGTTTTGTCTATCTTTCCTCTTGTGAACTTGTTCTCAAGAAGGAAGCTAGACAGAGTCTCATACCAAGCTCGAGGAGCTTGTTTAAGACCATATAGTGCTTTCTGTAATAAATATACATAATTAGGATGGGTTGAATCAACAAAACCTGGCGGTTGCTCTACGTACACTTCTTCCTTTATGTCACCATTCAGGAAGGCGGACTTTACGTCCATCTGATAGACGGTAAAGCCCTTAAGTGCAGCGTAGGCAAGAAATAATCTGATCGCCTCCAGTCTTGCTACTGGAGCATAAGTCTGGTCGAAGTCGATTCCTTCTTCTTGACGATATCCCTTGGCGACAAGTCTGGCTTTATTCTTTATAATTGTTCCATCTTCGTCCATCTTGTTCCGGTAGACCCATTTTGTCCCGATGACGTTCTTATGCTTGGGTCTAGGAACAAGTGTCCAGACTTTGCATCGATTGAACTGATTCAATTCTTCTTCCATGGCTAGAATCCAGGATGCGTCGGAGTTGGCTTCCTCAAATTTCTTTGGTTCAACCTGTGAGAGAAAACTTAAGTGTAAATTCTCATTAGTTGTACCTCGACGAGTTCTGACGCCATACCGAGGATCTCCTATTATTTGGTCAACAGGATGATCCTTCAAGTGTCTGAACTCTAAAGTCCTTGCATCTGGGATCTCTTCAGCCACTAGAGTTGCATCTTCAGCTGGGATGTCTTCTTCATCTTGATCATCTACCTCTCCAATGGTGTTTGTAGAGGGGATCTTGATGAACGTCTCATTTTATCTTCACTAGGTTCATCCAAGCTAAGTTCTTTCAACTTTGTACCTGCATCTATAATAGGCACACTAGACGAGTTGCTTTGCAACAGACTCGTCTCATCAAATACAAGATGTATCGACTCTTCCACCACCAGAGTTTTTCTATTGAATACTCTATAAGCCTTACTATGGCTACTATATCCTACAAAAATACCTTCAAAGCTTTTCTCGCTAAACTTTGTAGTGTGATACTTGCCATTGTTAAGTACGAAGCACTTACAGCCAAAGATTCTAAAGTATGAAATGGTTGGTTGCCTGCCTTTTAGAAGTTCGTAAGGAGTCTTATCATGGTTCTTGTTGATGAGTGCTCGATTTTGCACGTGACAAGCGGTGTTGACGGCTTCAGCCCAGAAATACTCCGGAAGTGAGGCATCACTCAACATGGTCCGACAAGCCTCTATGAGTATTCTGTTCCTTCTCTCAGCTACTCCATTTTGCTGTGGAGTGCGAGGAGAGAAAACTCATGAAAGATACCTTGACTTTCACAAAATTCTGTCATGGCTCCAGATTTGAATTCCGTTCCATTGTCACTTCTGATTTTGACTACGGAACAGTTGTATTCATTCTGGATCTGCCTCACAAAATTAGTGAAAATACAGAAGGTATCTGACTTGTGTTTCAGAAAGAACACCCACGCAAAGCGCGAGTAATCATCCACAATAACCAACGTATATTCCTTACCTCCCAAACTTCTAACCTGCAGTGGACCAAACAAGTCCATATGGAGAAGCTGCAAACTTCTATTGGAATCCTTGCCTATTATGCTTTTAAACGAACTTCTTGTTTGCTTGCCTTTGATACAAGCGTGACAAGGACTGTCCGTAACGCACTTGACATTAGGTGCATCACGCACTAAGTTTTGAGAGAATAATTTATTAATAGTTTTGAAATTAATATGTGCTAGTCTCTTGTGCCATTGGTCTGCAAGAGATGCACTACTTTTTGCCAAAAGACACACTGGTGTCGAGGAGTCTATACAAATAAAATTTAAACGGAAAATATTTCTGCTTCGAGTGCCTGATAAAATAGTTTCCATATTGTTAACCGATTTTATCAAACACTTGTCAGCATGAAATTCAACTACGTATCCTTTGTCGCATAGTTGGCTTATGCTAATGAGATTGTGTTCCAATCCTTCAACATAGGCTACATCCGAAAAGGATACGCTACCGATAGAAATCATACCATAGCCTTTAGTGATTCCTCGATCTGAACCTCCAAAGATGACCTTTGGTCCGTTGCAGACTGAGGTATAATTCTGTAGTAGGCTCCTTGTCCCGGTCATATGCCGAGAGCATCCACTGTCCAAGTACCAGATTGGCGTTTTGGTGGCCTTTGGACATACCTGCAATTACAATCATTTAGCCTTAGGAACCCAAACAAGTTTGGGTCCTTGGTCTCGAGTTAGAATACTCCCCCTATGAGTATTAGCCTCATGAGTGGTCACTCTCACGTTGCTAACTTTAGGGGTTGCAGCATTTTTAGGATTGAACCAACAATCACTGGCAAAATGACCAATTCTGCCACAGCACCAACAGTCGAACCTGTTGTATCTTTGCCTTGTGTAGTCCTGCTTCACTTTCTGGAATGAAGGTCTAGCAGGAGCTTTACTCTTGGAGGAAGAGGCTTCATGATGATGGCAGTTACATGAGGTCTTCTCCTTCATAGGCTTTTCTACAATGGGTTTTACTTTTGGTGTTTTTTTGAAATTATGACCATGAGCATAAGGTCCATAGCTTTGAAGCTGAATCTCCTCATAAGGTGCCTTGAAGACACTCTCGCCAAAGTTACGAGGACGAGTCCAACCTTGGTATCTTGACTTAGGCTTCTCAGGGATCGGCCTAGAAAAGTGTCCGTAGGTGGACTCATAATCGAGTTCGTTCGTGGGAAAGATAACTTTCTTGAACACAACAGGTTCCAAGGGAGCTTTCCCTTTTTCTTCAGCTAGAGCCTTCCGGGCAGCCTTATTCTTTCTCTTGGCCTTGTTTCTCCTAGAGGATTTACTAGAAGAGCCAATGTGGCCTAAACCAGCACCCTTGGCCTTAGCAGAGAATTCAGCAATGATTGGAAGAACTGTCTTAGGCTTAGAGAAACTCTCAACAAGCTTCTTTTCAGCCTCGAGTTGTCGTTCCAATTCTTTGATGATTTTCTCTTTAAGGTCGATGTGCTTGAGAGCTTTATTGTATTCCTCCATAGCTACATTGAGGTTCTCTTGAAGAGAGTTAGTCTTATTGACTTCTTCTCTCAAGCTGCTCTCACTAGCCTGTAGAGAATTTATCTCTTTGGCTTGAGTTTTCATTATTCTACGACATTTTTCGTAAGCGGTGAGTAACTCCTTATACTGACCCATGAGCTCAGATTCATCTTCAGAGGAATATCCCTCTTGCTCATTGTCATCATCAGAATCAGAGAGAGGAGTGTGAGATTTTACCTCCCCAGTAAACTGGGGGACTCGTTCATCATCTGAATGAGCCATGAGCCCAAAGTAAGCTTCCTCTTCTTCACTCGACTCAGATGAGTCAGAGTCGCTGAGAGTTTTGCTCTTCTTGGCTACTAAGCTTTTCTCTTTCCTGTTCTTATGGTGTGAGGATTTCTTTTCCTCTCTTCTTCCACCCTCTTTCTTTTTGTGAGGGCAATCGGCGATGACGTGACCTAGCTTATTGCAACAATAACAAATGTTGTCAGTTGAGATCTGTTTGTTCTGTTTAGAATTATACCTGTCATGGCTGCTTGAGCCTTTCTTCCGATGATCACCGTCATGTCGTGATCTTCTATATGAGGCATCCTTGCCTCTCCATTGCTTCTTCTTGTTCAAGAACTTCTTGAACTGCCTTGAGAGTAGGGAGAACTCTCCATCAGATAGTTCCGAGCCAGATGAGCTGGGCTCAGATGATTCTTCTTCATCAGCCTCAGGAACTGGGGCAGGAGAGCTAGGCTTTATCTTTCTTGAGCTGTCTGCCTTTAGAGCGACAGATTTCTCCTTGGATGCAGACCTGCTTGTCTCTTCTTCAGCTTTTCTTGAGTTGATTTGCAGCTCGTAAGACATAAGCTTTCCGAACAGATTCTACGGGTCCGTCTCAGCTAACCTCCCAAACTCCCGAATGGCACATACCTTATTGTCCCATTCCTTGGTTAGGGATCTTAAGAATTTGTCATTGAGTTTGTTGAAACCGGAAACCGGTCTCCGTGGAGTTCGAGGTCCCAAAAGAGGGGTGACCGCGCGCCTACTACACTCATGTGAACAATCGAGGCTCTAAACTAGGAACGTAAGGGACAGGCCCAAGGTCTCAGCGTGGAGGTCCCACCACACACCCGGAAGACTAACGAACTCTTCCCCTCCTAAGCCAAGTGCTGAGCTAATTGGGCACCTTTGGAAGGCTCTCTTGGCCGACCAGAACCTTTAGGGAGGATCTCAAAATCCACTCCCTCTTAACTAAAGATGTCACCTCGGGTTTGTGCAAAACGCCCTTTAGCTGTCCTCCTAGTAGCATAACCTCGCCTAGCAGTTCTATTTTTCCGCAGCACCCTTTGGACCGCCACCAACGTAACACAAACCTTCAAGGACTAGCAAAAACATTGCGGGCATCTCAAATTACAGGAACGCACGTTCCATACCTCGGCACGCAGGCCGGCAACATAAACAAAAAAGGTCTTCTAGGGCCGGCACAAACTTGGGCTTAAGCCCGCTGCTTTCCGCTACATAAAGAATGCACAACTTCCTCGGAGTCTTCTCCGGGAACCCCAGAACATCACCAATCCGGCTCATACGTCCGGATGGGCTTCACACAGCATGCCTAAACCCGTACTCACGCTTCCGGGTACTAAATGAAATTAACTGCGGGGACGTACATGTCAACCCGTCAGAGAGCACCCTTCCCCCACTCGTCGGTGGAGAGGAGCCTCCATGCAAACATGTAAATTTAGGGCTTCACCTGCCCGAGTAGAAATTTCGTTACCCTTGACGCGTGTTTTGACGAAGGTTCCGGTGGCCGATCTCCCTTTTAGGCCGAACCTTGCTCGAGGCGGCGATGGCGGCGGCCGGCCTTCCTTCTAGGAATGACAAAATAAATATCTCTTGATGGTCGACCTTGCCGGGTGAAGTAGATCTCCTCTTTTGCTCTATTCTCCATGAGGGCTGAGCCTCTTGCCGGCGGGGGGAGAGAGGAAATCCACATTTCCGGCTTGGTGTATGATTCGAGCTCCGGCCGGCATCGGGAGAGAAGCTCCCAGCCGACGTAACTTCAAACGGCTGACCTTGACTCCATGAGGCCGATCCCGGCTGAGAGAGGGATGATTAGGGCCGATTCATGCTCCAATGGGTCGGTTATGACCATAGGCGGCGGGGGCGAGAGAGGGGGAAGCAAGGCTCGGCCAGCCTTGCTCGATCCAGGCGACGACGAGAAAGGGTGCTGCACTCCTCCTTGTTTGCGGCGGCCTGGGCAGAATATATTAGGAGGTGGCTCGGGCAACACCTCCAGGCGGCAGCCTTGACAGGAGGTGGAAAGGGAGCTCGGGCCGCACCTCCCGGCGGCGGCCTGGACAAGAGAGAGGGGCGGGCGGCCGGACATTTCCCCCGAGAGAGAGAGGCGGGCGGCTGGGCTGCTGCTTCAGGAGGCCGGGGAGAGAGGGAGGCGGGCGGCTGGGCTGCTGCTTTTCTTCTTCCTTGGCCGAACCCTAGCAGGGGGGGTAAAAAGAAATCCCGCTGCTCTTCTTTCTGCTCCCTCCCGTGCCCCCCCTTTTTCTTTTTGCTTTTTGTTTTCTTTTCTTTTTTCTGTACCGCCCCCCCCCCACCTGCACTCTCTCCCCCTTCTCATATTATATATATATAATATATATATATAATATAATAAATATAATATATTATATTATATAATATATATATATAACATAATATATACAAAATAATATATATGTTATATTAAAGCCTACGCACATGAAACCTTCGCGCGCGCGCACGAGCACCCGCACGTCTTCGAACGGGGCTGCGCCGAAACATCGCTCGTAGCACGTCTCGAGCCCGCTCCCTGGGGAGGATCCCACTCGGCCGGGTACGGGGTTGTACACAATCCCCGCTCTTTTCGAGGTTGTCCAAGCTCGAAAAGAAATGTCCAACCCCAAGTACTCGGCGAGTGGGTTCCGACTCAAAAAAAAGTTTGAGAGAATTCCCCACTTGGAGATAAAAAGAGCTCCAGACCAGGGCTTAAAAAATAATCAACTCACTATCATGAACATGCGGTAAAAACCAATCTCTTTATAAAAAATCCAACCAAATCATCAACTGATGGGGAAGCCAAGGGCAGCACATGTTTTGAGATGCATGGGTTTGTTATTTCAGATGGGCGTGCTTCGAATAAACACAATTACCCTGATACCTCCTAAACATTTTATGTATCAGCAAGATCAACATTAAAGGAAACAAGATCGATAACGCTACCTTTTCATGTCATGAAAGCGGATGATGTTTTTTATACGGCCGGCTTTGCAAACAATTTAACTATTTTCATAAGACATGAAACAAGTGATGTATTAATATCAGCCTATTCAGTTCATCAAAAAGAAACTATTGATCTCAATTGCGGTTTAAACTATGGTTATTCCCTTTTTGAAGAAGCATTGCACATTTTCTCGCTTTCCTATGAGATCAAACCCTTTCCAAGACCTTTTCCAAGTCCAAGTCCTTTCCCCCCAGGTGTGCCTACCGCCCTGCCCAGGCTAATGAGAGCCTGAGCAGCGAGTCTACCCGGGGCCGAGCAGCACTCGGGGTCTCTTACCCCCACAGGCGAGCCTACGGACCTGCCAGCTGGATGGGAGCCTGTGCAGCGGGTCTACCTGGGGCCGAGCCAGACTCGGGGTAGTGCAAAAGTCTCCAAACAACTCCAACCACCGAGTGAACCTACAACCCTGCCAGCTCGATGGTAGCCTGGTCAGCGGGTCTTCTCGGGGTCTCCTTTCCAAAAACAACTCCAACCACCGAGTGAGCCTACAGCCCTGCCAGCTCGATGGTAGCTTGGTCAGCGGGTCTTCTCGGGGTCTCCTCTCCAAACACAACTCCAACCACCGAGTGAGCCTACAGACCTGCCAGCTCGATGGTAGCCTGGACAGCTGGTCTTCTCGGGGTCTCCTCTCCAAACAACCTCCAACCGCCGAGTGAGCCTACAGACCTGCCAGCTCGATGGTAGCCTGGACAGCGGGTCTTCTCGGGGTCTCCTCTCCAAAACCAACTCCAACCACCGAGTGAGCCTACAGACCTGCCAGCTCGATGGTAGCCTGGACAGCGGGTCTTCTCGGGGTCTCCTCTCCAAAACCAACTCCAACCACCGAGTGAGCCTACAGACCTGCCAGCTCGATGGTAGCCTGGACAGCGGGTCTTCTCGGGGTCTCCTCTCCAAAACCAACTCCAACCACCGAGTGAGCCTACAGACCTGCCAGCTCGATGGTAGCCTGGACAGCGGGTCTTCTCGGGGTCTCCTCTCCAAACAACCTCCAACCGCCGAGTGAGCCTACAGACCTGCCAGCTCGATGGTAGCCTGGACAGCGGGTCTTCTCGGGGTCTCCTCTCCAAAACCAACTCCAACCACCGAGTGAGCCTACAGACCTGCCAGCTCGATGGTAGCCTGGACAGCGGGTCTTCTCGGGGTCTCCTCTCCAAAACCAACTCCAACCACCGAGTGAGCCTACAGACCTGCCAGCTCGATGGTAGCCTGGACAGCGGGTCTTCTCGGGGTCTCCTCTCCAAAACCAACTCCAACCACCGAGTGAGCCTACAGACCTGCCAGCTCGATGGTAGCCTGGACAGCGGGTCTTCTCGGGGTCTCCTCTCCAAAACCAACTCCAACCACCGAGTGAGCCTACAGACCTGCCAGCTCGATGGTAGACTGGACAGCGGGTCTTCTCGGGGTCTCCTCTCCAAAAACAACTCCAACCACCGAGTGAGCCTACAGCCCTGCCAGCTCGATGGTAGCTTGGTCAGCGGGTCTTCTCGGGGTCTCCTCTCCAAACACAACTCCAACCACCGAGTGAGCCTACAGACCTGCCAGCTCGATGGTAGCCTGGACAGCTGGTCTTCTCGGGGTCTCCTCTCCAAACAACCTCCAACCGCCGAGTGAGCCTACAGACCTGCCAGCTCGATGGTAGCCTGGACAGCGGGTCTTCTCGGGGTCTCCTCTCCAAAACCAACTCCAACCACCGAGTGAGCCTACAGACCTGCCAGCTCGATGGTAGCCTGGACAGCGGGTCTTCTCGGGGTCTTTCCATCCATCTGTTTTACTCCCATGCCATAGAACAAACCACCTGAAATTTCATTATATTAGAATGGCATAACAACATTTGAAGTATCGAAAGAATGAAAAATGCTAAGGATAGAATCTTTTCAAATCGTCACTGCTTCGGGCACGATCGAGCGGTATCCCATTCACGTTCGGGAAGTGACACCCTCCGGATTTTGGGACATTAAGTAAACACAGAGACATTAAGTAAAAACAAACAGTGAAACATAAAAGATGTTGGCATGATATATTAAATTATAAGGAGGCACACTCCTAACAAATACCAAGGCAAACTTGTACTGTATCAGGAGGTCTGAGTCAAATAAGTGAGAATTTTCAACTTAAGACCAAAGAAAGTTCAACAACTACCTTGATTCATTGTAATCACCTCCTAATTACTCAATGTTTAAAATGTTTCACAGTTTCAGCAGTTATGTTTCTTAAATCACAACCAACCAACTGCAACTTGTTGTCAGCAACAAATTAAATTCCATTTGGGCAATTAAAAGAGGATACTCAAGTCGCATGGGTGGCAGGTTGGAATGAGCTCGATGTGTAAGCGATGCGGTGCCTTGAAACATGCAAAAGCCAAGGCCTTTCACTGAGCACAACTACATCTGCATCAAGTGAGTCATCTAGAGGCACCAAAACCCAATTCGTCGGATCGCAATCAACTGTAACAGCATTCCATTCGTCAAGCCAGTGCAAAATTAACACGTTTTTGTTTTTAAATTACAACTTCCATGTCCATATCAAACGTATAAATAAAGATCAAAGCCTCACTCATAGAAATAAGGCGCACTAAAGAAGTCAAACACACGAAGGTTATTGTCTAAATTGGAGTCATAAACAATCCTGAAAACCCAAAAAACCAAATATAATTGATACTAAGCTATTCACCCGAGCATGTGGTTCTAGATGAACATCTTTATTAAATGAAAAACATTTGATAAATGGACTTCTCAATGAATTAGCTCGAGAATTACTGGATGTAAGCTTCGGCTCACTTGGAAAGAAGCCATATAAAACCTAAAGGTTGAAGAGCAACTTTGGTTGTTTTGGACTTTCAAACCATGGGTATTGTATACCATCATTTTGGTGATACTTTTCATGAGAATACAGTCTGTTGTTTTGTACGATCATATGATCATGTCAGAAGTATTTTGTCATGCTAATTTAGCTGAATAATTTATATCAAAATATAAAAGGTTTAGTATTTTTTATTCTAAGATGAGCCTTTTTCTCTTGCTAAGGTAGGAAATTCATCATAATAACCCTCATCATTGAACTTATCCCAATTATTTGGCCCAGGATCTATAGTCATTAGCTTCCATTTATTCATTTTTAAGTATATTTTCAATTACCATATCTCTGATGTTACTTTTAATCATCCTCTAACACAATCATTTTATTTATCCATCCTTCTTAACTCTACATTCATATTACATTCCTAAGTCTACCATGAGCAACTTAGCTATCAATGAATTATTTTTAATATCCAAGACTTGGAAAGCAAACAACAAAGCCAACCTAACTATTTATTATCTTATTCCCATAAAAACGCTCCAAAATGCATTGAAATTTGGCATGCTAGTCTCTCATAAAAATGTTATAAGATAACAAGCGGCGTTTAATATCAGAGTACCTTCCTGGTCATATTGCTAGTAGATATAAAGTAACACAATATGCAAAATAAAGCCATCAAAACGCAAGCCATAGTTTCAAGATGTTGGACCTAGCCGAGGCTTGAATTACCATGAAATTTAGAATTGAATTCAATCAAACCTATTTTCACATTATTTTAAGGAACCCAAGCCACTTAAAGTATAACGCTAATAAAACATGTTCTACGGTAGGGTACGTTGTCTTTTACTCATGAACTATTCAGTTAATATCGAAGGAGGGCATAACAAGTCAACCACCAACCCATTGTTATTTTAACTTCTCTTTTTTTTGGGGGGGGGGGGTGCATCCTTGTTTTATTCCATGCAAATCAAGTAAGTGAAAATGCGAGGTTTTTCCTCATGGTGATATAGACGTCATATAAAATTGTGTAACAGGTTGTGTTGAACAAAGAACAATCAAGTCTGGGAAGATGTTGAAATTTGTAGGGTTGATACAAGTAAGTTGCATTTAGTACTTCACTTTACTCTCGCCTCCTCTTTTTTTTATAGATCCCTCACTATTTGCTAGAGGTCACTATTTGCTAGAGGTCGTAAATATCTAGACGATTCTAATAAAGTAGAAACTCTTTTTCAAATTCTAATTATCAGTAAACTAAGCATTACAAAAGAAAATAAGATTATCCTGCAAGGCTGACATCATCCCCAAGGTCATACTCTGATTGGCCCAACGGTATTGAAAATAACTAAACACGATTGGTGATGTTCCCGAATTAAGGCGCGACATAATTAGATGAAAAGTCCGCTTCCTCAAACAGGTGCAAATCCTACTCCAAAGACTATGAGATTTCAACAACAACCACAAGGTGGGATGACTCAGTGTGTGAGGACCTTACATACAAAGAACCAACACATGACCCTGGTCGTCACTTGGTTCCTTGTCTATAGCCATGACGTTCGCATGAGTTCTTCTGTGCTGGTCACTCTCCACGCTCACCGCACCATAAATGTTGAAACCGGAAACCGGTCTCCGTGGAGTTCGAGGTCCCAAAAGAGGGGTGACCGCGCGCCTACTACACTCATGTGAACAATCGAGGCTCTAAACTAGGAACGTAAGGGACAGGCCCAAGGTCTCAGCGTGGAGGTCCCACCACACACCCGGAAGACTAACGAACTCTTCCCCTCCTAAGCCAAGTGCTGAGCTAATTGGGCACCTTTGGAAGGCTCTCTTGGCCGACCAGAACCTTTAGGGAGGATCTCAAAATCCACTCCCTCTTAACTAAAGATGTCACCTCGGGTTTGTGCAAAACGCCCTTTAGCTGTCCTCCTAGTAGCATAACCTCGCCTAGCAGTTCTATTTTTCCGCAGCACCCTTTGGACCGCCACCAACGTAACACAAACCTTCAAGGACTAGCAAAAACATTGCGGGCATCTCAAATTACAGGAACGCACGTTCCATACCTCGGCACGCAGGCCGGCAACATAAACAAAAAAGGTCTTCTAGGGCCGGCACAAACTTGGGCTTAAGCCCGCTGCTTTCCGCTACATAAAGAATGCACAACTTCCTCGGAGTCTTCTCCGGGAACCCCAGAACATCACCAATCCGGCTCATACGTCCGGATGGGCTTCACACAACATGCCTAAACCCGTACTCACGCTTCCGGGTACTAAATGAAATTAACTGCGGGGACGTACATGTCAACCCGTCAGAGAGCACCCTTCCCCCACTCGTCGGTGGAGAGGAGCCTCCATGCAAACATGTAAATTTAGGGCTTCACCTGCCCGAGTAGAAATTTCGTTACCCTTGACGCGTGTTTTGACGAAGGTTCCGGTGGCCGATCTCCCTTTTAGGCCGAACCTTGCTCGAGGCGGCGATGGCGGCGGCCGGCCTTCCTTCTAGGAATGACAAAATAAATATCTCTTGATGGTCGACCTTGCCGGGTGAAGTAGATCTCCTCTTTTGCTCTATTCTCCATGAGGGCTGAGCCTCTTGCCGGCGGGGGGAGAGAGGAAATCTACATTTCCGGCTTGGTGTATGATTCGAGCTCCGGCCGGCATCGGGAGAGAAGCTCCCGGCCGACGTAACTTCAAACGGCTGACCTTGACTCCATGAGGCCGATCCCGGCTGAGAGAGGGATGATTAGGGCCGATTCATGCTCCAATGGGTCGGTTATGACCATAGGCGGCGGGGGCGAGAGAGGGGGAAGCAAGGCTCGGCCAGCCTTGCTCGATCCAGGCGACGACGAGAAAGGGTGCTGCACTCCTCCTTGTTTGCGGCGGCCTGGGCAGAATATATTAGGAGGTGGCTCGGGCAACACCTCCAGGCGGCAGCCTTGACAGGAGGTGGAAAGGGAGCTCGGGCCGCACCTCCCGGCGGTGGCCTGGACAAGAGAGAGGGGCGGGCGGCCGGACATTTCCCCCGAGAGAGAGAGGCGGGCGGCTGGGCTGCTGCTTCAGGAGGCTGGGGAGAGAGGGAGGCGGGCGGCTGGGCTGCTGCTTTTCTTCTTCCTTGGCCGAACCCTAGCAGGGGGGGTAAAAAGAAATCCCGCTGCTCTTCTTTCTGCTCCCTCCCGTGCCCCCCCTTTTTCTTTTTGCTTTTTGTTTTCTTTTCTTTTTTCTGTACCGCCCCCCCCCCCACCTGCACTCTCTCCCCCTTCTCATATTATATATATATAATATATATATATAATATAATAAATATAATATATTATATTATATAATATATATATATATAACATAATATATACAAAATAATATATATGTTATATTAAAGCCTACGCACATGAAACCTTCGCGCGCGCGCACGAGCACCCGCACGTCTTCGAACGGGGCTGCGCCGAAACATCGCTCGTAGCACGTCTCGAGCCCGCTCCCTGGGGAGGATCCCACTCGGCCGGGTACGGGGTTGTACAGAGTTCCCCGTTGGTGAAGACACGTCCATAAACTCTTAGGCCATTTACTATCTTGAAGAAGTTCTCAAAAGTGTCAGCTATGGCTTCCTTATGACCCTGCCTGAAGGCTTCATATTTCTGGTTCAGTAGGGATCTACGATCATCCCTCACTTCCTCTGTACCTTCCATTAGAGTCACTAGGGATTGCCACATCTCCTTGGCAGAATGGCAATGAATCAGATTCTGCAGCATTGAGTCATCGACTGCACTTGCTATAATATTTTTAGCTTTCTTGTCCAGAGAGACAAGTGCAATCTCATCCTTATCTAGATCCATCAACTTCTTGGGAACTTGCTTGGTGGGATCTATGGTGGAAGTAGTCATAGGAATGTGGGGACCTTCTTCAACAATCATGAAGATCCGGGGATCTACTGCTTCCATGAAGAACTTTACTCTTTCCTTCCACATAGGAAAATTGTTCTTGGTGCAGATAGGGAGTTTAGCAAAATCCTTGGTCTTACTCATGCTTGATACATTTCAAGAAACAACTTAGAAGGATAAGATCAAGGTGTTAACCTTTTAACGATCAACCTTCCTCTGAAACCAATTGAGAGGTCTAAGTTGTTAGCCTAAATCACCTAGAGGGGGGGGAATAGGTGAAATGCGTGTCAAATGCGGAATTAAAAACTAACACAGCACACATCAAACAATCACAGACGACAAGAGATTTATAGTGGTTCCCCAACCTTGGGTACGTCCACTTTCCTCACCGATCTAGCAAATCACTAGACTCGGCTACTCCACTATCTCGGATTGAAAACAATCCTACACCTCGGAACCACGTTCCTACAAAACTCGATCCAACTGGATCTACAAAACTCGGAAGCAAAAGCCTTCCTACGAATCTCGGAGAAAAACTCCTACACAATAATTTGTTTAAAGAAAATACAAACAATAATCTCAGATCTGGATCTTGACAGTCTTCTTCCTTAAGAGCTTTGGCTTGATCAGAGAAGTTGAAGACTACTTGAGAGAGATCCACAAATCTGAAAAAAAAACTAAATCACCTCGATCGAGAAAATAGATCTGGAATCTTTAAGGCGCGGCGAGATCGAGTGATTGACTTGCATCTGGATCGCTGAAGAATCAGAGTTGAAAACAGAGATTGGAGATCGTCGATCCAGAGCTTCTTCTGTGAACGTTAATGGCGGCGGCGGCGACTTGAAGAATTAGGGTTCACGGGATTGTTCTCTTTCTCTTTCTTAAAATAATAATTTCTGAAGGAATTCTATATTAGTCAAATCTGAAATGACTTATTTATAGGTAGACTCCAACGGTCATAAGAATCATTAATGATGACACGTGGACTTATCAGAAAGAATCAATTCGAAATGACCAGCGATATCGACTTAGAGAATTTCAGGAAAGATTTGAACCGACATACTCGAGTCATAGAAGATACATACTCGAGTATCAGATGGTATATACTCGAGTGGACAAGAATTGGCATACTCGAGTAAGAGAAGTTATATACTCGAGTGGAAAGAATTGGCATACTCGAGTAAGAGAAGAGAGAACTACTCGAGTGATCCAGAGATCAATACTCGAGTGATGTACGAACTACTCGAGTATGAGAGTAGATACTCGAGTGAAAACACTTAGAAAAATTTCAGATAAAGTGTGAATAAATACTCGAGTACAAGAGTTGCAGATACTCGAGTGAGAGAAAAAGAACTACTCGAGTATATTAGGAGAACTACTCGAGTGAGGGGAAAATGAACTACTCGAGTATCTTAGAACAACTACTCGAGTAAACATTGACTTACTCGAGTATGAAAAATAACTACTCGAGTACAGAGTCACTTACTCGAGTATATAGGGAACTACTCGAGTATGTGGACTTAGAATATTTCTGAAATGGGAAGAACAGAACTACTCGAGTATAAACAAGGCACTTACTCGAGTAACTAACCAACCACTCGAGTACAAGTTATCACTTACTCGAGTGAATACAGTCTACTCGAGTATGTAAACTAACTTACTCGAGTACAGACCCACTTACTCGAGTATACTAGAGAAGTACTCGAGTATGTGGACTTAAGAAAACTTTTGGATTAAGAACAGAAGGATTTACTCGAGTATAAGAAATGAACTACTCGAGTGACTGACTATCTACTCGAGTATAAACTAACCTACACGAGTATATAGAGTCTACACGAGTATGTCCAAGGATCTACTCGAGTATTAAGTCACTTACTCGAGTATATGAAGGTACATACTCGAGTATGTGGACTTAGAAAAATTTCTTCTGAAAATCATACTTCAATACTTGAGTCCACCATTTCAAGTGCATGTAGGAAGTGTATCCCAATAGAGAGGCTATACATGGGCCAACACTTTGAATCACACAATGAGGGATTACATTGTATGGTCCTGTGTTTGGTGACCCATTATAGACTGACATTGGTCTACACTTGGCATTAAGGACCTGCACACATACAACTCAAACACAGCATCAAATACACCTTAATTCATCTTAGTTCAAGGTCTGACCTCCTACAAATCTGAGGTATTGTGGAGACAAATCCCAACAAAGTCTGATGGGTATATCCGCAGTAGTCCCCCGTAGATAAGGTGGTACTGCAAATATATCATCAGAATAAGAAGGGGAAACCAATTAAGAGGTGTATGGAATGAGTCGGATATCCGGCTCATCATTCTCCTCCAACTGGTGCTGAAATTCTGCGTAATCTTTCAACACGTGCTCATTGCTATGAAAACACAAACATCGTTTTCTATTACTCCTCGGTCCAGGTGGGACCGGAGAGGAATAAGAAAAAGGCGAATGTGTAGATGAGGAGTGACCATAAGATCTGGGTTTGGTGTATGAAGTACCATAGGAAGACGGTGCTGCATACACAGAACCACGAGAATTATGCTCCCAATCTTCAGTGGGGCAGTCGTCACTACCATGCCTATAATCCCCGCACCATCGGCAACGGATATTCATATAAGAATACATGGTGCAACCACAAAAAATTCACCAATAGAATTTTCTAAGCAAAAAATAACTACACGCTAGCAGATAAAAGAAAAGGAATACCTGTTGCAGAAAAATAAAAACTAGAAAAGGAACAAAGAAAAATAAGCAACCAAATTAAAAAACTAAAGCAAAGAAAACACATGAAATGTACAAATGGAAAAGGGCTTCTATATCCTATTTCCCTCTCCAAAAACTCACACGACTGTGTTCCCCAATAACGGCGCCAAAAACTTGATGCGTTGGACGGCAAGTGTACCGGTTGCACAAGTAATATAAAAAGAGAGAATTTTCCCAAGTATCGATCTCGAGGGAACACAGTAAGGTGGAGTTTATTTTGAGTAGGACTTGAGATTGAAGTCCTTAGATCGGAGTTAACGAAGGGGGGTTTCTATTGTTTGCGGAAGAAGAAAATAAAACACTATCAACTACTCCTATGCAATGCCGCTATGCAATGCTTCGCCAGGCGGGATGGAAGACTAGTCGGGCCACTATGCACCGAATTGCAGGGCGGATGGGCGAGTAGGCTTGCGGAATAAGGGTCGAGAGCACCTCCTTGTAACGCATGCCACTAGCAATTGCTAGTGCGGCAAGGGTGGATGGTGGATGGACAAATACAGGCGCACCTCAAGCAAATAACGAAAACATACAATCACATAGACATGATTACATATAAATGTATTTTACAATAAGAATACTTCATCAAATACAAAGAGTTCAACTATACTATCAACAACAAGAGAAGAAAAGTGAGCGAAATTGACCGGATCCGAAGTCTCGCCAAGGGTTCATGGTTGGAATCGCCGGGTTGTCAATCTGCGTCCAAGCTCGGTCCTCAACTGCGTCCGGGGTAGAGAAGGCTGTCACTCACTCCCAATGGACCCGTATTCTTCATGTCACGAGCCAGTGGAGGATGGCACAACTTCTCCTAGCTTGATGGAGAAAGCTAGGTCAAATCTCTTCTTGAAGCACAAGGATGAAGGAGGAGACCGAGAGGAAGCTCCGGCTTGGATTTGGCGGTGAAGGCTTGCCCGGAGCACCTCCCTAGGGTGTAAGATGAAGGGGAACGGTGGGACCCTTCATCGGGGACGAAGAATGGCTGAGTAAATTGGGGGTTCCAGCATTAGGGTGAAACCTGCATATTTATAGAAAATAGAATTTAACAATGCGCGCGATCACGGGCACACGACCAGTGGTCGTGCGCACTATGGCCAGTGATTGTGTGTAATGGCATGACATAATCAAAAGAAGAACTGGGATAACGCACATGAGCAGTGGTGCACAATCGGTGGTCGTGCGCACTATGTCTCATGGTCGTGCGATTACCCCAGGCAGATCTCTAGAAAAAGTGGAATCAATGCACACGATCAGTGGCGCACGACCAATGGTCGTGCATACTATTTCTAGTGGTCGTGCGATTATCCCAGTCAGAATCTGGAAATCAGAATACCACTGCGAACGATCATCGACGCACGACCATTGGTCGTGCGCAATAGATCTGATGATAATGCGTAGTATTCCTACTTCCAAACACCCCTGGAACATGAAAACGACCCCTGTACAAAGCACTGATATGTGCAGACATTCGAGGCAATCATAAAAGGAGAACAAACTATAAAAGTACCAAAAATACACAACCACTGGCCGAAAGTGCACTTCCAATGGAAATAAAGTTAAGATAAAATATATACGATAACGAACTAAAAGTGAAGTGCAATCGAAGGAAAACTAGCCCAGATGAGTCCGAAAATTACTATATAAATAGGACTCATCAATAGACTGACGAAGGTGCCCATGTTTATTCCAATTAGAAAGGACGCTCCGGTCAGTAATCTAGTGCGGAGGTTTATGGAGCAGTTTGTCTGCTACCAAGGAGTGCCTAGGACGATCGTGTCAGATCAGGATGGATAGTTTACGTCCAAGGAGTGGAGGTCAGTTCAGGCCTACTTAGGCTCTCGGTTGACTTTTAGCACGGCTTTCCACACTCAGATAGACGGGCAGACGGAGCGCACAAACCAAACACTGGATGATCTTCTACTCCTATGCATTTCGGACCGCAAAGAGCCCTGGGAGAGACTACAGTCGCTGATCGAGTTCTCCTACAACAACAGTCATCAGTCCAACATAGGCATGGACCCTTACGAGGCATTGTATTGATGGAGATGCATGACCCCACTATCTTGGATCTAGGATGAGGATCCAAAGGCACTCAACTCAAAGTTCATGGAGGACATATATTCTCATGTGAGATTGATCC
Source organism: Platanthera zijinensis (assembly GCA_039513925.1). Taxonomy (NCBI): domain Eukaryota; kingdom Viridiplantae; phylum Streptophyta; class Magnoliopsida; order Asparagales; family Orchidaceae; genus Platanthera; species Platanthera zijinensis. The sequence goes on along the minus strand of CM077084.1, from coordinate 136,068,037 downwards.
GGGATAAGATACTAGAGCCCTAGAGCAGACATGCCAAATACTACAATGCGCATCATCGTCAGGTGGAGTTCGATGTGGGAGACCAGGTTTTCATAAAGATATTGCCGATGCAAGGAGTCTTGCAGGTTCGCAGGCGTAAGAAGCTTAGTCCGAGATACATGGGGCCTTATAGGATCCTGGAGCGGATCGGCCCCTTGGCTAACAGAGTAGAGCAACCCTCGGAGTTAGCGGGATTGCACGACGTCTTCCATGTCTCTTCACATCGGAGGGCTCTACTACAACCCGAGCAGCTCATTTCCATTACAGATGGCTCGGTGGCTTCAGATCGATCATTTAGTATGGAGCCGGTTAGGATCGATGATAAAGCAGTGCGGGTCTTATAGCGCAAGAAGTTTCCGCTTGTCAAGGTCCTGAGGAGGAACAATGGGCAGGAGGAGCACAACTAGGAGCCACGAGACCTGATGCGGCAGAGGTACCCAGATCTCTTCAAATCAGGTAAACCCTCAATTTTCTAGGGATGTTACATGCTTTTATTCCAGTAGAAACCCTGTAGGCCTAAACTTAATTTCCGGGACAAAATTTTTATTTATATATATTTGGATTTGTAACATCCCTCAAACAACTAGACCGCTATGAGTGGTTTTGTAATGACTGGGTTAACACAAAATCTTAGGGAGCCCTAGAAGACAAAATGAACTTAGGCATGAAGGTGAAAACCACCTTGGCTATAAATAGTAATTTTCAATTACCCACCCAAGGGATTGACTTTAGGGCTTAAACTTGACCCCATAACCCCACCATATCACCCCTATCCCTTAAGGGAGGTCAATGGGTAACCAAGGACCCATTGGGGTCAATCCAAAAGTTCAAGTTGACCAAAGTCAACCCTAGCCCTAGAATGGTCAATGTGTCATAATTAAGGGTCAAGTGGCCTCCAAGGTGCAAAACTAACCCTACCCAACCCTTCCTAGACCTTAGGGGAGTCCAATGGTTCACCAAGGACCCATTGGGGGCAACCCAAAAGGTCTATTTGACCAAAGTCAACTCAACCATAGTTTAGGTCAAATTAACTCAAGTTTACCTAACATAGCCCAATCCATTTGGGCTAAGCCCAATTTGAGTGGACCACTAGCTCTAGCAGGCTGATATTGATTTAAATGCAACTTAAATTTATGGAAAAGTGACTAGGAGAGAGAAAGCTCCATCTTCCCCTTTAATGGAGGAGAGAGAAAGAGAGGCCATTCATGGCCAAGGGAGGCCAATGGCCTCTCTATTCATCTTCAATGCTTGATTCAACTCCCCTGGGGGGAGGAGAAGTTTCCAGCCATTTCCCAGCCTACTTGAGCCTAGGTTCACCACCCCAATCCATGAACAAAAAGAGGTTTCATGGCCATTAATGGTCTTTTATGCCTTGGCCTTTCCCCTCCCCAACTGATGCTTTAAACATCTTTAGAGGACTCAGAGGAGTCGTTTCCTCCACAGACCAGAAGAATTTGAGCCCTTTGGTACAGAAGTTGCAGAGCACCCGACGACACCATCACCGGAAATGGCGTCACGTCGATCTGAAAGGCTTCACCGCTCCCAAAAGTTTGATTTCTCCCCCTCTCTCTCTATGCTAGCCTCTTAGATCGACTAGGGGTGATATTGGGCTCAATTGAGGCCGATCTTGTGAGAGTTTTTGAAGAAATTACATGAGAAATGAGAGGTTGTGGGTTCGCAAGAAATGTCCCCTCCGGCGTCTGTGTCGCTGACCATCGATTGCCCCCACCTCAACAGAGGTATTGGTGGTGGTGGCCGGCAAGGGAGGTGGCTGGGCGGCCGGTAAATTGGATTGAAAGTAGCTTAAGGATGGGTCAATCTAGACTATTGGCATGCTGGGGACGATGACGGGCAACTGCTGGATCGCGCCAAGATTCATGCCGCCATCTTGAATAGTTTAGGATTATTAACAATTCATTTTATTTGATTTCTATCACACTTAATGTAGTAGATAGGTTTAATTATTAAAAATAACTAGATGTGTTTTTTGGAAAAATAATTAACATCAAAATTGTAGCCCTTGAAGTCTACTCTATTTTAAAATTAATTTCAGCCCATTTGGGTCAGTGGTCCGACCACAACACTCATAATGGTGCAGTCTGTACATACGGTTAACCCGAGAATAAATTGAGTGCCCCCATCAAGCCATCAATCTAAATAACTTTAAATTTGGACAGGGGGCCACTCATACCTATACCTTTGACATATCCAAAAATGGGGATTTTTGGAAAACATTTTTTTATAGTGTTTGTAAATATTTTTTTAAATCATGTAGGATTTGAAGTTAGGGTCTAATGACCACATAATTTCGCAAAATTTTAGAGAATGATTCTTAGAGTCATCATATGACTCTAGTAAAAATTACAGCCCAATTGGGGTTGATTTGATTAGGTATTGGTGTATCCAAAGTTTGGTCTCATAAGGAAAAATTAGGTCAAAAGTGTACTAGGTGGAGATGCAGGACCCCACTATCTTGGAAAATACCCAGACATTGACTGCGTTGAGTGAATAAGCAATATTCAACGATTCTAGACTTATAAAATTTCCAACTCTACAAGGCGTTGAGTGAGTAAGCTCCACTCAATGCTTTTTAACTTAGTCAACATTCCTCATCCTTCTATAACTCTAGGCATTGAGAGCGTTGAGTGTATAAGCTTCACTCGATGCTTTTTGCCTTAGAATAATTTTCAGCTATTTCTAAAACTATGGCATTGAGTGTAACATCCCTCAGACAACTAGACCCCTAGGAGTGGTTTTATCATGACTAGGTCATGACAAAACCCTAGGAAGCCCAAGAAGACCAAGTGAACCAAGGAATGTAGGTGAGATCATTGTGTTATGCAAATAGTTGATTTCTAAACACTAGTTTAGGATGATCATGGGGCTTCACCATGACTCCAAGACCCCACCACAATCTCACCATCTATTGGAAGGTCCATTAGATCCATAAGGGTCCATTAGAGTCAACCCAGGGTGGCCAAGTTGACATAGGATCATCCTAGGCCTAAATTGGGCAAGGTGCCCTAATTAAGGTCAATGTGCCCCTAATGTGCCCAACCAACACTATATAGGTCTTCCTAGACCTAAGGTTAGGTCAATGGGTCACCAAAGACCAATTGGGGTTAACCTTAGAGGCTAAGTTGACCCAAGTCAACCCTGGCCCTAAAGTGGTCAAAGTGCCCTAACTAAGGGGCAAGTGACCTCCAAGGTGCCATGTATACCCTACACAACCCTTCATAGACCTTATGGGAAGCCAAGGGGTCACCTAGGACCCCTTGGGGTCAACCCAAATGGTCATGTTGACCAAATTCAACTCATGGGTCAAAGTGGTCAACTTAGGTTAACCTAGCCCAATTCAAGTGTGCTAAGCCCAAGTGGTGTGGCCCATTAGCCTAAGGAATGGAGAGACACATTTTGGACCCACCAAATTCAGAGAATGATGACTAGGAGAGAGAAGGAAGGAGTTACTCAATTCTTGAGGAGAGAGAAAATGGATCTTAATGGCCATTATGCCCATGGAGGTTTCAAACCCCCCCGCCCCCACCTTAATGGGATTTTACTCCTTGGAGGCAGGGGAGGGGTTTTCAGGAGGTGTCCGGCCAATGGGGTGGCTCAGCCCTTCAAATTGCTGAAACTGAAAGTGACCATTAGTGGCCATTCATGGCCATTGGAGTTACACCCTTCCCCATCCCCAATTAGGGATCTTAACGCATCAACAGGCAGAGGGGAGAAGGTTACAACCTTTGCCTGAAGTATTCGAAGCACTTGACTATGCTGTTACAGAAACCCAATCGGCGCCACCACTACCATGGTAAATCGGAGATAATTGCGCCTCCAGCCCTCCCAACAGGTTATCCTCCTCTCCTTTATATGTGGGTAGATCGTAGGAATCGTCTAGGATAAGAATCTGGCTCAATTGAGCCCGATCGGGGGAAGAAATTTTCCAGGTTTTTTTTTGAAAAAATAACTTGTTTGGATCACCGGAAACGGACCCTCCGGTGGCTGTGGCGCAGCATGGCGATAGCCACTACCTCGACGGAGGTGGTGGTGGCGGTGGCCGACCGGGGAGATGGTTGGGGGCTAGCGGCAGCACTTGGAAATGGCTCCAGGAAGATTTCATCCTGGCATTGGCGCATAAGGAATGATAACCAGATGTCGTCCATTTATGCGCCAAGATTCGTGCGCCATTGATTTAGATCTTACGAATTTAATTAATTTCATTTCATTGTTTCAGTCATAGAAAATACTATTAATGTTTATATTTATTAAAAATACTTAAAAACTTATACAGAGAAAGTTGTCAACATGAAGTCTGTAGGTATGGGTGTTTAGTTTATTCTAAAATTAATTTGAGTCAAGTTGGAGTTCAGGTTAGACCTCAGGACTCAATTTGGTGGGGTCTATACCTAGGGCTAGTCAAAGATTTAAATGTGTACCCCCATTTCACCACATGTTCAAATGATCTGAAATTTGGACAGGGAGTCAATCTTTATTATAACTAGATTAAGTCCAAAAATTGGAATTTTTGGAGATACTTTTTCTATAGTTTTTGAAATTATTTAATAATCCTAGGGTAATTTAATAAGGGAACCTAATGACGTCCAAACCCTCCCAAATTTATGTGAGTGGTCCTTGTGGTTATAATAAGGCTTTAAATAAAAGATGATTTGGGTTGGATTTTTTTAAACACTAGCCTTGGGCAAAAGGGGGGTATTTAGGTCAATGTGTTCGTTGTGGGTTTAAGTGGTCAAATCACCTCAACGAAGGCTGAAACTTGGGCCACTGGATTTTTATGATACTATACACCCTCACATGGAATATGGGGTAGATTGGGGTAGATTTTCCCTAGGACCCAAGTTTAAACCCTAAGGTTGGACTTTGGGGATTTGTGAAGGGCATGGGGTGATATACCCTTGTATGGATTTGGTGTTTAGTCCATGTGATCCTAGAGTGGTGAAAAGCCCTAGGGAGAGATATGGTGGGATTTGGACGCATGCACCCCACTTAAACCACTGGGTAAGTTTTAGGTCTATACACCTTAGGGAATGTCTAGTGGCTCATATGACTTTGGAACTTCATGACATTTTGGTAGAGGTCATTTTCATAATCATATTAACCAATGAAATATACTACATATTGTTTGGATGAGTTTACAAGTGGGTTCCTTTGAAAAGTGCACTATCATGAGTTGTTTTGAAGAATTTTATTATGTGACTTTCTAACCTTAGGTTTGGATGATATTTAGTCAAGCTATGTTTTAAGACTATAACAAGCCCTAGAAATTTTTAATATGAATTTTAGATCATTAAATGAGGTACTTCATTCACAACCCATCAAGTTGCACCTTCACTTAGAAATTTCTTTTGATCAAACTACTCAATAAAAACTTATGAAATTTAATATGAGGACATTTAATGCCATTTTAAAGCTCTGTGAATTTTTATGAAATTTTTCGAAGTCTATCTATAGGAGTTGTTTCACAAGGTATTGTTTTCTAAGTAAAAGTAATTGAATTTATTTTGATACTTAGTAAGTTCGATAAAATATGATTTTTAGTCAGAGGCCCTTTCAGGTCATCCTTGAGATTCAGTAATTTTTCTACAATTTTCTAATGATTAACTTTAGTACATTCTTCTTTACCCATAATTAATGGCTTATTATTGGATTAATTAAATAAAGGCCAAATCATTTATGGAAAATCATGAAATTTGGTATTTACTGTTATTCAACTGTTATCTAGTGTTCATAATTTTCTGGTGGCCATTACTTGAGAAAATATTATACTTCATGTTCAAATTACCCATGGCCTAACTTTGGGAAAATTAATTAAATACCAAATTAATTAGGAAAATTATAAGTTTTTGGAGTTAGGCTAATCATGTCATGATAGACCCCCATTAAATATCTTAAGGCTTGTGGATGAAAATTTTGAGTACCTCCTATCATGTATATCATATAGTATAGGTTGGTCTGCATATAGTAAAACTACAGAAAATGTGAAAGCATTTGAATTGGGCATATGGGTTTGGGTTAATAGTTTGCTGGTTTGGGTAAAATGAAATTGAGTTCATCATTGGAAGTTAGGATGAGTAAAATGTTGGGTTGGCTGGCTTTAAGTGTTGCACGGGATCGACGAAAGATCGTCTTTCCTGTTGAGAGGAAGAGTCAAAATACTTTAGGGTTAGTTCCAGTATAATATTAAAAGGGATCGAGATTTGAGTAATAACCAACAACAATAAGTGCCTTGCGAAAGGGAATGATGGGCTTCAGCTACCATCATAATTCCTAGTGCCCTTTGAGAGTCCTTCACGGGGTATACTGGGGGCAGTCCTAGGCTAACCTAAACAGTAGGAATAATAAACTTCAAAAGCAACTAGTATAACTAGGGGTTCACTTTCACACACACCGGTGTATCGGGAAGTTAGGTTGACTAGGATGTTCGGGCGGTATGCTCGGTGGTTGTGTGAATGGGCAGGATAGCTCGGCGAGCCTAGCCGAAGGCTCGATAGATAATTGTGACGGATGGGATAGTCCGCGGAGATTTGGCTCAGTTGTTGGTTGTGACGGACTGGTTTGTCCGGGGAGCTTTGACTCGGTGGTTGATGTACAACCCCATATTCGCTGGGTGGCACCTAGAGGCATCAACGGTTGGGGTTAGACCAGCCTTGGGCTAGCTTGGGCCTAAAGACCAGAAGAGCTCTCACGCCAGAGGAGCTCCCGCCTAGGAACAGGCAAGATCCCGCCCATGACCAGAAGCGGGCGAGAAGGCGTTGAGTGGTATCAATGCCGCGCTGAGCGAGCTCCACTCAATCAACGCCGTGGTCAGCAGCAAGGGCACTGAGTGAGCTCCACTCACTCAACGCCGTGGTCAGCAGCAAGGGCGCTGAGTGAGCTCCACTCACTCAATGCCATGGTTAGCAGCAAGGGCGCTGAGTGAGCTCCACTCACTCAACGCCGTAGTCAGCAGCAAGGGCGTTGGGTTAGCTCCACTCACTCAACGTTGTGGTAAGCAGCAAGGGCGTGGGGTGAGCTCCACTCACTCAACGTCACGTCCAGCAGTGACAGCGTCAAGGTTAGAGGAGCTCCCGCCTAGAAACGGGCTAGAGCATTCACCGTCGGTCAGCCGGGACCTGCTTCCGGCAGAGTCGGTGAGAAGGATTGTGTATCGCAGATGGCGGGGGCCAGCTCAGCTTGAGACTTTCGACACTCCTTTTTAGCTCTCGCCAAATGAAGGTGAGAGGGTTATCGACATAGAGTTCTCGTCGAGTGGGGCCCAGGGTTCAGGGTAAAATTACTTATTCGCCCTCGGATAAAATTACCCATACACCCCCAGGGGCTGCATTTAGTACTTTACAAACATCGGGATTTTGCTATTGGCAGACCATCCAGGGGTATTTCAGTAACTTCAGGTCAGCAAAAGACTATAAATAGACCCACAAGGTCTCCTTAGAAAGCGGACTCTCATTATTCTCCAAATTTCTCGTGCTTTCTGAGGAGCTCCTAGCCCAGCTTTTGGCTTTGGAGGGGAAGCTCTCAGAGATCTTTCGGGTGTGAGGTGGGACCTCCCTGCTGAGGCTTTGGGTCAGTCCTAGGTACTTAGCAACCAGTCGAGGGTCGAGACTTTAGAGAAGTAGGTGTTGGCTGCACCTCTGTTCTGAACTCCCGTTGAGGTTAATTTTGGCTTCAACAATTCTGGTGCGGTGAGCGTGGAAGGCAATCAATACAAGAAAGCCTTGAGTTTGGGCCCATGAGTGGAGGTGACGGTGAAGGGTCTGGCTCAGGAGGATCCCCCACCCGGGAAGAGGAATCAACAAGGAAGATGCTAGAAGACTTCAGGCGAGAGGTCAAGCAGACCATCAGCTTGGCCTTCTCGGCGAGGAGTGAGTGGGCGACACCTCAGTTTCCGGTGGAGGTGGTCCAACTCTTGGGCAAGAATGCTTCTGGGCAGCGTCCCGGGAAGGAGATCCCGGTGGAGGTCGGCGAGAGGGACGTTGCCGCGCGGGAACTTTTTCCAGGCAAGCGCCGCGGAAAGGAGATACCGACAGATTTAGGCGAGAGGGAGGCAGCTGTACGAGAAATCTTCCCTAGGCACGGTCTCGCAGATCAGACCAGTCAGCCGAGGCCGCGAGACATGCCCTTTCGCCAGCCAAGAGGCGAGTGCCCTTTCAGCGAGCTCATCATCTCAGCTCCGGTGCCAGAGGGGTTCCGGGAGCCGGACACGTCCTATTACTCGGGGAAGGATGACACTGTGCAGCTTGTACAGTGGTTTGAGGATGTAGTTTTGATCAGGCAGAAGACAGATGCCTTCAAGTGTCGGCTGTTCGACATCACGTTGAAGGAGAAGGCCCGAGACTTGTTCCACCAGTTGCCGGCAAGCTCAATATACAACTTTGAAGATCTGCGCAGGGGGTTTTTGGTTAGGTTCTCAACGTCAAAGAAGCGGAAGGAGGCAGAGTTCCTATTTGCAGTAAGGCACAAGCCGGAGGAGACGCTGGGTCATTATGTTGACTGGTTTCAGGAAGAGGTTCTCCTAGTCCAGGAGGTCCCAGGGTACGCGCTGATGCTCGTCTTCACCCTGGGACTCAGGCAGGGTTTCTTCAGCATGGAGTTGAAGAGAGTACCTCCACCTATCCTTCGAGGAGCTCATGGGGAGGATGACGAAAGAGATAGACTTCGAAAGGGCGAATCCGGCGTTTGCCAGTAAGTTGGCCAGGTTGGTGGAGGATGATGTGAAGGAACCTGTAGTAGGAAGGAAGAGGGAGCAAAGATAAGAGAGAAGAAGGGAAGAACCCCGAGGACAGGGGAGGCAGCATGGATGGGGGGCTCGGGAGCCGAACAACTGGTTGGGTTGGAGGCCTTACGAGGGTTTCCCCCAGGGTCAAGGAGGAGGTTTTCAGGGAAGGGATAACCTTCGGGAGCTGAGGAGGTTCAATCAGCAGGCGTGGAGGCAGGGACCGAGGGATCACTTCCCGCCGCCGCAAGAAGCAATGGAGATTGGTTGAGGAAGAGGAGGAAGAAGAGGAGTTCGAGGGGCTGGAAGAAGGGGAGGTAGAGAAGGAAGAGGGGCAGGGTGGCGTTGCCCTTCTGTGGCTTCAACCAGGAGGAGGGTCACGCGATGACCACCTGCCCGGAGTTCTTAGAGATGAGGGAAGCTAGAGGAATGGGGAGGCAGGATCCGCCGGTGAGGATCATGAAAGTGCAGCAGGGGGAGGGGGAAGATATGTGCGAGGATAGAGCAGATGTGGGAACCCGAGGATGGATCGGGGTGTTCCACGGGGGAGTGGGGATTGAGGCAACTCGCAAGGGTAACCTTCAGACCATGTTCCGAAGAGGGGTCGCCTCGACCTCTCTGGCTCGCCCCCCCCAGATGAAAAAATCACCTTTTCATCAGCTGACATGCCAGACTTTGAGTATCCGTTCTGTGATACCCTCGTGATTCAGACATCAGTAGAGAACTTCACGGTCTCCAGGATACTGGTGGATAACGGGAGTTCTGTGAATGTGATTTTTAAGAAGGCTTTCGATGAGATGAAGGTTGAGGGGAAGAGGGTCCAAGCCTAAAATTGACCACTGTTTGGGTTCTTGGGTGAGAGGAAATAACTTGAAGGAGGAGTAGGGCTGCACGTGAAGTTGGGAGGCGTGTCGTAGAACTGCAGGTTTGTGATCGTGGACGCTTCAAGCAGCTACAATGCCATCTTTGGGCATCCCCTCATTAGCGCCTTTCGCTACGTCCCCTCCTCATTTCATCAATGTCTCAAGTTTAATAATGGAGGGGTGCAGGTCAGGATTAGGAGAGACCCGAAGGTGGCGAGGCAGTGCTACGTAACGGCGGTCAACACTGTGTTTTGGATGGCGGGGGCAAAATATTTGGAGAGGGAGCTAGCAGAGCAAGGAGAGGATGTCACGGAAGAGGAGGTGAACCTAGGGGAGGCAATAAGGGAGTGCGCGGAGGAGCAGAGAAAAGTTGAGCAAGAGGCTCGGAGGGGGGTGGAAGTTGAGCAGCAGCAAGAGAGCCTGGAGGAGGCGATGGAGGTAGGGGAGAAGTTTGTCACAACCCGCATTTTCTCCGAATTAAGAATTATCAGAGTAAGAGAAAACACGCGTCGTGATGCCACGTCAAGCAGGGGATAACTGCTGACGCTCAGGCAAAACCAACTACCAACTTAATGAAAGAAAATCATGTGATTAATGATTAGAAATCAGTTGTATTTTAGAGACCGTATCCCTCGGCTCAGTGGATCACCTAGTCCACAAAAGAAAAACTATATTTATACGCTGCGGAAAAATACTTTATTTAGGTTTAACATCCTAAGGGGCGCATAAGGGTTCCAAGAGAACCACTCATGCTATGCAAGACCCTACATTTAATTTATATAATATATAAGAACGCGGTCTTTATACGTGATTTGGAAAATAGTGAATACGTCTTATAAAACATGCTGATCATGAGCTTTATTTATAATAATAATTATAGTTTAAAAATAACTAGCAACCTAGCATAAAACCTTCTCAGAGCAAGTAGACTATCTCCAGAAAATGGTAGCAGCAATAGTATATATCTAGTACAAGGTAAAAACTACCAGTGGGCGCCAACAACCTGACACGAACCCACTAGCACAAATATATGTCTGTAAGAAGGTACTGAAAACAACCTCACTAACAAGGTAAACAGAACTCCAAAGTCCGGGAGTCCACCAACAACACCACCTCCAACTAGCCACCAGACTGGCTACGGCTCAGAACCTGGGGTATTCCAAAAGAAAACAGAATACCTCAGCAAGCTAAACAAAGAAAAACTGCATGAAAGAGTCAACCAAAAGGGGAAAAGTACCAGAAAAACATGCAGTAGAAAGAGTCACAACTGTCCAAAACAGGACCACAATAAATGCACAACGTGCAAAGAAACAGCAACGACCCAGCCCAGGAACCACATCCTGCAGGGCCTACTAGGCTGCCAAGAGCCTGAATGCTGCAAACTACCAACGAAGAAACTTCTAACACCCTAAACTGTGGGAAGTGATAGTAGCAAAAACAACAACGTGGAACCGGATCGAAGGCAAACGCAGTCCCCCAATCCACCATGTCCAAGTCAAAAGCTCGAGGGTCAACACGTGAAAACACAAGGGACCTTCCACCCGACATGCCCAGCCCGTAGCTGGAGCAAGAAAAAATATGGGTGGCCTTGGCTATATCACACAACTCCACCCCCATAAAGAGCTACAACCACCACTACTAACCACGACGCACGATTCGGCCACTAGGAAAATAAAGAAAAACGGCCGACAAGGAAAACCCAGAAATACAACTGGAAATCCACTCGGAAACGAAAGACAAGGTAAAGGAAGAGTGTTGAAATAAACCAACACGACTAGGCGTTGAGTGAAACCCACTCAGTGCCTACCTAAACTTTGGCGTTGAGCGAGCTAGCCTCACTCGCCGCCAAAATAAAGTCACTACCCACAAACCCGCTAAAGAATACGGAGCTCGACGATAGTCGAACGACCAAGGCAGAAGATCCAGAACTCGAGTAGTTGCCTGTCACTTGAGTATCTAAACTCCCGCACTCGAAACCAGCTAAATTCGCCTAGCAAAAGAAAGTATACAGAGCGCACGATCAGTGACGCACGATCAGTGGTCGTGCGCACTCATCGGCTGATGATCGTGCGAAGCGAACCTGGAAAACCTGAGAAAACTTAGCGTCAGCGCACGATCAGTGACGCACGATCAGTGGTCGTGCGCACTGCTTGCCAGCGCTCGTGCTATCTACGAGACAGAACTTTGGAAACTGAAAGTTATTCGCGCACGACCAGAGGCACACGACCAGTGGTCGTGCGCCCTAATGGTTAACGACCGTGCGCGGCTAACCTGTACCGTTTGGAATTTCTCGAACGACACCGGAACGCGCACACGACCCACGCAACTGCAGTAGCAGCAGGAAACTACCAACGTCGCGCACCACTACTATACAAACTATGCCTAATCATTCGAGTAATACCTTAACGAAAATCGACAACCACACCCCCCTCCTAACTCTCCCTCTCGGCTACACCCGAACCAGAGCATCAATCAGAGTAAAGGAAAACAACGGCTCCACGCCGACAATTTGGATTCCAATCATCACAAAAATAGGGGGGGTTTCAGTAGGAAGAACTAAGCCCTATAGTTATCAAGAAAATGAGAACAACAAGGCCTCTAACCTGGGCTAACCGGGATTTCAATTTCAGCAAGTAAAATCAAAAAAAACTTGGCAAGGGCAAGAATACCACTTGCCTCAATTCACAGTGAAGCTTTGGACTGCTTTCCTCCTCTTCGCACGGATCAAAACGGCCGCAACACCTAAAACAAACACTCGGCCATTAATGGCGGAAAGCTCCAAAACCGAAAATTCCAATCCTCCCAAAACTCCACGAAAATCGAATTTCTTACCGTAGGAATGAATGTCTAGACGAGAGCAATCCGAATCCACTCTCGGGATCGAATTCCGTCCACAAACGCTCCGGGAATCGGCGTCCGAAGGGAAGGGTAGGTGGTTTCTCCGTTCTCTCGTACAGGGCCGGCGGTTTCAAGCGGGGAAGAAGATGATGTGTGCCTTTTCATAAAATATATATATATATAATTATATAATAATATAATTAATTACAAAATTACATAAAGCACCAAATCGACGCGAAAACCGAACTACCTCGGAATTCGACGAAATTCGCATCGTAGCTAAATACCCACGCTACGAACACAACGGCGAAGTCGAAATTAATTTTCGACGAACAGAACTCGAGTTATACCCAAATAAAGCCAAACACCAACATCCCCCCGAGAGGCCACACCGGGTCACCCAAAACGACTCGGCTTGCTAGGGAGATCTTGCCAACAGGCTACAAAATAGGGCACTCAGTTCTAAGGAGCTAAACCACACTCCACAAATGGCACAAGCCACGGAAACGCGTCATCGTAACGCCAAATGAGAATAAAAATAATCGCTGAAAAAATGGGGCGTTACAGTCACTCCCCCTAAAAGAAAGTTTCGTCCCGAAACTTTACGCACAACCCTCCTACTAAAAAAAGGAAAAGTAACAAACAGAAGTTACAAAGGGAAACATACCGACCAAATCAGTGAAACAGGTGAGGGTACGCCCTCCTCATGGCCAACTCTAGCTCCCAAGTCGCGCTCTCCAAATCCTGATTTTTCCATAGAACTTTCACCATCGGTATGGACTTCTTTCGTAGCACACGCTCCTGAGTATCCAAAATACGAACTGGCACCTCAACAAAGGAGAGGTTGGGCTCCAACTGGGGCACAACATCCAAGAGTTGCCCACTGCTGTGCACACACTTCCGCAATTGGCTAACATGAAAAACATTATGAACACCAGGGAAGTTCGCTGGCAAATCCAATCTATATGCAGACACACCAATCCGCTCCAAAATCTCGAACGGGCCCATATACCTTGGGTCCAATTTCCGATTTTTACCAAATCTCTTCACACCAACCATTGGAGAAACCTTGAGGTATACATGATCCCCTACTAAAAACTCCAAAGCAGACCTACGCCGATTGGCGTTCTTTTCATACCTCTCCTGAGCTAAACGAAGCTTCTCCCAAATAAGCTTCACGGCGACTTCCATATCCTCCAGCACATCAGGACCCAACAACGGCCTCTCACCAGCCTCGGCCCAAAACAACGGAGTCTTACAACGCCTCCCATACAAAGCTTCTAACGGAGCCATTTGCAAACCTTCCTAATAACTGTTATTATAAGCAAATTCCATGAGTCGCAGACGCTCATCCCACGCTCCACCGTGGTCTAAAATATAGCACCGGATCATATCCTCAACAATCTGATTGACCCGCTCCGTCTGCCCATTGGTCTGAGGGTGGTACGCAGTAGAATACCTCAGATCCGTACCCAAACCCTCCTGCAGACTCTGCCAAAAACGAGAAGTAAACCGGGAGTCTCGATCAGAAATGATGCTAACTGGCACACCGTGGAGTCGGATGACTTCATTCAAGTACAACTCCGCTATCTTCTTCATCGGGTAATCAATCTTATATGGCACGAAGTGAGCACACTTCGTCAATCTATCCACTATAACCCAAACAGAATCAAATCCTCTCGGAGATTTTGGCAAACCCGTAATGAAGTCCATAGATATACTCTCCCACTTCCAAGTCGGGATCTCTAACGGAGTCAACTTACCACCAGGCCTTCCATGATCGGCCTTCACACGCTTACAAGTGTGACACTCAGCAACAAATCGGGCTATATCTCCTTTCATACCATACCACTAGGCAATTTGCCTTAAGTCACGGTACATCTTCGTAGATCCTGGATGGTAGGCAACGCTGGAACCATGAGCCTCACTGCAAATCATACCTCTAATATCCCCAATGGCGGGGATGCAAAACCTGCCGCGGTACTTCAAAGTACCCGCATCATCGATAGCAAAATCTGGCAACTCTCCCTTCTCTGTCCTGATGAACAAGTGCAACAGATCCGGGTCGTCCTTCTGGTGCAGTCTGGTCAAAGAAATCCAGGACGGCTCTGCCACTAACAAGCTACTCTGCAAACTACATCATCCCATTGAAATATCCATAAGGAGGAACTCCTCAACTAACCGATCGGCGGAGGGGTTAAAGATCTTTCCCGTCTTTCGGCTCAGGGCGTCGGCCACCACATTGGCCTTGCCCGGATGATACTGGATTTCTACATCATAATCCGCCACATACTCAAGCCACCGCCGCTGACGCAGATTCAACTCTTTCTGCGTGAACACGTACTTCAGGCTCTTATGGTCAGTAAAAATCTTGCACTGAGCCCCATAAAGTAAGTGCCTCCACAACTTCAACGCATAGATAACCGCTGCAAACTCAAGGTCATGCGTAGGATAATTCTTCTCATGAGTCTTCAACTGCCTTGACCCATAAGCAATTACTTTTCCATCCTGCATTAATACGCATCCCAATCCTATATGCGAAGCATCCACATACACATCATAATCCACGCCCTCAGTAGGAAGGGTCAGAACGGGAGCAGTGCACAATCTCTTCTTTAGCTCCAGGAAAGCTTCTTCGCACTTCTCGCTCCAAACAAAAGCCACATTCTTCTGAGTCAGCTTGGTCAAAGGTGCGGCTAGAGAAGAGAAACCCTCCACGAATCTCCTGTAATAGCCAGCCAACCCTAAGAAACTTCTGATCTCCTTAGGAGTATTCGGCCTACTCCAATCCATCACTGCTGCAATCTTTTCTGGGTCAACCGAGATCCCATCCTTGTTCACCACGTGGCCTAGAAAAGAAACCTGAGGCAACCAAAATTCGCACTTGCTCAACTTGGCGAATAACTTGTGGTTCCTCAACTCTGATAGGACCAAATGCAAATGCTGCTCATGCTCCTCAGCACTGCGAGAATAAACCAACACGTCATCAATGAAGACCACCACGAACTTGTCTAGGAAATCCTTGAATACCCGATTCATCATGTCCATGAAAGCTGATGGTGCGTTGGTCAAACCAAACGACATTACCAAAAACTCAAAGTGTCCATGCCTCGACCTAAACGCAGTCCGTGGAATATCTGCCTCACGGATCCTGAGCTGATGATAGCCCGAATGAAGATCGATCTTGGAGAACACCGTGCTACCACGCAACTGGTCAAATAAATCATCGATCCTCGGTAGAGGGTACCTGTTCTTGATAGTGACCTTGTTCAACTCTCTATAGTCGATGCAAAGCCGCATCGACCCATCTTTCTTCTTTACGAACAAAACAGGAGCACCCCAAGGTGACGAACTCTGCCTGATAAAACCTTTAGCCAACAACTCATCTAACTGAATTCGCAACTCCTCTAACTCACGAGGGGCCATCCGGTATGGCGCCTTAGCTATAGGACGCGTACCCGGCTCCAAATCAATAACAAACTCCACATCCCGCTCAGGAGGGATACCAGGAAGATCATCAGGAAAAACATCGGCGAAACCACAAACAATAGGAATCTCCTCCAAGCATGGCACGCTAACAACGGTTCCAACCGCCGAGACTAAACAAACACAACAATCAGAAAGAAACAATCTCTGAACACATACCGCAGAGAGAACAGGAGAATCCTGACACGGATCAGCATACACGCTGCCGGGCTGACCGTGGTCCCTGATGAAGTCCAAGCGCTTTCCTTTGCACTGAATGACCGCATCATACCGAGAGAGCCAGTCCATGCCCAAAATGACATCGAAGTCCTCTAGATCAATCATCTTCAGGTCCGCCTTCGCAAGAAAATCCCCCAACAAAACCGGGCAATCCAAAATACCCAAATCTGACAACACAGATTCACCAGAGGGAAACTTGACACGGAAGGAATCCCGAACACGATCTAGAGACAACCGATGACGCTCCACAAAGGCTCTAGCCACGAACGAGTGGGTAGCGCCGGAGTCAAACAGAACACGCGCCCAGCGGTTCTTCACCTTAAATTTCCCTATAGGAGCGCACAAAGCTAAGGAACTAGCACAACAATACCGTAAATAATCTAGCAACTAAACTACCAGGCTAGAAAGAAAAACAACAAACAACTAACCTGAGATCACCTGGGTCGAAGTCTGAGCCTCCTCGGAAGAAATCACGTTCAGCTTCCCTTTTCCCTTGTCCACACGCTGAGGTGGAGGTAAAGCCTGTAACGGAACTGTAGGAAGAGCTGGCTGAAACAGAGGACACCTCGACTTGATGTGTCCCTTCTGCCCACATTGAAAGCAGACTTTATCCTTGGTCCAACACTGGGCCGCATCATGGCCGAATCGCTTACAAACAGAACAGGAGGCATCTCTCTTAGGAGCACCCTGAATCGCATGAACCTGCTCCTTCTTCTGAGCTGTCGCCTTCTTGAAACACCTCTCGACAGGATGGCCTGACCGGCCACAAAAACTACACACCACCCTGCTCCTCTTTCCCGGAACAGCATCGGGTACCAGGGGTTTCTTCTCCTCTACCAACTTCCTATTATCCTTCTTCAACTGCTGGCCTCTGCTCTTCGCCGTCTCAATGGCCTCAACCTTAAGAGCAGCCTCTACAACTCCAGCATAAGTCACTGTCCCATAAGCACTGGCCAACTACTGCACCTCACTCCTCAAACCACCGAGAAATCGCTTAACTCGATCAGCCTCAACGCTGACCAATCCAGGGGCAAAACGGCTCAACTTACTAAACTCTATCTCATACTCACCCACCGTGAGCTGCCTTTGCTTCAGATAGAGGAAATCATTCATGAGGCGGTCACGCTCGACCGAGGGTAAGAACTTCCTCAACAGCATCTCCTTGAACACTTCCCAAGAGCACCCAGCCACTAAGCTCTCCTTTTCTCTCAGCCACCATCCCTTAGCCAACCCTTTGAGCTGATAGGCGGCTATCATCACCCTCTGATCATCTGTAATCCCTGAGTACGAGAACATCTCCTCCATGGAGATCAGCCAGTCGTCTATCACCATGAAATCTGCCTTCCCATCATAAGTGGGAGGGCTCAGCCTCTGAAACTGCGAGATGAAGGCCATCTCTGCTGGCACCACTACTGGAGGTCTCAAGGGTGTAGGAGGAGGAGGAACAGCTAACCCCCCAGCAGGAACTTGCGCACCCTGAGCCTGACCTGCCACAACAGCCACCAAAGACTGAATCTGGGCTTGCACCTCCTCCAACTGCCTGCCCATAGCTTCGCTACTCTGACGCAGACTCTCGATCACCGCATCATTCTGAGCTCCAGAAGATTCACCCTCAGACAGGGGAGTCGATCGAGTCACAGGACGCCTAGCCATCCTAAAAATCAATACAACGCAAATCAGATCCAAATCCAACGACTAGAACCGATTACCAGTACAGACAATACATATGTAGATATAGACTTAAAGCTGCTAAACTTGCTCTGAGAGTTTATCTTCTTCACAAAAAATTAGATGATATGCCCTAACCTAGGATGGTTAACCACCACCTTACTAACTCTTGTGCCTAGATCGGATGCATGAATTTATATTAATTTGAAAACTCATGTGTGTACATATGTCATCCTGCAAATCTTCAGCTCGACGAGTTGTGCTTATGCAATGATATGATATGCATGATTGTGCTATGCATTCTAAAAAAAAAGGCCCTAATGCATGTTATGAGCGGCGTACGCATGAAAATGTTATGCATCCCATACTACATAACATTTCCATGCAACGAAAAAGAAATGTGCTAGTCGCAATCATGTGGTGAGGTTATGCATCCCATACTACATAACCCTCACATATAGCCCCTATGGTGGATCCATATACGAACACATATTATGCATCCCATACTACATAATATGCCCCGTATACTTCATGTTATGCTATGAGTGTAGTGTTCGTGCTTTTGCCAAGACGTGCTGATGACATATCGGTGTGTGAATGACATGATGCTGAACTACTAATAAGCGAACAAAGGAAGGTTGCTCAACTAACTTGTCAAGCAACCTCCCTCTGATACCAACTGTCACAATCCGCATTTTCTCCGAATTAAGAATTATCAGAGTAAGAGAAAACACGCGTCGTGATGCCACGCCAAGCAGGGGATAACTGCTGACGCTCAGGCAAAACCAACTACCAACTTAATGAAAGAAAATCATGTGATTAATGATTAGAAAATCAGTTGTATTTTAGAGACCGTATCCCTCGGCTCAGTGGATCACCTAGTCCACAAAAGAAAAACTATATTTATACGCTGCGGAAAAATACTTTATTTAGGTTTAACATCCTAAGGGGCGCATAAGGGTTCCAAGAGAACCACTCATGCTATGCAAGACCCTACATTTAATTTATATAATATATAAGAACACAATCTTTATACGTGATTTGGAAAATAGTGAATACGTCTTATAAAACATGCTGATCATGATCTTTATTTATAATAATAATTATAGTTTAAAAATAACTAGCAACCTAGCATAAAACCTTCTCAGAGCAATTAGACTATCTCCAGAAAATGGTAGCAGCAATAGTATATATCTAGTACAAGGTAAAAACTACCAATGGGCGCCAACAACCTGATACGAACCCACTAGCACAAATATATGTCTGTAAGAAGGTACTGAAAACAACCTCACTAACAAGGTAAACAGAACTCCAAAGTCCGGGAGTCCACCAACAACACCACCTCCAACTAGCCACCAGACTGGCTACGGCTCAGAACCTGGGGTATTCCAAAAGAAAACAGAATACCTCAGCAAGCTAAACAAAGAAAAACTGCATGAAAGAGTCAACCAAAAGGGGAAAAGTACCAGAAAAACATGCAGTAGAAAGAGTCACAACTGTCCAAAACAGGACCACAATAAATGCACAACGTGCAAAGAAACAACAACGACCCAGCCCAGGAACCACATCCTGCAGGGCCTACTAGGCTGCCAAGAGCCTGAATGCTGCAAACTACCAACGAAGAAACTTCTAACACCCTAAACTGTGGGAAGTGATAGTAGCAAAAACAACAACGAGGAACCGGATCGAAGGAAAACGCAGTCCCCCAATCCACCATGTCCAAGTCAAAAGCTCGAGGGTCAACACGTGAAAACACAAGGGACCTTCCACCCGACATGCCCAGCCCGTAGCTGGAGCAAGAAAAAACATGGGTGGCCTTGGCTATATCACACAACTCCACCCCCATAAAGAGCTACAACCACCACTACTAACCACGACCCACGATTCGGCCACTAGGAAAATAAAGAAAAACGGCCGACAAGGAAAACCCAGAAATACAACTGGAAATCCACTCGGAAACGAAAGACAAGGTAAAGGAAGAGTGTTGAAATAAACCAACACGACTAGGCGTTGAGTGAAACCCACTCAGTGCCTACCTAAACTTTGGCGTTGAGCGAGCTAGCCTCACTCGCCGCCAAAATAAAGTCACTACCCACAAACCCGCTAAAGAATACGGAGCTCGACGATAGTCGAACGACCAAGGCAGAAGATCCAGAACTCGAGTAGTTGCCTGTCACTTGAGTATCTAAACTCCCGCACTCGAAACCAGCTAAATTCGCCTAGCAAAAGAAAGTATACAGAGCGCACGATCAGTGACGCACGATCAGTGGTCGTGCGCACTCATCGGCTAATGATCGTGCGAAGTGAACCTGGAAAACCTGAGAAAACTTAGCGTCAGCGCACGATCAGTGACGCACGATCAGTGGTCGTGCGCACTGCTTGCCAGCGCTCGTGCGATCTACGAGACAGAACTTTGGAAACTGAAAGTTATTCGCACACGACCAGAGGCACACGACCAGTGGTCGTGCTCCCTAACGGTTAACGACCGTGCGCAGCTAACCTGTACCGTTTGGAATTTCCCGAACGACACCGGAATGCACACACGACCCACGCAACTGCAGTAGCAGCAGGAAACTACCAACGTCGCGCACCACTACTATACAAACTATGCCTAATCATTCGAGTAATACCTTAACGAAAATCGGCAACCACACCCCCCTCCTAACTCTCCCTCTCGGCTACACCCAAACCAGAGCATCAATCAGAGTAAAGGAAAACAATGGCTCCACGCCGACAATTTGGATTCCAATCATCACAAAAATAGGGGGGTTTCAGTAGGAAGAACTAAGCCCTATAGTTAGCAAGAAAATGAGAACAACAAGGCCTCTAACCTGGGCTAACCGGGATTTCAATTTCAGCAAGTAAAATCAAAAAAAACTTGGCAAGGGCAAGAATACCACTTGCCTCAATTCACAGCGAAGCTTTGGACTGCTTTCCTCCTCTTCGCACGGATCAAAACGGCCGCAACACCTAAAACAAACACTCGGCCATTAATGGCGGAAAGCTCCAAAACCGAAAATTCCAATCCTTCCAAAACTCCACGAAAATCGAATTTCTTACCGTATGAATGAAGGTATAGACGAGAGCAATCCGAATCCACTCTCGGGATCGAATTCCGTCCACAAACACTCCGGGAATCGGCGTCCGAAGGGAAGGGTAGGCGGTTTCTCCGTTCTCTCGTACAGGGCCGGCGGTTTCAAGCGGGGAAGAAGATGATGCGTGCCTTTTCATAAACTATATATATATATATATATATAATTATATAATAATATAATTAATTACAAAATTACATAAAGCACCAAATCGACGCGAAAACCGAACTACCTCGGAATTCGACGAAATTCGCACCGTAGCTAAATACCCACGCTACGAACACAACAGCGAAGTCGAAATTAATTTTCGACGAACAGAACTCGAGTTATACCCAAATAAAGCCAAACACCAACATCCCCCCGAGAGGCCACACCGGGTCACCCAAAACGACTCGGCTTGCTAGGGAGATCTTGCCAACAGGCTACAAAATAGGGCACTCAGTTCTAAGGAGCTAAACCACACTCCACAAATGGCACAAGCCACGGAAACGCGTCATCGTAACGCCAAACGAGAATAAAAATAATCGCTGAAAAAACGGGGCATTACAAAGTTAGCCGCAGGTGTTTAGCAGGGGAGCCTGGAGGAGACGATAGAGGTATAGGAGAAGCTAGCCGCAGGAGTTGAGTAGGGGAGCCTGGAGGAGGCGATGGAGGTAGAGGAGAAGCTAGCCGTATGAGTTGAGCAGGAGATGCAAGAGGAGGCAGCGGAGGTTGAAACAGGAAGGGAGGAGTTGGAGCCAGAAGAATAAGCAAGGGTCGGGTGGGAGCAGACACAGCTGGAGTAGGCCGAACAGTGGTGGAAATAGAGGTCTTCACCAGCGCAGGACAGGTGCGGAAGGTGTGGATCAGCGGGGGCCTAAATCCTGAGGACCAGGAGCAGGTGAGAGATTGCATCCAGAGCAACGTCGACATCTTCGCCTGGAGCGCGACGGACATGTCAGGCATTAACACGGATGCGACTTGTCATCTCCTGAACCTGGACCCCCGGACTCGCCCTATAAGCCAGAAGTTGAGGACCATCGCCACCAATATGGAGGAGCCGATCCATGAGGAGGTCAGGAAGCTCCTTGAAGCCGGCTTAATCTCAGAGATCCAGTATCCAGGCTGGATCTCTAACGTGGTAATTGTTAAAAAGGGGGGGGGGAGAGAACTGGAGAATGTGTATCAATTTCTCTTTATTAAATAAATCATGCCCTAAGGATTTCTACCCCCTGCCTCGAATCGATGCGCTGGTTGATTCAGCCGTCGGTTTTTCTGTTATGAGTTTTTTGGATGGTTTTTCAGGTTACCAACAAATCCGGATGCACCCTCCAGATGTCAAGGACGTCTCCTTCATCACTAGGGAGGGGTGCTTAAGCAATAAAATGATGCCCTTTGGGTTGAAAAATTCAGGGGCTACCTACCAATGTATGATGGATCGAGTCTTCTAGGGGAAAAGGGGGAGAAACTTGGAGGTCTATGTCGACGACCTGATGGTGAAAAGCAAGTGTGCGAACTCACACCTACGGGACCTAGAAGAGACCTTCGCTACCCTGCGGAGATTCAAGATGAGGCTGAATCCCTTGAATTGTGTCTTCGGGGCTAGCCGCGGGAAGTTCCTTGGGCATCTCTTGATCCCGACAGGGGTAGAGCCTAACCCGGATAAGATGAATGCCATCCTAGACTTAGAATCACCTCGCGACGCCAAGGAGGTCCAATGCTTGACAGGCAAGTTGGCCGGTCTAAGCAAGTTCCTCTCCAGATCAGGGGACAAGTGCTCATCATTCTTCAAGGTGTTGAGGGATAACCAAAGGTTTGAGTGGACCGCGGAATGTGAAGAGGCCTTCCAAGGGCTGAAGAGACAGCTCTCCCAGGCTCCTCTACTTCAAAGCCCAAAAGAAGGATAGGACCTGACCCTATATCTATGAGTAGGATCAGTAGCCGTGAGCTTTATTCTAGTCAAGGAAGAGGGGAAGAAGCAGCTGCCCATCTATTACGTGAGCCGGATTTTGAAGAAGGCGGAGCTCCGTTACCCCATCCTGGAAAAGCTAGCATACGCTCTGGTTGTTTCGGGAAGGAAACTTTGGCTATACTTTCAAGCACACTCGATTAAGGTGGTGATCGACCATCCACTTCGTAAGATTTTTGAAGGGGTGGAGCACTCAGGAAGACTGGCTAAGTGGTCCATCGAATTAAGTGAGTTCGACATCTCCATCGTGCCGAGGCTCTCCATCAAGGCGCAAGCGGTGGCGGATTTCCTAGCGGACTATGTAGTTGAGGTCAAGGAGGGGGAGCCGCAGCCGCAGGGAGCATGGAGGATGATGGTTGATGGGGTCTCGGGAAAGCTTTCTCTTGGGGGAGGAGTGGTGCTGATAAGCCCTAGGGGTCACAATAGAGCAGGCGGTGGCCTACCACTTCCTGGTAACTAATAACCAAGCAGAATATGAGGCCATGATAATCGGCCTTCGTCTGGCAAAGGAGTTTGAGATCTGAGACGTTGAGGCCTTCACAGACTCGATGGTGGTAACATCGCGGATTCGAGGAGAGTTTGAAGCTCGAGAGCCTACCCTCATAAAGTACCTATGCAAGGTAAGGGCAATCATCGGAGGTTTCCGATCATTCTCAGTACAAAACATCCCCTGGGAGGAGAGTGCGACCGCCGACCGATTGGCGAAGTTTGTGCCTCGGGGAGGAGGGACCCTGACTAAACTATTCCAACCAGCGATCGAGGAAGGGGAGTTGATGGAGGTAGATAAGCAATCCTCGTGGGTGGATCCATTGGTAACCTTCCTAACAACGAGCGAGCTGATGGGGGATGTTAAGGATGCCAAAAGCTTCAGGTGTAAAGCGGCTCACTACCTGATGTTTGAAGGGTGGTTGCATCGTAAGATGTTGTCAGGGCTCTTGGCAAGATGTGTGACCGAAGAAGAGATCCCGAGGATCCTGGGTGAGGTGCACTCGGGCGAGTACAGCAGCCACTCGGGAGGAAGATGCTGGAAGCAAGGGTGGTAAGGCAGGGGTACTTCTAGTCGACCCTGAGGAAGGACGCAGCTGATTTTGCAAAGAGATGCCAAAAATGTCAACTGTACGCCCCCCTCCATTTCTTGCCCGCTCAAAGGCTCACGAGCATTTCGTCGCCATGGCCTTTCGCCATCTAGGGGATGGACTTGGTCGGGCTTTTTCCTCCAGCTAATGGGCAGAGGAGGTGCCTCCTAGTCATGATCGATTACTTCTCAAAGTGGCTTGAGGTTAAGGCATTGGACAAAATCACCTCATAAGTTATAAGGAACTTTGTCTGGGGAGAGATCATATGCAGGCATGGTCTACCCCAAGCAATAGTGATAGATAATGGACCCTAGTTTGCCAGCGAAGAGTTCATCAGCTTCTGCGCCCGGCGGGGGATAGATCTCAGGTTTGCCTCTATCCACCACCCCCGGAGCAATGGCAAGGTGGAAGCAGTAAACAAAATCATTGTGAACTTACTCAATAAAAAAGTAGAAAACTTGAGGGGAAATTGGGTGGAGCAGCTCCCCTCAGTTCTATGGGCCTTGAGGATGACCCCAAACATGGCCACGCGCGAGACCCCCTTCAAGCTTTCTCACGGGTGTGAGGCGGTCCTGCTAGTGGAATTCGAGGTTCGGTCCCCACGGGTCACAGCCGCAGGGAGATGAGGCTTGGAGGATGGAAAATGAGGAAGGGTTGCTCCTCTCACTAGACATGACAGAAGAAGCGCGGGATGTCGCAACCATCAGCCAAGAAGAGATCAAGCGGCGTATGGCAAAATACTTCGACAAGCATGTCAGGATCAGGATGTTCGTCGAAGGAGATCTGGTATTGAAAAAGTTTGACGCGGCGGGAAGGTCAGCCCCCGTGGGCAAGCTCAACCCAAACTGGGAAGGGCCTTACATAGTAAAAGAGGTCCTTAGAACGGGAAGTTATTACCTCCAGGATGTGGAAGGGAGGACATTGAGCCACACTTGGAACGGTGATGATCTAAAGTGCTTCTACCCGTGAGGGGGAGGAGGTGATTGTATTTTTGTTTTCAAATGCTTTCATAATATATCCCATACTTTGATTCGTTGTCAACTTTTTTCATTTTAAAGATTAGGATAAGAACAAGGTGTGGTATGAAATCTTCATCAACACCCTGAGCTCGGCTCGGCCCTAGATAGACTCGCTGCGCCGGCTATCATCTAGCTGGTAGGTCTGAATGCTCGTCAGTGGGGGAGAGATTTTGGTTATGAAATCTTCATCAACACCCCGAACTCGGCTCGGCCTCAGGTAGAACCGCTGCGGAGGCTTTAATCTAGCTGGCATGTCCGAAGGCTCTCCTGTGGGGGAGAGGTTTTTGTTTTGAAATATTCATCAACACCCCGAGCTCGGCTCGACCCCAGGTAGACTCGCTGCGCAGGCTTTAATCTAGATGTCAGGTCCGAAGGCTCGCCTGTGGGGGAGAGGTTTTGGTTATGAAATCTTCATCAACACTCTGAGCTCAGCTCGGACCCAGGTAGACCCGTTACGGAGGCTCTCATCTAGCTGGTAGGTCTGAAGGATCGCCTATGGGGGAGAGGTTTGTGTTATGAAATATTCATCAACACCCCGAGCTCGGCTCAGCCCCAGGTAGACCCGTTACGCAGGATTTCATCTAGCTGGTAGGTCCGAATGCTCTCCTGTGGGGGAGATGTTTTGGTTATGAAATCTTCATCAACACCCTGAGCTCGGCTAAGCCCCAGGTAGACCCGCTGCACAGGCTTTCATCTAGCTGGAATGTCCGAAGGCTCACCTGTGGAGGAGAGGTGTTGGTTATGAAATCTTCATCAACACCCCGAGCTCGGCTCGGCCCCAGGTAGACCCGTTGCGAAGGCTTTCATCTATCTGGCAGGTCTGAAGGCTCGCCAGTGGGGAGAGGTTTTGGTTATGAAATCTTCATCAACACCCTGAGCTCGGCTCGGCCCAAGGTAGACTCGCTCCACAGGCTCTCATGTTGTTGGCAGGTCAGAAGGCTCGCCTGTGGGGGAGAGGTTTTGGTTATGAAATATTCATCAACACCCTGAGCTTGGCTCGGCCCCAGGTAGACCCGCCGCGCAGGCTTTCATCTAGTTGGCAGGTCCGAAGGCTCTCCTGTGGGGGAGAGGTTTGGTTATGAAATCTTCATCAACACCCCGAGCTCGGCTCGGCCCAGGTAGACCCGTTACGCAAGCTCTCATCTAGCTGGTAGGTCTGAAGGCTCGCCTGTGGGGGAGAGGTTTTGGTTAAGAAATTTTCATCAACACCCCGAGCTCGGCTCGGCCCCAGGTAGACCTGCTGCGCATGCTTTAATCTAGCTAGTAGGTCCGAAGGCTCACCTGTGGGGGAGAGGTTTTGGTTATGAAATCTTCATCAACACCCCGAGCTCGACTCGGCCCCAGGTAGACCCACTACGCAGGCTCTCATCTAGCTGGCAGGTCCGAAGGATTGCCTGTGTGGGAGAGGTTTTGGTTATGAAATCTTCATCAATACCCCGATCTCAGCTCGGCCCTAGGTAGACCCGCTGCGCAGGCTTTAATCTAGCTGGCATGTCCGAAGGCTCGCCTGTGGGGGATAGGTTTTTGTTATGACATCTTCATCAACACCCTGAGCTCGGCTCGGCCCCAGGTAGACCCGCTGCGCAGGCTTTCATCTAGCTGTCAGGTCCGAAGGCTCGCCTGTGGGGTAGAGGTTTTTGTTATGAAATATTCATCAACACCCCGAGCTCGGCTCGGCCCCAGGTAGGCTCGCTGCGCGGTCTTTCATCTAGCTGGTAGTTCCGAAGGCTCGCCTCTTGGGCAGAGGTTTTGGTTATGAAATCTTCATCAACACCCCGAGCTCGGCTCGGCCACAGGTAGACCCACTGTGCAGGCTTTCATCTAGCTGGCAGGTCCGAAGGCTCGCCTGTGGGGGAGAGGTTTTTGTTATGACATCTTCATCAACACCCCGAGCTCGGCTCGGCCCTAGGTAGACCCGCTGTGCAGGCTTTCATCTAGCTGGCAGGTCCGAAGGCTTGCCTATGGTGGAGATGTTTTTGCTATGAAATCTTCATCAACACTCCGAGCTCGGCTCGGCCCCAGGTAGACCCGCTACGCAGGCTCTCTTCTAGCTGGCAGGTCTGAAGGCTCGCCTGTGGGGGAGAGGCTTGGTCCTTGGTTCTTTGTTTTTGATCCTTAGTTACTCTCGCACTACTCCGAGCTCGGCTCGGCACCAGGTAGACCCGCTGCACAGGCTCTCATCTAGCTGGCAGGTTCGAAGGCTCGCCTGTGGGGGATAGGTGTAGTGTTTAGAAATGTTTCGACACGGATGTTCTAGGTTAGACAAAAGACACACCCTGAAGGCAGACCCAAAAGGATCTCGGCCAGGAGGTCTCAGCTGGGGGACCTCCCCAAATGAAGTTCCCGACGGGTCTTGGCAAGGAGACCCGATCGATCGCGCAAGGTAAGGAGGGCGGTCTTCTATTAAAAGGCCTATGAATGACACCCACAACAAATGGATCTCGGTATAATGCGAGAACGACGTGTATTAGCCTTGAGCTCTCGGCAGGTTCCCGTCTGTTGACTGCTAAGGAAGACTATCCTAGAGGAGGGGCTAGGGGCCTCGACAAAAGCTTGTTTTAGCAGCATTCGTTATCAATAAAAAAGAAAAAGGAGTGGTACAAACACTAACAATTTATATATTCAAATGTGCTTAAAAAAACCAGAGCGTCTCGCTCATTACAAAAACAAAAAAAAGAAAAGGAAACCCATCAGGGAGAAGCGCTGTATCCGCTCGAGCTCCCAATTGAGCTAATGTGGGATCTCTCGCCTGAGCAATCCCCGGATGTCTAGCCAGCAGCCGTGGGGGATTTTGGGACATCCGTGGGCGGAGTGTCAGTTGTTCCTGGGGGCTTCTGGATAGGCTCGAAGAGCCAGGGAACAAGCTGGGGAGCGGTGACGATCTTTCCACTCTCGTTCAAACATCCCACATCTTGAAACATCTCAAGGGTCAGCCTGACCGTTGCTTGAGCATTGGTCTGTAGGAGCTTGTCGATGTCGTATTCCGAGAAGTGATGGCTCCTCATCCTCTCGTACAACGATGGGGGAGGCGGAACCACAGCCGTTTCCGTGCGCCAGAGCTGGTCCTTTAACAGGATGTTCTCGTATCTTTGCTCGGTCAGCTCTGCGTGAAGGGCCGTATTCTGAGCGGAATCCTGCAAAATGGAAAAATGAATCAACACCGAGACGACCCATGGATTATAGAGTCAAGAGCGAGTGCTTGAAAGATCTCGCTTACCTCCTGCGCTGGGCGCAAGGAATGGCGTCCCATAACATCCGCCAGTTGTGCCTTCAGAACCGCCGCCTGGGCCACCGCTGGTCCCGCGCCTTAAGCATCTCGCCGAAATTGCGGTCGATGGTGATGCTTCGGCGTGCGCACATGTGCGCAAGCTCGAACCCATGCATCAGAGCCCGGACAGAGTCAAAGGCCAGGAGACATGTGGGCAGCTGAAAAGAAACTTGTTGAAAGTTTCTCCAAGCCCAAGATAGTCCTTCCACTTATTGCTGAGTTCTCTGCTCAGGCTAAAGGAGTTGGCTTAGGCCATGTGGCTGCTCCTAGTAAATCTTTTAGGAGAAATAAAGCCCAGAGGAGAAATAAGGCTGCCAAGAAAGCTCTAGCCAAGGAGAAGGGAAAAGCTCCTCAAGACCAAACTTCATTTAAAAAGATTATCCTTCCAACAAAATAGTTTGATCTTGATTCATCCTAAGGTCACTTTTCTAGGCCTACTCATATAGAGCCCAAGTCTCGGTAATAAGGATATACCCGTCCCCAAAACTTTGGCGAAAGTGTCTTCAAGGCACCTTCTGAGGAGATCACTCTTCAGAGCTATGGCCCTTATAGTCATGGTCATAACATCAAGAAAGCTCCAAGAGTTGAACCCTTTGTGGAAAAGCCTCTCAAGTAGAATATTTCAAGTGAGTGCCATCACCATAAAGCTTCTACCTCTGAGTCTGCTACCCCTACTAGACCAAACTCCGAAAAGGTCAAGCAAGAGAACTTTAGACAAAGATACAACAGGTTTGACTGTTTTTGTTGTGGAAAAATTGGTCACTTTTCCATAGATTGCAGGTTTAACCCCAGATATTATGAAACTCCTCAAGTTAATAATGTGAGAAAGACCACTGACAATCTTATCATACGTAGGGGGAGCATACTAACTTGAGACCAAGGGCCCAAACAAGTTTGGGTTCCTATGGCAACTTGATTTTACTTTTGCAGGAATGTCCAAAGGCCACCAAAAATCCCATTTGGTATTTGGAAAGTGGATGCTCTCGGCACATGATCAGGACTAGAATCCTACTCCAGAATTATTCTCCAGTCATAAACGGGCAAAAAGTCATCTTTGGAGGTTTTTTCAAAGGGATTACAAAAGGCTATGGTATGATTACAAATGGTAGTGTATCGCTCTCAGATGTGGCTTATGTCTAAGGATTGGAATACAATCTTATAAGCATAAGCCAGCTCTGCAACAAAGGATATATAGTAGAATTTCATGCAGATAAGTGTTTGATAAAATCAGTCGATAACTTAGAGACGATTCTATCAGGCACTCATAGTAGAATTATATTTTGTTTATATTTTATTTGCATAGACTCTTCTACGCCAGTGTGCTTTTTGGCACAAGATAGTGCGCCTCTTGGTGACCAATGACACAAGAGATTAGAACATATAAATTACATAACTATTAATAAATTATTTTCTCTTAATTTAGTATGTGATGTAGCCAATGTTAAGTGCATTAAAGATAGACCTTATCACGCATGCGTAAAAGGCAAGCAAACAAGGGCTACTTTTAAAAGCATTATTGGTAAAGATTCTAATAGCTGTTTACACCTACTTCATATGGACATGTTTGGTCAACTGAAAATTAGAAGTTTGGGAGGTAAGGATTATACATTAGTTATTGTTGATGATTACTCTCGCTTTTCGTGGGTGTTATTTCTAAAACACAAGTCAGATACCTTTGATATCTTCACTAATTTTGTTAGGCAAGTTCAGAATGAATACAACTACTCCGTTATAAAAATCAGAAGTGACAATGGAACAAGTTCAAGTTCGGGGCCATGATAGAATTATATGAAAGTCTGGGTATCTTTCATGAGTTTTCCTCTCCTCGTAATCCTCAACAGAACGGAGTTGCTGAGAGAAGGAATAGAACACTCATAGAAGCTTGTAGAACCAAGTTGAGTGATGCCTCACTATTGAATATTTCTGGGCATAAGCCGTTAACACTGCATGCCACGTGCAAAATCGAGCACTAATGAACAAGAACCATAATAAGACACCTTACGAACTAAAGGGCAGGAAACCTACTATTTCATATTTTAAAATCATTGGTAGTAAATGCTTTGTACTTAACAATGGGAAGTATCACACAACTAAATTTAGTGAAAAGAGTTTTGACGGTATTTTCGTAGGTTATATTAGCCATAGTAAGGCATATAGGATTTTTAATAAGAAAACCATGGTTGTAGAAGAATCTATCAATGTTGTATTTGATGAGACGAGCTTGCTGCAAGGAAGTTCTTCTAGTGTGTTTATTGAAGATGCAGGTTCAAGATTGAAGGAATTAAACTTGGATGAGCCGACTGAAGAAAAAGCTAAAAAGTTCATCAAGATCACCACTCCAACCCCAATTGGAGAGGATGATCACCATGATGAAGATTTCATCCAAGTTGATGAAGTCACTCTAGTGATAGAGGAAGCTCAAAATGCAAGAACCCTAGATCTCAGACACTTGAAGGATCACCCAATTGATCAAATCATAGGAGATCCCCGGGATGGTGTTAGAACTTGTAGAGGTACAACTAATGAAAATCTATATTAAAGTTTTCTCGTGCAGTTTGAACCAAAGAAGTTTGAGGAAGCAAACTCAAATGCATCTTGGATAATGACAATGGAAGAAGAACTGAATAAATTCAAGCGTTGCAAAGTCTAGAAGCTTGTTCCAAGACCCAAAGGTAAGAACGTTATCAGAATAATGTGGGTCTATAGGAACAAGATGGACGAAGATGGAATAATAATAATGAACAAGGCCAAACTCATCGCCAAGGGATACAGACAAGAAGAAGGAATCGACTTCGATCGGATGTATGCTCCAGTGGCAATACTGGAGGCAATTAAGTTGTTCCTAGCATATGCAACATTTAAGGGCATCACTGTCTATCAGATGGACGTGAAGTAGGCCTTCCTTAATGGTGACATAAATGAAGAAGTGTATGTGGAACAACCTCTAGGTTTTGTTGATTCTAACCATCTTGAGCATGTTTATCTTTTATTTAAAGCTTTATATGATTTTAAACAAGCTCCTCGAGCTTGGTATGAGACGTTGTATAACTTTCTTCTTGATAACAAATTCACAAGAGGAAAGATAGATAAGAAATTATTTCTTAGGGAAATAAAAGGCAAGATTTTGTTAGTGCAAATTTATGTCGATGACATCATATTTGGCTCTACTGACGACAACCTTTGTAAAAAGTTTTCCAAACTTATGCAAGGGAAGTTTGAAATGAGCAGTATGGGAGAGCTGAAGTATTTCTTAGGACTTCAGGTGAAAAAATCTAAAGATGGAATTTTCATCTCTCAGACTAAATTCACCAAGGGGTTAATTAAGAAATTCGAATGGAGAACGAAACCTCTATGAGGACTCCAATGGGTTCAGCTATGTCTCCGGACAAGGATGAGAAAGGGAAACTCTTTGCTGAAACCAAGTATAGAAGCATAATTGGATCCTTGCTCGATCTTACTACTAGTAGATCGGAAATAGTGTTTTTAACATGTGTGTGTGCTAGATTTCAAGTGAAATCTAAGAATCACACTACGCTGCTGCAAAATAAATTTTGAGATACCTTAAAGGTACACCAAATCTTTTCTTATGGTACCCAAGAAGTAATGATAGCGAATTAATTGGTTTTTATATGCAGATTTTGCAGGAAGCAAATATTACAGGAAAAGCACTTCCGGGACTTGTCAATTCTTAGGAAGAAGGCTTATCTCCTAGAGAAGCAAGATGCAGAATTGTGTCGAAATTTCAACAGCCGAGTCAGAGTAAATCTTTGCAGGTAGTTAGTGTGCACAACTACTATGGATAAAGAACCTGTTTGAAGACTACAATGTAAAGTTCAATAACATTCCAATGTTTTGCGACTCTTCTAGTGTAATTGCAATTGCTAACAACCCAGTCTCTTACAGCAGGACAAAGCACATAGAGCTGAGGTACAACATTATCAGGGAGCATGTGGAGCATGGAGACATCAATCTCTAGTATGTTCCAACTGACAAGAAGGTTATAGACATTTTCACGAAGCCGCTGGACGAGCGAAAGTTCCCGTTCTTCAAAACAAAACTTCGTATGCTCAACAAAGATGATTGAAGAAAAAGGTCTCACAACTGAGTTAAAGGATCGGGCTATACCTCAAAAATTCAAGATAATTCTTTTATGGACTTCATTTCTCGAGAAGATTATCTTTACTCAAGTACTGAAAATTACTACTCGAGAAACAAGGTTGACTCCAGAGAATTACTTCTCGAGTACAAGGCAATACTTCTCAAGTACTACAGATTACCTTCTCGAGTACTAGATTGATTCTCGAGAACCTCAAGACTGCTTCTCGAGAACATCAGAACTGATTCTCGAGAAAGGACCTTTCTATTGGAGAACTTTCTTATCTTCTCTCGAGAAATGACCTACCTTTTGAGAAGTCAGATGCCGATCTTCATCCCGAACTTCAATTTTTTGATATTCGCACCCGGACACTACTACCGCCATATTTTCAGGTATGTCATTATTTTTATTTCCTTAATCATCATAAATTAAGAAGTATATAAATAGATAACGTCCGAAAAATCCAATTACCCGAATCTCAAACCCTTTTTCGAGAAAATCAAAAACACTTCTTCTTCTCTATCACCGACGCTATCTTGTCGTCACTTCAGTGGTTCTCTCAGAAGGAAAGATTTCAGTTCATCTCTCTCGATAAATGTCCCCTCTATCGAAGATTGTAATCGATAGTGAACTCGTTTCTACAAGAATTGCCAAACCATCAGATGATTTCCACAACCTTCTACTATTATTGGAAGCCACCAGACTCTCATTCATTTTGGAACACCCGTGCAAAGTTTTAC
The DNA here is from genome assembly GCA_039513925.1 of Platanthera zijinensis. Classification (NCBI taxonomy): domain Eukaryota; kingdom Viridiplantae; phylum Streptophyta; class Magnoliopsida; order Asparagales; family Orchidaceae; genus Platanthera; species Platanthera zijinensis. The sequence continues at coordinate 136,034,954 of CM077084.1, read as the reverse complement.
TTCCAGATGTTGATGAATTTTTCTAGAATGCCAGAGTTAAGAGAAAGGAAGGATTCTGAAATCCAAACTTCGTGGAATCAAGGTTAAGCTAACTACTCCTATTGTCTCAAAGCTTCTTCGGCTGCCAATCATTAAAGAAGAAGATGACCTAACTGAGGAAGATTCCGATCAGGCCTGCGGATTTTGTGGTGTGTCTATTGATGTGAGCACGATTCACCGCCCTAATCTCAATCCAGAAAGCAAATTACTTGTGGATATACTTGGAAAAGTTCTTCTGTGTTGAACAAGTTCTATCAGTTTCATTACAAATGACTTCTTTGTTATGATGATAGTAGTGATTTTTAGGAAGAAGTTTCAATGGGGCATGATAATTTTTTATAAAATTAAGGAAAGCATCAAGGAATTAAATTATGGCAGAATAATTTCTCTTATCCTTCATGAACTCAACCCAGAAGTTTTTGATCTATCTAAAGGTACTTCTCTGCATCATATGAAGAAAGCCTCCATGTCCTCCATTCAAAGATGGGATCTCAATCTTCAAAACCCTGCTCAAGCTTTAAAAGCCCATGATTTCCATGAGGATGAGGATAGGACCCCATCTTCCCCTTTAAATAATGTGACTGGCACTTCAGGTGCAGCTGCTGAGGGGGAGCCTGCTCCTACAATCACAGAGGTAAGACATTCTGATCTTCCTCCAGATGTTCTTATAGATTCTATTGCTAAGAACACTCCTACCCAACCAGATGACTCAGGTATTCTTAATGTTTATCTGCCTACTGAAGACATTCTTTCTTATGCACAAGTGCAAGAACAAGTTCTAACTATAGAAGAGGATATCAATAGAATGATTGATGAACTCACTTCCAAAGAACCTCTTTCCCCTCTACATGAGAGAAATCTCCTCCTCTAGAACCATCTCCATCAGACCATCATTCTGAACCTGGATTCCCTCACCCTCAGTCTCCTGCTACAGATGTACATGAAGAGGAAACAGTTTTGATTTCTGATGAAAAAGAAGCTATTTTAGAACCAGTTGAAGCTCCCCTCAAAAGCTTGAACTTCTCCCTTCCTACTATCCTAGGTGAGGAAGGAGATATCTTCATTCATACCACCAAAGGCCAAAACTCAGTGGTTATTGAAGAAATAGTTCCCTGGTCAGCTCCATTTATAACTCCTCCTCCTCCACCTCCTCAAGCTGAAGTACATACTACAGATAACCTCCTGGGTAAGATAGAGTTAATGCTAGCCCAGCAGAGAACTTATTTTGACAATTCACTTAAAGTTGTAACTGAGAAAGTAACTACTCTCGAGCAAGAAATGAGCAGAGGATTTGCTGAGATTCAGCACAATACTGATGAATTTAAACACCTATTCAAAATAAGTGGGAAATCCCTAGATCACACCATTACCAACATTGTTAAAGTGATGGATCAATTAGTAACTCTAGCAAATGATCAAATTCAATTGGAAAAGAAGGCTCAAGAACATAATTTCAAAACATGTGAAGAGGTTGGAAAATTCAAAGAGGATGCCATCGCTATCCTATCTATAGAAGTCATAAAGGGGGAGAGTGATGTTTTTAGTTATCTACCTAAATAACCTAGAGGGGGGGGGGGTGAATAGGTGAGGTCTGCATATTTTGCAGAATAAAAATTTGAGCGAGTGAAGCATAGAAAACAAGCACACACAATATAGAGTACACCAGATATATAGTGGTTCCCCTATCTTGGGTACGTCCACTCTCCACCTCACCAATATAGCAACACGGTAGACTCAGCTACTTCACTATTTCCTCGGATTAAAAACCAATCCTACAACTCGGAGCAACGCCCCTATAACTCGATCCACAAAAACAGATCTATACTCGGAAGAAAAACTTCTTACAAGCTTGGATACAAAATCTCCTACAAGAAAAAAATGATTTACGAATAAATATACAAACTTGTCTTCACATATCTGAAAGAATCTGGTCTTCTTCCTTCTTGAAAAATTGAAAGGCCCCTTCAGAAAAGTCGACGAAGGAATCTGAGAATGCTTGGATATGAGAACTTAGAATCACCGTGATCAAGAAAGAGATTTGTAGTGGTCGAAACTGCTTGATCTGTTGTTTCTTCTTGTATGAATCTTTTGGATTGAGAAGATCAGAGGCGATGAAGACGATGAGCAGCAATACAGTTCTTCCTGATTTAGAATGAATAAGAATGATTGAGAATACTTATTTCTCTGTTAGGGTTAGTCGAATATAATTTGACCTTTATAGGAATAGACTAACGGTCATAATCATAAAAGACATTACACATGGACCAATAGTCATGGAGATTGATTTGAAAACGTGTCCCGTCAGACTTAATGAAATTTTAGAAAAATAGAACTTCAGTCCTCGACTGAAGATAAGACTACTCGAGAATAATGTTTGGTTCTCGAGAAAGAACCTACAAGGTTCTCGAGAAGTACTTAAAGAAATTTCAGGTTTGGCTTGTAGAGACATAAAGTACTTAACTCGAGAAGTAGCTTATATTACTTGAGAACCAGTAGATAACTTTTCGAGAACAGATAGTACTACTCGAGTGAAGATTGCCAAAAGGCATTGAGTCAAGTATCTCACTCGACGCTTTTTGACATAGACTTTACTCGAGTGAAGATTACCAGAAGGCGTTGAGTCAAGTCTCTCTCTCGACGCTTTTTGACTTAGAGTTTACTCGAGAACTAAATAACTTCTTCTCGAGTACAATAAGTCTTTCTCGAGAACTTAACTTAGTTTTCCCGAGAGATATTTCTGCTACTCGAGACAAAGCGCTCTCAACGCTTTAAGCCTTAGACTTCTCGAGTGCTAGCCTTAGATCCTCGAGTACTGAACTTAACTTCTCGAAAATTTTACTTAGCAGAATTTTGAGCTTGACTAAACTGATTAATCGAGAGCAAGCAGAGATATACTCGAGTACTAAGCAGCTTCTTGAGAACTAACTTCATAATTTCTCGAGAAATACTTCTGTTACTCGAGTGCTAGACTTAGCTTACTCAATAACTGATTTTAACTCAACTCGAGTACTAAGGTTATTACTCGAGTAAAACACTTAGAAAAAATTTTGCTTTTTGAAAATATTCTTTCTTCAATAAAATCAGCAACCAGGCTTTCTCCTACAAGTTTAGTGCTTGAAAATGAAGTGTATTCTAATAAAGATGCTACACATAAGTCAACACCATGGATCAAATAATGAGGGATTACATTGAATGGTCCAGTGTTTAGTGACTCATTGTAGACTTACATTAGTATACACTTGGCAATTAAATCCTGCAAACACATAACTCAAACAAGACATCAAATATAACTTAATTCATCTTAGTTTAAGGGTGACTTCATACAAATCTAGTTTATTGTGGATACAATACCCAACAAAGAGCTTAGTAGAGGAATACTTAGAAAAAATCAGATGTAAGAAAGCAGAAATGGGAAGCAAAGCTGAATCAGATACATGATGATGTTGAGAATCTGATTGATGGTGTCAAGTTTCACACTTATGATACAACTGTTTGGATGCACAACAAGATATTTCCTGATTTTCAAGTTAATCCAAATGTTATTCCATATCATCTTAATCCAACTGCTCAGCATCCTCCTGTCCAGCAGCCATCATTCTCACCAAGACCTGACGGTTCTGATGCTCCTCCTCCAGAAAGCTATGCTCAAGTATGGGAATCTGAACAGACTGATGTACCTTCTCAAGCACCTCCGGATGAGTAAATCACTAAAATAAGAAAGTATGGTGATGTTACCTCTGCTAGCAGGACCACTCCTAATCCTAAAGCAGAAAGAAGAAGAGCTTAAGAGCTTGCTGAAATATGGAGCCCAACTTCTAAATCTTTAATTATTGATACTCTCAAACTTGTGATTGATTTTAATGAGAATATACATGATCATTACAACTCCCATGAATGGTACTTGTATGATAAATCTATCACCAAGAGGAGAATTTATGACAAAGAGTATTGAAAGAACAATCCTAAGGCTCCTCCCAAACCTCCAAAGTACTATCCTAAACCTTACTGCTACTAGAAGAGATAACAAGAGAAGAAGGAGAAACAACAACATTAGCAAAGCAAGCAGAAATAGAAGAAGATCAGAGAGCTTATATATGAGATTTTGTGGATTTGGAATTTTCATGGACAAAATCTATAAATATAAATCTTTTAATTTTGATGATCAAATTTTTCATTGCTTAGCATTTTTTCATTATTACTTTGTTTACTACTCAGTTTGTTTTATTTATCTTGATGTAATTCACCTTAGTGTAGAGGGTTATGACTTCCATAAATAGGGGGAGATTATTGGGTATTATATCAACAATAACCTAGATTTGTATGAAGTCACCCATGAACTAAGATGTATTAAGTTTGTATTTGATGCACTTTTCAAGTTAAGTGCTTGCATGTAAAAATTGCCAAGTGTGTACCAATGTCAGTCTACAATGAGTCACCAAACACAGGACTATATAATGTAATACCTTATTGTGTGATCCATGGTGTTGACTAATGTGTAGCCTCTCAATTGGGACACACTTCAATCTCAAGTACTAAAGTTATAGGAGAAAGAATAGTTGCTTAAATTCCTTGAAGAAAGAAAATTTTCAAAAAGTCAAAAAAATTTTCTAAGTCCATTTGTCGAGTAGGACTTCTTGTACTCGAGTAGTGTTGGAGAAAATTCTCGAGTTTGCTCAGTATAGTTTTCGAGTAGTAGAAGCTATTCTCGAGAAGTCTTCGTTTAGTACTCGAGAAAGCCATGGAGTACTCGAGTAAGACTTATCTCTTTCTCGAGTTTACTAAAAAATCATTTCAGAATTTTTCTAAGTCTAGTACTCGAGTAACAAAAGCCATAACTCAAGAAGGCCAAGACTTTGTCTCGAGAAGCAGAAGACTAATACTCGAGTAAGAAGAAATTACGTTTCGATAAGTTTATTTATTCTCGAGAATTCATGTATGTTCTCGAGAAATCTTTATCTAGTTCTCGAGTAATAAAAGTTACTTCCTGAGAAGCCATATATCGTTCCCGTATTTTCCTTAAGGACTTGTTCTCGAGAACCATACTTCCTCTTCTCGATAAACAAATATTATTCTTGAGTAGTATGTTATTAACTTGACAAATGCAGATGTTTTTCCGAAATTTTCTCTAAGTCCAGATGGAAATGTTTTCAAAATAAACCTTAATTCTTATTAGTCAATGTGTACAGTCAATAATGATTATGATCGTTAGGCTTGTTATATAAAAGGTCTTAGCAAAATCGACTAACCCTAACACAAGAAAATAAGTTTTCTGAATCATACTATTCATTCTAAATCGAGAAAGCCGCTGCTCTTAATCGTCATTCTCGCCCTCGCTCTTCTCTGATTCAAGTGATTCAAGACAAGAACTAATCAACAGATCAAGGCATTAAAATTCTACAGATCTCTTTCTTGATCGTGTTGATCTCAAGCTTTTCAGATCAAGAGATTTCAGCATAGTCTTCCTCGATCTATTTCTAACAGAGTTTCAACTTTCAAGAAGAAAAAAATCTGAAGTTCTCAGATCTGAAGTGAATTTTATTTTATTGTTGTTATAAAATCTATTTTGACTCTTATAGGAGATTTTGTCTCCGAGTTTTGTAGGAAGTTCTTTTTATCCGAGTGTAGATCCCAATTTGAGGATTGAGTTGTAGGGGCGTTGCTCCAATTTGTATGATTTGTTTTCAATATGAGATAATAGGGAAGTAGCCGAGTCTAGCGTGTTGCTAGATCGGTGAGGTGGAGAGTGGACGTACCCAAGGTTGGGGAACCACTATAAATCTTGTGTTTTCTGTGGCTTGTTTATATTCTGCGCTATGTTCTTTCAAGTTTTTATTTCGCAAAAAGACGCAGACCTCACCTATTCACCCCCCTCTAGGTGATTTAGGTAGACAACTAAAAACATCAAAAGCTTTGTCATGGCTCCGAAGAGAACTACAAGGGTAACGATATCCTGCTTCGACAAGTGAAGCCCTAATTTTTCATGTGCATGGAATCTGCCACCAAATGGTGTAATTGTTAAGAGAATTCCATGGGTTGATACGTGTTATCCTAATTAAATTGCATATAGATTCGGAAATGTGTAGTACGGAATAGCTGATGATGCATAATTTGACCTAAGTTATTAATAAAAAATTTTAAATAATATAATATAGATAAAGATATTATTAATTTTATCTGTTAAAACGTATATTTTTTATAATTCTATCCTAACCACGCCTATTACACTGTTTTGAAGGATCCCGAGACATGTTGCATTATCAATTATAAAGAACATGCCTTCAGTTAGGGCATGCAAAAGTAAATGTCGAGTGAAGTCATGTTACCGTGTTACTGAACCATATTCAAGAAGAGAATGAATCCCCAATGGTCTGATGAGATATTTTCTCCTAAGTATGAAATAGGCTATCAACCTTTGACTATTAATTAAGCATGTGTTCTTAACGAAAGCTTCTTGGAAAGTGAGAAAGCTAGCCAACTTTGACCATGCTTTTCAAGCATGTGTCTCATGACAAGTGTGAAAAGGATTAGCCGTCATTGACTTTTAAAGCAACATGTGCTTTTTGACCAAGGGAAGCTTCATGGAAGCTTCATCCTCATGCCATCTACCACTTCTACCTCATTGTTTTTGGCCCTATAAATAGGCATGAAGGAAGAGGGGGAAGACATCACCCTTTATCCTCCATTTAAGACTTCTAGAGAGCTGTTGAGAGAATTTTTTTTGAGTATTTTAGCTTAATGTTTTCAAGTTTTAATGTTCTTACAATGTCTTTTATCACACTTGTAATCTTTTTATAAACTCTCTTCGTAATATCTCTATGCCCTTTTTTGTAACTTTTTTTCAATAAGAAATAAAATAGTTTATTATTCCCTTTCTCACTTTTACTTTCTTATTATGCATATTCTTAATATGATTTTAATTTACTACACTATTATGAGTAACTAAACTTTGTTTGGTGCTAGTTTGAGATGATCCAAGGAATGAAATGTCACAACCCGCATTTTCCCCGAATTAAATAATTATCAGAGTATGAGAAAACACGCGTCATGATGCCACGTGAAGCAGGGGATAAATGCTGACGCTCAAGCAAAACCAACTGCTACTCTTTATGAAAGAAAATCATGAGCTTAATGATTAGAAAATAAGTTCTATTTTAGAGGCCGTATCCCTCGGCTCAGTGGATCACCTAGTCCACAGTTAAAAACTATACTTATGCGCTGCAGAAAAATACTTTATTCAGGTTTAGCATCCTAAAGGGTGTATAAGAGTTCCAAGAGAACCACTCATACTATGCAAGACTCTACATTTAATTTATATTATATATAGGAAAACGATCTTTATACGCTGCTTGGAAAATAGTGATTTACTTTTATAAAACATGCTGATCATGCGATGTACTTATAATAATAGTAGTTTTTAAAAATAACTAGCAACCTAGCATAAATCCTCCTCAGAGCAAGTAGACTATTTCTAGAAAACGGTAGCAGCATAAGTAATATATCCAGTACAAAGGTAAAAACTACCAGTGGGCGCCAACAACCTGACACGAACCCACTGGCACATATGTATGTCTGTAAGAAAGTACTAAAAACTACCTCACCAACAAAGCAAACGGTTCTCCAAAATCCAAGAGACCACCAACACCACCACTGCAAACTAGCCACCCAACTGGCTACAGCTCAGAACCTGAGGCATTCCAAAAGAAAACAGAATACCTCAGCAAGCAAAACAAGGTAAAAACTGCATGAAAGAGTCAACCAAAGGGGGAAAAGTAACTGAAAAACAGGCCGTAGAAAGAGTCACAACTGTCCAAAATAGGACGACAAGAAATGCACTACGTGCGAGGAAACAGCATTAACCCAGCTCAGGAACAACATCCTGTAAGGCCTACAAGGCTACCAAGAGCCCAAAGTGCTGCAATCTACCAAGGAAGAAACTTCTAACACCCTAAGCTGTGGGAGATGGTAGTAGCAAAACAATAGCATGGATCCGGGTTGGAGGCAAACTCAGTCCCCCAACCACCAATTTCCATACCAACAAGCTCAGGGGTCTACATGATAAAGCACAAGGGACCTTCCACCCCCTTGCCCAGCCCGTACCTGGAGCAAGATAGAAGAATAAGGGTAGCCTTGGCTAGATTACACAACACCTCCCCCATGAAGAGCTTCAAACCACCACTACTATTCACATCCCACGATTCGGCCTTTAGGAAAGAAAACATGGCCGACAAGGAAACTACAAATATAATCAAGGAATTCACTCGGGAACATAAATCGAGGAAAGAGAAATAGTGTTGAAGTTACTCAACACTGCTCGGCGTTGGGTGGAATCCACTTAGTGCCTAACCAGACCTTGGCATTGAGTGAGTTAGCCTCAATCAGCGCCAGAACAGCCATGGCGTTGAGTGATGTCCACTCCCTCAATGCCTTCAGCAAAACCACAAAACCTAACAGTGATGTTAAGTGAGTCTACCTCCCTCAACGCCAAAACAGCTTTGGCGTTGAGTGAGGTCAACTCACTCTACGCCAAAGTTCACTTCCGCAGGAGAACCCTAAGCCAACGCCAACAAGAGGAGGTCGGCGGAAATGCCGACTGATTCTCGCCGAATCGGCGGGAATGCAGGACGATTCTCGCCGAATCGGCGAGAATGCAGGATGATTCCCGACGACCGGCGGGAATCCGGAATGATTCTCGCCGAATCGGCGGGAATCAAGGATGATTCTCGCCGAATCGGCGGGAATCAAGGATGATTCTCGCCGAATCGGCGGGAATCAAGGTTGATTCTCGCCGATCGGTGGGAATCACTGACGATACACGTCGAAATCGGCGGGAATCACTTGGTGATTCCCGTCGATTTTGACTTAGACGAAAATTTTCACTCAATCACCCCACCACTCAGCCACAAAGAACAACCGAACTATGGCTTTGAGTGTGTCCACCACACTCAACGCCAAGTCCGGGCGGCTTTTGGCTGTGAGTGTGGGCACCACACTCAGCACCAAAACTCGAGAGTCTACAAAGACTAGTTCTAACCAGAGCCCTACCACAACAACCTCCCTCACTCTCTCTCTCGGATCCACCCGCAAAAGCACCCAACTAGAACTACAAATCTGGAGTCTAAATGGTGAACACAAGTAGCACGAGGAGCAAACAGCCCAAGGAGGGGGCTCATAGGAGAATCTAAGCCCTAAAACTTAGCAAGATAATAAGAGAATAAGCATGGTTTCTACCCTAGGGCTAACCGGGAAACATTCCGAAATTCAAAAGAACAACAATGGCAAGGGCAAGAATACCACTTGCCTCGATTTCCAGCGAAGCTTGGTCGGCTTTCCCTCTTCTTCGTTCTGTATTAGAAGGAGAAGCACCTAACGAGCAAACTGTACATTAATGGCGGAAAACCACAAGAACCGGAAATCCAAGTCTCCTAAAACTCCACGAAAATCAAATATCTTACCGTCGAAATGAAGATCTGAGCGAGAGCAAGGCAACGCCGCTTTTGGAATCGAAATCCGTCCACGAACAAGCCCAGAATCACCGTCCAAAGGGGAAGCAGGCCGGCGGTTTTCCTCCGTTTTCCGCGAACAGGAGGGGCGACGGTTTCGGTCTGGTCTCGGGAAGGAGGAAGGAGAAGTGGGTCCGCCACTTCTTAACAAGACTTTATAATAAAAGGACACGCCTATTTGGCCCTAACCGCTGCCTAAATTGCCGGTTCACTTAATTTAAAAGTGTTTCTAATTTGTTTTTACTAATAACACACCCAAAACGGCTCGAAAACTGAACCACCTCGGAATTCGACGAAATTCGCACCGTAGCAAAATATCCACGCTACGAACATAACGGCGAAGTCGAAATGAACTTTCGACGAATAGAACTCGAGTTATACCCAAATAAAGCCAAACACAAACATTCCCCCGAGAGGCCACACCAGGTCACCCAAAACGACTCGGCTTGCTAGGGAGATATTGCCAACAGGCTACAGAATAGGGAACTCAGTTCTAAGGAGTTAAACCACACTCCACAAATGGCACAAGCCACGGAAACGCGTCATCGTAACGCCAAACGAGAATTAAATAATCGTAAAAAAATCGGGGGCGTTACAGTCACTCCCCCTAAAAGAAAGTTTCGTCCCGAAACTTTACGCACAACACTTATACTAAAGAAGGAAACCTTAAGAAATACAAGGTCCCCCACAGAAAACTCCAAGGCAGACCTACGCCGATTGGCGTTCTTCTCGTACCTCTCCTGAGCTATACGAAGCTTTTCCCGAACAAGCTTCACTGCGACTTCCATTTCTTCGAGTGCATCAGGACCTAACAATGGCCTCTCACCAGCCCCAGCCCAAAACAATGGAGTTCTGCATCGCCTCCCATACAAGGCTTCGAACGGAGCCATCTGCAAGCTCTCCTGATAACTATTGTTGTAAGCAAATTCCATAAGTCGCATCCGCTCATCCCACGCTCCACCGTGGTCTAAAATGTAGCATTGGATCATATCCTCAACTATCTGATTCACCCGCTCCGTCTGCCCATTAGTCTGTGGGTGGTACGCAGTAGAATACCTCAGATCCGTACCCAAACCCTCCTGCAGACTCTGCCAAAAACGAGAAGTAAACCGGGAGTCTCGATCAGAAATGATGCTAACCGGCACACCGTGGAGTCGGATGACTTCATTAAAGTACAACTCTGCTATCTTCTTCATAGGGTAATCAATCTTATATGGCACGAAGTGAGCACACTTCGTCAATCTATCCACTATAACCCAAACAGAATCAAATCCCCTCGGGGATCGCGGTAAACCCGTGATGAAATCCATAGATATACTTTCCCACTTCCAAGTCGGGATCTCCAACGGAGTCAACTTGCCACCAGGCCTTCCATGATCGACCTTCACCCGCTTGCAAGTGTGGCACTCCGCAACAAAACGGGCTATATCTCCTTTCATGCCATACCACCAGGCAATTTGCTTTAAGTCACGATACATCTTTGTAGATCCTGGATGGTAGGTAACGCTGGATCCGTGAGCCTCTCTACAAACCATACCCCGAATGTCCCCAACCGTAGGGATGCAAAATCTGCCACGGTACTTCAAAGTTCCCGCATCATCGATGGAATAATCCGGCAACTCTCCTCTCTCAATCCTGGAGTACAAGTGAAGAAGATCCGGGTCGTCCTTCTGGTGAAGTCTGGTCAAAGAAATCCAAGACGGCTCTGCCACTGACAAACTACTCTGCATGCCACCGCATTCCACTGATATATCCATAAGGAGTAACTCTTCCACTAAATGGTCGGCGGAGAGATTAAAGATTTTACCCGTCCTCCGACTCATGGCGTCGGCCACCACATTGGCCTTGCCTGGATGATACTGGATCTCTACATCATAATCGGCCACATACTCTAGCCACCGACGCTGGCGCAGATTTAACTCCTTTTGCGTGAACACGTACTTCAGGCTCTTATGATCGGTGAAGATCTTGCACTGAGCCCCATAAAGTAGGTGTCTCCACAGCTTCAATGCATAAATAACTGCTGTGAACTCGAGGTCATGCGTAGGATAATTCTTCTCATGAGTCTTCAGTTTCCTTAACCCATAGGCAATCACCTTACCCACCTGCATTAATACGCATCCCAGACCCACAAGCGAAGCGTCCACGTAAACATCATAATCCATCCCCTCGGTAGGCAGGGTCAGGACAGGAGCAGTGCACAATTTCCTCTTTAACTCCAGGAAGGCTTCTTCGCACTTCTCGCTCCAAACAAAAGCGACGTTCTTCTGAGTCAGCTTAGTCAAAGGTGCAGCTAGGGTAGGGAAACCCTCCACAAACCTCCTGTAGTAGCCGGCTAACCCTAGGAAGCTCTTGACCTCTTTGGGCATGCCCGGCCTACTCCAATCCATCACTGCTGCGATCTTTTCCGGGTCAACCGAGATCCCATCCTCATTCACCACGTGGCCCAGAAACGAGACCTGAGGCAACCAAAATTCGCACTTGCTTAACTTGGCGAATAACTTATGGTTCCTTAACTCCGATAGAACCAAGCGCAGATGCTGCTCATGCTCCTCAACACTGCGAGAGTAAACCAACACATCATCGATGAAGACCACCACGAACTTATCTAAGAAATCCTTGAACACCCGGTTTATCATATCCATGAATGTTGATGGAGTGTTGGTCAATCCAAACGACATCACTAAGAACTCAAAATGTCCGTGCCTTGATCTAAACGTAGTCCGTGGAATATCTGCATCACGGATCCTAAGCTGATGATAGCCTGAACGAAGGTCAATCTTGGAGAAGACCGTGCTACCGCGCAACTGGTCAAATAAGTCATTGATCCTCGGCAGAGGGTACCTGTTCTTGATTGTGACCTTGTTCAGCTCCCTATAGTCGATGCAAAGCCGCATTGACCCATCTTTCTTCTTCACAAATAGAACAGGAGCACCCCAAGGCGACGAACTCTGCCTGATAAACCCTTTCGCCAACAACAAAAGAAAAAAAATGCATTTTAGATTTTGGTTGGCTGATGCAACTTCGGGTGAAAGAAGTCAAAGCTGGAAAGCTAGGTATGAATGAGTGACGCTTCACTTCTTTAGGGCGTAGCGAGCAGTCTACTCATATACGAAAGAGGCTCTCGAGGGGCCATCCAGTACGACGCCTTATCAATAGGATGCCTACCCGGCTCCAAATCGATCACAAACTCAACATCCCGCTCGGGAGGAAGACCAGGAAGGTCATCAGGAAAAACATCGGCGAAATATCGCACAACTGGAATCTCCTCTAAGCGCGGTACACTAACAGCGGTCCCAACCACCGAGACCAAACAAGCAAAACAGTCCGAAAGAAAAAACTTCTGAGCACATACCACAGAGATGACAGGAGAATCCTGGCTCAGATCCGCATACACACTTCCTGGCTGACCGTCGTCCCTGATGAAGTCCAAGCGCTTCCCTTTGCACTGATTGACTGCATCATACCTGGACAGCCAGTCCATGCCAAAAATAACATCGAAGTCCTCCAGATCAATCATCTTCAGGTCTGCCTTCGCAAGGAAGTCCCCCAACAAAACAAGGCAATCCAACATGCCCACATCTGACAACACAGATTCACCAGAGGGGAACTTAACACGAAAGGTATCCCAAACTCGATCTAAAGTCAACCGATGTCGCTCTACAAAGGCTCTAGCCACGAATGAGTGGGTAGCGATGGAGTCAAACAGAACACGCGCCCAGCGGTTCTTCACCTTAAACTTCCCTATAGGAACATATATAACTAAGGAACTACCACAACAATACTACATTTATCAAGACAAGAACAAAACATTCAGGCTGGAAGACAACTAACCTGAGATGACCAGAGTTGAAGCTTCAGCCTCCTCGGAAGAGATCACGTTCAGCTTTCCCTTTCCCTTGTCCACAGGCTGAGGTGGAAGTAATGCCTGAAGAGGCACTGCTTGCAGGGTAGGCTGGACCTGAGGACACCCAGACTTGATGTGTCCCTTCTGCCCACACTGGAAACAGACCTTATCCTTGGACCAGCACTGGGCAGCATCATGCCCGAGTCGCTTGCAAACAGAACAGGAGACATCTCTCCTCAGAGTACCCTGAATCGCATGAACCTGCTCCTTCCTCTAAGCTGCTTCTCTCTTGAAACACTCTCGACCGGGTGGCCTGACCGGCCACAGAAACTGCACACCACTTTGCTCTTCTTCCAAGGAACCGCATCCGGTACCCGGGGTTTCTTTTCCTCCACAGACTTCCTCTTATCCTTCCTACTTTGCTGTCCTCTGTTCTTCGCGGTCTCAATAGCCTCCACCTTCAAAGAAGCCTCCACTACTCCTGCGTAAGTTTCTGACCCATAAGCACTAGTCAACTGCTGCACCTCACTCCTCAAACCACCGAGAAATCGCTTAACTCGATCAGCCTCAACGCTGACCAATCCAGGGGCAAAACGGCTCAACTTGCTGAATTCTATCTCATACTCACCCACCGTGAGCTGCCTTTGCTTCAGATGGAGGAAGTCATTCATGAGGCTGTCACGCTCGACCGAGGGTAAGAACTTCCTCAATAGCATCTCCTTGAACACTTCCCAAGATCATCCGGTTACCAAGCTCTCCTTCTTTCTCAGCCACCAACACTTAGCCAAGCCTTTAAGCTGATAGGCGGCTATCATCACCCTCTGATCGTCTGCAATCCCTGAATACGAGAACATCTCCTCCATGGAGATCAGCCAGTCGTCTATCACCATGAAGTCTGCCTTCCCGTCATAAGTGGGAGGGCTCAGCCTCTGAAACTGCGAGATAAAGGCCATCTCCGCTGGCACCACCACTGGAGGTCTTAAGGGTGCAGGAGGGGGAGGAACAGCAATCCCCCTGCAGGGCCTTACACTCACTGAGTCTGACCCGCCACAACTGCTACCAAAGACTGGATCTAGGCTCGCACATCCACCATCTGCCTGCTCAAGGAATCGCTACTCTGCCGCAAGCTTTCGATTACCGCATCATTCTGAGCTCCAGAAGACTCACCCTCAGACAGGGGAGTTGATCTAGTCGAAGGACGTCTCGCCATCCTAAAGTCATAGCAACACTAGTTAGATCCTAGTACAACGGCTAGACTCAACTACTAGTACAGACCATACATATATAGATATGAACTTAAAGCTGCTAAACTTGCTCTGGGAGTTTACCTTTTACAAAACTTTATGTTATGTCCTAACCTAGGATGGTTAACCACCACCATACTAATTCTTGTGCCTAGATCGGGAATGCATGACTTTATATTATTTTGACTCGAAAACTTATGTGCGTACATATGTCATCCTGCTAGTCTTTAGCTTGGCACGTTGTGCTTATGCCATGTTATGCTATGCATGATTGTGCTATGCATTCTAAAAAAAGCCCTAATGCATGTTATGAGCGGCGTACACATGAAAATGTTATGCATCCCATACTATATAACATTCGCATGCAACGAATAAGAAAATGTGCTAGTCGCAGCTATGTGGTGAGGTTAAGCATCCCATACTACATAACCCTCACATGTTGCACCTATGGTGGATCCATATACGAACAAATACTATGCATCCCATACTACATAATATGCCCTGTATACTTCATGTTATGTTATGAGTGTAGTGTTCGTGCTTTTGCCAAGACGTGCTGATGACATATCGGTGTGTGAATGACATGATGCTGAACTACTAAAAGCAAACAAAGGAAGGTTGCCTGACTAACTTGTCAAGCAACCTCCCTCTGATACCAACTGTCACAACCCACATTTTCCCCGAATTAAATAATTATCAGAGTATGAGAAAACACGCGTCATGATGCCACGTCAAGCAGGGGATAACTGCTGACGCTCAGGCAAAACCCACTGCTACTCTTTATGAAAGAAAATCATGAGCTTAATGATTAGAAAATCAGTTATATTTTAGAGGCCGTATCCCTCGGCTCGGTGGATCACCTAGTCCACAGTTAAAAACTATACTTATGCGCTGCGGAAAAATACTTTATTCAGGTTTAGCATCCTAAAGGGTGTATAAGAGTTCCAAGAGAACCACTCATACTATGCAAGACTCTATATTTAATTTATATTACATATAGGAAAATGATCTTTATATGCTGCTTGGAAAATAGTGATTTACTTTTATAAAACATGCTGATCATGCGATGTACTTATAATAATAGTAGTTTTTAAAAATAACTAGCAACCTAGCATAAATCCTCCTCAGAGCAAGTAGACTATTTCCAGAAAATGGTAACAGCATAAGTAATATATCCAGTACAAAGGTAAAAACTACCAGTGGGCGCCAACAACCTGATATGAACCCATTGGCACATATGTATGTCTGTAAGAAAGTACTAAAAACTACCTCACCAACAAAGCAAACGGTTTTCCAAAATCCAAGAGACCACCAACACCACCACTGCAAACTAGCCACCCAACTGGCTACAGCTCAGAACCTGAGGCATTCCAAAAGAAAACAGAATACCTCAGCAAGCAAAACAAGGTAAAAACTGCATGAAAGAGTCAACCAAAGGGGGAAAAGTAACTGAAAAATAGGCCGTAGAAAGAGTCACAACTGTCCAAAATAGGACGACAAGAAATGCACTACGTGCGAGAAAACAGCATCAACCCAGCTCAGGAACAACATCCTGCAGGGCCTACTAGGCTACCAAGAGCCCAAAGTGCTGCAATCTACCAAGGAAGAAACTTCTAACACCCTAGGCTGTGGGAGATGGTAGTAGCAAAACAACAGCATGGATCCGGGTTGGAGGCAAACTCAGTCCCCCAACCACCAATTTCCATGCCAACAAGCTCAGGGTTCTACATGATAAAGAACAAGGGACCTTCCACCCCCTTGCCCAGCCCGTACCTGGAGCAAGATAGAAGAATAAGGGTGGCCTTGGCTAGATTACACAACACCTCCCCCATGAAGAACTTCAAACCACCACTACTATCCACATCCCACGATTCGGCCTTTAGGAAAGAAAACATGGCCGACAAGGAAACTACAAATATAATCAAGGAATTCACTCGGGAACATAAATCGAGGAAAGAGAAACAGTGTTGAAGTTACTCAACACGGCTCGGCGTTGGGAGGAGTCCACTCAGTGCCTAACCAGACCTTGGCGTTGAGTGAGTTAGCCTCAATCAGCGCTAGAAAAGCCATGGCGTTGAGTGAGGTCCACTCCCTCAACGCCTTCAGCAAAACCACAAAACCTAACAGCGGCGTTGAGTGAGTCTACCTCCCTCAACGCCAAAACAGCTTTGGCGTTGAGTGAGGTCAACTCACTCTACGCTAAAGTTCACTTCCGCAGGAGAACCCTAAGCCAACGCCAACAAGAGGAGGTCGGCGGAAATGCCGACTGATTCTCGCCGAATCGGCGAGAATGCAGGAAGATTCTCGCCGAATCGGCGAGAATGCAGGATGATTCCCGACGACCGGCGGGAATCCGGAATGATTCTCGCCGAATCGGCGGGAATCCGGGATGATTCTCGCCGAATCGGCGGGAATCAAGGATGATTCTCGCCGAATCGGCGGGAATCAAGGTTGATTCTCGCCGATCGGTGGGAATCACTGACGATACACGTCGAAATCGGCGGGAATCACTTGGTGATTCCCGTCGATTTTGACTTAGACAAAAATTTTCACTCAATCACCCCACCACTCAGCCGCTAAGAACAACCGAACTATGGCTTTGAGTGTGTCCACCACACTCAATGCCAAGTCCGGGCGGCTTTTGGCTGTGAG
Source organism: Platanthera zijinensis (assembly GCA_039513925.1). Taxonomy (NCBI): domain Eukaryota; kingdom Viridiplantae; phylum Streptophyta; class Magnoliopsida; order Asparagales; family Orchidaceae; genus Platanthera; species Platanthera zijinensis. Next base: position 136,017,672 of record CM077084.1, on the reverse strand, counting down.
TGTGTGCACCACACTCAACACCAAAACTCGAGAGTCTACCAAGACTAGTTCTAACCAGAGCCCTACCACAACAACCTCCCTCACTCTCTCTCTCGGCTCCACCCGCAAAAGCACCCAACTAGAACTACAAATGTGGAGTCTAAATGGTGAACACAACTAGCACGAGGAGCAAAAATCCCAAGGAGGGGGCTCATAGGAGAATCTAAGCCCTAAAACTTAGCAAGATAATAAGAGAATAAGCATGGTTTCTACCCTAGGGCTAACCGGGAAACATTCCAAAATTCAAAAGAACAACAATGGCAAGGGAAAGAATACCACTTGCCTCGATTTTCGGCGAAGCTTGGTCGGCTTTCCCTCCTCTTCGTTCTGCACTAGAAGGAGAAGCACCTAACGAGCAAACCGTACATTAATGGCGGAAAACCACAAGAACCGGAAATCCAAGTCTCCTAAAACTCCACGAAAATCGAATATCTTACCGTCGAAATGAAGATCTGAGCGAGAGCAAGACAACGCCGCTTTCAGAATCGAAATCCGTCCACGAATAAGCCCGGAATCACCGTCCGAAGGGGAAGTAGGCCGGCGGTTTTCCTCCGTTTTCCGCGAACGGGAGGGGCGACGGTTTCGGTCTGGTCTCGGGAAGGATGAAGGAGAAGTTGGTCCGCCACTTCTTAACAAGGCTTTATAATAAAAGGACATGCCTATTCGGCCCTAACCGCTGCCTAAACTGCCGGTTCACTTAATTTAAAAGGGTTTCTAATTTGTTTTTACTAATAACACACCCAAAATGACTCGAAAACCGAACCACCTCGGAATTCGACGAAATTCGCACCGTAGATAAATATCCACGCTACGAACACAACGACGAAGTCGAAATTAACTTGGCTACAAAATAGGGCACTCAGTTCTAAGGAGTTAAACCACACTCCACAAATGGCACAAGCCACGGAAATGCGTCATCGTAACGCCAAACGAGAATTAAATAATCGCAAAAAAAATCGGGGGCGTTACATGAAATGATCTCATTTTCTTAATCCATATCTTCTTTTTCTTTTTTAAAAAATGTTGATGATTTACCCTTGATTAATATCTAGAGAGGTCATATCATCGATATATTATTTTCTCTTCTGTTTCCGTACTATAGAAGCCAAAAGGCTCATGCGTATGGATTGATCACTCATGGGTAAAGGGAGTTGAATGCAATCCTTGAAAGAGGATGAAGTAAATTTCCCAGATTGGAGTCAAATCCAATAGAGGGGTTCAGCATATAAAGCGAGTTTTAGGTGTTTCAATTAAAGAATTAAAGTTCTGTTGATCATCCTAAACTCAGTTGGGCGTAGCCTTGAAAGAGGTGCGTTCATATTTTGGGAACCTCCACGGTCCAAGCATCTTTGTTAAAGAGAATTAAATATTTATCTATTTTTGGTCATTTTCATTCCAAGGTGATTCAAGATCAAGTACTAACCTTTTAATTAATGCTTAATCACCCTCTTTTATCGTATAACCATTCTCTTATTTGCAAACCAACTAAAAGTATCTAATTGATAAAATAACAGAAATCTCTTTGAAGTAGAAGTAATTGACGTGCCTTGGTTCTAATACGACCTTGGTATTGTATCCTATACTATAAGCGATAAGGTAAACTTGCCTTTATCGAATATAGATTTTGTTGGATTCCTAGTTGGATTTTGACTAGGTTCAATAACTTAAGCTGAGTGTGACCCAACATTGTATAGCTAGGGTCATGAGTAGTAGTCTTAGAGTTTAGGCTAAGTACTGATTAGTGCTACCTCCTTGGACAAGCCAGAAGTAGACTTCAGAGAATCAGATTTAACAGCTTTTAGAAGACAGTGATAAGTTCGAAATTCTTTGAGCTCAGCTCGACGATCGTCGATCTAAGATCGACGAACTCAGAGTTTATTCTCTGAGCTGAGTTCGACGTTCTCAGAGCTCAGGTCGACGCTTAGTTTTCTTCTGTCAGTTTCTCACCTCGACGGACTCAGAGTGAAGATTTGGAAAGTTAGTCTCAGTTAGCAGATCACAGAGCTCAATTCAACGAACTTGAATTCCCTGGTCGACAAATTATGTTTTGCGTTTGAAGTTTTCTGTGTAGTTCCAGAATGAGTCCTTCCCTCATCTGTTCCTTATTAAATGTATTATTCTGAGCATTTAATGCAAATATTCTTTTGAATATATCCGTTATTTGGCTGCATTAAATGTGGTATTCTTCAGAATAAATATTTGCTTATTCTATCAAGAACAGTTGGGAAACTCATTAATGATATTATTCCAGCCGTTTTCTATTTCCCGCAGCAGCCAACATTTATGTAAAGAATTCAAAAATTCAAATTGAATTTTTCAGTAGTGGAATAAAAGTAATTCTCTTCTCTTTGAGAAAAACAACAGACAAGCAAGACAGTTAGATAGAAAGGAAGAGAAATCGAGAAGACTGCACAGGAAATACTGAATAAGAACTCGATGCTATCAACGCCTTTTTCATTCTCTGCCAACACTGTAGTTTGAAGAATAACAAATCATCAAGTTCAAGAGTCTTCTTCAACTTATGTTCAAGAAATCCTTAGTTACATTCTATTCAACATCTGTTACTGGATTTCCTGGACCTTGGCAGATCAAGCTGAAGACCTACTCACCCTTTAGTAAAACTCTATTCTTCTTGAAGCATTCCACTTCTCAGGGGAGCTTTGACACACAAGAATCCACACAATCTTCTCAGTTGTATTGGGAAAAGAGAAGACTTCAATAAACATCATCCATCCCATTGTACAGGGTTATATCTTCCTTCAAAAGTTAGTTTGGTTGACAAGTCTCCCTCCAAAGACTTGAAGTTAGTTTTTGGGCACCTTATCAAAATCCTGAAGGGTTTCCTGATCTACCTAAACCATATCTTGTGGTGGCAGTCACCTGATCAAAACCTGCTAGTGGATTCTTACCAAGGGTGGTAGAAGAGTGAATGTACCCAAATTTAGGGGAACCACTATAAACTTCTTGTGTCGTCTGGTTGCTCATTTTCATTTGTTTTTGTTGTGCTTGCGATTGCTGAATTGTTATCTTAGTTTTTCTTATTCCTTAACTAATATATGGTATCACTATATTTACTCGGATATAATCTAGAAAAAGAGCCAAAGTTTTTATACTCTATTCACCCCCCCCCCTCTAGAATAATCTGATCTAACACCCTCCTTTCAATTGGTATCAGAGGGTGTTTTTGTTTGGTTGTACAAGTTAACACTTGAACCAAGATCCAGTTAGATCAGATTTTCCTCTTCCCAACTATTCTCTATCACAATGGCATAAAATAAGGATTATGCAAGCACCAGACCTCCAGTATGCAACCTAAATAAGTTTGCCATCTAGAAGGCAAGAATTAAGTTGTATATGAATTCTATTGATTAGGATATATTCAACTCTATCTTGACAGGACCTCCTACTGCAACAAATACTTCAATTTCTACTTCAAGCACTCATGTTGTTCAACCACCTGAGTGGACAGATGCCCAGAAGAAAGCCAAAATTGCAGATGTAAGAGCCATGAACATTTTACCTCAGACCATGTCTGATGATATCTTTAAGAAAGTGGCTGAGTGCACTTCAGCTAAAGCCATCTAGGATTCCCTAAACCAGATGGTGGCTGGATCTGTTGATGAGAGAAAGGACAAGAAGATCCAATCTCATCTCCCAGCATGAGAACTTCAAGAAGGAAGAAGTTGAGTCAGTTAGTGACATGTACAAAAGGCTAAGCTCAATCATCAATGAGCTAAGGACCTTAGACAAGGAAATTACCCCGACTGAAGTGAATGACAAGATCCTTATGTGCTTCCCTAGCACATGGGATTCAAGGATCTGGCCTATCAAAAAAGCCAGAAGCATGACTTAGATATCAACTGAGTCTCTCCTTGGAAATCTCAAATCATATGAGCAACTGATGAAGACCAGAGAAGTAGTAGCTGAAATAAACACTCCAACACCTACCAGGAAGGAGCATAACATTGCTTTCAAGGCTGCTGAGGACTCTTAAGGGACTCCAGTCAATGAAGAACTGATGAGTCTATTTGCCAAAAGATTTTTAAAAATGGAAAAGAAGGACTTTAGAAGGAAGTCATCTAGACAAGATGACAAACCAAGGTATGACAAAACACCTTCTAAAGAAATTATCTATTTTGGTTACCAAAAGCCAAGAAACTACATCTCTGAGTGTCCAGAAGCTCAAAATAAAGATAGGATAAGAGAAAAGGAGTCAAGAAGAAATCATCACAGCAAACCCTCCTCAAGCAAGCACAAGAGGAAGGAAAAGTGTTTTGTTGCTAAGACCTGGAGTGATACAGAAGAAGAGTCATCCTCTTCCAGCTCTAGTGATGATGAAGAAGAGCAAAAGGCAAAAGAAGTTTGCTAAATGGCAATTGATGCCTGCATCAACAAATCAGATGCTGAAGATTCAGATAATGAAAAATCAATGTCTGTTGAAGATGAGGTAATTGCTTCCTATGATTTTTAATCAGAAGAATTAAAATCAGAATTTAAAAATCTTTGCTTAGACTTAATAAGCTTTGAGAAGGAAATCAAACTTCTTAGAGAGAAATTAACTTATCAAGATAAATATCTTGCTGAAAATGCTAAATTGTCAATTGAACTAAATTCACCTAATGAACAAATAGTTTTTCTGAAAATTGAACTACGTAAGGCCAAAAAACTAGAGGAATCTCTAAATGGCAGGAGCATGAAATTACTTGATATAACCAGTACCTTAAATGCAAGGACTAATAACTGTAAACTAGGATTAGGTGCCTCATCTAGTGAACCACCTCTAATCTAGAAGAACAATCTATCAAAACCTATAAACTTTATTTCAGATAAATGCAAGAAGAACACTGAACATGTAAATAAAGTTAATGAAGTTCTAAAGCAAATGGAATTAAAATAAAAAACTAAGAACAAGAAAAATAATAGATATAGCAATGTTCAATAGGTTTCGTTGAACTTAGATCGACAAAACGTGAACAGTTCGTCGACCTCAGAACGACGAACTCTGAACACAAACCATAATAATAAGAATTCTTCGATCTACGATCGATGAAACCAGTACGGTTTGTCGACCAGAGATCGATGATATTGGTGCCCTGAGAATGAATACTTTCCTTCTTCGAGCAGAGATCATAGATCTCATTCAAATTCGTTGAGCTCAGGTCGACGAACTCACCAGAATTCGTCGATCCCAGATCATAATTACATAAACTTAAATTCCAAAAGAAACTAGAACATTAAACCTAACCAATATAGTGAGAACATCAACCCTTTCACCCAATGGATAATTCCTCCTAGAAGATTTCACCCCTTAGGTTATAAGAACCAACCTGAATGTTCATTTATATCCAGTTTTTCATTTGAGAAGTTACAAGGACCCAAGGTTACCTGTGTCAAGAACTTTTAATTTGTTTCATTGCAGGTAAAGACCTATCCTATCACTCAAAATTAGTGGTATCTGGATAGTGGGTGCTCTAAGCACATGACTTGATGCAAGGACAGCCTCATCAACTTCAAGGCTAAACTTAGTCTAAGAGTCATCTTTGGAGATTCAAGTTTTTGACAGATTGAAGGCTATGGAGACTTCAAAAGTGGTGATGTCACTTCCAAAAAGGTGGCATATGTTAATGGTCTCAAGCATAACCTCATATCCATAAGTTAGTTATGTGATTCAGGTTATAAGGTTTGCTTCTGAATCTCAATGTATTATTTCTACAAATAATCAAACTGTTTTAACTAGAATTAGACAAGGTAACAAATACTTAGTAAACTTTAAATCTGCCAGTTCAGAAATCTATTTATTTAATCTTGTTAGCAATCAAAATGATTTGTGGCATAAAAGATTAGGTCATGTAAATTTGAGAAACATAGCTAGGCTTTCTAAAGACAACCTTGTTAGAGGATTGCCTTCTTACCCCTATAAGAAGGAAAGTCTCTGCAGGGCTTGTCAGTTAGGCAAGCAAACTAAATCTAGTTTTAAATCATTAATCAAAAGTGACTCACCTAGGATATTATACTTACTACATATGGACCTTTTTGTCCATATAGCAGTACAAAGCCTAGGAGGGAAATCTTATACTTTAGTGATTGTAGATGACTTTTTTAGATTCACTTGGGTATTATTTTTTAGATCTAAGTCAGATACTTTCAAGATTCTTATAGATTTTCTCAAGAACATACATATTGAGTACTCTACTCCAGTTGTATTGATCAGTAGTAATCATGGTACTGAGTTTGAGTCTCTTCTTATGCAAGTGTTCTGTAGGAAAGAAGGTATCAGACATTGCTTATCAGCTCCTAGAACACCTCAACAAAATGGGGTTGCTAAAAGAAAGTGTAGAACACTAATTGAATCTGCAGGCACATTACTAGCAGATGATTATTTGCCCCTTTCCTTGTGGGCAGAGGTTGTAAGCACAATAAATTATGTGCTGAATAGAAGTCTTATACACAAACTTAAGAATAAGACTCTATATGAGTTACTGAAAGGGAAGAAACCTAAAGTCACCTATTTTAAAGTATTCGGTTGTATATGCTATATTCATAATAATGACAAGAAATTTATTATAAAATTTGAAGCAAAGGCTGTAAAGGGAATTTTTCTAGGATATTCCTAAGTCAGCAAAGCTTATAGGGTGTTTAATAAATCATCTTTTAAAATTGAGGAATATGTGCATGTAACTTCTGATGAAGCTAATATGTATTGCAAGGAGAAAGAAATTTCTACCAATGAGCTATTGCATGTACTTCGCTTGTGTGAGAAAATGGATGAACTAAACCTTACACCAAAGGTTACATCACATCCTCCTCAACAATGTGATGAAGAAAGTGAAGAAGAAACTGTGGAAGTAGTTGAACTTCCTCCAATAGCAGATGTAATTCCACAAGAGGAATTCATTCCAAATGATATTGCTGAACCAACTGAAAGACTTGATTTCAAGAGCCTAGACACCTAGAGGGGGGGGTGAATAGGTTCTAATTTTCTTTAATAATTTTAGGCAAGTAACTAGATCTATCACAGCCTAGACTATATAATCCACAACATAATATTCACAGCACACCTCAGTACACCAGATTTATAGTGGTTCCCCAAGTTATGGGTACATCCACTTCACTCTTCGCCTATCCAGTAGAGAACTGGATTCAGCCCAACTTCCTTCCACTAACTCATATCCATAGACTTTACAACTCAGAACCTGATAGGTTCCTACAGCTCAGACTTATATAAGTTCTACCTCAGCTTCTTCCCAAGAACCCTACCTCGGCAACAACCCTACCTCAGCCTTTATCACTAGGCTTACAACTCAGACTTTCACAAGTCCTACACCTCAGGCTCTCAGCCCTACCTTAGCCTTTATAAACACAACCTTACAACTCAGATCTATAAAATATCTTACAAGAAAAACAATATTTAATTGAACAAAAATTTCACCCAGATATTGATGTGAGCTTCTTGATCAATTCTTGAATAAACTGTATACTTTAGATCCAACCTACCTTAGCTTTTCAAAGCTTATTGATTAAACAAAATGAGGTTGATCTTTACTTGGTGTAGAAGTTGATCTTCAGACAGCTCCCTTCTTAGATTCAGGAATAGATCTGGCTTCTTAAGGATTCCCCCTTTCTTATTGTTGAATTCTCTCTCTGGTTCTGTGTTGGTTTGTTCCCCCGTAATTGCTTAATTGCTTTATTTTTGTTGTCATGGACCAGTCCTTTATATAGAGTTTCTCAATGATTACAGGTTGATTCGGTTTATAACAACCTTCTGACAGTTCTGACAAAGGTGTCAGACTTGTTGTTTATGATAACTATTAAGTCTACAGCCGTGACAGTTGATCCTGCAATGACTTTATATCTCAACAGGGAACACTCAGCAAATTACTTCACATGTGTCGACATAAATAGACTAAGTGTCGATACAAGTCTTGATGATGTCGACACAACACTCAATGTGTCGACATAGTCATTCTTCTGCTTCTCAACACAGCTACTGTTGTATGTGTCGATACAAGTCCTGTGTGTCGACACAACTGCTCCTGGTCACTACATAGATGTTTCAGATAGATGGCGTTGAGTGTATGTCCAGACGTCGTTGAGTGTGTGTCGATACAAGTCCTGTGTGTCGACACAACTTCTCCTGGTCTCGACATAGCTGTTGCTGACAAATGGCATTGGGTGTATGTCAAGACATCATTGAGTGTTTGTCGACATAAGTCAAGTGTTTCGACACAACCTTTCAGACTCAGTATAACTGTTGTTGATAAATGACGTTGAGTGTGTGTCGACACAAGTCCTGTGTGTCGACACAAGCCTTTCAGACTCAGTACAACTGTTGATGATAGATGGCGTTGAGTGTTTGTCAACACAAGTCCTGTGTGTCGACACAAGCCTTCTTTTTGTGTCGACACAATTCATGGGTGTCGACACATGCCTTTCTTCTGGTGTCGACATAACTCCTGGGTGTCGACACAGCTCTTGCTTCAGGTGTCGACACAATTCCTTACAAGTGTCGATACTTGTACTTAGAATTTTTCCTGCATTTCTTAAACCTGCACGCTGAAACTCAAACATCCCATCAAATACAAATTGAAGTATATCATTGAGTAAGGGGGGAGGCTTCTCCAAATCTAGTACATAGTTTCTAGTGTACCCAACAATCTCCTCCTATTTGGAGAAGTCACAACCCTTAGTCAAAGATATACACCACACATAATAAATCAAAGAAAAATAGATGTTCATACATTTTACTATAGGGTAACATATAAACATAGATAATAGCTAAACTCAATACTGAAAATGATGTCATTCATTAATCAGAAAATTATTTAGGTTTACATGTTTCTTTAAAGAACAAAAATCAAAATATTACATTGTTCTACATATTAGCCTATCTATCCTAAGATGGACTAGGCTCCTTGATTACTATTCCTTTTCCAGATCTGATCTTAGCCTGTACATTAGGTTCAGTATCATCAGCTGGTTTCTTTCCTTTCAGGTCTTTATTCTTCAGTTCTTCATCCTTGATCCTTTGCCTTTCAAAATAGTGAAAAGGCTTTGGAAAGTACTTGCTAGGCTCCACAGAGTTAGCAAGTAACTTCCCAACTTTAGCACTCCTCCTATACTTAAGTATAGCCTCTTGCCTTGCCTGATACTTGTTCCACTCTTGCTTAGAGTACCATTTGAATCTATCATATGTATTGTCCTTCACAGCTTTCCAAACAGTTAAAATAATGTTCCTGGAGGTAGGACTCCACTGCTCAAAATCAGGCTTCAGTTCTGCCAGTTCTCTAAACCTTTTCTTAGAAAGCTGTGCCTCACTCTGTATATCCTCTGACATTTCTACCTTTTCAATATGAATATTCTGTGTCTCCTGTGGAGGATAAATGACTTGTGCAACCTCTGGCTGATCCTCTTCAATGTAGGCAGGTTGAACACCAGACTCAGCAGTATTTTCATCCTCACATAGGGGTGGAAATCCAAGTGTAGCTCTGATCATATTAGATACTCATTTTGCATGATCAGAGCTGGCTTTGACTAACATTCTCTCCCCCTTTATGACTTCTCTAGCTATATGATCTCTCATATCATTCTTTTGAAACCTTACTTGATCAGCCAGATATTCTGTACCTTCTTGGTAGTAGGCTTTGAATTTTGTCAGGTAATCAGAAATGGTATTTTGAGAAGCTTCAATGGCTGTTTGGACAGCAGCTAGATCTGCTTATATTTGCTTGGATACTTCCGTTTTCAAATCAGTAGCAATACTTCCCAGTTTTTTGAGAATTTCATCATGGGAGTCTTTGAGATTTTCATTTGATCTGAATTGATTTTCTAAAATATATCCTTATTTTACTGCAATGTCCTCAACTTCAGTCTTTATCAGCTGTTGTTGTGAAAGAGAGGGATAGATAGGTTTTACTCTAGAGGGGGGGGGGGGGGTGAATAGAGTATTTAAAAAAAATAGATTTATTGCGGAATTTAAATACTTATAACTATAACTAGTGAAATAAAATAGTCTAGACTACCACAGCATAACACAACACACAAAGAAATCACACAGCAACCAGACGACACAAGAAAATGTATAGTGGTTCTCCAAATCTGGGTACATCCACTCTTCTACCACCCAGGTAGGAATCCACTTAGGTTTTTGATAAGGTGCCCTATCACCACAAGATCTGCTGCAGGTATATCTATAGACCCTTTGAGCTTTTGATTAGTAGCTCAAAATCCAATAGGTTTTTGATCAGGTGCCCTATCACAACAAGTGTTCACTTTTTAAGGGAGAGATAACCTTGTATAGATGGATGTAAAATAAACAAGAATGTTTGGAAATCTTCTCTTTCTCAGGCAAATGAGAAGACTGTGTGGATTAAAGTTGAATGTCCAAGCTCCCTCTGAGATGTTGTATATATTCAGGAAGAGGAAACTTGGCCCTGGGTGTAGGTCTTCAAAATATATTTGAGAGCCTTTTGAATCTTTTAACTGTTATTGATTTTTGGCTCTCTGTAAATCTTTGAAGACTGAAGAATAAAGAAGACTAGAGAGAGTTGTTTTTGAAAAAGTTCTTCTTCTTCCTTTTTTTCAGCAAAACATGCAAGATCCCTTGAGAGCAACATTCTTCTCTGACTACTCATTGATTACAGTATGTTTCTCTTTTTGTAAATATTTTGTCAGAATGAAGAAAACGACACCAATTTGAATTCCCAAGACAAAACATAATTCTCTGCAATAAATGAGGAGCCCAAACGGCTAAATATTGCTGTCAATCATAAATGCATTTCCATAACTGTCTTGATAAAATATTCTGTAAATACCATAATTAATGCTTCAAGAATACAACTATCAGCCTTGAGAGAATCAGCATTAATTATTAGAATATATTTTCCTTAAAATACTTTATCATAATAAAAATAAATAACTCTGACCGTCCTGAAGAACTGATAACTGAAAGCAGTAAAGAATCGTAGAGCTCCGTTCAGAGATCATCAAACTGAGTTAAGAGATCGTCGACCAGAGAACGGCTATCGTAGAACTGAGATTACTACTGAGAAAAATGAAATCGTCAACCTGAGCTCATAGATCGTCGAGCTTAGTTCAGAGTAGAAGACTCTGAGATCATCGATGGGAGATCGACGATCGTCGAGCTGAGTTCGACTATAGTCGAACTGATATAGATAGTCCACAACATTTATCTAAATCTAAGTCTAAGTCCACTGCAATGCTGATCTGCACAAAACCTGACCTATGGGTTACCTAACTAAGACTTAGACAGAGACCCTGGCTATACATGGTGGTCAAGACATCCTAGGAGTGAACCTAACATAAATCCAAATAAGGGTTCCAACAATCTCCCCCTATTTGTGTGAGGTCACTCAAAAACAAAAATTGAAAAGAAATAAATACAAAGATCATAAATATCTGAAGGGATGAAATAACATCAGCAGATATGTTATATCAGGTCATTGTACATAATCAGTTAAGCAATAGACAAAGAGTACCAACTATAATATATCAGATGGAGAACCAGATGAGGGTTTAGAGAAAATTATCTTCCTGCCTGGGTCTGGTACATTCTTCTTAGATGTCATCAAGTCTTGTCCACCAAGAGATGTCTGACTGTTGGTCCTGGGCACAATTGCTTCAGGATGCAATGCCATATATTCAGCTGGATCAAAGACTTTCTTGCTGACTTGAAGTTTATTCAGCTTATTTTCTCTGTAGGAAGACATAGTAGAGAATTAAGATGGATCTTCTCCTTCTTCTACAGCTTTTCTGATCTGAGAGAGACCAATCAGTTCTTGAAGCCTGGCGATCCTAAAGTTTGAATCAAGTTCCTAATCAACAGGTGGTTGATCTTCTTGAGGAGGCATCATTGTAACTGCTTTGAACTGAATGGATTGAGGTTGAAACTTTGTTGAGCTGTGTTGTTTATCACTTTGAGAATAGAGAGATCTTGGAGAAGCAGCCTCACTGTACTTTCTTTTATAAGATACAACAGGTCTTCTTGACTAATAAGCAGCTGTCTTCTGATCCTTGGGAGGAACTTGTTGTTGAGGAGGAGAGAAGGAGGGGTTCTGATAAATCACTTCTTTTACTTGTTCTGAGAAACTTTGACTTCTATGCTGTTGGCTGTCTCCTTGGGAACGAGTCCTGGAAGATCTATCCTTCCTTTGAAATGATCTTGAGAAAGAGGAAGGCTGGGAAGATGCACCAGATGCTTGAGAAATAGCACCTGAAGCACCAGCAGCAGCAGGAGGAGGAGGAGGAGGGCCTCTTCTGAATTTCTGAGGAGGAGGAGAATATCTCCTGCTCTCCTTCCTGGCTTTCTACTCATTTTTGGCTAACCACATCCAGCTCTCCATGCCAGGGTATTGAGTAATCCCTTTTAAGATGTAATAAGGGATATCAATTATATTTCCTGGCTTGGGAGCAGCCTTGGGAGCAACTTTTCTTTTCCTTGAAACTTTCTTTTTCTTAGAATTACCATCCTCTGAATCATCATCATCATCAGAAGAAGAATCGAAAGGATTGTCATACAAATCATCAATTTCCTTCGCCTGTTTGTCAGCAATCTTTTTGGCAGCCCTTTCTTTGGCTTCTTCCATAATATCAATAACAATGAAATCATCAAGAGGGGGAAGAGTGTTGTAAGACTCACAGAGATTTACTAAACTTGTTTCTAGGGCTAAGGCCAGATTTTCTGAGGCCACTAGATCAAGTAGTTCATCAGCAATTAAGATGGCATAAAACTCATTCTTTTCTTCTGACAAAAGCATAGGCTCAACATCCAAAGGGGATGACATATCTGTACACACTATAATTGATGAAATATCTGTATAAACTAGAGCTGATTGAATCTGCAGAAGTTGTTTCACGACAGAAAGACTCATGGGTCTGGTATAACAGACCATGGCCCTGGAAGAATTGATCTAAACTGAAAACAAAACTGATCTAAACATAGAGAATGACTGTAAAATAATTTGTAAATTAATGGAGGGATTAATAAAACAGTAACAACTGTAAATCTAAGGAATTGACAGATCAGTGTCTTCATCTGACTTCAGCAAATCTGAGTAAAGAACTATGTCTGCACAAAATTTCTGAAACACTTCTTTTTCCTGCACAGCTGGAGGAGACTGAGCCTGAAGCTCTTCTGATACTAAACCTACAGCATCTTCATGCACTGCTGGAGGATACTGAGCCTGAAGCTCTGCTGAGACTGAACCTGCAGCATCTTCATTAGACATCTCCCCCTTTCCTGGTTTCTGTGAGAACTTGAACCATGCCCCCAGATGAAGAAGGGACAGTAGAAGCAGAAATAGAGGCAGAAAGAGAGGAAATTGAGAGAGCAAGAGGTGAAATAGCCTCTGCTATCAAGGATTTTAAAGTAGGAGTGAGGAGTTCCAGAAGATGAGAGATGAGGGTTTGATCAATTTGAAGAAACTCAGTTGGAGTCTGAGTTGAGACGGAATTATTTTAGGGAGGAGGAGTGAAATCGGTCATGATCTCATCCTTAATAGGGGAGTTTCATGAAGAATTAATAGGGGAAATATGTGGTGAGGATTCAGTGTTGATGGGTGAATCAGGTTGGTGAGAAGGAGATGAGAGAGGTGAAAGTAGGCCAAAATTTGGAAAGGACAAGGTGTGGAGGTTTAGAGGTTCAGCAGGGTGAATGGGAGATGATGGCTGAATAGGAGAAGGGATGGTTTGGACAACATTGGGGGGTAGAGAAAGAACACTTGGTGTAATTGGAGGAGGAGGAGGAAGATAAGGAACTTCTTCATTAGGTTGGGAAGTGGCTGTGACAGCCCTTGTGTCCTCAGATATAAGGGAGGAGGTTCCAGCCCTGGAGGGCTTTTGAATCGTCCTCTCCCACTTCCCGAACAGAGAGGAATCCAACCTCTTGCTTACATTAATAGCTATGGTTGGAGAAACAAATAGCTCTGGAGCTGTTTTCTGAAGGAAGATTCCCAGAATCCTTCCTAAGAATACTTCCTTCTTGTTGTTCTTCCTCTTAATCAAATCAAAGAACAAGCTGGCCAAATCAATGGCCTTCTTATTTACCAGAGAAGATATGATGGCAAACTGTTGCTTATTGATGTTGTCATGGGCTGAATTCTTGCCCAGCAGAACCTTTCCCACGATATCTGTAAGGAACTTAAAACCTATGGATAAATTTTTCTTTAATAACTTAGATGGGATGCCCTCGGCATGACCCATCTCCAATAGCATCCTGCTATATTTTGAACTATCCTGTTCCAGGTCATCTGATCCATTCTTTAACTCAAAAATCTCTGTAAGAGTTGCAGGGTTTAGAGTAACCTGCTGTCCTGAGACGAAACCAATCATAGAAGAGTCATTTGTAGAGGAAGTGTAAACCCATTCTTTAATTTCAGCAACAGATAGTTTTATCCTTGCATTCATGAATTTCTTCAATCCCTGATCATCGCACAACTGTAACATTTCCTGAAAAACGGGATCACAAAGATTGAATGAGTCGAATTCGACGTCGAATCCTGTGTCTAACTTCATCGCTGTGAGAACTACTGCAGAAATCGCCATGGAAAACATGTAGACTCAAGAGAAACAGGGAGATCAAGAGCAAAGAGAAAAAGAAAGCGCGGTACAGAGATCGACGGGAAACCTACATATAGGGTTTATTTTTGGAATATAAAGAGACGATCTCTATCTGACGATAAAACATGAAATGTCGATCTTAGGTCAAAGATTTAATTTATAAACAAATAATATCTTTGGTCTCTGATCTCGATCAAAAAAAAATCGATAGTCGAGCTTAGGTCGATGATTGATTTACTGAAGTAAAGTCGTCGGTCTCCGGTTGACGATTTTTGTCTTCACATAGAGTTGTCGTCAATCTCAGATCGACGATTTGGCTCAAGATGAGTTCGAAGATTGTCGATCTCTGTTCGACGATCGATGACCACATCTTAACAAAGACAAAAGTCAATTTTAATCCATGTCATTTATCGTTCCAAGTTGATTCAAAAAGAATAGATGTTTTTCACATCTAGAGGCTTGGTAAAAATATCTCCTCTTTGAAAATTAGTGGAGATAAACTTGAGGTTAATCTTGTTTTTGTCAACACAATCTCTAAGAAAATGATGCCTTATTTCTATATGCGTGGTCCTTGAATGCTGGACTGGATTTTTTGCAATAGATATGGCACTTGTACTATCACAAAATATGGTGGAATTTTTGAGAGAATACCCATAATCCAGTAGCTGATTTTGAATCCACAAGATCTGTGAACAATAACTCTTAGCTGTTATATATTCAGCTTCTGTAGTTGATGTAGACACAAATGATTGTTTCTTACAAAGAAGGATACTAATCTATCACCCAGGAATTGACAAGTTCCTGAAGTGCTTTTTCTATCAACTCTGCATCCAGCATAGTCAGCATCAGAATATCCAGTTAATTCAAATTCTGACTCTTTGGGATACCAAAGTCCTAGATTAGGACATCCCTTTAAGTATCTTAAAATTCTCTTGAGGAGAATTAATTGAGATTCTTTTGGGTTGACTTGAAATCTAGCACAAAGACATATTACAAACATTATATCAGGTCTACTTACAGTAAGATATAGTAGGGATCCAACAATGGCCCTAAATTTTTTCTGATCAACAGGTTAACCCTTTTCATCAGAATCAATTACTGCATTAGAAGCCATGGGTGTCTTCATTGCTGAGGCATCAGCCATCCCAAACCTTTTTACTAATTCCTTAGAATATTTGGACTGTGATATGAAGATGCCATCAGGAGCTTGCTTTACTTGAAGACCAAGAAAGTAAGAAAGTTCACCCATGCTACTCATTTCAAACTTGGAGTGCATAAGGTCAGAAAACCTTTTGCAAAGTTTAGAATCAGTAGATCCAAATATAATATCATCAACATATACTTGAACTAACAGAATCCTATCATGATGATGTCTAACAAATAAAGTCCTATCTACAGTGCCTCTAGAGAATTTATGCACTAAAAGAAAGCTAGTTAGGGTTTCATACCAAGCTCTTGGAGCTTGCTTTAGACCGTAGAGAGCCTTATGCAATTTGAAAACATAAGAGGGGTGAGTTGAAGAGATAAAACCTGGTGGATATTCCGCATATACTTCTTCCTTAAGTTCCCCATTGAAAAAGGCATTTTTGACATCCATTTGATATACCTTGAATTTCTTGTGAGCAGCATAAACCAAGAAAATTCTGATAGCTTCAAGCCTTGCAACAGGTGCAATGGTCTGATCATAGTCAATACCTTATTCTTGCCTGTAGCCCTGTGCCACTAGTCTAGCTTTGTTTCTGACCACTATACCTTGATCATCCAATTTGTTTCTGAAGACCCATTTAGTTCCAATAACTAGCTGTCCTTTGGGTCTGGGAACCAAGTTCCAAACTTTGCATCTTTCAAACTGATTTAGCTCATCTTGCATTACAGTATTCCAGTGTGGATCTTGCTCAATATCTTTAATGGATGAGGGCTCACTTTTAGATAAGAAACAGGCATGCATCATATCCTCATTGAGTTGGTGTCTTGTCTGCACACCCACTGACATGTCTCCTATCACTTGAGATATGGGATGATCTCTAAGTGTAACATAGTTAGGAGGTGGAGTTTGTTCAACAATAGAAGCATCATGAACTAATTCCTCTTGTGGAATTAAATTTGTTGTTGGAGAGGCTTCAGCAATTTCCAAAGATTCTTCTTCACTGTCTTCATAAATCAGTGAGGAGGGATGAGATGTCACTTTTTGGGTGAGATTTAAGTCATCCAATTTCTTACATAGATTGGGTACCTGCAAATAATTACTGGTAGAAGCTTCCTTCTCCTTATTAAACGTATTAGCTTCATCAAAAGTAACATGAATAGATTCTTCAATTTTCAAGGATGATTTATTGAAAACCCTATATGCCTTGCTAACTTGGGAATATCCCAGAAAGATTCCCATTGTAGCTTTGGCTTCAAACTTTCTAAGAGAATCTTTGTTATTATTGTGAATAAAATAGATGCAACCAAAAATTCTAAAGTAATCTATTTTAGATTTCTTCCCTTTGAGTAATTCATAGGGAGTCTTGCCCTTAAGTTTGTGTATCAAACTTCTATTAAGGACATAATTTGTTATGCTTACAGCTTCTGCCCAATAGGATAGAGGCATGCGAGCATCAGCAAGCAATGTGCTTGCAGCTTCAATGAGTGTTCTATTTTTCTTTTCAACTACCCCATTTTGTTGAGGAGTTCTGGAAGCAGAGAAGCAGTGCCTGATACCTTCCTTCTCACAGAATTCTTGCATAGGAAGAGATTCAAACTCAGTGCCATGATCACTTCTGATCAATGCAACTAGAGAAGAGTACTCAATCTTTATGCATTTTAGAAAGTCTGTAAGAATTTTGAAATTATCAGACTTGTTTCTCAAGAAGAAAACACAAGAGAACCTAGAGAAGTCATCTACAATAACTAAAGTATAGAACTTCCCTCCCAGGCTTTGTACAGCAATTTGTCCAAAAAGGTCCAAATGAAGCAGATACAAAATCCTAGGTTAATCACTCTTATTAACCGATTTAAAGCTATTTTTAGTTTGCTTGCCTTATTGACAAGCCTTGCAAAGGCTTTCCTTCTTGTAGGGGCAAGAGGGCAATCCTCTAACAAGGTTTTCCCTAGATAACCTATCAATATTTCTAAGATTTACATGTCCTAGCCTTTTGTCTTACCAAAGCTTGAGTCTCCAAATATAACCTTCAGACCTAGCTTTGCCTTGTAGTTATTCAGGTTGGCCTTGTTTACTGTCATGTGCTTGGAGCACCCACTATCCAGATACCATTTATCCTGTATGGTAGGATAGGTCTTCAACTGTAAAATAACAGCTTATATATTCTGGACCCAGGTAATCTTGGGTCCTGGCTTCTTTTCATACTTAAAAACTTAAAATATAAGAGTATTTAGGTTGACTTTTATAACCTAAGGGATGAAATCTCCTAGGTGGGATTATCCAATTTGTTAAGGGATGAAAAGTTTTAGAGTTAGAGTTCTTATTATAGTTTATGTTGAAATTTTAGTTTTGATGATACAGATTTGGGTTTGACGATTTAGGTTGAGATCGTCGATCTGCGTTCGACGACCATCATTGATATCGTCGATCTCGGTTCCCATAGTAATAGTAGCTATTATCTGGGTTCCACGATCGTCGATCTCTGTTCAACGATACATAATGATATCGTTGATCCCCGTTTGCAGAGTGTTTAGGCTCAAACTCTGGGTTCTGAGATTGTCGATCGTCGTTCGATGCATAATGCTGAGATCGTCGATCTTGGTTTGACGATTTTTGTTGAGACTTAGTTTTTTGTTTTTCATTATTTTTCTCAACTTCTTTTAAAACTTTATTAATCTTTTTAATTTGTTCTGTATTTTTCTTACCATTATCTGAAATAAACTTTATAGGTTGTGGGAGATGGTTTTTCTGAATAACTGGTGGTTCACTAGATGATGCACCTAATCCTAACTTACTTTTGTTAAGTCTAGCATTAAGTGTGCTGGTAATTTCTACTAGTTGTTTGCTTCTCCCATTTAGTGATTCCTCTAGCTGTTTTGCTTTACTTAATTCCTTTTTCAGAAAAATGATTTGTTCACTATACATGTCTATTTCATTTTTCAATTTGTTGTTTTCTGATACTAAACTGTCATAGTTAAATTGTCTATCTCTGAGAAGTTTTATTTCCTTCTCAGATCTAATCAGGTCTAATAGATTTAAAGTTTGATTTAAAATCTTCAGAGGTAAAGTCAAATTCTTCCAATACCTGATCACAATCTGAACATTCTTCAGATTCTTCTTCTTCTGAGACATGTCCTGAAGCATTGATGGCCATTAAACAAATTTCTTTGTGTAACATCCCATGTTACTTCTATGCCCCTTAACTTAGATTGGGTTAGGCATGGGGTGGGTGATAGGGGTATTTAGCTAGGTTGACCCTAGTAGGTGAGTGAAACCATGTGGGGCCCACCATAGGGCCCAAGTCAACCTAAGTCAAATTAGCCTAAATAGGGACCCTAGCCACACCATGACCCCACCACATTGCCCTAACCCTAAAAAAAATCTAAGTGGACCATAAGGCATGTCACTAGGTCAACCCCTTTGGCACTAGTTGACCCAAGTCAACCCTAGCCCTATTTGGGTCAAACTTATATATATATATGCCCAATTAGCCTAAGTGGGGCACACCCTTGACCCAACCCAAGTTTGGAGGTGCCACTAGGCTCATGACCATTAAGTGGGGTCAGCCCACTCATCATGTTGACCAAGTCAACTCAAATAGTCAACTTGGTCAACATGAGGCCTAAAGGAGGGAGAAATGAACCCAAGCCTCATCCCTTGGGCTAAGCCCACCATGCATGGCCCATTATCAGCCCAAGGAGTCAAAGACCACCCCTACCCCTCTAAAATAGGAGAGAGAATACATGCATGGGTGCATTTTGGAGAAACCACCCAAAAAGAGGAGAGAGAAAGGTTAAATTAAGAGGAGGAGGCCACATGCCCTCATTCCCTCAGCCCAAGACTTGCTGGCCGGCCTCCCAAAGACTTTCTAGAGGAGTTTAGAGCATGGTAGCCACTTGGCAACTTTAGTGACACAACCAAAGTTTCAAACCGAGCTCACATCGTGTTTAACTCCCCCTATGCCCACTCTCGGCAAAAACTAACCTCACCATTAGCTTCAGAAGGGGAAAACAAGTGGAGATTGATAGTTGGGGCAGAGAAATTGGTGGATAAACCAATAATCGGGATGTAGATTGCCGGAGCAGCTCGGCCATGGCAAACCGCCGCCAAGGCCTTGAACATGTCCATTTCGCCGCCCCTCTACCCGTACTAGCTTCCTAGACCCACTAGGAGAGATATCAGGCTCAATTGAGCCTGATGCCATGTGATAAAAAGTGAATTTTCCCAAGCTTTTCATCCCGCTCGGGATCGCCGGAGGAGCCACTTCCGGCAGCCTCATCGCCGGGAAACGCTAGCCCCCACCTCAGTGAAGGTGGTGGCGACATCCGCCGGCGGTGGTGGTGGCCCAGCTGGCCGAAAAATAGCAGACAAAATGGCCCAACGCAAATCAATCTGTATCGTTTGCTGATCGGGGATGACGACCCGATGCCGTCCATATCATTAGGAATTTAATTAATAGTATTAATAGGAATCATTTAAATACTGTCACACTTATACAGTTGTTTTGCATGCTTATTCTAGGCCCCTTAGAGTCATTTACATAACATGAACCCTAAATTAACTTTGTAGCCTATGGTCTTAAATTTAATATGGCACCTTAAACATCAAATTTGGTTCATTATATTTGCATGTAGGGCTATTTTCCTAGGACTGGTCCTAGACTATGCCAGAATTTCAAAATGATGCCCAAGTCAAACCAGTAATCCAAATGACCCAAAATTTTGGGTGCATTCATGTTTAGGGCTTAGTTAACCCCTGTACAAAAATGAGAATTTTTGGGAAAAAAATTTCTATAGTTTTTACTAAAATATCCAAAATGAAATAAATGAAATATTTGGAGTTGTGGGACTCCAAATGGTCACAAATTTTGGTGGCATGTCCTTAGGGACATTATAAGGGTATGTGTAAAATTTCAGCCATGTTGTACTATTGAATGTTGGGTAAACACACTTACATGTGTTTGCTAGTTATAGGCTTGGTGTGCATTTAGCCTAAAATGAAATAATGTGTATTCAGCCAACTTGAAACATTCAAAAATCATGATTTTCATTATAGATACACATGAGGGTGTAATACACCTCTCATAGTAATATTGGGATTTTTGGGGACAAAAATCCCATTATTTGAATTTTTGAAAATTTGGTCCTTTTGAGGAAATAAATTTAAAATAGGTTTACCCTTATCATAAAATGTCAAAATTCTGTTGAGGACTAAGGAATGACATAATAAACACTAGAAATGAATTATATCTCTATTGGATGAAGTTTAAGTAGTTTAAGGAGCAAAATGACCATTTTACCCTTATGGAATTTGTGTAGAAATGATGGTTATATTCCTTTGATAAGTCTGAGAAAATTTAAATTGCTGTAATTTTATGTTTCATACCTTGTGCTAATATTTCAAAATTTTTGGATGCAAAATAATGTACTTAGGCCCCATAATGGCATTTTGTTAAATAACTCAAATTGATCTTTTGATAGGTCATTTCAACCTAGATGTAAATGGAAATCTGGACATAGTATTATTTCATTATTATCAAGGCTTTGTAATTTAACTAGAATTTTTGAGATAACATTCCTTATACTTCATTTGGAAAATGAAAATAATGTGAATTTTGTATTAATTAAGGAATAAATGGGAATACTTAAAGGAAAATTATGATTCATGGAAAACAGTGATATTTCACCATATTATAGGTCAGGGAAATTTATTACATCATTAGGAGTATAACTTATGATATTTCATGTCTAAAATGACCTGAAGAATTAATTGAAGGAATTAATTAATGGTGGAATTAATTTGGAAAAAATTATGGAAAATCATCATGGTAATCATATAGGTCCATACCACTCTAGGATAAATAATTTGAGGCATATGGCTAAAGGAATTAGAGGGTCACATTTGTGGGTGGTATTGGGGACATGGGTAAGAGTATAACACCAATGTTCGCTCTAGTAGGGCCATTAGGGAGTAATATGATAAACTAGTAAGGTGGGGATCTTAGTAGAGGAAATAACGCTGGTTGGTCTCCTAGAGGATTCCCTAACCATGTGTGGAAGAGTGCAAGTCCGTGATTGTAACAATAACGGGGATCGACGGAAGACCGTCGCGCTCCTAATAACACCTTAAGTCATTAGGGTCATTCTAAAGTAATAATGAGAGTTGGGCAATAATCCTGGGTAGACACTAATAAGAATAATTATCCTTGCGAAAGGGAACTTTGGGCTTGTCATCCCATCTTGGTTCCTAGTGCCTTCGAGACCCCTTCAGTGGGAAAACCTTGGGCAGTCCTGGGATTAACCCTAAACTACTAAGTTTAATACTTGGTAGACAAGAATAGTATACTAGGCTAAGAGGACTGATACTCATGCTCACCCGTGTAGGGTTGGATGGTTGTGAAATGAGATTGGAAACATGCTCACCCGTGATGGGTTGAAGGAAATTAGACTTGATATTATATACTCACCCGTGATGGGTTGGAGGGATTCAGGACAGGTAAGTCCTGTGAGCTGGAGGCCTGGGAGATTTATGCCAGGATAGGTTGGTCCTACGAGCCGGGGGCTCGGGTTAAATAATTACATGTGAGTAAACAAATTATGGTGGGTCATGCGGGACTGGCCAATCGTCACACTGATGGCAGTACGGTGACTCGGGTGAGGTGTATGGGTGGAAGGGCAAGTATGTTGTTTATTACTGCGGTCAGGCAGACAATCCCTGAAGACCTATACCCGACCTAAAAGTCTAGCAGGCAGCTAGCAATTAATACGCAGAGACTCTAGAGTGCACTTGGTACGTGTAGAGAGGCGTAGAAGAGAGTTCTTGGCTTGGTGGTGTGAACACCCGCCTAGAAAGCAGAAACACCCGTTCCGCTGCTGCTGGAGCCACGACGGCGGTACCTGAGAGTGATGCTAGCTCTCGAAATGTTGGAACTAAAAAGGTCTGGGATCTCAGAGTCTTGTGCGTGTGTTGCACTTGCATGTTGAATAACCATAGCATAATCATTCATACTCATTAGGTCATACGCTACATGGATCCTTGTCATATAAAGTAGTATGGGCTCTTTTATATGATAAGTTAATTTGGAAACTCTAACTTATAAGTTTGTATGGGCATTCATATAAGTTAGGGTACTTCTGTGATGGTAGAATAGTGGTAGTATAGTTTTCTTACTATTCATACTTTAGCTGCTGTACTTCCTTCTTACTGTTCTTTCTATCGCACTTACTTCATGTATAGAACTGCTAGAATAGAATCATTTATACTCTTTACATACTACTATTTAGTGCCAGTGTCACCTGTTTTAACATTGATACCCCTTGTTGTCCTCCGCTTCGTCCTCCCGCATAGTACCTAGGAGTTATAGGGCGAGGTGCGGAGGAAACGACTTAGTCTTTTTGACTAATGGTCGGTGACCATATCATTTTAGGAGCTCGAGGAGATGGAGAACAAGCACGACGAGGTGGCAAGAATTGAGGAGCAGATACCGTTACCACCGGCTACTACTACTATAACAACTACTACTACGCGTCCTCAGGTAGGACGAGACCAGATGATAATATAGATAACTTCCGCTTATGTTTTTGAGAGAGTGAGATATTTACATATTCATGTATCGGGCATAAGCCCTTACTTCTCTATTATTGTACTCATGGTGGACTATGTTTCTGTACCTTCATTTAATATATGATATGTACTCTGTGGCTGTGGACTATAGTTGTTTCTCTTACTGCTATACAGTACTTCTATTTCGCGATTGGCCAAAAGGTTTATGATCATTCTACCTGGCAGGATCGGCATCCTGCGGTGTCGACTAACCCGTGAGTTAGTGTCACCGCAAGACGGTGGTTCTGGGCATAAGATCCAGGTTAATTCCTCGGAAGGGGGAGATGGATCTTACAAACTGGTATCAGAGGAACAAACGATCATATGAGAAAGAAGTCCACAACACTGGAACACCCCGCTCGAGCATTAGTTTGCGGACAAACTATGAAGCGGAAGCCATGGTGTGCCCATGTGTAAAAGTCACATAAAACAGTCCATTAAGCAATGAGTTAGGCCAATTTTGACGTTTACCTTACCTTTATGCAGCCTCCGCAGAATGTGATTCCTCCCCCTCCGGCTGCCACTCCTTTCATGAGAACAGAGATAGGACAAACTATGATGGCTATCCTAGATTCCTTCAGATCCCAACAAGCCCCGACATAGCTGCAAAACCCAGGGTCGAGCTGGTTGAATGCCTTTAAGAGTCTATCTCTGCCAGTGTAACGCGGGACAGAAGATGTCGTGAAGACGGAGGAGTGGCTGGAGACTATTCAGGAGCTATTAGCTGGTATCAGCTTTCCAGTTAGACAGGCAGTCCCTATTGCCACCTCGGTACTTGAGGCTCATGCAAAGAGGTGGTGGAAGTCTGTGCGAGACTCTACATATGCTGATAGGGAGCTGATAGATATTTCTTGGGAGGAATTTAGTGATGCGTTCTTAGAGCACTATGTATCCTCCACAGACAGAGATGCCTTGGAAGTGAGATTTCTGAACCTCCAGCATGGAGCAGATCCGTGATCGAATATCAGAGAGAGTTCTCCCACTTGGCTAGATTTGCGGGATTCCATGACTGGGATGACTGGAAGTATGCAAAAAGGTTCTACCATGGGCTCCGAGACTCCTTAAGGCAGCCCTTATTGTTCATATCTCATGGAACCACTACATAGATTATAGAGATGGCGAAGAAGCTGGAGGCTGACCAGCTAATGGTGCAAGGCAGAGGAAAGAGACCGCTAGAGGGGTCATCATCCGGAGAAAGTAGCAGGGAATCTCAGAGAGGCAAAGTTATAGGACACAGGAGGGGTGGGGGACGTCCTCGTCCCAACTTCAAGCAGGAGTGGAGGCCTCCTACAGTGCTTGCTCCCCCATCTTTACAGACTAACGACCCGATGAGACAGGAGGATCGTGGCCAGAGACAAATCACATGCTTTGGATACGGCCAAGCTGGGCATATCAGGTCGCAATGCCCACATCAAATCCACCCCCTTCCTCCTCATCCACCTCTAGTGGCCCCTACAGCACACCAGGGCCGAGGATGAGGATGAGGTCGAGGCCGAGGAAGAGGTCGAGGCCGAGGCCGAGGACATTACGGCTGAGGCCGAGACCGGGTCCATAACCGATTGGATTTTCAAATGACTTGACGTGATTGGTCCACGTGTATGCCATTAATGCTAATTATGTCCATTAGGGAGATCTTATATAAGGTCATGTCAAACCGACTAACCCTAATTACATGCTATCAAAGAAATATTCTAAGTTTCTAAATCGCACTTTTCTCTTTCAAAAAAAAAACGGATGCTGCTGTCGATCTTCATCGTGCAAATCTCCTAGGGCTTGCATTCAAGAAGATTCAGATCAAGGTTGACTTATAGATCGAGAATGTTCTTGAACTCCTCATTATATCTTAGATCGTGTGAGTCAAAGTAATTTCAGATCCAGATCTTGCCGAGTTTCTTCTTCAACTATTTCTGATAAAACCGCAAGGTCAAAGAAAGAAGATTTTGGCCGATATTTTCCTGATCTGAGAAATCATTGTTTGTATTACTACAAATCTTTTCTTATACCTTGTAGGAGATTTCTCTCCGAGTGTAGGAGCATTTTCTTTTGTCTCCGAGTTATAGGAAGTTTTATCTTTTGAGTGTAGATCTGTGTTTTGGACCGAGTTCATAGGAACATTGTTCTGAGGCGTATGATTGGTTTTCAATCCGAGATAGTGGAGTAGCCGAGTCTAGTGGTTTGCTAGATAGGTGAGGTAAAGTAGATGTACCCAAGATTGGGGAACCACTATAAATCTTTTGTCATCTGTGATTACTTGGTTGATAATTGTGTGCATAAATCTCTAAATTCTTTATTCCACAAAAAGACGTACTACTCAAATATTCACCCCCCTCTAGGTGATTTAGGTAGACAAATAAACACTTCTAATTGGTATCAGAGGGAGGTTGATCACTAAAAGGTTAACACCTTGATCAGATCCGTCTCTAGTTGTCTCTTGAGATTTTCCAAGCATAGACAAGGGTAAATATTTTGCCAAGCTTCCATTGTGCACCAAGAATAAGTTTCCCATGTGGAAAGAAAAAATCATATTTTTCATGGAAGTTGTGGATCCTAGGATCTTCATGATCGTTGAAGAAGGTCCTTATATTCCCATGACTGCCTCCACAATTGATCCAACAAAGAAAGTTCTAAAGAAATTAATATATCTAGACAAAGACGAGATTGAAATTGTGTCTTTAGACAAGAAGTCCAAGAATATAATAGCAAGTGTAATGGATGACTCAATGCTGTAGAAATTGATCCACTTCCAGTCTGCTAAGGAGAAGTGGCAGTCCCTCATCACTTTGATGGAAGGCATAGAAGAAGTTAGGGATGATAGAAGATCCCTTTTGAATCAGAAATACGAAGCCTTCTGACAGGGATACAAGGATACCATTGCTGACACCTTTGAGAATTTCTTCAAGATAGTCAACGGCCTCAGGGTCTATGGCCGAGTCTTCACAAATGGAGAACTGAATGATAAGTTACTAAGATCCCAAACCAAGGACTGGGATAACAAGGTTTGTGCTATCTGGGAATTTTGAAAGCTAGCTGAGATAGACCCTCAGAATCTCTTCGGGAAGCTAATGTCATATGAGCTTCAACTCAACACAAGGAAAGCTTAAGAAGAGAAGAGTAGGTCTGCATCCAAGGAGAAGTCTGTTGCTCTAAAGGCAGATACCTTAAGGAAGTCAAAGGCTACCTCTCCTGCCCCATCACAAGTAGAAAGTGAAGAAGAATTATCTAAGCCAAGTACTTCAGGCTCTGAGCTATCTGAAGGAGAGTTCTCACTGCTCTCAAGATAGTTCAAGAAATTCTTGAACAAGAAAAAGCAATGGAGGGGCAAGGATGCCTCATATAGAAGATCACGACATGATGGTGATCGACGACAGAAGTGCTCAAGTAGCCACGACAGGTATAAGTCTAAACTGAACAAACATATTTCTACTGACATAGTTTGTTACTATTGTAATAAGCAAGGTCATGTAATTGCGAACTTCCCCCATAAGAAGAAAGAGGGTGGCCAAAGAGAGAAAAAGAAGTCTTCTTATGATAAGAAGAAGACAGAAAGAAGCCTTGTAGCCAAAAGGGTAAAACCATCAGCGACACTAACTCATCTGAGTCAAGTGATGAAGAGGAAGCCTACATTGGGCCCTTGACACATACTGATGAAGAAGAAGAGCCCCAGTTTACTAGGGAGGTAAAATCTCACACACCTCTCTCTGAGTGTGATGTCTCTGATCATGATCATGAGGACAGATCTTCTAACGATTAATCTGAACTCATGGCCCAGTATAAGGAGTTGATCAA
The DNA here is from genome assembly GCA_039513925.1 of Platanthera zijinensis. Taxonomy (NCBI): domain Eukaryota; kingdom Viridiplantae; phylum Streptophyta; class Magnoliopsida; order Asparagales; family Orchidaceae; genus Platanthera; species Platanthera zijinensis. The sequence goes on along the minus strand of CM077084.1, from coordinate 135,990,527 downwards.
GGCCTACGACAAATGTCAAAAGGTCGTGAAAACTCAGGAAAAAGATATTAAGTCTCTAAAAGTCGTAGAAAGCTTTCTGAGAGAGGAAGTCATTAAGATGGAATCACTCAGAGAAGACTAAGATACTGTAGTTGATGAGTTCAATAAGTCTATCAAGCACCTCGATCTGAAAGATGAAATCATCAAGGGATTGGAAGGGTTACTTGAAGCTGAAAGGAAACTTGTTAAAGGTTTCTCTAAGCCCAAGATAGTTCTTCCTCTTATTGTTGAGTTCTCTGCTCAGACTAAGGGTGCTGGACTAGGCCATGTTGAGGCTTCTAGTAAATATTCTAGGAGGAATAAGGCTCAGTGAAATAATAAGGCGGCTAAGAAGGCTTTGGCCAAAACAAACGGGAAAGCTCCACAAGATCAGACTACATTTAAGAAAGTTGTCTTTCTGACTAACAAGTTTGATCAAGACTCCTTCTACGGTCACTTCACTAGGCCTACTTATGTAGAGCCCAAGTCAAGGTACCAAGGATGGACTCGCCCTCAAAACTTTGGTGAAAGTGTCTTTAAGGCACCTTATAAAGAGATCACTCTTCAGAGCTATGGCCCTTTTGTTCATGGTCATAACATCAAGAAGGCTCCAAAAGTAAAACCTATCATCTAAAAGCCTATGAAGGAGAAGAAATCTTGTGATTTCCTTCACCATGAAGCTTCTACCTCTAAGAATGCTGCCCCTACTAGACCAGACTCCCCAAAAGTCAAGCAGGAGAGAGTTAGGCAAAGATACAACAGGTTTGACTGTTTGTGCTGTGCCAGAATTGGTCACTTTGCCATCGATTGCTGGTTTAATCCCAGAATCCTTGTTACCCCTAAGATTAATAATATGAGAAAGACCGCTCATAATGCTAATACATGTAGGGGGAGCAATCTAACTAGAGACCAAAGACCCAAGCAAGTTTGGGTTCCTAAGGAAAACTGATTTATAATTGCAGGTATGTCCAAAGGCCACCAAAATACCAATCTAGTATTTGGAAAGTGGATGCTCTCTGCACATGATCGGGACAGGAAGCCTACTTCAGAACTTTTCTCCGGTCTTGAATGGACCAAAGGTCATCTTTGGAGGTTAAGACTGAGGAATCTCTAAAGGCTATGGTATAATCACTAACGGTAGTGTATCCTTTTCGGATGTGGCTTATGTTGAAGGATTGGAACACAATCTCATAAACATAAGTCAACTATGCGATAAAGGATACATTGTTTAATTTCATGCTGATAAGTGCTTGATAAAGTTCGTTGAAAATTTGGAAACGAATTTATCAGGTACTCGTAGTAGAAATATATTTTGTTTAAATTTTATTTATATAGACTCTTCTACACCAATGTGTCTTTTGGCAAAAGATAGTGCATCTCTTGGTGACCAATGGAATAAGAGATTAGCACATATTAATTTTAAAACTATTAATAAATTATTTTCTCTGAATTTGGTACGCGATGCCCCAAATCTCAAGTACGTCCTTATCATGCATGCGTAAAAGGCAAGCAAACAAGGGCTACCTTTAGAAGCATTATTGGCAAAGACTCTAATAGATATCTACATCTACTTCATATGGACTTGTTCGGTCCATTGCGAGTTAGAAGTTTGGGAGGTAAGGATTATACGTTGGTTATTGTTGATGATTACTCACGCTTTGCGTTGGTGTTCTTTCTAAAACACAAGTCAGATACCTTCAACATCTTTACTAATTTTGTCAGGCAGGTCCAGAATGAATACAACTGTTCCATAGTCAAAATCAGAAGTGATAATATAACAGAGTTCAAGTCTGGGGCCATGACAGAATTCTGTGAAAGCTTAGGTATCTTTCATGAGTTTTCCTCTCCTCGTACTCCTCAACAGAATGGAGTGGCTGAGAGAAGGAATAGAACTCTCAAAGAGGCTTATAGGACCATGTTGAGTGATGCCTCACTTCTGGAATATTTCTGGGCTGAAGCCATCAACACTGTATGCCACATGCAAAATCGAGCACTCATAAATAAGAACTATGATAAAACACCTTACGAACTTCTAATGGGCAGGAAACCGACTGTCTCATATTTTAGAATCTTTGGTTGTAAATGCTTCATGCTTAACAATGGCAAGTATCATATTACCAAGTTTAGCCAAAAGAGTTTTGAAGATGTTTTTGTGGGATATAGTAGCCATAGTAAGGCATACAGGATTTTCAATAGAAAAACTCTGGTTGTAGAATAATCAATACATGTTGTATTTGATGAGACGAGCTTGATGCAAAGCAACTCTTCTAGTGTGTTTTTTGAAAATACAGGTACAAAGTTGAAAGAAATTAGCTTGGATGAACCGAATGAAGATAAAGGTGAAAAGTTCATCAAGACCATCACTCCAACCCCTAATGGTGAGGTAGATGATCAAGATGAAGAAATCATTCAAGTTGATGAAGTCACTCTTGTGATTGAAGAAGCTCCAGATGCAAGGACTCTAGAGCTCAGACATCTAAAGGATCACCCCCTGGACCAAATCATCGGAGATCCCCGGGATGGTGTCAAAACCCGTAGAGGTACAACTAATGAGAATTTATATTTAAGCTTTCTCTCGCAGGTTGAACCAAATAAGTTTGAGGAAGCAAAATCGGACGCATCATGGATTATGGCCATGGAAGAAGAGTTAAATCAGTTCAAGTGATGCAAAGAATGGACACTTGTTCCAAGACCCAAAGGCTAGAATGTCATCGGAACGAAGTGGGTCTATAGGAACAAGATGGACGAGGATGGAACGATTATAAAGAACAAGGCCAGACTCGTTGCCAATGGATATCGTCAAGAAGAAGGAATCGACTTCGACCAAACTTATGCTCCAGTGGTAAGACTGGAGGCAATCAGGTTGTTCCTAGCGTATTCTGCACTAAAGGGCTTCACTGTCTATCAGATGGATGTGAAGTCCACCTTCCTTAATGGTGACATAAAGGAAGAGGTATATGTGGAACAACCTCCAGGTTTCATAGATTCTAACTTTCCTAATTATGTTTACCTTTTACAAAAAGCTTTATATGGTCTGAAACAAGCTCCTCGAGCTTGGTATGAGACACTATATAGCTTTCTTCTTGAGAACAAGTTCACAAGGGGAAAGATAGATAAGACATTATTTCTTAGGGAAATAAAAGGCAAGATTTTGCTAGTGCAAATCTATGCCGACGACATTATTTTTGGCTCTACTGACAACAACCTCTACAAGGAGTTTTCAAAACTTAAGCAAGGGAAGTTTGAAATGAGCAGTATAGGAGAGCTGAAGTATTTCTTAGGGTTTCAGGTGAAACAATATGAAGATGGAATTTTCATCTCGCAGACTAAGTTCACCAAAAAGCTAATTAAGAAATTCGAAATGGAGAACACAACCTCTATTAGGACTCCAATGGGTTCAACTATGTCCCTGGACCAGGATTAGAAAGAGAAATCTTTTGATGAAACCAAGTACAGAAGCATAATTGGATCCTTGCTCTACCTTACTGCTTGTAGACTAGACATAATGTTTTCTATATGTGTCTGTGCTAGATTCCAAGTGAACTATAACTAATCTCACTATGCTACTATAAAGCGGATTTTGAGATACCTTAAAGGTACACCGAATCTTGGATTATGGTGCCCAAGAAGTAATGATAGCAAACTAATTGGTTTTTTAGATGCAGATTTTGCAGGTAGTAAAGATGATAGGAAAAGCACTTCCAGGACTTGCCAATTCCTTGGAAGAAGGTTCATTTCCTGGAGTAGTAAGAAGCAGAACTGTGTTGTAATCTCAACAGCTGAGTCAGAGTATATCTCTGCAGGCAGTTGCTGTGCACAACTGCTATGGATAAAGAATAGATTTGAAGACTACAACTTGAAGTTTCAAAACATTCCATTGTTTTGCGACTTATCCAGCGCAATTGCAATAACCAACAACCCAGTCTCTCATAGCCGGACAAAGCACATAGAGCTGAGATACCACTTCATCTGGGAGCATGTGGAGCATGGGGATATAGATCTACATTATGTCTCTACAGACAAGCAAATTGCAGATATTTTCGCGAAGTTGTTGGACGAGACCAAGTTCTCGTTCTTCAAAACAGAACTTGGCAAGCTCAACAAAGAAGATTAGAGAAGGTGGACTCACAAAAAGGCTCAGAGATCAAGAAATCAGATAAAAGTTGAAATTTTTCAAATTTCTAACTTTATGACTCGAGTAAGACAAAGACTACTCGAGTAAGAAGTCACTCGAATACCTACTAGACCTACTTGAGTATTTCTTTAGCCACTCGAGTAACCAACTCGAGTTGTAGAAAGACCTACTCGAGTACTAAAACATCACTCGAGTACTTCTGGTTATCTCACTTGAGTACTTCTATATCTTTACTTGAGTACTGCCAAGCCTCTCGAGTATCAGGAATTCGGGTTTCTCTCTTCGATTCAAATTTCCTTATTCGCACCCCTAGGCTTTTTCCGCTCTCTCCCAGGTATGTAAGCTTAATTTATTTCTTAAGTATATATAAATTAGGGTTATATAAATAGAAAGGTCCGGATTTCAATTTTCTACACTGATCAAATCCCTTAACTCGAGTAAGCCGACAGACTTTTTGATAGTACGTTTTGTAGTCTTAACTATTATCGTATTTTTTAGATTATAATGTACAAATCATGTCTTTTAGAATATTTTTTATCTTTTGTATATAAATATTATTTCCACTAACATTTCCTTGCCTTTTTGCAGGTTTTCAGATGTTTGGCCAAAAAAAAGACCTGACACGCCCCCTATCACGCCCTCCCTGGGCATGGCACAAGGCGTGTCAGTCGATCCCGATGAAGCTTGCTGCTAAAGAAAAAATTCTAGGAAAAATGGCTGTCATGCCCCCTGACACGCCCTCCCCAGGAGTGTCCCCAAGCGTGATACATGGCGTGCCACCCTCTGCCTGAAGCCTGCCACCACATTAAATTCCATTCCGCCTCAGTACGCCAACAGTATTATCACGCCCCCCATCACGAGCGTGATATAGGGCGTGACCCCTTCTTTTCCGATGACTGACAGATTTTCGACCAATTATTTCGACGCAATGTGCGTATCATGCCCCCTACACGGGCATGACTCAGGGCGTGTCCACCGACGTACAGAAGCAATCATTCTTCCCGCTAGAATCTAGATCCCGAGGTCAACCCCGTACCTATCAAGCCCCCTGACACGCCCCCCTAGGGAGTGTCGCAGGGCGTAACCAACCCGTGAACTTTTCCGATAAATTCAGACCCCCCCCTTACATTTCAGGAAGCTTGGGTTGAGAGGGGGAGGTGCTGCCCCTTTGGTTTCTTGTCTTTTTCATGTTCTTCCCTCCCTCTCTCTTCCTTATTTGGTAATTTTCCTAATTCTAGCTTAGTTCTTCATTTGTTTTAGCTTTTGTAATAGCTCTTGTAATTGATTTTAGCTTAATGTTATAATAGCCTAGTTTTCATTTCCATGCAAGTGTAGCTCTTTCATTTCTAAATTGTAAGCTCTCCTTTTTCATAAATATAAAAGTGTTGTGTTCTCTCCTTTATTACTTGTGTTCTTACTATGCTTTACTACTCATCCCCCTTCCTCCACTCCATTATGATTAACTAATCCTCCTAATACTCGATCTTGATGATCCGAGGTTCTAGTAATTGAGTTATGATGCTTTGATTTTACCTTTTATTTTTAGGGTTTGACCTTGAATTACTCTTGAATTATTTTGGGTTGGAGATATATCATCGATATATATTCTCCACCTTTGCTTTCATTCTTGGCTAGCCGAGAGTCTGATATTTCTAAGTGAGCACTCAAGAGTAAAGGGAGTTGTACGCACCCCTCGAGAGAGGCAGACGTCCAAATATCCCGGATCGGAGTAAAATCCAATAGTGGGGTTAACCGCGTAAGCGACTTTTAGGCCTCCGATTTAGACGAGAGTTGGTCGAACCATCCTAAACTCAGTTGGGCACGACTTCGAGGGAAGCGTGTTTAAGCATTAGGAACCTACACGGTCAAGGACCTTTAACCTATTAAGTTTTGGTTTTTATTGCATTTCTTAGTCGACTTTAGTCAAGGTGATTCTTGATCGAGTGCATTTCCATCTCATCATTCCAGCCCTTTATCGTAATCGTTTCTTTTATTCTCTCTTTCTTTTTAGCTTTATTTCCTTTCCTTAATTGCAATTAGTTTCTCTAAACCGTAGATTTTCTGTCGATAAAATAATAGACTTAGTGTGAGTAAGCATACTCAACAGTTCCCGGATTTCAATACGACACTTGTGTCCCCTAGCTACAGTTCGATAGGTATACTTGCCTAATTGGATTGCTAGTTCGGTTGCTTTTTATTTTCTTAACAAATAGCTGACCACCAAGGTTTTGGCGCTGTTGCCGGGGAGCAACTTTTGTTGATATATCGAAAACACAAACCTATTAATTTTATCATTTCTCTTTCTCATCCTCCTTCTAAAAAATTTTAAAATCAAATTTTTTTTATTATCGCTCTTAATAGAAACCCACTTCACAATTTTTCTACGCCACTTAATTCTCTCGAAAAGGGCAAAAGGCTTTAAGTGCCACTATCTTGTCTAGTACCTTGCGAACCCTTCATTGGGTAGACCTTGGGAAGTTCAGGAGTTAAGCTATTAAAAAGAAATCTATTTCAAAAAATTTTTTATTAGTTCTCTTTTTCTAGTTTTTTTTTTCTCTTTTTTCTCTTCTCTTTTTCAGTGCATAACCCGCGGGAGCCCGTCGGTTATTTTGGACTTGGACCACGAAATTGAGCGTACTCTTCGGAGAAGATCGCGATTTGAAGGCCCTACTCTCCAAGTACCGGTTGAGGACTCCGAGTCATTCTCTACTTTAAGAATAGAAGAACCCCAAGTGGAGGAAGTCGTGTAATGGCCTATGTCCCATTATTCACGACCGAATATAGAGGGAACATAATCTAGTATAGTGTGCCCTGTGATAGCTAATAACAACTTCGAATTAAAACCTAGCATAATTCAAATGGTGCAGCAGTATGTGCAATTTGATGGACTTCAAGATGAAGATCCGAACGCACATATAGCAAGCTTTCTTTAGATTTGCGACACCTTCAAGATAAATGGTGTCACAATTGATGCTATTAGGCTAAGATTACTTCCTTTTTCTCTTAGAACTAAGGCTAAGCAGTGGTTGAACACTGCCTAAAAACAACATCATAACCTGTAATGAATTAACTGAAAAAATTTTGGCGAAGTATTTTCCGCCAGCTAAAACTGCAAAACTTAGGAACGACATTTCTGCTTTTGGTCAAATAGACTCCGAAACCTTAAATGAAACTTGGGAAAGATTTAAAGAATTATTAAGATGATGCCCACATCATGCGCTGCCTATATGGTTACCAGTGCAGACATTTTATAACGGGCTAAATCAAAATACAAAGCAAATGATAGACACAGCTTCTGGCGGTAATTTAAACAATAAGACCCTGAAAGCAGCTCTTGATCTTTTTGAGGACATGGCCATTAACACTTATCAGTCGAATGTGCCTAGGTCCTGCCCAAACAAACCTGCAGGTATCTTTGATGTGGAAAACGTCTCCCAGCTCGCTCTGCTTGTTGAAATATTAAGCAAAAAAATTATGGAGATGACTGTTGCCTCCGCCCCTCGGGTATGGGAATCTACAACTCCTACTCTAGAACAATTAAATTATGTTAATTATATGCCCAGAAATGCTTTTAATAATTTTTCTGCTGCGAATTTTCATTCTCCCTGTTTTAATTTTCCGAATAGTTATAATCCTGCTTTAAGAAATCACCCGAATTTTTCTTGGAGTAATCCTTTGAACACTATGCGCACGCCACTAGAAAATGAATTTTTTGCACCACCTCCACCTCTTCAAAACTTTCCAAAACCTCCTAGCTTGGAGGAGTTACTTTCTAAATATATCACCACAAATGACGCTACGATAAGAACCTTAACTGGATGCATTAAAAGTATAGAAAATCAAGTAGGACAGCTCGCTATAATTATTTCTAAGCGACCCGCAGGGTCTCTTCCTTCCAATACCGAGCCCAACCCGAGAGAGCAAGCGAAAGTTATAACTCTTCGGAGTGGGAAGAACGTCTCCGATAGGGATAGTGAAGAGCCCGAGGCAAGCTCTGCCCCTTTTTTCAAAAATCCAAGCTCCGCCCCCGTTTTAAAAATTCCCCCCCTTGCTGAAGAAGTTATCACCCACGTTATAGAAAAAGATCTCACTCCACCCCCATTTTCAAAAATAATCCAACTCCCACATACCCTTCCGAACTTAATAAGCAACGTCAGGATGATCAGTACTCCCGCTTCTTAGAAATGTTCAAGCAAATCCACATTAATCTTCCCTTCCACGAAGCGATCTCGCAGATACCGAAGTACGCTAAGTATCTTAAGGACCTCCTAACCAATAAGAAGAAGTTAGAGAACCTATCACACTTCACGTTAAATGCCAAGTGCTCTGCGGTTTTGACAAATTGCTTACCAAGGAAAATAAGTGACCCGGGTAGTTTTTCTATTCCATGTGTCTTTGGTGATCTTTTTGTCAAGAACGCATTGGCCGACTTAGGTGCGAGTATAAATCTGATGCCCTCTCGTTGTTTCAGAAGTTAGGAATTGGTAGCCTCAACCCCACACGCATGAGTATCCAGCTCGCCGACAGATCTGTTAAGTACCTGTTAGGAATAATGGAGGATGTCTTAGTAAAAGTCGACAAGCTAATCTTCCCGATGGACATTCTCAGTTTGTACATCGAAGAAGACATCGAGGTTCCCCTCATCCTTGGCCGACCCTTCCTTGCCACCTCCCGAGTTATCATTGACGTAAGCAATGGTAAGCTCTTCCTTCGAGTAGACAACGACGAAGTGACTTTCTCTATCACACCTTTGATGAAAAACACCCTATCAAATGACGACTCCTACTTCTTTTTAGAATCCTTAAGTGATGAAACTTCCTACTATTTTTCTAAATTTGAAAAAGAATTTTCTAATTTTTGTTCCTCCTCTTCTCTTCCAACTGAACATCTCAAGTATGCCTTCTTAGAAAAAAATTAAAAACTGCCAGTAATACTTTCGGCCTACCTCACGGATGCGCAAAATGATAAACTTCTTTTAGTTCTACGTAAGCATCGCCGAGCTATTGCCTGGCAAATTTCTGATATTAAGGGCATAAGCCCTTCTTTTTGCACTCACAAAATCTTAATGGAAGATAATTCGCGTAACTCCATACAACCTCAGCGCCGTATAAACCCGAACATGAAAGAAGTAGTTAAGGGCGAGGTTATGAAACTCTTAGACGTAGGAATTATCTATCCTATATTAGATAGTAAGTGGGTTAGCCCTGTTCAGGTAGTGCAAAAGAAGGGAGGGTTAACTGTAGTTGTAAATGAAAATAATTATTTAATCCGACACGGACGGTGACGGTGTGGCGCATGTGTATAGATTATCGTAAGTTAAATGACGCAACCCACAAGGATCACTTTCCCTTGCCATTCATCGATCAGATTTTAGAACGATTATCCGACCATAGCTTTTATTGTTTTCTTGATGGTATCTCGGGGTATTTTCAAATCCTCATCTCTCCCGAGGACCAAGAGAAAACTGCGTTTACTTGTCCCTTCGGCACCTTCACTTACTGAAGAATGCAGTTTGGATTGTGCAATGCGCCAACTACATTCCAGCGATGTATGCTCGCTATATATGACAAGTATGTAGAAAGAATTATGGAGGTATTCATGGATGATTTCTCGGTGTTCGGTGATGCATTTGAAAGTTGTTTAGAAAACCTCGAAAAAGTCTTAGAACGATGCAAAGAGACTTACCTTGCCCTAAATTCGGAAAAATGCCATTTTATGGTGAGGGAAGGGTTATTTTTGGGTCATAAAATTTCTGCGAGAGGTATTGAAGTAGCAGTTGCTAAGATAGAAGTTATTGAGAAGCTTCCACCGCCTACGAACATAAAAGCTATAAGAAGTGTCCTAGGGCATGCTGGCTTTTACCATAGTTTCATAAAGGGCTTCTCCAAGATCACCAATCCCCTTACCCATCTCTTATAAAAAGACGCCCCATTCATTTTTGATGACTCTTATATTTCTGCCTTTGAATTAATAAAAAAAAGTTAATTAACGCACCCATTATGATAGCTCTGGTGTTGGACCTTCCCTTTGAGATAATGTACGATGCGAGTAGTTTCGCGGTGGGAGATGTATTAGGTCAATACATATCTTAAAACTTCCACCCCATCTATTACACTACTAAAACACTTACATCTGCACAGGAAAATTACACCACGAATGAGAAGGAGCTCCTAGCTGTAGTATTTGGATAAATTCCGCCCTTTATTACACTTTCAAAAATAATTGTGTTTACGGACCACTTGGCCCTCAAATATCTTCTTTCCAAAACAGATGCCAAGCCACGCTTGATTCGCTGGGTCTAACTCCTCAAGGATTTTGGCTTAGAGATCCATGATAAGCGAGGAGCCGAGAATTTGGCCTCCGATCACCTCTCATGCCTAGATAACCCTTATATTGAAAATTTAGACGAAAAATCTTTTAATGGTTATTTTCCTAATGAGAAGCTGCTTTTAATTACCACTTCTCTTGCTCCTTGGTTTGCACACATTGCAAACAATTTAGTGGCTCGGGTACTCCCAAAAGAGTTCTCCTCTCAGCAAAAGAAGAAATTCTTTTCTGAGCTGAAGAACTATTTTTGGGAAGACCCACATCTTTTTAGAATCTGTGCGGACCAAGTGATAAGGAGATGTGTTTCTTATGAAGAAGGGGTTGAAATTTTAAAACACTTACATAAAGGTCCGACTGGTGGGCACTATCAAGCTGCTCGCACCGCTCACAAGGTGTTTTGCGTGGGTTTTTACTGGCCTAGCTTGTTTAAAGACGCGCAAGCCTTTGTGAGTAGGTGTGATAATTGCGAACGGTTGGGCAACATTTCCAATAAAAATGAAATACTGCAAAATTATTTCCTTGAGTGCGAAATTATCGACCTCTGGGGGATCGATTTTTTTGTCCCCCTTCCTTCTAGCTTCGGAAATAAGTATATTTTAGTTGCCATTGATTACGTTTCTCGATGGGCAGAAGCCCAAGCTCTTCCTACAAACGACTCCCGAGTTGTAATTACCTTTTTGAAAAAAATTATTTTCTCGATTCGGTACGCCGCGCGGCATCGTTAGTGACAAGGGTTCCCATTTCTATAACGCGAAGTTTTCTAAAATTCTTATTAAATATGGCGTTACACATAAGCTTTCAACTGCCTACCACCCCCAAACTAACGGACAAGTCGAAATAGTGAATAGAGAAATTAAAAGAATTTTAGAAAAGACTATTTCAACTTCTAGGAAAGACTGGTCAACCAAATTATACGATGCTCTATGGGCCTACTGAACAACATACAAAACCTCCCTCGGATGTATGCCGTATCAGATGGTCTATGGAAAATCGTGCCATTTACCACGTAGAATTATAACACCGCGCTTTTTGGGCCTTAAGATTTTTAAACTTTGATCCCCACTCTGTCATTGACCTTAGAAAATTTCAACTCAATGAACTCGACGAGTGACGCTCTTACTCTTATGAAAATAACAAACTTTATAAAGAGCAGACGAAGCGTTTACATGATAAACACTTAAGGAACCCAAAAATATTTAAGCCGGGCGACTAGGTTCTTCTTTATAATTCTCGTTTACGTTTATTTCCTGGCAAGTTAAAATCATGCTTGTCTGGGCCCTTTACTATTTTAGAAGTTTTCAAGTATGGAACTGTTTTAATTTCGCACTCTGATAAGGGTAATTTCAAAGTGATTGGTAAGCGTCTTAAACTGTATTTCTGTGATGATATCAGTCCAAACATTGTTAAATTTCTTTTGCATGAACATTGAACTCTAACTTGAGACTATTTTATTTTTTTGTTAAAAACTTTGATTTTTTATTTTGCACAAACATATTTTTGGACAATATTTTTTTTGATGCGTCGAGCTCAAACGACGCTTTAAACAAAGGGAGCTATTGGGAGGCAACCCAAGTTATCTTTTTCTGTTTTCATTATTTTATAATTTTTGCCCCGGATGGCTCCGACAAGCTGAGGCTTCTGCAATTGCCTGCTCCAACATTGCTAAATCCATCAGAAGTTCAAAGAAGACATTTCATGAAGATCCAAAAGTGTAAGCTTGGGGGAGCGGCATCAATCAACATTCACAACGAATAAATCCGGGGAAGTACCTGTTTTTCAATTCTGTAATTTCATTTTCTCTCCTTCTCTAACCTCCTTTCTCCATTGAGGACAATGCCTATTTTAAACTTGGGGGAGTACTTCCTCCTTCTTTTTGCTATGTGTGAATATTTTGCCTTTTGTGAATATTTTTCAAAAAATCCAAAAAAATGAACATCTTAAAAATCCAAAAAAATTGAAAGTATTTCAAAATTAAAAAAAAATATGCTTTTTGTCATTACTTTAATAGTTTAGACATTTTGGGTATTCCAATAGTACTCCTTGTTTTTGTTTTGTTTTTCTCAAAATCTCATATAAACAACTTAATTAATTATAATATTTCTAATCGGCCTTTTTAATTATGTTTCACAAGTAAAATGTTGGCCATGCAGTGTTTCTAATTCGCGGTAGCATGTTAACGTAAAACGTTTTTTCTAAAACTCGCATTTTCATTATGGTTTTCATTTTTTATTTTTTTTACTTTCTCAAAAATTCAACATCCACTATTTTCCTTTTCGTTTTTGGATAATTTCTGTAAGGTCAACTTTTGAATAACATAGTAGATGTGAACGATCCAAGTAACCTATTATTTCTTTTATAAGATAATTTCATCAATCTTCTTTTATTATCTAGGACTTGCTTTTTGAAAATATTCAAATCTATGTTTTAAATAAATTTAAAAGCATGAAAATGATTTAGGCCGTTTTTTTCGTTTGCGCTTTCCTGTCAACCTAAAAACTTTCACCACTTATTAGCCGCTTTTGAGCCTTTTTCTAATTTCATTTGATAGCTCCTCTTTTCATATCATTTTCACAAAAGCAAAAATTTCTAACCTATCTAATCACACTAGCCTTTTTGAGTTTCATTAAGAATTTTAATGATTATGATAGGATATTTTGTTATATTTTTGGGAAAAGTTTTTGAAAAAAAAAAGTAGTATGCTAAAAAGAAATGTTTGTTTTTGTTTGGCCAATTCAAAATGAAAAGAAAAATATTTATGGCCTTTATTTTGAAAAAAATGGAAAAGAAAAAAACATTTTGTTTAAAATGAAATTTTTTGAAACTCTTTGTTTTGATTTAGTGTGATTTTAAGCCTCCTTGTTAATCTTTGAATTCCACTCCTAATCATAATCCTAAACCAAACGCTTTGGTCCTATTAAGTCCTTTGATTCATGCTTTTGAATTCTTTTTAATAACTAAGTAAAGAAGAAAAGTAAATCAGTTTTAGTTTTGGATTTAAACTTAGATTTTTGTTATTTAATTGATATACTTATAATGTGTTCCAAGGATATAGTAACAACTCAATGCGGTTTTTTTCATTTTTGTTCCTTTTCTTAAATATATTTAAAGATCATCAATATTTTGAATGATTTATTTTCATTAAGTAAAGTTTATAAAAGTAATACCATACCTAAATAATTGTTTTAGATTTACGTTTCACCTTTTCCCTACTTAGAATTTCGCATAATACTTGTGTGGGCATAATTAAAACTTTTTGATTAGTCCTTTTTATGATTATCTAGTTTTTATATTTTTGCTTGGGGATAAGCAAAGCTTAAGCTTTGGGAAATTTCATAGTACGTTTTGTAGTCTTAACTATTATCATATTTTTTAGTTTATAATATACAAATAATTTCTTATTAGTTTATTTTTTATCTTTTTTATATAAATATTATTGCCACTAATATTTTCTTGCCTTTTTGCAGGTTTCTAGAAGTTTGTCCAAAAAAAGACCTAACACGCCCCTTGTCACGCCCTCCCTGGGCGTGTCACAGGGCGTGTCAGCCGATCTCGATGAAGCTTGCTGCTACACAAAAAAAACTAGGAAAAATGGTTGCCAAGCCCCCCTGACACGCCCTCCCCGAGCGTGTCCCCGGGCGTGACACAGGGCGTGTCGCCCTCTGTCCGAAGCCTGCCGCCTCATTAAATGCCATTCCACCTTAGCACACCAACAATACTAGCATGCCCCCCGTCACGGGCGTGACACAGGGTGCGACCCCTCCTTTTCCGAGGACTGAAGGATTTTCGACCAATGATTTCAACGCGACGTGCGTGTCATGCCCCCCTACACGGGTGTGACTCAGGGCATATCCACCGACATACAGAAGCAATCATCCTTCCCGCCAGAATCCAGAGCCCGAGGTCAACCCCGTACCTGTCACTCCCCCTGACACGCCCCACCTAGGGCTTGTCGCAGGGCATGACCAACCCGTAAACTTTTCTTATAAATTCAGACCCCCCCCTCCATTTTAGGAAGCCTTGGTTGAGAGGGCGATGCGATGCCCCTTTGGTTTCTTGCCTCTTTCGTATTCTTCCCTCTCTCTCTTTTCCTTATTTTGTAATTTTTATTATCCTAGCTTAGTTCTTCTTTTGTTTTAGCTTTTGTAATAGCTCTTGTAATTACTTTTAGCTTAATGTTATGCGAGCCTAGTTTTCATTTCCATGCAAGTGTAGCTCTTTCATTTCTAAGTTGTAAGCCCTCCTTTTTAATTAATATAAAAGTGTTGTGTTCTCTCCTTTATTACTTGTGTTCTTACTATGCTTTACTACTCATCCCCCTTCCTCCACTCCATTATGATTAACTAAGCCTACTCGATCTTGATGATCTGAGGTTCGAGTGATTGAGTTATGATGATTTGAATTTACCTTTTCTTTGTTGGGTTTGACCTTGAATTACTCTTGAATTATTTTGGGTTGGAGATATATCATCGATATATATTCTCCACCTTTGCTTTCATTCTTGGCTAGCCGAGAGGCCGATAGTTTGAAGTGAGCGCTCAAGAGTAAAGGGAGTTGTACGAACCCCTAGAGAGAGGCAGACGTCCAAATCTCCCAGATTAGAGTAAAATCATATAGTGGGGTTCACCGCATAAAGCGAGTTTTAGTCCTCCGATTTAGACCAGAGTCGGTCGAACTTTCCTAAACTCAGTCGGGTACGACTTCGAGAGAAGCGTGTTCAAGCGTTAGGAACCTCCACGGTCAATGACCTTTACCCTATTATGTTTAGGTTTTTATCGCATTTCTTAGTCGACTTTAGCCGAGGTGATTCTTGATCGAGTGCATTTCCATCTCATCGTTCCAACCCTTTATCATAATCATTTCTTTTATGCTCTCTTTCTTTTTAGTGCAAGTAGTTCTCTTTAGCTTTATTTCCTTTCCTTAATTGCAATTAGTTTCTCTAAACCCTAGATTTTCCGTCGATAAAATAATAGTCTTCGTGTGAGTAAGTGTACTCAACAGTTCTCGGATTTCAATACGACACTTGTGTCCCCTAGCTACAGTTCGATAGGTATACTTGCCTAATTGGATTGCTAGTTCGGTTGCTTTTATTTTCTTAACGAATAGCTGACCACCAAGTTTCGTCTTCCGCCAAAAGTTGCAGAGCCAGCGCCGTTTTCTTCCCTGCACCAGATTTCTCTCAAATCTCTGGATCATGGCTCCCTCTTTTAAGGTTGGAATAGGTTCAAAACTTGTTATTGCAGGAATCGCCGACATATAAGATGATTTTCGCAACCTTCTGATTCTCCTCGACACCGCCAGCCTCACTTTTATTCTACAACAGCCATGTAAGCTTCTATTTACTGAGGTTGAAGAATTCTACAAGGATATCAAGGTCAAAAAACATGGGACAAGGCTCAAGTCCAGAGTGAAAGGAATCACAATCAAGCTAGACAAAAACTCTATCTCTTCTCTTCTTCGATTGCCAGTCATGGATAAATAAGATGATCTAGGTCCTGAATACTATGACAGGACTTGTCTGTTTTGTGGTGTCTCTCCAAGAGCTCTCACCATCAAAAGATCAGAACTGAATCCAGAAGAAAAACTCTCGGTGGATATCATTGGGAAAATACTTCTATGCAAAACAAACTCTATCAGGGATATTTTGTTCAGCTTCTTTGACATAATGCAAGCCATTGTCTGTAGGAAAAGTTATAATTTTGGGATTTTAATTCTGGATAAGTTCAAGGACAGCATAAAGGTTCTAAATTATGCTAGGATTATTTCTCTTCTCCTCCATGAGATTTATCCTGAAGTATTCAACTTCTCCAAAGGGACAATTCTCCATCACATGAAGAAAGTCTTCATATCCTCCATCCAGAGATGGGAGCTGAAGCTTCAAAACCCAGTCTAGGCTACTAGAGCTCATAAGTAAACCGCTCTCAAAGAGATTTCTGCTTCTGAGGATAGGACTCCATCTCCCTCTCTCCAAAATGTTGCTGGCACATTTGGTGCATCAATTAAGGGGGATCCAACTCCTTCTGTTTTAGACAACATTCCTTCTCCTCCTTATCATTCAGAACAGCAGCAAGAAAGTATCCCAACCCCTCCTCCAGATACACCCTTCTAACCAGCTACTTCAGAAGAACTTCATTCAGATGCCCAGGTACTAGAAACTATTCTCTCCACCAGTGAAGATATAGACAAAATGATTGAAGAATTAAACACTGATGAACCCCTTCCCCCACTACAAAAAGAGCAAACTGCTGAACAAACCAAGTGACCTACTCCTATTTCTTTTCCATCACCAACACCTTCTCCCTCACCTGTACAATCCCCAAAGTCACCTATTGTGACTTCTCCAACTGCCGAGCAAGGCAAATAAGAGACCATTCTACTTTCAGATGAGGATAATAGTTCTCCAGAGCCTGTTGAAGCCCCTTTGAGGAACTTAGACTTCTCTCTTCCCACCTTCATTGGTGAGGAAGAAGATGTTTTTGTCCATACTACAAGAGCTCAAAGCTTAGTAGTAATTGAAGAAATTGTTCCATGGAAAGCCCCTCCTCCTCCAGCTCATGTTCCTCCTGCTGCTACTGCTACTATTTTAGCCACACAAGCCTCTTCAGATATTATTGGTAAGATTGAGCAAATGTTGCTTGAACAAAGAAAATACTTTGATGATTCCTTGAAGATAGTTCAAGACAAAGTCTCTGCTCTAGAGAAAGAATTGAGTCGAAGATTTGCTGAGATACAACACAATACTGATCAGCTCAAGCACCTTTTAAGAATAGGTGGCAAGGCCCTGGACCACACTATTACTAGTGTTGGTAAGGTTATGAACCAATCTCTCACTCTGGAAAATAAACAAATTGAACTTGAGAAGAAAGCCCAAGAGCATGTTATGAAAATCTATGAAGAAGTAAGCACCTTCAAGGATGACACTATAGAGATACTTTGTGTAGAATTCAGAAAGGGGAGAAGTTTGTGAAAGAACAAGTTGAAAAATATGACACTAATGTCCATACCCTATGGACTGAGAAAGTAAAGGAAATCAATCAAGATCGTGCTGGCTCATATACAGTCAGTAAAGTTCCATACCTATGATACTACTGTTTGGATGCATAATCAAATTTTCCCAGAATTTCAGGCTGTTCCAAATATCATTCCTCACCATCTAAATCCTCTTACTGAAGGTCAGCCAGCTCCAGCTCAGATGTCAGCTCAGATACCAACCTTTTCTCCTAGGCCTGATGATGCAACTCTACCTCCATAATCCTATTCTCAAGTTTGGCAATCTGACATTCCTAAAGACTTACCAGAAGTTCAGATCCCCAAAAGAAGGAAATATGGAGAGGGTCCCTCTGCTAGTAAATCCATTCCAAATCCTGAGGAAGAAAAGAGGACAGCTTCGGAGTTTGCAGAAATCTGGTCCCCAACTTCAAAGTCCCTCATTCTAGAAACTCTCAAGCTTATCATGGACTATAATGAAAATAGGAATGATCATTACAGCTCAAGGAATGGGAATTGTATGAAAAGTCAATTATGAAGAGAAGAATTTATGATAAAGAATATGGAAAGAACAACCCTGCTGCTCCTCCAAAGCCTCCAAAGTACTATCTAAAGCCCTTCAGCTACCAAAGAAGACAGCATGAGAAAAAGGACAAGAAGCACCATTAAGTCTAAGCATAAGAGAATTATGAGAGTGTGATTATGATCTGTGTAGAAATGATATTTTTGATAATATTATTTATATAATTCTTAATTCTAATCTTATGCTATTTGATTTTAATCTTTATGCTTACTGCACTGCTTTCTCTATTGCACATCTAGTTCTTTATATATGTCTATATAATTCACCTTAGTGTAAAGGGTTCTGACTTCTACAAATAGGGGGAGATTGTTGGGTATTATATCTACAAGAACCTAGATTTGGAGAAGTCACCCTTGAACTAAGATGAATTAAGTTGTATTTGATGTGTTGTTTGAGTTATGTGTTTGCAGGACTATATTGCCAAGTGTAGACCAATGTCAGTCTATAATGGGTCATCTAACACAGGACCATACAATGTAATCCCTCATTGTGTATCCATGGTGTTGACTCATGGTAGCCTCTCTATTGGGATACATTTCATGTTTCAAGCACTAGGATTGATTGGAGAAAGAAATGTTGCTGAGTTTGTTGAAGAAGAGAAAATTCTATTTAAGAAAATTTTCTAAGTCTTTCACTCGAGTAGTTCTTTATATACTCGAGTTGAATACTTAGTTTTCACTCGAGTTAGTCTATTTGTACTCAAGTAAGGGAATGAATCTCGAGTAGCCTTTATATAGCTCTCGGGTAGCCAAGTCAATCACTCGAGTAGATTATCTCTTATTCTCGAGTTAACAGAATTTCCTCTAAGAAATTATTCTAAGTCATTTACTCGAGTAGTCATGTTAACCACTCGAGTAGATTAGTCTTTTGTCTCGAGTTACAGAAGGAAGATGTTTGTGTTATTTTACTTCACTCGAGTAGTCAAGATCTTGTACTCGAGTAGTCTATCTACCACTCGAGTAGTCCATGTTTTAATACTCGAGTGATAAGTTTTCTTCCCTCATAATTCTTTTTTAAGTCCATTACTCGAGTAGTGATATCCATATACTCGAGTAGTTTATCTCCTCTCAAGTAGATAATTTCTTTTCTCTCGAGTAATGCTTCTTGTACTCGATTAGTTCGACTCCACGTCCCGAGTAACTATGTTAGCACTCGAGTAAGTCTTTATGTACTCGAGTTGTTACTCATTCTATTCTGAATTTTCTCAAGGACTTCTACTCGAGTAGTCTGTTTCTATCCTCTCGAGTAATCATATTAATACTCGAGTAGCTTATATTTTACTCGAGTACTTCAGTCAAATTTGTCAGAATTTAGCTAAGTCCATAACCGATGGGATTTAAAATGACTTGACGTGATTGGTCCACGTGTACGTCATTAATGCTAATTATGACCGTTAGGTAAATCTTATATAAGGTCGTGTCAAACCGACTAACCCTAACTAGCTATCAAAGAAATATTCTAAGTTTCTGAATAACATTTTTCTCTTTCAAAAAAATGGAAACCACTGATGATCTTCATCGTGCAAATCGCCTAGGGCTTGCATTCAAGAAGAGTCAGATCAAGGTTGACTTACACATCGAGATTGTTCTTCAACTCCTCATCATCTCTCGGATCATGTGAGTCAAAGTAATTTCAGATCCAGATCTTGCCGAGTTTCTTCTTCAACTATTTCTAATAAAGCCGCAAGGTAAAAGAAAGAAGATTTTGCAGAGATTTTCCAGATCTGAGAAATCATTGTTTGTATTTGTACAAATCTTTTCTTATACCTTATTGGAGATTTCTCTCCGAGTGTAGGAGCATTTTCTTTTGTCTCCGATTTGTAGGAAGTTTTATCTTTCGAGTGTAGATCCGTGTTGTGGATCGAGTTTGTAGGAACTTTGTTCCGAGGCATGTGAAAGTGAGGAAAAATCTACCTTAACTCTAGAGGAGGGGGGGTGAATAGAGTATTTTTAAAATAATTTACAATTAAAACTATAAAGCAGTGGAAGACTTAATTTATGTATATGTGTAAGGTGCTTGTGATGAAATAAAAACTAAAGCAAGAACTAATAAATCACACAGCACACAGCAAAGTAAAACACACAGCAACGAGGTGACACAAGGATCTATAGTGGTTCCCCAACAACCTGGGTACATCCACTCTTCTACCACCCATGGTAGGAATCCACTGTAGGAATAGTTTATCAGGTGTCCTGGGCACCAATGAGCTTTTGATAAGGTGCTCAAAAACCAAAACTAGATTTTTTGATATGGTGTCTTGCCACCACTGAGTTTTGACAAGGTCTCAGAAACCAGTCTCAGAACTTTTGAAGGGAGTTTTGAAAAACCCTTTTATAGGAGGGAAAGGAAAAAAAGAAAGAAAGAGTTGAGTTGTTCTTCTCTGTCAACAGTTTGAGAGAAGACAAGTGGAAGAAGAAGCTAAAGCTCCCCCTTAGATCTGTAAGGTTCAGGAAGGTGAGCTTTGCAAGGGTGATAGGTCTTCAGGTGCTTCAGATCTCCAGCAAAAGATGATTTCAGCAGATGCTGAAATGTGTGATGTCTGGAGTCCTTGATGTTGAAGCTTTTGAACACTTGAGGATTTGGAGGAGCAGATGATTTCCTCCACAGAAAACTTTCTTGTGTTCTTGAAGATTTTTCCTCAGTGAATCTGTATGTTCCAGAAGTTGAGTTCTTGATCAGAGTATATTTTGATCTCTCTTCTGTAACTCTTTTTCTCAATCCAATGATCCTGTATATCTCTTGTCTATCTTGTTGTATCGATCTGTTATATATTGTCAAAAACATATTCTGTAGGAGTATATCAGATTCTTACTTAGATGGTCGTTACTCAGTCATAAATGATTTCCATGAATGACAACTGTCTCTGGGGAAAGTCCTAAGTAACATACCTTTTAGCCTTCCTTAAAACTTGCTCCAGATTGCTTAAAATGGCTACCTAATCCTTTGCAATAAATGCAGGAATAAGTCTGAAAGAATTCCAAAACTGTTCTTGAATTTGAATTCTGAAAGCGTCGATCTCTCACAAAAATCGTCGACCTAAGCTCAGCTATCGTCGACCTGAGCTCAAAGATTGGATTTATACTAGAGACAAAAAACATCGACCTGAGCTCTACGATCGTCAAATTGAGCTCAGCGAATTAGAAAATAGCTGAAGACAAAACGTTGATCTGAGCTCGAAGATCGTCAACCAAAGTTCGATGACTTGCATAATTGAGCTCAGAGAACATCGAACTGAGTTTCGACGTTTAATCGACCTGAGCTCGACGAAATTGCCTTAGTCTCAGCACTGAATCCTGATCTTTGAATGGTCTTGGGGCAGCTTCAAACCTAAGTTCTAACCCTTAGAATAATTCTAATTTGACCTTTTCAACTATACAACTAGGTCAAACCAATTTCCTAAAAACAAAGTGATCCTTGCCCAAATTAGTAATAGGGTGTTCCAACAATCTCCCCCTATTTGGTTTAGGATTACTATTTACAAGACAAAATAGGAAATAAATAAGCATACAGACAAAGCAAAAGCTAAACTAACAAGGCATAGCAACATTGCAGATCACAGATAGAATATAAGCAAATATTCAGAGATAGGTGTTTGTTAAGCGTATAGAAATCACTTCTTCTCATTTCCCTTTTTAAAAAGAATTTCCCTGTTAGGATTGAGGGATTCTTTCTTTGATCTTCTGTCATCATCTGTACCTAAGGAGGTTTGGGATCTAGGCCTTGGAACTACAGCCTCAGGGTGCAGCTTTATGTAACTTTCTGGATCAAAGAATTTTCTTGAAGAATATCTCTCTAACTCTGTCTTTCTTTGATCTGATAGGGTTGTAATGTTGGAAATGTCTTTTCCTTGCTCTTTGGCCTTTTTTTATTTGATCTAGTGCAGCAAGCTATTTCATTCTGGCAGTCCATGACACTGGGTTATTTTCAGGATCTTCAAAAGGGACTGGAGGTTCATATCTATTGATAGATTCTGAATCAGTAGGAGTCCTGGTGACAACTGAATCTCTAAGCTTGTAAGGGAAAGGACCTTGAGTAGAATCAATAGGACCTTGTCCTTCCCTTTGTTGTCTAGAATAAGTTCTGTACTCTCTCTGATTTCCTCTGTACTGAACTCTTATAGAATGATAGCCTCTTTGATGTTTACCTCTTGGTTGATATCTTTGAGAAGATTGAGAAGAACTATTCTTTGAAGCAGATGATTGAAAAGCTGAGCCTCCACCAGATCCTGAGTCTGGAGGAGGAGGACGACGAAACTGGAAGATCCTTTCTCATATTTGTCAAACTTTCTTCTTTTCTTCGTAGCCTTTAGCTGATTCTTAGAGTATTGCATCCAAGGCTCTGTTATCTGACAATCATGCAAAATGTAATATGGTATATCATTGACATCTTTGTCTTGAGCAGGAGGGACTCTCATCATTGCTCTGCTTCTGGCTTTCTTTTTCTTGGTAATGGTGCCAGCAGAATCATCAGAGTCAGTGTTGAATTGATCACTTTCTGAACTCTGGGGTCTGTCATATAGATCATCAATGCTTTTGATATACTCTTCTCTTTGTTTAGACTTCTCAACAGACAGAACAGGAGCAGAAACAATTATAGCAGCAGCAGGAGCAAAAGGAACTTCAGAAACAACAGGTTCTTTTAGAAAAACAGCAAGTTCAACAGTAGAAGCAGCATATACAGGATCAACAGGCAACATATCAATATCAGTAGATTCAGCAACTTCAGCAGCAGTAGCAGCAACACAAGCAGAAACTTCCACAGGCTTAAGAGAATTGATATAAGAGTGAAAGTGAAGGGATAGATACTACTCTAGAGGGGGGGGGGGTGAATAGAGTTATCAAATTTTGCACTAGACAAAACTTAATAGTCTACCCAACTCCCTTGTAGTGAAATGCGGAATGAAAAGATTATAGATATAGAAATAACCCTAAAGCCTAACACAAGTGTTGTGCACAAACTCAAGCTAACTGTAATTAGAGTTAAGGCTTGGAAAACCCTAATCAGCAACTAGCAAACCTAGTTATATCTATTCACAGCCACAATGCAGGAATTAAACAAGGCAATCCAGACGACACAAGGAATTTATAGTGGTTCCCCAAACAACTTGGGTACGTCCACTCTTCTACCAACAAGGTAGGAATCCACTCAGTTTTTGATCAGGTGCCCTGCCACCAACAGGATCTGCTTCAGGTAGATCCAGAAACCCTTTAGACTTTTGATCAGGTGTCTAAAAACCAAACACAGGTTTTTGATCAGGTGCCCTGCCACCAAGGGATACTTTTGAAGGGAGTAATAACCCTGTACAGGAGGGGGAAAGAAGGTTAAGATGTCTTGTCTATTTTTCAATAGATTAGAGAAGCACAAAGACTTGCACTGAGCTAGAAAGCTCAAGGAATCAAGGCTCCCCCTGGCTAAAAGAATGTCCAGGTGAAGTCTTGCTTCAGTGCAGAAACTCCAGTAAAAACTGAAAGAAAAACTACAAAAGATAAATAAAATAAAAATGGAAATCTTCTAGCAGCTGTCTTCTTCTTCTTCTTCTTCTTCAAAAGAACTCTGAGTTTGAACTTCCTGGAAGCAGGAGAACTCAGGTTGAAGAAGAGCAGAAGAGCTTAACACTTCTCAGTTGAATGAGTATTGCTGAGAGCAGTGAACTTGGTCTTGGTGAAGGCTTGAATGCTTATATGAATAATTGGTTAGCTAGCTAAAATCCTTCTCCAAAGGATTCCTTTTATAGCAGCAACAAACAACGGCTCTCTTCAATTTGAACTGTTTGTCTTCTTCTGAAACTTGAGACCTGGGCTGCAAATATCAAAAAGTCAAACAATCTCTGCATCAAAAACATTCTATAAAAGGAATAAACCTCTTTCAAAGAAGCTGCAGGAAGTAATCTGATAATAAAGTACTAAATAAAGTCACATCAGACACAAACTCTTTATAGCAGAAGAAAAACTTTTCAGTCTAACGGCTATAAAGGACTGACAGCAGATAAAGTAAAATAATGTCAGCTAATAAGACAAACAACTTTATCTGAAAAGATTTGACTCAGGCAAAAGGGATGGAGCAGATATTGCCTGAAATATTATCACAAAACAACTGAAATAAAACATGCCAGATAATGTATTAATTTGTTAAATAGAATAAATAAATACAAAATATAAAGGCAGACAGAAAATGTCGAACGACCCTCGGAGATCGTCGACCGAAGAACGAAGATCGTCGAACTATCGGATAGATAGTCGAACGATCCAGATAGTCGAACTATCAAAGGAGATAGTCGAACTATCACAACAGATAGTCAAACTATCAGAAGATAGTCGAGCTATCAGATAGTCGACCTATCAACAGATAGTCGAACTATCAAAGCGAAAAAAAAGATAGTCGAACTATCAACAGATAGTCGAACTATCAAAGACAAACAGATAGTCGAACTATCAACAGATAGTCGAACTATCAGATAGTTGAACTATCAAAGCAGATAGTCGAACTACCAAGCGAAAACAGATAGTCGACCTATCAATAGATAGTCGAACTATCAACGCAGAACAGATAGTTGAACTATCAACAGATAGTCGAGCTATCAGAGAATGACAGATAGTCGAACTATCAACAGATAGTCAAGCTATCAGATAGTTGAACTATCAAGGAAGATAGTCGAACTACCAAGCGAAAACAGATAGTCGACCTATCAACAGATAGTCGAACTATCAACGCAGAACAGATAGTCGAACTATCAACAGATAGTCGAGCTATCAGAGAATGACAGATAGTCGAACTATCAACAGATAGTCGAGCTATCAGATAGTTGAACTATCAAGGAAGATAGTCGAACTACCAAGAAGGAAAACAGATAGTCCTATCAGCAGATAGTCGAACTATCAGAAGAAAGCAGATAGTCGATCTATCAACAGATAGTCGATCTATCAAACAACGCAGATAGTCGACCTATCAAACAGATAGTCGAGCTATCAGATAGTTGAACTATCCAAGCAGATAGTCGAACTATCAAAGCACACAGATAGTCGAACTATCAAACCGATAGTCGAACTATCCTCGCAGACAAAACGTCGAGCAACTGATAGACGATCGTCGAACAGTTAGTCGACGATAGTCGAGCGGCGTTCGACTATAGTCGAACGAACAAACTACTTAACCAATTCTTTATCTGGAAAAGCGGGGACTCTACAGCTAGACCACTAACCATTGACCATAGATATTTCTTGGGTCAAGGGACAAAAGGAGAAGACTAAACTCAAATCAAACTAGGGTACCAACAATCTCCCCCTATTTGAGTTAAGTCTCTCAAAAACTAAAACATAGAACTAGCTATAGAGAAATAAAAAATACAGGAAATAGATAAACAATTAACAGTCAATCAGATAAATAACAACAGTCAAACAAAACTAAGGATCTACAGAGTCTGGCTTAGGGTCAGAGAGCTAGGAACAAAGGAAACTTTCCGCAAAGGATCAATGGCCTCTTTCTTAGACGTCTTCAAGTCTTGCACGCCAATAATCTTTAATTCTGCAGCCCTTGGAACAACTGCTTCTGGGTGCTTTTGCATATACTTTGAAGGGTCAAAGACCTCAGGGCTAACCTGGATTTTATCTAGTTCCTTCATTCTGAACTTTGACATTGTAGAAAATCCTGTAGAATCCTTTCCTCCAGCCTTAGCTTTCTGAATTTGAGCTGAGCCAACAATCTCAAGAAATCTAGCCATCCTGTAATCAGGATCTAGTTCTTGGCTTTCATACACATTTTCAGAAGATGTATCAATAGGCTTAACAGCTTTAAACTTAACTGATAAATCTAATAAACTTTCAGCTGTGTCTTTTACTTCTTGAATAACCAGAGACGATGGAGGAGCAAACTCAGCAAACTTTTTGCTATTTTTCAGAGAATATGGTTCTTTTTCCTTTTGTAGCATCCTTAGCAACATGAACTGGAATACCAGAAGAGATCTTTTTCTTAGGAGAAGGAGGAGGTGAAAATGTTGGCTTCTGATACACAACCTCCTTTACTTGTTCTTTACTTCAGTAACATGCCTTTGAGAACCAGAATGAGATATCCCTTGTGGCTTTGAGAGCTTTTTCTTGAAAGGTGCTGAGAGGGAGCAGATTTTGCTGATGGAGCAGAAGGATTAGCAGAAAGGTTGCCAGAGGCTCCTGCACTGGGAGGTGGAGGAGGAGGACCTCTGGGATCCATCTGGGGGTAGGACAATCATATCTCTTAGATCTCTTTCTCTCTTTTGCTGGTTCTTGGAGAACCACATCCAATGTTGAAACTCTTTTGACTGGGGTCATTCCTTTCAGAATATAATATGGAGTGTCATTATCACGATTGAGAGGAGGAGGAGCAACAGCTTTTCTTTTCTTCTGTGCAGCTTTCTTTTTCTTTGAATTCTCAGATATAAATCTGAATCCTCTTCATCTTCAGAGTGAGATGATGGAGGATTGTCATATGGGTCATAGGCTTCAGAAACAGCCTTTTCCTTTAAAGCAGCTTTCTCCTTTTATTCTTCTATAGCATCCTGAGCCAGAAGGGAATCCAGGTCAAGTCCTGGGGAATCATCCCAAACTGTTGATTTTTCAACTTGTAAATCCTTTTCTTTTTCTTCCAACAGAGATTGTACTCTTAATTGCCAAGCAGCTCTAGCTTTTTCTTCTTCCAAACTCAGTACAGGGTGTCATCTTTGATTTCATCTTGATTTTCAGACACATCTTCTATATCATCTAAAAAGGAATCCAGTCTGGATCTACTTGAACATCAGGAACATCTGGAGCAGCTTCTGAAACAACTACTATAACCTGAGCAGCTATATCTTCTAGGATTTCATTTGAAGAATTATGAACACAAATCGGCTAAATAAGCTAAAATCATCCTTTCTAGGTATTCACAAGCTAGCAAATCAATTGACTCGTCAAAAACGGATGAGTGAATTACCTTCATACTTTACCAACTCCCAGGATTCATCTAGATAGGATGTAATAATGCCTTCTAGGAAACGGGCAACCAAGGGAGTGGTGAGATCTTCTAAACAAACTTTTACAGCAAATTCATATAACATAACTGCATCAGATATTTCTTTGTCAGATAACACTGAAACTGATTCATCTTGAGCTGGAGCAGTCTCTTCTTGAACTGTCATTACTACATCTGTCACCGCTGGAAGATCTGCTGGAAGGGAGGAGGCTGGAAGCTCTGAGGCTGGAAGCTCTGAGCTGGAAGATCTGAGACATCTTCATAGAACATCTCCCCCTGCCTGATTTCAGTGGAAACTGAAACCAGGCCCCTGGAAGAAGAGGGCTCAGCAGATTTAGAGGGATTGGATGGTAGCAGTCAAAGTAGCAATAGAGGAGGCAAGTGGAGCAATTGCCTCTTCAATCATGATTTTGATTGAAAGGGTAATCAACTCCAAAATGCTGGATATGAATGCTGGGGTGACTTCAAAGGAATATGGGGGAACTGTAGATGATGGAAGATCAGCAGGAGGAATGTATTCCTGTTGAATGGAGAACGAACAGGAGATGGAGAATGATGTGGAGAAAGAACTGGAGAACGAATAGGGGACTGACGAGGTGTTGGAGTCCTCTCAGATCCTATCAAATAAAAACTAGGAGCAGATATCCTAGCCAGATGAGAAGGAATAGGAGATGCAGGAGAGAGAGGGAAGAACAACCGTGGTTGTATCTCGAACAGGAGAAGCAGGAAGTCATACTTCAGCTAAAGTTGATGAACTTCAACTGAGGTAGACGGAACTGAAGAGGATGGAACTACTTCAGTAGAAGTTGATGGTAATGCAGAAGAAGATGATGGAAGAGAAGGATGAGCTGAACCAGCTACTTTAGGGTGAGGAGTGACTGAATCAGTCCTTGTGCTCTTCGATGTCGCTGGAGCAACCCCTGTGAGAGCGGGCTTCACAAACGTCCTCTTTCACTTGGAGAACAGATTCGGATCCATCTTCTTGCTTGCATTAATTGTTGTAGCAGTTGAAATCAGCAGCTGAGGATACTTCTCTTTCAGAAAATTCCAATAACCCTGCTAGGGTAACCTCTTTCTACTGTTCTTTTTCCTTATCAGATCGAACATTACTCCTGCCCAATCAATCCTTTTCTGATTAACAATTGCACACATCAGTGCAAATATTGCCTTGTAATGTTGTCATGAGCAGAGTGTTTCCCAAGGAGCACTTTTCCAACTATCTCAGCAGAAGAAATTTAATCTTAAATGGGAATTGACCTTGAGCAGCTTGGAGGGAATGCCTTCGGCATGTCCTAGCTCAGTAAGCATTCATCCAAACTCTTGAGCATCTTGCTCATAATCTTCTTCGCCATTAATCAATCCAAAAACATTAGTCAGAATGGCGGGAGTTAAAATTACCTCTTCTCCGCCAATAGCCGGTCATCGATTCGTCGGTGGAGGACGAAGTAGATGCCCATTCCTTAATCTCGGAATATTTAACTTTATCCTTGTAGGCATTAATCTTTCTAGACCTTGATCTCGGCATAACTGAAGAATTTCCACAATCCCTGCTTCACAGCAACTGAATGCGTCAAAATCGACGCTGAAACCTGCATCGAACTTTACAACAGCTAGCACTGCTGGAGAAATCACCATTGAAGGAGCTGGAGAAAACGGAAGACGACGAGGGAGACGAAGCGGCAGAAAATCGCAAGAGGGAAGATAGAATGCGAAAAGTCACGCTCCGTCGACGATAAAACAAAAGATCTTTTAACCTAGGTCGATTATCGGCTTATATTAGACCGGAGATAGTCGATCTATTTAAAAGATACTGGACCCGATGGTCGAACGGCCGTTCGACGATAGGCCCAGAAGCAGAGTAGTCGATCAATCGTTCGACTATTTCTGGCTTCTCAAACAACAAGCTGTCGTCATCAGAGATCGACGATAAGACTCGACGACCTGTTCGACGATCTTCGAACGCCGGTCGACGATCTTCAAACAGATAAGCTATCATTAACCAGAGATCGACGATAGCTTGATCCGTTTGACGATCTTCGATCATCGTTTGACGATCTTCAAGCAGGTTTCAACATTGGCCAGATATAGTCACACTTAGTCTCGTCCATTGATCATGCCTAGTTGAACTAACAAGAACAGATGCTTCTGGTTCATCTAAGGGCTTGTGTGAATATATCACCTCTCTGAACTCAGTGGATATGAACTCAAGACAAATCTTGTTCTTTTCCACAATCTCTCAGGAAATGGTGCCGAATCTCAATGTGCTTCGTTCTAGAGTGGTGCACTGGATTTTGTGCAATGGAGATAGCACTGGTACTGTCACACATGATTTTGGTGTTCTTGTGTGAGTAACCATAATCCACAAGCTGGTTTTGAATCCACAGATCTGTGAACAACAACTAGCTGCTATATATTCAGCCTCTACAATTGAAGTTGAGACAGAAGCCTGCTTCTTACAGAACCAAGAGACCAATCTCTCTCCCCAGAACCGACAAGTTCCTGAGGTGCTCTCTGTCAACTCTGCAACCAGCATAATCAGAATCAGAATATCCAATTAATTCAAATTCTGACTCAGCTGGGTACCAAAGTCCTAGATTTGGACATCCCTTCAGGTATCTCAGGATTCTCTTTAGAAGAATCAGATGAGATTCCTTGGGGTGACCTGGAATCTAGCACAGAGGCATGTAGCAAACATTATATCAGGCCTACTTGCAGTTAAATATAATAGGGAACCAACAATGGCCCTATAATTCTTTTGATCAACTGGCTTGTCGTGATCATCAGAATCAATAACTACATTAGTAGCCATAGGTGTAAGCATTGCTAAAGCATCAGCCATCCCAAATTTCTTACCAATTCCTTGGCATATTTGGATTGGGAGATGAAGATACCATCAGCATCTTGCTTAACTTGGAGACCAAGAAAGTAAGACAGCACACCCTTACTACTCATCTCAAACTTAGAGTGCATCAGGTCAGAGAACCTTTTGCAAAGTTTGGGATCAGTGGAGCCAAATATAATATCATCCACATACACTTGAACTAACAGGATGTGTCCTTGTGGTGCTTGACGAAAAGGGTTCTATCAACTACTCCCCTAGTAAAGTTGTGCTCTAAAGGAAACTAGCTAGAGTCTCATACCAGGCTCTGGGTGCTTGTTTTAGTCCATATAGAGCTTTCTGCAACTTGAACACATGTGAGGGCTGAGTTGAAGAAACAAACTCTGGTGGTTGTTCAACAAACACCTCTTCCTTAAGCTCACCATTCAGGAATGCACTTTTGACATCCATTTGAAAGACCTTAAACTTAATGTAGGCTGCATAGGCCAAGAAGATCCTTATTGCTTCTAGCCTTGCAACAGGAGCAAAGGTTTGGTCATAATCTATACCTTCCTCCTATCTGTAGCCCTGAGCTACAAGCCTTGCTTTATTCCTTACAATAATTCCATTTGCATCCAACTTGTTTCTATACACCCCTTGGTGCCTATGATCAGTTGGCCTTTAGGTCTTGGAACCAGTCAAACTTTACATCTCTAAAACTGATTGAGTTCCTCTTGCATAGCAATGATCCAGTGGGATCTAGCTCATGCATCTTTAAGTAGGGCTCAACCTGTGCAGAGGAAACAAAGCGTGCATCACATCCTGTCTTCAACTGTGTCTTTTTTGCAACCAGCTGATATGTACTCCAATCACTTGAGATGTG